>CM076068.1:17817500-19062500 GCA_038088235.1 Zacco platypus
CATAAAGTGAAATATTTTCAGGGAATAACTGAATACTTTGTCTTAAATTTTAGTTTGTTCCACACACAAAACTATCATATGGCTTAAGAAGACTTAGAGCAAATCACAGGACTACTTGTTTGGTGAAGCTTGACAGCCACATTGTATGGAAGAAAGCAGCTCAGAGAAAGAAAGTCACACAGTTTGGAACGACATGAGGGTGAGTAAATGACACCTACACGTTTATTCGGCTGAACTGACCCTTTAAAAAGGAATTTAGACCTTTAAAAGGGTTAGTTCACCCAAAAATGAAAATAATCCCATAATTTACTCACCCCCGAACCATCCTAGGTATATATGACTTTCTTTTTTCAGTCAAATACAATCAGAGTTCCAAGCTTGATAATGGGAGTGAAAAGTAACTGAGATTTTGAAGCCCAAAAAAGTGCATCCATCCATCATAAAATTAATCCACATAGCTCTAGGGTTAATAAAAGCCTTGTGAAGCAAAATGTGATGTTACGTTCTGTAAGAAAAATATCCATATTTATAACTTTACAGACTATAATCACTAGCTTCAGACGTTAGTCTGTCCGCGCATTTACAAGAGAGTTGAATTCCGGTGTACGGCGTAGGATGTAGAGGATGTTAAGCCTAGGTGAAAGTGGACTCCTCTCACAGTTCAAACAACAAATGCAAGCTGCTCTGACATTTCTCATTAAAAATTCTAGTTTTAGACTTCTAATTTGTCACCGGTGTTTTGTTTTGCTCTATCCTCTGTGCTTCCTCATTCATCATTATGTCGTGCTTCGGGACAAAGTTCACTCTACCTCCAGAATCGACTCGTGTACAGAAGCCAGTGATTCTAGTTTATAAAGTTATAAATATGGATGTGTTTCTTACAATAATGCATCGCTTTGCTTTAGAAGGCCTTTATTAACCCCCTGGAGCCATATAGATTACTATATGATAGATTGATATGCTTTTTGGACTTCAAAATCTCAGTTACTATTCACTCACATTATAAAGCTTGCAAGAGCCAGGATATTTTTTAATATAACTCTGATTGTGTTTGACTGAAAGAAGGATGGCTTGAGGGTGAGTAAATTATAAGATACTTTTTATTTTTGGGTGAACTAACCCTTTAACAAAGCCTTTGAAAAAAAGAAAACAGTTATATATACACTACCATCCAAAAGTTAATACTTTTAATTAGCAAGGATGCATTAAATGGATCAAAAGTGATAGTACAGTTTTACATTGTTTCAAATAAATGTTCTTTTGGATTTTCTATTCATCAAAGAATCCTGTATTAGGGAACGTATCATGAAAATTCAGCTTTCCCATCAATGGAATAATCAAAAGAGACTATTGTAATTTAAAATAACTTTTCTGTTAAAGTTACATTACTGTTTTTAATGTATTTTTAATCAAATGAAAGCAGCCTTGGCGAGCATAAGAGACTAATTTAAGAGACTAATTTCAATATTAAAATCCAACCCCAAACTTTTGAACGGTAGAGAATATTATGTATAAATACCAACCTGTTGTCACTCAAATATAAGGGGAATTTTTAATGGAAGTATGGAATATCAGGTGTGGTAAATCAATAGAAGGCAAGTATATTTTCTTAAAAGAGAAATCTGATTTACTTTATTTCAGTTGTACTGCATACTAAACAACTAAAACTAAACTAAAACTGAAATAAAAGTACAAACAAGGTATGCTGTTCTGTGAGTGATTTTTTATGGGTAAATTCAATTCATTATCATCACAGACAGATTTTTCAGAGAGGTTAAAAGAAAATATTGTCATCAAGATCACAGCTAAGTCATTTATGTGAAAGTCTCTATCTCCCTCTAGTGATACTGACATGCAGTGTACATACAATTACTATCAGCTTGACTTATAACAGAGAACGAACAATCCTCTTCACTACTTACCGCCATTTCCTTAATGTCCATGATATTGATGACCTTACGAATGACCTCAGGAGGACAAGGTGATCCAGCAACAATACCTGACAGAAACAAAACAGAGGATCTTAGCTGAGTACTGGTGAAAATGCAGGATGTACTCCTTGATTGCTCAGAAATCTTGATAATATTAATGTAATTTACTCCAACTTCCATTTAGCCATAGATTTAGAGACTTTTGAAGTTTGACTCACCCCCCTCAACTGATGACAAATCAAACTGGGCCAGGTCAGGCTGCCCGAGCATGTCAATAAACATAGTAGGGGTGCCAATGACAAATGTACACCTGCGTAAAATGGTTAATTTACTAACAATTGCAATACAATAATACAACTCAGACCTATTTTTCCAGTTATGTATGATGTACACAACATGACCTTTGATCCTTTCCCAAGTTCTACATGACTGTCCTCTTTACATGTCCCTGTGTCTTTTATTTACGACAAAATAAATTCAATATGGCTGAAGAAAGTGGCACCAAGTACCTTTGGAAGATTTAGAATTATCTTCTATTGCAAAAGACAGATGTGCAATTCTCACAATACATCAATTCTTGTTTTGAAAAAAAAAAAAAAAACAGATAATGCGACTCCTAATTCATGCATTTGATCTGAGGATTAATTAAAAGAGAATTCATGACTGCATACTTCTCTTTCTCCATCGCCACCAGGTTGGCATGTCCGTCATAACCGGTGGATGGGAAAACCAATGTGGTACCATGCACCGCCATGACCAAAGCACCACCCACTGAGCCAAAAGCATGATACAGGGGCACTGGCACGCAAATTCGCACGTTTTTCTGTAAGGAAAATATGGCCAAATATTACTCATACTGTATGTACTGTGAAGGAAAATATATGGAGATTCCTTTAAACAAAAGATTTACTGCTCTGTACTGTTGTACAAGTACGCTAAACAATGAATTGTATTTTTGTTTCCTCAACTGGAGGAATAAAGAGCCATTTTCCAGACACAGATCATACATTTTAAAGAAACAAACACTTCTTTCACTGTATTGTCATTGTTCGTTGATCACAAGCACCCACCTTCCAGTTGAAGCCCATGCGCATGCCGGTGAAATAAGAATTGTTCACAATGTTGTGATGAGATAGAACGGCTCCTTTGGGATTTCCAGTTGTTCCCTAAGAATCATAAAGAACAAAAATAAATGATACATTTATTTTGTGTTGCATTTGAGTTCACTAGGCCAGGGTTCCTCAATTAGTTTTCACAAAGGGCCAAATTCTGCCAACAATACAAAGCCAAGGGCAACGGACTAGTGGTTGACCGATATTGCTTTTTTGATGGCCGATGCCAATTTCTTAAATCACGGTGGCCGATATAAATCCGATTTATATGTATAATTGATATTTATTTTAATTCATAATAAATTTGAAATATGAAAAGTATGAAAATTAACTTAATGAATAAAAATAATATAAATTAAATCTTTAAAATAAACATACTTATATTTTAGATGGCAACTTCCTGATCCAGCATTTATATACATGTTTGTTGATTGCGTTTCCAATGAAGCTGAACTGGAGTCAGCATTCCCTTGAAATGTTGACAGTAAATGAGAAAGTATTAGCTTTTAATAAACCAAAAATTTCAGTCCATTCACATTTGAGTCGTCTAGATTCTTTCCTTCACTGACAGACTGTGCATGTCCACTGGCACGGAGCAAGAGGAGCAGCTTGAGACGTGTAGCTTCAATGCACTAGTGGTTACGCAACGCAAGCAATGGCGCTGCGTTTGAATTTTCGCGACAGAGACGTGCTTATATACACTACCTTGACAACACTATTTGACATTAGCATGGGCCAAGCGTTTTTCTCTGGCGGGCCGGATGTGGGCTATTGAGGAACGCTGCACTAGGCTGTACAATTAATGTATTTTTTGTTTAAATGTCAAAATACTAGCTTTTTATGCAGTGACAACTGTAAGAAGGTCATTTCTTGGATAATTTCTCTGAAAAGTGTAAATGCTGAGGCTCAAAATATTGCTCTGTTTCTATCGACCAGCCTAACACAGAAACATTAGGTCAACCAAATAACCATTATTTTTGCTATTCTGTTTGGTGATGCAAGTGGCACAGAAGTTACACACTGCTGCTTTAATTGAGATATGCAAATTATTTTTTTAATTTTTGCAAATTAAAAATAAGCACAGTACCGATGTAAACTGAATGTTTACGGGGTCATCACAAGCCAATTTCTCCTGCAGGTCTTGTAGTTGTTGATGGTGTTGGCTGCTTCCTGCCTGCATCACATCTTTTAAGTGGAAAGTTCCTGGCTGCTGACTGTCAGTCACGATCACAGTGTGTATGTCTGGAAGTCTGAAAAAACCACAAAAAAAACAAAACAAGGTCTCTCAAAAACAACAACTCAGTCACCCTCTGGCCTCCAATATTGATTATGTATATCTTCCTTTTTATTATATCACTTGTACCTTGAACTCTTGATTCCTCCAGGCGAAGCAGTCTCCATCTCTGGACAAATCTGCCTTAACATGTCACAGTACCTTTGGCTCTTGAATTGAGTTGGACAAACTACTGCACTGCACTGTACCTAAACGAAGCAGTAAGCCATTAATCAAGCATAAAGTTTGCTCTTATGTAGTTGAGACTAAAACGACAGAAGCTTGTTTCTTCCTCAAAGTAAAAAAAAAAAAATCTTAAAAATAAATAAATCACACATTCATTTCTCGTAATTACGACTTTATATCTCATAATGTGACAAATATGTATATGTATATAATCTCTCAATCGCAAATTTATTTTTCAGAATTACGAATATTTCTCACAACTGGATCCTTATTTCTCATAACTGTGACTATATCTGACAAAGTGACTTTATATTTAACTATTATGGCTATATTTTTTGCAGTTTATTTCTCATAATCTGCTTGTATTTCTCACAACTGTGACCATTTCTCGTAATTTTACGTTAATTTGTTGTAATTGCGACTTTTGAGTTATATATTCATAATTTGCCTTTTTTTAGACTTTACTTGACTATTACATGTTTACTTCTATATAAAACTCAAAGCAAGCTTCCATATAAAACAGACCTTGTTGGAGTGAAAATAAATGCAAAAAACATTCCTGCAGTTTAGGACATTCAGTTTTTGTTTTTTGTTAGTTTTTTTTGCTTGTATAAACATTAACTCACCTTTCTGAGAGCAAATTCTACCTCTTGCAATTGATAAGCCGGGTTCACTGAAACCTGTGAAATCACAATAAACTTACGCAGGTGAGAGACCAGCCCAATGGCTATAAATGTCAATAAAAATCCTCAGAAAAACCAAATGTCAAGAAGGTCAAAAACACTCACCAAAATGATCCCTGCCTTAGCTGTGGCAAACTGCATAAGTATCCACTCATAGGTGTTTGGTCCCCACATTCCTAAGCGATCACCACTTTTCAGCCCAACAGCCAGCAGGCCTGCTGCTGTCTGTTCCACCTGAAATCAAAATACTACCACATTTTTTACAATGGCCATGGAATTATTCAAATGTAAAGTGGATTTTTAGCACATAAATGTTAATTAGGTTAGGAATAGATGAATAATTTTATATTAATGCATCACATATTGTAAGAGAGTCAAGAGAATCAAGTTTATGGTTAATCTAAGGCACATGACGCAAGTTATATGTTATGTTACAGGCTGTCCCAATTTGATTTGTACATTTGCAGATTATAAAATCAATAAAACCAATCAATAAAATCAGACCTTTGACCATTGGCTCTTATGACAAATACTTTGTAATGTTCCTCATCTGGATAAAAGCATCTGTGGTTGAATAATTGTAAATTTCTTTCACCCAGACATTTTTGTCCTCTAGAAAGGAGCATGATGGACAAATATTCAATTTGGACGAGAATTTGTCAAGAACAGAAATAGCCATTCTGGTTCAAAACAAACACTTTTGTGGTTCACCATGAAGTAATATGTGAATGTGTTCTTTTGGACGTTCCACATTAGATATGTGTGTCAAGACTAATGGCACAGTTTGTTTCCAACTTTCCTTATATGTGATATATTATCGGTCATCTGTAAATGTTTAACTTCTGGTCACAGCGAAACACTTTAACCTACTGCTGCTCACATTAGGGAAGACAGCAGCCACACGTGAAGCATGTGTCTGTGCCTGATAGCTCATATCAGTCAATTAAAAATAAAACATTGGGTTCCGTGTGGAATATGTAATAATGACCTTGATAGTGAGTTAATGTGTAAGAAAGGCCATGTTTACAGAATAAGCACAAATAGTATTTAATCGCTTCATTCAAATAATTACAGAACACGCTGTACACAAACAAATAAAGTATAAATGTTTAGTATAAACAAACCTATTTTAACTCCATGCTTCTGCTAGTACTGAATTTCTCATGGAATCTGTGGTTAAAGTGTATTTAGATCAGATTAACAAAGAGCTGATTAGAAATGTGTAGATTTAATTAATTTAGGATTTGGCCAAGATCCCTCATTCCACACACTGAACTTTTCCACTCTCTACCATTACTGAGGGGTATAATATGTGAATCACTGTGGTTAGTATCACTTCTCTAACCAGTCCTCTGTAGAAAAAACAGAAGCAAAATTCACTCACGTCGTGGTAAAACTGAGCAAAAGTCTTGCGTATTCCATCCTGCACAAAAACCAACGCTTCGCGGTCAGGGTGCCGCTCCACTGTGGCTTGAAGACACTGGTCCACAGTACTACAGAGCAGCGGAACGGAGGAGATCCCATGGGCATAACTGGTTGTCAGGGTTGGGATGTTGGGTGGGCCATCCACATGAATGGCACTGAAAAACAAGAGGTGAGGAGAGTGTTTATAAGAGAAGCAAAGAGACATCTGAACAGGAAACAAACAGATAGAAAAACTGAAAAAAATTAGGGTTTGTTAACTGCGGCTACCATTAGTTTAATAAAGGAAGTTGTCTTTTTGTTTGGGTCTTGTGAAGTTCATACTGAAGGTAGAGCAGAAGCTAAACACATCCTGACAATACTGATTTTATGTAAAGAAAATGTGAAATAAGGAATGTCTGAACTCTGCAGGAAGGTTCATCTCCAGAAACAGGGTTGGGCACACCAGCAGCTTAACTTCTTTTTCTTTACAGAAAGCAGGTTATATGACACACCCATGTATGTGTAAGAGAAAGTAAGAGGATAACCTCAAAAAATGGAGGTAACTTTCAGGGTATGCAAGTAGCCATTTGAATTTATATGTAATATGTATTTATTTTATTGTAATCTCACACATGGATCTGCTTTTTTCCTTTATATAACAGGATGTTTTCTATGCTATAATTTCTATAATAAAATACATATGTGATATCTTATTAAACACTTAGCATCAAACAAACAATATAGTACTTATTCTCAGTAATAAACATGACTTATTCAATAAAAATATTTAAAAAAATAGGTGGCGATGTGCACTAATTATGTTATGTAAATTGCCATTAAACAAAAAGGAGGAAGAAAAATGGCGCGTTTTTCTTAGTGTCTGTTTCCATGGTGAATCATCGATTTGTCGGTCGGTTGAGAATGTCTTGTGTGTTCACTGGGAACATACTCTGGGTTGGCTGAACTTACTCCCAGATGCGTTTTTTGGAACCAGCATACCTGGAGTAAGCAAGGTTTGGGTTAATCAACCGAGAGTTCAGGGTATATGTGACGGTAAGTTAACCTTGCTTTCTGGAATACCCCTTGATAGTCAGAGAGGATAAATAGATAAACAGTCTTCAATAATTCATGCATTTGCCTCGAATGCTATGTTTACATATGATTTTATAGTTTATTTTAATAAATATAAAACATTTAAAATGTGTAAATTATAGTTGACACTTAGATGAACGCTTTTAGTTTTATGACTAAGTCATTCAGTTCAAATGCCATTGAGCTTTAAATTATGACAGGCCATTTTGTATATGAGCCCAAATACAGTATGAAATACATAGCAATATTTTCATATAATCTAACAGTTTATTTTAGTAAATATCAAAAAATCTAAAAGGTGTGTATTATAGTTGAATAGATGAATTCAACTAGATGAATTTACAGTTGGTTTTATGACCAAGTCATTCTCTTCAAATGCTATTGAAGTTAAAAACATGTATACCAATGTCATCAGTGTATCAGAATCAGAAAAATGTAAATCTTGAGGCAAGATCTCTTGAGAGTTCAGTAGGAGCCATGATACACGCTCTATTACTGTAATGATGGGTCAACGAACTGGGATCCAATTGCAGGCTTTTATTAACAAGAGTGGTCACACCAGCATAGATCATGGAAAAGCAAATGAGAATGTCAGAGGAATATCAGAGTCGTGATCAGTATACCAGCAAAGATCTCAGGGTAGGCAGCAAGTATCATAGTCCAGTAAACAAAGCAGTAAATCCAAGGACAGACAGAGAATAATCAAAACATGGTTGAAACAGGCAGACCGGCAATGTGAAAACAAGATGGAATAATGCTCAGAAGTGACAACTATAAGAATATCAAGACCTCGCAATGAATGTGATGCTAAATGTCTCTTAAATAGTCTAGATGATTGACTGCAGCTGGTGAGGTGATCAGTGACTGGGTACGAGACTTACGGGAAATGTAGCCTGCCTGAAATGAGTGAGTGAGTGTGTAGTGCATTGTGGGAAGTGAAAGTCCAAGGTGAAGTGGTTGTCACGGGTACTACAGCTGACAATCATTACAATTATGGACAAAAAGAGCAAATAAAATATAAGTTAAGATGACAAATAGTGCAGTCCTGCTCTTGTTTATCTATCTGTTTGCTCACGTGGATCAATCGGAGTGTCTGGTAGCTGTAAGGCAGGTGAAAAGTGTTTGGTTAATGATGAATATTTGACCTATTGTGCGTACCATTCTGGTTCCTGCTGGATAGAGGGGATATGCACTGCATTGTTTAAAAACACCTTACATATTGCGTAAAATCACGAGGCAGGCGCATAGAGCATATATGAGTGACAGGCCCGTGACAGGCGCATATAACGGTGGCGGGTCGAGTGGCAGCTGCCCCTAGTGGTGGCGAGTCGAGTGGCAGGTCAAGCGGCAGCTCCCCCTGCCACGCAAAGATTTTCAGTAGGAGTAAAAAGCTTTTTAGTTCCTATTGGTAAGACTGACTTACATGTGTCATTTTGTCAATACCTCAATACCTTATGTACTTACAATAAACAATTATTTTCAGGGGAAAAAAAAAAAATCACTGTAGTTCACCAAAAGGTTTGTTTTTTTGTTTTTGTTCCAAAGGTTGTAGTAGTAACTTACTACAGGTGAAATTGTGCCAATACCTCCTTCTATGTACAATACACAATTTATTTTTATAAAAATGTTTTTACTGTGTAGGAATTGAGGACAGACCAGACAAATGAATGTTCCAAATGATATGATTCATTCAAACATAATTCCATATAAACTCATGTCAGCCCAAATCATCACATCACCAAGATCAGAGAAACATTCGTGGCTCCAGTCCGTCTGAGACCCCCACCAGCTAAGTACTTTATGGCCCAGCTGAGGTGTGACAAACTAAGCAATTTGGGAAAACCCAAATGTTTTAAAGACAATGCAACTTGAGCCACAAGAAGATAACATCAGAGTGTTTGATCCTCAAACACAGAGAAATAAAACAGGCCACCTTCTCCTGCGTGACCCCTTGAGTGACAATCAAAATCCACAGAAAACCCCACAGAGACTCCTTTATATATGAACTGCAATTAAATGGTTCCAAAACCAATCTAAACGGACTTGTAATCAAACAGCGTTCGACTGCATAATTCCATGTCATGCATACACATTATACATGTGACCTGTTATGCCCAGATCACTCACAATTCATGTAATTGTTATAACTTTTGAATAGTTGATTGAAAGTATGTGTTGTTTGTAATGAAACTGAATCCCCTCTCATAACTCAAAATATGGCTTGAATGAAATCTGTGTAAAATGTATCGTATTCGTTTTAGAGAAATCAAGGCTAAACGGTACTCTCTGCACCTCTCTGAAAGTTCAGATAATAGGTCATAAATGACCAGGGGAGGAGAAAGTCACCTCTGAAGCAAAGACCAAAAAACTCATTGGTCAGAATTCCACAGAGGTTGGACAAAACTCAGTTAAATGCTCAGTACACTAGAACTTCAAGTAGGTTTTTTTTTTTGTGAAGTTTTTGTAATAAGTTTTCTATAGTTGTTTTTATTTTTAAGTTTACAGCTTAGCAGAAGTTGACTCATAGAATAAGATCAGAAAGAATTAGATAAAGCGAGACAAAGACCAAGGACGATGAAGAGCAGCCAAACAGTTTCATTCAAGCCATCCAACTGACTTTCGTCTCACTCGCTTTTCCTTTCTTTTACTTTAATTTTCTTTCTTTCCGTCGAGAGTCTCGTGTTCTAAGTTAAGTTTTGTCACAAAGTTAAACGACTCTACAGTCATTGCCGCCTCAACTTCAACTTCAGCCACGAGGGAACCTCCATTCATCTGCCATCACAACAGAACGTGATTGGCCTTCCTACTGCATCATTCCGGACGAAAAGACCTTCAGCGAATCAACGAACTCGGGGAAAGCCTTTTTCCAAGCCAAAGGATGCCGATAAGGAATCCCCATTTAAAGACACAGTCGACAAGCGCAAGTACCACCAGATTCTATAGCTGAACTGGTGCATTTATATAAAATCTAATAACCCCGCCTAAGCAGTGATAAAAGGGTTAAATTAATGATTGATGGTTCGTTCAGATCAGGTCTTATGAATTGCATATATTGTTAGAAACTTTCATCATTTCACTCACCTAAACTCATTCTTTCCTCTCTTCTTTTCTCTCTGCAACTCGTGTGAATGTGTGTGTGTTTGTGTTAGATATTAGTTTATGTGTTACTATAGTCAATAAAGTCCCATTCATATTTTTAAAGAGAAGTGTCTTGTGTTTTTAATTTAATGTCTTAAACTGCCGATCTATGTTGCCTTGCTAAAGGATGTTTTCAAGACATTTGGATATTCATATCCGCTACAGAGCTTCTAGTTTCGGCCCGTGCAAATGAACGCTGGATGATTCAGTTGCTCGGTCGTAAAATAAGTGACAGGTTAAGAATTTCCTATAAATAAATTAATTAATAATTTCGTTTGAGCTTAATTCGCTTACAACTGTAATTCACTTAAAGGGTTTTTGCATGTTACAAAGCTTGTAGTGGTTTTCTATTGGTAAGACTGACTTACTACAGGTGAAATTATACCCTGTATGTACAGTATAAATGTCACCTGTAGTAAGTTAGTCTTACCAACAGAAACCTACAAGCTTTGGAATTTGAACATGTCTGTTTTTAAATGTTAAAAGTAATTTTAATGAACAAAAATTATTCATTTTAACCACTTGAACAGTTCCATCTTAAACTAGATGGAACTGGATAAAATATTTTGACTGTTGTGATTCCAAATCGGTTTAATGACCTGTAACTCTGCCTGAGTATCGGACAAGTGTTCACTGTTGGCCAGAGGAGAATTGGCCCCCGACTGAGCCTGGTTTCTGCCAAGGTTTTTTTCTCCATTTGTTGGAGTTTTGGTTCCTTGCCGCTGTTGCCTTTGGCTTGCTTAAGTTGGGGACACTTGCTTGATATTCAGCAGTGTTTTTGGTATGCCTCCATTGGCGCCGTTGTATGCGAACTGAGCTGAGCCGGACAATTACGTCACTGTTTTCTCCAGTGCTGATTTCATAAATTAACTAGACTAATAACTATTGATCTTTGCAACGGAATGAATCAATAATATATAGAATAAGCTGGACAATGACACCATTTTCTTTGGGAGCTGCTGTGCAGCCAAAATTATTTGCCAATTATTAATGTAAAGCTGCTTTGCCACAATTTGTAAAAAGCGCTATACAAATAAAGGTGACTTGACTTGACTTGGAATTGGCAGACATTCCCTTCATCATGTTACCGTGGCAGCGCGTCAAATCATTCACAGGTATAAATATGAAGCTATTGTGCACGTAGGTGATTTTGAATTGGTATTGCATGTCGATATACAGTGGTTACATACTGTTAAAGCGAATCGTGGAATTTATATCACTGCCGACTCTATAGAACATTGTTAAGGAAAACTAACTTCACCGAGCTCTGAGAGCCCCCTAGTGGTCGGGAGCATTTCCGTTGTGTTGTGGCTCGATTTCGTTGTGTTGTGGCTTGATTCCATTGCTTTCAATCTGGACAAGCAAATAAGCATTTATGATGTGAATAACAAGCATTTCTAAACCTTTTTTGGTTTATAATTTATAATTAAGTTATATTAACAGAATACGATGGTCACAGAATCTGGTCTAACACCTGTATTTATAAGAGATGCAAAAAAACACCGGCATTACCGGTGTTGTCACATGTCAATTAAACGGGTGGAAAGTTTTCTCGCCATCACATTCAGTCAACAAAACGGTCATGTTCACACTGCCCCAACAAACACCGACAAACGTGTGTGTGTTTTTTATATTCATTGTATTAAAGTATTGAGGCAAACATAAGAATACTAACCTGAAATCCGAAGCGCTAGCAATCGATCTGATCCCTTTCGTTGGGGTTGTATAGCCTACACCAGTTTTTAAACTTGGTTGTATAGACCCATCAAAAGGTCTATAGACCCATCAAAAGGTCTATACAACCAGTTGTAGCAAAACAAGCCAAACTGAATTCATTTAAAACGAAATTGAGGTTAAACCTGCGTTGATCTCATGGTTATGCCTATATATTTCCAATTCGTAAAATATTTGGATGCTATACTTATTATTTATTATGTAAAGTCCTTCACACTCGTTCCAGTATTGATGGGAAAAAAAATGAGAGGGGGTATTAACATTAAGTGACATGGCATCTGACACAAAGGCACATCCGGTCTTCATTGGCATGTGCTAGTAAAACTTGTGACATGTGCCAGTGGATAGTGGCATGTGCCAGTAAAATTTGTGACAAGTTCCAGTGGATAGTGGCATGTGCCAGTAAAATTTGTGACAAGTGCAAGTGGATAGTGGCATGTGCCAGTAAAATTTGTGACATGTGCCAGTAAAATTTGTGACATGTGCAAGTGGATAGTGGCATGTGCCAGTAAAATTTGTGACATGTGCCAGTAAAATTTGTGACATGTGCAAGTGGATAGTGGCATGTGCCAGTAAAATTTGTGACATGTGCCAGTAAAATTTGTGACATGTGCAAGTAGATAGTGGCATGTGCCAGTAAAATTTGTGACATGTGCCAGTAAAATTTGTGACATGTGCAAGTAGATAGTGGCATGTGCCAGTAAAATTTGTGACATGTGCCAGTAAAATTTGTGACATGTGCAAGTAGATAGTGGCATGTGCCAGTAAAATTTGTGACATGTGCCAGTAAAATTTGTGACATGTGCCAGTAAAATTTGTGACATGTGCAAGTGGATAGTGGCATGTGCCAGTAAAATTTGTGACATGTGCCAGTAAAATTTGTGACATGTGCAAGTAGATAGTGGCATGTGCCAGTAAAATTTGTGACATGTGCCAGTAAAATTTGTGACATGTGCAAGTGGATAGTGGCATGTGCCAGTAAAATTTGTGACATGTGCCAGTAAAATTTGTGACATGTGCCAGTAAAATTTGTGACATGTGCAAGTGGATAGTGGCATGTGCCAGTAAAATTTGTGACATGTGCAAGTGGATAGTGGCATGTGCCAGTAAAATTTGTGACATGTGCAAGTGGATAGTGGCATGTGCCAGTAAAATTTGTGACATGTGCCAGTAAAATTTGTGACATGTGCCAGTAAAATTTGTGACATGTGCCAGTAAAATTTGTGACAAGTGCAAGTGGATAGTGGCATGTGCCAGTAAAATTTGTGACATGTGCAAGTGGATAGTGGCATGTGCCAGTAAAATTTGTGACAAGTGCAAGTGGATAGTGGCATGTGCCAGTAAAATTTGTGACAAGTGCAAGTGGATAGTGGCATGTGCCAGTAAAATTTGTGACATGTGCAAGTGGATAGTGGCATGTGCCAGTAAAATTTGTGACATGTGCCAGTAAAATTTGTGACATGTGCAAGTGGATAGTGGCATGTGCCAGTAAAATTTGTGACATGTGCCAGTAAAATTTGTGACATGTGCAAGTGGATAGTGGCATGTGCCTGTAAAATTTGTGACATGTGCAAGTAGATAGTGGCATGTGCCAGTAAAATTTGTGACATGTGCCAGTAAAATTTGTGACATGTGCAAGTGGATAGTGGCATGTGCCTGTAAAATTTGTGACAAGTGCAAGTGGATAGTGGCATGTGCCAGTAAAATTTGTGACATGTGCCAGTAAAATTTGTGACATGTGCAAGTGGATAGTGGCATGTGCCAGTAAAATTTGTGACATGTGCCAGTAAAATTTGTGACATGTGCAAGTGGATAGTGGCATGTGCCTGTAAAATTTGTGACATGTGCAAGTAGATAGTGGCATGTGCCAGTAAAATTTGTGACATGTGCCAGTAAAATTTGTGACATGTGCAAGTGGATAGTGGCATGTGCCTGTAAAATTTGTGACAAGTGCAAGTGGATAGTGGCATGTGCCAGTAAAATTTGTGACATGTGCAAGTGGATAGTGGCATGTGCCAGTAAAATTTGTGACATGTGCAAGTGGATAGTGGCATGTGCCAGTAAAATTTGTGACATGTGCCAGTAAAATTTGTGACATGTGCAAGTGGATAGTGGCATGTGCCAGTAAAATTTGTGACATGTGCAAGTGGATAGTGGCATGTGCCAGTAAAATTTGTGACATGTGCCAGTAAAATTTGTGACATGTGCAAGTAGATAGTGGCATGTGCCAGTAAAATTTGTGACTTGTGCCAGTAAAATTTGTGACATGTGCAAGTGGATAGTGGCATGTGCCAGTAAAATTTGTGACTTGTGCCAGTAAAATTTGTGACATGTGCCAGTGGATAGTGGCAAGAGCCAGTAAAACTTGTAACATAGTTAATTTTCGGAATGTTTATCTTGTGCTGACAATACACTTAGCCTACTTACACAGACGTGCTTGTAGCATCATGCAAAAACGCGACTTAATGCGATATTCGTAGTGACTCATGAGAGATTTATTCCTTGTGTTTTCAATTATGGGCAGTTTGTGTGCTCAAGAACATAGAGCAATATCAAAATATAACAATCAGTGCCACAAACCTGGCATGTTTGAAAAAATATGGTCGACTTTAATATGTTTATTTGAATGTCTGTAAGTTAGACAATTTATTTAAGATTTTGCGCAATTAGGTCAGTATAGCTGCTCGTCAGTCACTCCTGCAGGCGTCACAACATACGGCGACATGGTGCGCGACACAGTGTCAGTGTTTCGACATTGTCAGTGGCACAGTCCACTATCCACTGGCACATGCCAACGAAGACCGGAAGTGCCACCGGATGTGCCATTGCGTCAGGTGCCATGTCACTTAATGTTAATATTGCTGCTGGAAAAAATCCTATTCCCATGAGCAAACATAGCAATAACACAGTGGAGAAGTGCTCTTGCTGAACGGCATGGATTGCATAACTATTTCAATTGAGCATTGGAACTTTTATGTTTTATATGTTTTGACTGTATTTTATTCCTATAATGAACAAACTGTGATGTCACGTTTGCAGTGCTTTGTTGTGTGTGCGTGAGGCGCCGGCGCGATCAAATCGCAGTCTTTGCAAGGGATTTGGATCATCATCATGGCAAAAGCTCGTGGCCAGGTCGGATTACGTCAGAATCTATTGGTGCTCAGACGATGGCCAACACTGCCCAGACATTCCACGACCCAGCAAACGCTGATTAAACATGTTCAGTCGGGTGAAAACAGACTCCGGCCAACTCCAACAGACGCCGACAGGAGTATCACACTGGTCCAACAAACTCCAACAGACGTGTTTGTTTGGCGTTTGACGGTGCGGTATTAATTGGCCTTGATAGTAGATCATATAATATAATATAATAAATAACTGTTTCACGTTTTAATATATTTTAATATACTCATGTGATGGCAAAGCTGAATTTTCAGCATCCATTAGTCTTCTTCAGTGTCACATGATCCCACAGAAATCATTCTAATATGCAAATTTGGTGCTCGAGAAACATTTCTTATTAATTACCAATGTAGAAAATAGTTCTGCTGCTTAATATCTCGGAGGAAACATTTGAAATAGAAATATTTTGTTTTGTAACATTATGAATGTATTACTTTCCCTTTTGATCAATGTAATGCATTCTTGCAAAATAAAGATAATTAAAATGTCTTAATAAAGTCTTATAGCCTCTACTAAATGACTAAGGAGCGTTAAAAAAGGCATTGAAAAACGTGGAGACGACCTTGCCAACTATAAACAAGCTTTGCACATGTCTACGAGACCGTGTTAAACCAGCTTATTTATCAGGTTATTTCAGTCACGAGAGAAAGTTTTTGAGATTAAAAATATTTCTCACGCGCATTTCTTAGTAGTGTCAGATAAAGGCTTCATGAAAACTTTGCATGCGTATATTATTTATATGTAGTCTTATCATCGGACGAGTTATTTTCGAGCTTCCAAGAATATGGAGGCACAGTTCCAAAAAAACAGACCTATAGAAAGCATTTTGAAAACTTCATCCAGATAAATCGTTAATATGCATGTTTTATGATTCCTTACCAACTCTGTTGAGAAGCTACAGAGGGAGTCCAGGTTCTCTGCAGAAAATTCAGTGTTTTGTAGAATTTCGCGGGCGTTCGTAAGTTAGTCAGAAGAATCTTAGAAGACATCTTTCCCTTGCTTCTTTTTCGATATAAGTAAATTGCAGAATCTCAGTTGTTTTTTCCAGAAACTCGATGTGAAACTCAATGCAAACAAAAACACGTAGACGAATAGGATATGGCGCACTAATAAATCAGATAAATACCCATACAATCGAGATTTAAAAAAGCCTGAATTAGCCGCATTGGTAAATCATGAATGCTAGACTTCTTAGCAACACTAAGATCGAGTCACCGCAACCCCAAAGTTTATCGAACAATCAATAAAACGAGCAACAGGATAACAAAATAACAAGAGCAGCTTCAACTGAATGAGCAGTAGAGGACGCAAAAAACAAACGTTATCACTTCAGGAAGCTTTAGTTCAGCCATACATTGTGGGTTTTTTTGCATTTGTGTACACGTCACACATTTAAACGCGAATGTTCAATACAGATGCTAAAGCAAATAGATTACACCACCAAAAGCATGATCTATTGGAGGAATGCCAGATCAGATAGGATCTGCAGGAGGAATGCATCAGATATGGCTTGTGAATGCTGTTACTTGAATAATGCGCTGCAGTTCTGTTTTGATTTCGTAAAATGATCATGATTAACAAGTCAAGCGGAAAAAATATATTCCGGTTTCCTGTTGCTCATTCTTTTGTCAACTGAATTCTTAATTCTCAGGAACATTGGGGATTAGGGTTACTAAATAAAAGGAGGAGGGGACGTGAGATGGAAAGGAATGTAAACAAGTGTTTAAATGCATATATAACGTTTCCCTTGGGAAAACTAGGTAAACAAGTTGTGCGTTAAGTTTCTAAACACATCACATTTAACGTTAGCTGTGCTAAAAAGCCTGCTAACATTTAGACAAATAGCTAGCTAGCTATACTGCGAGTTCCCTTTCGAGTCGGTCTCTCGACACTGCGTCACCGAAGGTATAGGGTTATAGCGCTATAGGGTTATCCCTTCCTTCCTCGAATCTATGAAGCTGTATGAAATCCCGCGGGTGCGAAATCGCTGAGACGAGTAACTGCGGCTTGGAGTAATGGCCGTGCTGAACGGTTTCTCATTGGTCAGGAAAGCTGCCTGTTCTGCATAAAGGCGAGCCATTGGCCTACAGAAAGCAATAAATCCAACATAATACTATACAACCAAATTCCATTCTTTTAATGTAAAAACAGCGTCAATGATCTTAAGAATATTACATTCAAGTTTTTAAAAATGACTTTCTAATTACTGACATCAGAACTTTTGCATGGCGCGGATGACTGACGTCATCACCGCGAGTTTAAGTCTCTCACACACACACACACACACAGGTTTGTTTTGCTATTTTAGTGAGAACATTCCATAGGCGTAATGGTTCTTATACTGTAAAAACTGTACATTGTATCCCCCTACACTACCCCTACTCCTAAACCTACCCATCACAGAAAACATTCTGGATCTTACTCTATAGCACGTCTACTCGGTTATAGGTTTGGCAAGTTGGATGTGGCGTCTCAAGTAGGGATGGCTGACGCGAAACTAACGTTTCGACACAGTGTCGAGATCCCGAAGCGTAGATGTTTGAAACTCTGCTCCGAACTGTGATTCAAAACACCCATATCACGTGACTATGGCTAAGCTAAGCTTCTGCGCGTTTCGACAGGTGGCATGCTCGCCGAGTCCGCGTTTGATTGACAGGGGCGGGAACAAACCACACAATCACACATCTGTCTCAACTCCCACAAAGTTTAAAAGAGGAGTTAATGCACCTTCACCTTGTGGGTTTTTGTGAGAGGAATTTTCAAAGGCTGGAGAAATTATCTGTAAAAAAAAAAAAAAAAAAAGATGTAGGCTAAGCCCTTCCACAGCAGAGCAATTAATATTTTTGAATAAAAATCTGTAAAAAAAAAAAAAAAATGAGACCAATTAATTTTTCATGACCAAAATAACCTAGTTATCATTATATAGTATAGTTATAAAGTGAAGATGTTAAAAACTCGCCACATTAACAAAAACACAATATTTTTATTTTTTTAAAGGGCTTGTTGTCAAAGTTGTTTCAGATAACATGTGGAATTGACCACTAGGTGTCACCGTGGAGACGGGTGTCGGTATAGTTTCGAAGCCTCGACACAATACGGCACATTTGCTTCAACTGTTTCAGTGTTTCATGAAGCCTCGCTCTGCCCACCTCTACCGCCACTTACGCTGGTGTTGCGCTGTTCTTGCCTTCTATGTTAAACACCGGCTGGCCGTTGTTTTTCATACGGACTCTTACACTTGTCACTGAACACTCTGGGGATAACGACAACCATAAGGCCTCATGATGCACTAGAAAGAAGCAATCGAGCTGCTTCCACCAAGTCTTTGCACTCGCTCTATGTGACTGTTATTTCCAATAACCAGGGTTGGGGAGTAACGAAATACAAGTAACTTACTTACGTATTTAAAATACAAAATTTGAGTAACTGTATTTCATTACAGTTACATTTTAAATGGGTGGTAATCAGATTACAGTTACATCAGTGGCGGTTCTAGACCATTTTTACTACGGGGGTCAAGGAGGGGCCAGTGTTTAACCAGAGGGGCACATTAAAAATGGTAACAAATTATATTTAAAGATTATAAACTACTTTACTTTACAATCATATAAACATTTATTACATCATTGTACAACATTTGTACAGGAGTGAGTGCAGGTGCAAAAAAGGTAGGTTCATTAATGTTGATGATTATTATCAATGATTTGTGAAGGATCATGTGACACTGAAGACTGGAGTAATGATGATAAATTCAGCTTTGATCACAGGATATAAATTACACTTTACTATATATTCACATAGAAAACAGTTATTTTACATTTTAATAATATCTCACAATTTTAGAGCTTTTTTTGTATTTTAATAACATAAATGCAGCCTTGGTGAGCAGAAGAGACTTCTTTCAAAAACAACCAAAATAGTTCAGTTTCCAAACTTTTGACTGGTAGTGCATATCTGCATGTACAGCATGCATTTCAAAATGTAGGCCTAGTATTTACTTTAAAAAAAGAAACATTAGATCCATATTGACAAAATTATTTACAGGAGAAAGAACCATTTTAAGGACATACAGTAGGCCTACAATGAAATTATAATTGAACTGCTTTGCAAATAGTAATAACCTTCTTCATCACAAACATGATGGTGCAGTACTTGATCTACATGGATCCCCTTTCTGTCCCTCTGGCTGTTCCTCTCTCTGTCCCTGTATGTTTTCTTCCTCCTCACCCTCTTCTTCGTTCTCCTCATCCTCTTTTTCATGCTCCTCCCCTTCTTCCTCATCCTCCTCTCCCTCTGGAATGTCCCTCTCTGTGTCGGAGTCCTCACTTTCATCACCTGCCCTCTCTCCAGCCTCCACTGACTCCTCTGGCTCTCTCTCTTTCTGCTCCTCAACTCTCTCAATACCTTGATTCGTTTCTCTCACTTTTTTGTTTACAAAAAAAGGACGCTATGTCCCTTCCTCGTTTCAAGATAACAATCGGAAGAAAATAAACGTGCATTACATTCCGTTGCCTAACCATCCCTCCCTACTTAACACGGGCAGATAACCTGTTGATTACTTTACTCAAATGTATGTTATCGCAATGCAACAGCCAAGACAGATGAAGTTACGTGATTAACATCAGAACATTGTGCAGGAACAACCAGTTACTTATGAGATACGAGTCACTTACGCGGCCGGCGCCGCTCTAATTTACCCGTGTAGAACGTTCCGTCGCGTTAGTTCCGTTTTTGGCACTCGCATGTAAAATCATAATAAAGTCATAATTTTTTTTTTTTTTTGGTCAGCACAGGGGGCCACAGGGGTGGACAGGGACATGTCTACAGAGGCACGGGCCTCCCTAGGCCTCCGTGTAGAACCGCCACTGAGTTACATCTGAAAAGTATTTTAGATTACCAAAGTGATTACTTTGAATTTTAATGTCATTTAAACAGCAATTGGTGATTCTCTGACTCTGACAGTCTGAAAAAGCGGAGTTAAGTTTCATGTTTTTGACTGTTTTCATGTTTTGTGATAGTTGTTTGTGAGTCATTTTATAATTGTATAAAAGGTCACTGCAACTTTTTCTCACAATTTGTTTTTTCCCCTCACAATTGTGAGTTTGCATTTCACAATTTTGACTTCTTTTTCTCAGAATTTCGAGATTTAAACTCACAATTGCAAGTTATAAAGTTACAATACGTTATAATTTACTACAAATTACTATAAATACGTTAGAAATACGTTACAAATTACTTTTTAAAGCATGTATTTTGTAATCTGTAGTGAAATACATTTTAAAAGTAACCTACCCAGCCCTGCCAATAACAGTTTCTAAATACATCACATATAACGTCAGCTGTGCTAAAAAGCCAGCTGTACAAAGGATGTGAGCACACTGAGACGCAGGCACAGATTCTGCAAAACTGACTTAGTAAAGTGATTCAATCGCTAGATTTGATTCCAAACAGCCGATGATTTGAAAACAGGCGACGCAACTTCGCTGCTAGAGACGCTACTACCCATAACATTTCTCTTTATATGAAAATACTCCACAATTTTACTCTGGACCTCTGCTGATCTTAACCATTTTCTGCTCTTCTTCCCTCTACTTTGGAAGTGTTGAATGAGGTTAAAAATGCTTCTCCGGTAGATGGCAGTGTACGTAATCTGACTGGTTAATAAACAGAAGAGGAAGAATACTGAGCCTCATTGGTCACTGTAGACTGTGCGCGTACATGAAATAAGTTAGTAACAGTCGCGAGCATTTCTGTTATGTGACTGAACCTGAGAACTATTACAATGCGAATCGAAAACGTCTTTTAAGTGAGACTAAACTGTGAGGAGAATGTAAAACAGACCCGAGTGGCATCATATAATGGAGCGGTGCAGTGTGGAGTGTTTGTCTGAGTTCAGTGACTGTCAGTCACACTCAGCGCGCATCTTGCAGGACGGGACGAATCTTTTCTTGGCCAGCGGACACAGAGATGTGCTCGTATTCAATGTTGAGGAGAGGAGAGTCACGGCAAGTGCATATCTGTTGTCAAATTTTGTGTTATACTATACCAGACTACCGCGAGCTCATTCATTACATGTTGTTTTTCAGACCGAAATGCAGTTTGAAGCTTCAGTGACAAATTTTGCTTTAAGTGACGATAAATATCGGCTTTATGCACTTTGCGACAACGGTGGGCTTTACTGCACCCCTCTACCACAGCTCAGGTAATAATGTCTATCCTCACTTAATGGCATACATTTTAATATATATATATATTATATATACATACATACACATATATACACACACACATATATATATATGTGTGTGTATGTATATATTTTATATATATATATATATACATACATAATGTATGTATTTGTATGTATGTATATATACATATATAATTCTATGCTATAATTCACTTATAGCAAATAAACGTAGGGTGAATTCAGGGTGATTGGGACACTTTTTGCCATTGTGGTGGATTGGAAAAGGTGTCTAAATCAACTTGAATTCACCCTACTTAACATTTATATTGCAGATTTTTTTGTGCAATCAATTCAGAACTGGCAAGAGTAATCAAGGGGGACAGGGCTTAGCAAAGGATCGATTCATGTTTGAAATTTATGTTTTTTTCTTAATATAAATTAAATTCGTCATACAGTCATTTAATGTAAAGTTTCCTAGAAAAGTTGGTATAAGGAAATTTTGGTCTTGAGGAAATTTTCCTAGGAGAATTGTCCATAAATACATCATTACAGGAATGAAAACTGCATTCTTCAAGCAATTTCATTTGTTTTGTTTTTTTGACAGATATGTCAAATTTTAAAAGTTTGGTTTTTATCATTTGTTTTCCATGCTTTTTTTCCCTCCTAGTTCTTCTTCTGTCCTGGTGAACAAATGTCCTGATCGTGTGCTGAATATTGTATCTGATGATTTTGTTGTCCTGAAAAATGTCAATCTGCAAGCATTCACCATAGTCGAGAAGATCCTTGTGACTCTTAGTCTTCACAAGGCCATCTGGAGTTTTGATCTCTATGAAGAACCAGGATCCAGACCCCTTCGTAAACTTGCATGTTTCCAGGTTGCAACTGTAAACTCATGCTCTTTAAATACAACAGACAAAGAAAAAAGTGTGAACTGTCCTCCAGTACTGACTTGCATCTACCCTAAGGGCTCCACGTCAGTCAGCACTCAACAGTCTGACCTCTATCCTTATCTTGAGCTCCGTCTTTTCAGGCTCTTATTTGGAGTGGATGCCTCTTTAGTCAATTCTCCTGTCATTCTGTGTGGTTTACCTGATGGACGTATTTGCTGCTTTCCTTTGCTCGTCCCCTCCCTGGCTGGTCCAAGAGGAGAGCAGAGATCTCCAATCAGAGTCCTCCAGAGCTTAGAGCAGCCAATCGCATTTATTGGAACCTGCGTCTCTGGAGAACACGGACCTCAGTGTCTCGTTGCAGTTGGTCAAAGAGGCAGACTTTTAATGGTCAGAAGCAAACAAGCAAGCTCAGAAGGAAAAGAGGCAGATTATTGTAAGAATGAAATGAGGGCTTTTATTACACATATTTTTGCCTTTGCAAAAGTCTGTTTATTTGTTTGATTTGATATTCAATAAGATTAAAGAGTGTTAACAATAAAGAAAAGGAAAGATATTTTAAAAACATTTAAAATATATGCACCAATTTCATAGGAATGTATTAATTTTTGCTTTTGTTCTTTTTTTGTATAGTATTGAAAAACCTTTATTCCATTTTCAAGATAGGTTTCAGTTTAATGTCTGAAAAATGTCATATGGTGTAACCATCAAATAAAAAAAGTAATACAATACGTCCTTACATCTTGAATAAAGTTTACACACTATTATTTTCAAAGAGGTTTAAAATATATTTTTCAAGGCATTTTTTACTCAATATCATGATTTATTCATTCATAAATATAATTAGAATTTTGGGGAGTTGCACCAGATGACATTTTACAGATAAAAATCATTAAGCATTGAAGCAGTTTTGTTAAAAGATTTTTTCTAAGAAATAATAATACATAATGACAAACTATTCAATGTTTTCTTTTCAAGAATTTAATTTTTAATTAAGCTTTTTTTTATTTTGATATCAGGACAGTTGTAGCAATGCTAATTCAATGTTTTTGAATAAATTTATACATCAGTTTTGTTAATCTGTGTTAAATTTATATTTTGCAGACTTCAATGAGCATAGTGTACGAGGACCAGTGCTGTGTGTTTGTGTTGATGATAAACGGCTGTACTACAGTTCTCTCAATGACCTACACGCTCTTCAGCTCACCACAACATCTTCATCAGAAGCCACAGGAACTGAGTCCCAGCAGCAAGCTCTGACCTCACACAGTCTTGGTGTATGCAGGGTTATAGCACTTGCTCTGCCATATACTAACCCCACAGGTACAGTACATGGATTCTGATCAATCTCTATGTGGTTAATTCTAAAGTCACTAACTCAAAGTGTTTGTATTTGAATTATAAGGATCTGTGCAGTTTTTGGCTGTATCTTTGAGGGGAAAACTGCTTCGAGTAAACCTTCCTCAAGCATCTGAACAAGGAAATGTGTCCAGGTTACCTTCATCTCTAGCAGGCCAGAGAATGAAGGACCTTCTGGCTTCCATCGGAAACATCTGGGAGAGGTCTGTTTCATAAAAAAAACTTCTGCTTTTCCAATGTCGAAAGCTAAATGTCACTTTTCAAAAGTTCTTAAAATGCTTTGTATATATGTTGATTTTTCTCTTTTTTTAATATACAAGTCACTGTTTGTGTGTGTATATATATATATATATATATATATATATATATATATATATATATATATATATATATATATTTATACACACAGTCGGGTCTCTCAGCAAGTCCTGTTGAAAATGCCATGATTTCTAAATCTAAATTTATTTAAATAAAATAAAATATTATATATATATATATATATATATATATATATATATATATATATATATTATTTAAATAAATTAATAACAGTGGTCAAAATTAGTGTCACATCATTGACCCTGTTTTAATGTCTTTTGCAGGGCGGAATCCTTGAAACACAAGCTTCACGAGAAAAATGAGTCTCTCAAACATCTGAATCAAGTCATAAATGTTTGCAGCCTACTGTTTGACGCTCATGGGAATGAAAAGAAGTTTAATACGAACACCAAACATCCAATCAGCTGTCATGGTGTGGCTAGATGGAGCTCATTGCTCCAAAGAGACTCTTTGACTCTTACATGTGTGCTTGAAAATTCAAGTGGATGTACATTGGAACATGGCTGGACTTTGTGCATTCAGGTCCACCCGTTATCCCAATATTCAAATATGGAGAGCTTATCTAGCACATACTCATTCCCATTGAGGAAACTGGATTCTGGTCAGAAACTGGATGTAACCATTCCTCTTGAAAGCGTTCATGGACTGTCTCTGCCAGTGAAGGTCTACTGTTCTCTCACCTTCTCACTCTCCAATCTGTTTAGCCTTGAAGCATCTTCTGGTGTTTCCCAGCTCCTAACAGAGACGGGCTCCATCAGTGCACCTTTGAATTCTTTAACAGTGGACTGGCTTGATGCTTTAAGGCTAGAGGGTTCGTTTTCTCATGGTAACATCAGACACAACAGTGTCACGGATGGCATTCAAGCCTTCCTGCGTTCCAGAGGAACATCAACCAAAGATTCCGATACTACTTCCAAGTCAGGACCCGTTGCAGTGGTGATCAGAGTATCATCAGCGCTTCTGAAGTCCAAACTGCACCTCTCAGTAACCAGCAGTGCAGAAACATGCGTGTCTGTGCTAAACTGGTTGGTATCACCTGAGGCGATAGGACAAACAAAGTCTCTACAAACTCCAGTGGTTTGTGCCTACAGCCCAGATGGATCCTCTGTCAAGATTATGGCCAAGGAGGTGCTGACTTTATACTACTGATTACTTATTTATGATCATAAAGTCTTTAATTTAGAATGAGTCACTCATGTCTTTCCTCAAGGTGACACTGGGAGATTTATGTTCTGAAGGACTTCTTGAAGTCGTGGAGATTCGGGTGGAGAGTACATCTGTGGGAGCAGTATGTGGACTGCATCATGCCATTCTGAGGCGCCTACAGGTACTTCTATAATAAAGTATTTCTATTTTTCTAACATGGACTTACAATTGAATCTGATTTAGAAATCATGGCATTTTCAACAGGACTTGCTGAGAGACTCGACTGTAAAATATTGCCATACAAAGCAGTTAAAAGCACAGAGCTTGTACGAAGCTGTACAGCACGTTGAGGTAAAACTGATTCCCTTCATTTTATTTTCTTATTCTTGCATGCTTAGATTAAACGAGTGGTTCTCAACACACGGCCCACAATATACCGACCACATTTAAAAAATAAATTCCAGTTTTACAAAACTGGAAATGCAAAATTCTTCCCATATTAAAAATTCGCTGTGTTGACAACAGAAAGCTCCTTGGTTTAAAAGTGACATCTGTTACATTATTGACAATGGATGCTTTTTTTGCGTGCAACACTTGTGGCTGCACCTTTGCTCTGAGATTAGTATAAATTCACACGTATCAAACAGTTTTGCTTAATTCAACAACCATTTTTAATTGTTAATTCAACTTTTTTTTTTTCTCTTTTGTCAGTCTCTTTACAAAGATCTCCAGGATGCTCAAAATCAAGCAGCTCTCGGTGGCACAATGAAGACGAATAAGAGCTCTGAGATTTTGTTCCGCATTTTCCTGCAGCTGAGGGAAAACCCACTAGTCATTCTCTGATTTAACTACACACACGCATGAAATTCTGTATTACATATATTTTGTAATGTAGTACACTGTATTTTGTAATGATATTTCATACTGTTATACCTTTAGGACACAAATCCCATGCTTTTTTGTGTCCCATACTTTGTCACTTATCCTATAATCAACAAAACACTGTGTAAACAGAAGTATGGAGAAATGTTCCAAAAAAAAAAAATCTCCACACAGGTCTGTGCTAGAATTAGTTGTTAAATCTACATGAAACGCAGTCTGTGAGTGTGTACTAACGACTTTGTAAAAATGTAAAATCTATCCACAAATCTGATTCTTTAGTCAGCTGGTTATGTCTCCAGGTTAAAAAGCTTTTCTCTGAGCCGATAGTATCTTCCTTCTTTGGCCATGAGCTGCTGGTGTGTTCCCTGTTCCACGACTTCACCTCCCTCCATGAAGATAATGTGGTCTGCTTTCTCTACAGTCTCCAAACGATGAGCTATTACCAGCACTGTCTGATCTGTTATGGTATTGAGCACATCTTGAACCTGGGTAATGAGATCATGAATAGACACTATAAATGGGAAAAACTTCAGAATTTACCATGTTACTGCATCTTTAAAATTATTACTTTGCCAATTTAGTATTAATTTCATTTAAAGATTTTAGTTTTAATTCCAGAGGAGTTCTTACTGCTTGTTGTGTGCTAGAGTCCATGTGGCTGGTGGCCTCATCCAAGATGAGAATCTGTGGGTTCCTTATCAGAGCTCTGGCTATAGCGATGCACTGCTTTTGTCCTGCGGACAGCTGGTCACCACACTCACCAACATCTACAGACAAAGCATTCAGATTTAACCAACTCATTTTGTTTTACGGATACACAATATATTAGTACCATGTAAATGATTTCTAAATATTAGTCAATATTAGATATTTATTTGTTCATGTTCATTATGTCCATGCTCATTTCATTCACTTAGATTACCTAGATTGCATTGTCTAACTTTCACTTAAAGGGTTAGTTCGCCCAAAAATAAAAAATCTGTCATTTATTACTCGCCCGCATATCATTCCAAACCTGTAAGACTTTTGTTCATCTTCGTAACACAAATGGAGATCTTTTTTGATGAAATCTGAGACCTTTATGTCCCTCCATAGACAGCCAATGCAACTACCAGTTTGATGCTTCAAAAGGTTCATAAAGAGATTGTAAAACTAAATTATATGTATTGAGTGGTTTAGTCCAAATTTTTTGCTTTATATGCTAAACAGATTTAATTTAGGCTTTTATTCACATTTAAAAATATTCATCAACTCACATCAGTTGCAGTTAAAGGAAGCTCAAACATGTTTGCCTGACATGCAAGAACCAATGATATTCATTCATTTTGAGCTTCCGCAAGAGGTTTGTTCTCACGCATTAATCAGGTTGGGTTGAACTTATGTTTGTTCACTGATCAATGGATACATATATATGAATAAAAGCCTAAATTATATCTGTTCATTATATAAAGTGATTGAGTCTCTTCAGAAAATTTGGACTAAACAATTCACAATTCGCTCAATTCATATGGATTAGTTTTACGACCTCTATGAACCTTTTTCTCAGATTTCATCAAAAAGATCTTCATTTGTATTTCAAAGTTTTTCTTGCCAGTGTGGAACGACATGAGGGGGAGTAATTAATGACTGAATTTTCATTTTTTGGGTGAACTAACCCTTTAAAGTCAATCTTCAAAAACACTAATAACACTGTTAAGTGTATTTGTTTTTTAGCTAATTTCAAAATGAAGATTGCATTTAAAATGACTTATGTTTGGGTTTAATCTTACTTATTTATTTTTGACAAAAAAGTATATAAATGTGATATTGGCCATAACATGAAAACAGCTCATTAGTATCAGACAGAATTAGTATCGATGCCTCTAGTTATATCTGTGTTGTTTGTTTGTTTATGATTTAACGCCATGCGAGCTACCTCGGTTAAATGCATGGTGAGAATAATTTTGTTTTTTTAAAGGGGAAAAAAATTACTTAGGTTTTTAAATTTGATCTTAGATAACAATTCTAAAACTAAATCAGGCTTTACTTCATTATCAAAATCTTTTCATAAAAGTCAACAAAAAAATAAAGAATTCTAACAGATTTCACACTAACACAATCCATCAAAATAAGCTTCAGTGATGATGAATTCTGGCACAAGGGGCATAAAGAGGATGTTCACCAATTAACAGAAACATATGGGTTAGCCTGGAATGTTCTATTCGACAGCATGTGTAGATAATATGATCCCAGCAATTTTCAAAGTGGACACAACAATTTGCCTACCTGTGTTGTATCCCTGTTCCAGTTTGCATATGAAGTTGTGTGCGTTGGCTTTACGAGCAGCTGCTTCGACTTTTTCAAGTGTGCAGTCCTGCAAACCGTATTCAATATTATATCTCACAGAGCCAGAGAAAAGCACAGGATCCTGGGATACCATCGCCACCTGAGCCAAACGAAAGAGAGTCAGTAGTCTACACAAACTACAGTCTCACCGAATCATCCAATAGAATTTGTTTTCACATGCCTTTTTATGCAAATACTGGTGTTCGTAACTGTACAGAGGTTCTCCATCCAGGAAAATTTCACCCTCCTGTGGCTCATAGAACCTCTGCATCAAGCAGACGCAAGAGCTCTTCCCACCACCAGAGGGCCCTACCAATGCCGTCAGCTTTCCTGAACTCAATTCCAATGTAACAGACTGCAACAATTCAACAATGAATACAAGCAAATCACAGAAGTTCTATGCTTGGCTTTTGTGGTATAAACAAAAACTTACCTTAAGTGCTTTTAGATCAGGACGGGTGTGGTAGGTAAAGGAGACATTTTCAAAACGCAGTCTTCCTTTAAGCTTCTCTGGAGCCAGATCGCCTGCCTCTCTCAACAGTGGCTTCCTATCAAGCAGCTGGAACACCTTTATTGCTGATCCCACAGTATTCAGCATGTCTCCAAAGATATATACAAGATGCTGAGAACAAAATGATGGCCAGAATTTAGTCTCCTCTGAATGAAGAGTCACATTACTGTAAGATTTACCTGGCAATCTTACCTTCATGTTGGTCACCATGTCCTTCTGGTAGAACACAAACGCAAGAAGGCTGCCACTGCTAAGCTGGCCAGACGAGATGAGATTTCGGCCTTGAAACAGCATTGCTACTTTCAAGCCCACTGTAATGAACTAAAATTCAGTGCAAGAAGATGAAGTCAATTAAATGAATCAATGAAATGGAACAATTTCTTCTTTTGATAACAGTGAATGCAACTTAGAATTATGATGATTTATATGATTTACCCTGCGTATTAAGAGATAAACTGCACTGTAGATGCCTTTACGCCACAAAACCTGGAGCTTCCTGTTGAGAGTCTGTTCATATCGCTGCTGTTCCTGATGCTCTGCCTTAAAACTACGCACAGTCTTCATCGACCCAATGACAGAAGACGCCAGCTCTGTAGTCTCTGCATTACAGTCCTGAAGCTCTTTGGATGTTTTCTGATCAGGAAGGTAAGGCATTATGAAATGAATTCATTATGGTCTACCCCTAACTATTTTTGGTTTGTTGAAAAAAGTTTTCCGGAGAAGCCAAGGTACTTTATAGCTTTATAACAGGCCTATAAGCTTTGGGGAAGTGATAAAGAAACCAAATTGAGGAGGGTTACTTACCTGGGAGATGTTGTTGTATGAATTCTGAATGAAAGCAAGAAGTGGCATTTCAATGCAGGTGAGGAGGGTTAACTGCCAGGACAGGCGCAGCATGAAGAACAGCATGCCGCATGTCTTCACCAGACTCCGCAGTAACACATTCACATTCATGGCCACAGAACGTCCCATTTTATCAGTGTCGGAGATCAAACGTGATGTGAGACTACCTGTAAGAGAGAAAATTTGTTTCTTTGTCTCATTATATTAAATAATGGCTATATTATTACATGCACAATTTTATAACTTTGTATCCACTTAAAATAATAGTCAAATATAATGCAATATTTACAAGACAGTTTTCAAATGGAAAACTTGTGCATTTTGGCCGTTCTTTTACACGACAACAGTGTTTTGGTGGCCTGAAACACAAACTTTTGAAAACGGGATTCAAATGTTTTTGAAAACAATACACTTATCGTCTCTGTATAAACAACAAAAACGCAAAAATTTGTGAAACTGGAGATGTCACACGTATTACGTGTTCATTCAAAAAGGCGCGTAGTGTTTCTTTACAGATTTCTTTACAACTACTGGCCTGGCATGCATAATACAGGATTTTTAGTCGTTTTTGCAGATCTGTGTGAACAGGGATGGTTTTGACAACATTGTCATCTGGAAAAACTTTACCTTTTTTAGTACATTGTTGTCATATAAATGTACCCTTAGTCATAGTTTTCATTGTCTATCTTTTGCTCTAGTTTGAGTAACTCATTACTTGTCATGATTTCAGAGTATTCCTCACCTTTTTCCTCTTCCATTAATTATCATACTTCATGTTTTTAAGCTTTCAGTTTTCCTCTGTCCTTTGTTTTGTGTTAAAGTAATGTCATGTGGATTTTAGTGCCTGAGTGTGAAATAAAATAGGGTTAATAGGTCTTGGACCTGATTTCAAAAAGAATTGGTTCTTCAATTCTGAGTCATTGGGAATCAAGAATCAAGAAGAGCCTATTCAGTTTGACACTGGTGAAAACCCAAGGTTTTTCTACCCAACATCTAAAAGAAACAGTTCTGTGACTTCGGGCTTTACTTGACTGTGTTTTTTAAGTGAAGGAACAGGTACGATACCTGGTTTATTTTCTTCAAAGAAGCTTATCTCCTGCTTCATAAGGTTCTGAAACAACATGTGCCGTATTCTCTTGTTGAGTCTGCTGAGGCTGCACATGAACATCCCACCGCGCAGACCAGTGAACATAGAACTTAAAGACACAACAAATTGATATTTTATTCCAAGAAACAAAACCACATTTGTTTTTAGTAAGATATTTGCATAGGATTGATGTTACACTGACCTTCCAACTGAACACAGTGCCATGAGTCCAATGGCCCATAAGAAAGTGTTCTGCTGGTACTTTCCACTCAGTATGTCAATAACTTGCCCAATGCAGTATGGGATGAAGGTCTCAACTACAAAATAACAGGTTCACACTGCATCAGGCCAACTTTATTTTCCATGACTCTGGATCTAGTTCATAATTGTTTCATCTATGTAGATAAAGGATGCCCTGAAATCAGGGTTTAGATTTAAAATCACAGACCAATTATAAAAATATATCATTTCAGTTACACTCACAAAGCGCCGCTAGGCTGAGGAAGAAGAAGGCAGCGCCTAGATGAAGATAGTCTGGCCTGGAGTAGCGGATGACCCTCATTAGGAGTGCTCTAGCCTCTTCATCTTTCTGCTGGTTTTTGGAACCCTTAGATGATCCACCGTGTGGGAAGGCCATCTCCCACACTATATATATGAGAGTAGATGTAGCAGTGCTCAGGATCACCATACTGGGGTCAGGAACAGGACTAAAGCCTCTCATGGTCCCATGCAGCAATGTCTGAATGCTGTCAAATACTGGAGGGAGGAAGCTCAGTAGGGCTACCCAGCGCTTCAGCAGAGGCTGAATGCTGCTGTGAGCGACACATGTGATTACTGAATAAAGCACAACCCAGCTGATGGTCCTGAGAGCCCACAGGCACCCTAGATCCAGACTGCCCTCTCCATCCAGCCATAGCAGTACTGTCCACACACAAGCCCAGATGATAAAATCACAGCACAACAGACAGAAATGTTCTGCTACAGCTCTGGGTACAGGGTACGCCTCTGGGATCATCTTAAACCTGAAAAGAGGAATCAGATAAACCAGACTAGAATGGTTTCATAGCCTGGTCACACTAGTCTTTTGGTTGGTTTTAGCAAACAGGCAAGTTGGTTTCTTCGTCCGACCAACTGAAAAATCCTTCAAACCTGACTAGCAAACCATCTTAGGCCGGTTTGGGATATTTTTGGAAGCATGAATCTGCATTTAAATATAGGACATGAGCACTAAAGATGTACAGAATTAGTTTTCTTACCATTAGTTGTTCTCGTTGCATTTTGTCGGAGTATCACTTTTGGTTTCACTTTTACATGTGGGCGGAGTCAAAACTGGTTTTCAGTTCAGTGCAAATAAGAATAGTAAGAATCGACTTCAATAATACGTTCAATAAGCTCATAGTTTGCTTAAAACGAGGAAATGTCAGTATGTCCAAAACACGTTTTTATCTCAATTAGCTAGGCTGTATGTAATGTACGTAGTGCGTATGACGGGTTATCCTGACGTATTACGCTACGCCGGATGTCGAATCCTGTGGCGATTGTTCTTCAAGTGGCCGACAGAGAGCGCTGTTTAGCGAATATCATATGATTCGTGTCCTTTCACGAAAGAGTTGAGTCATTTCCTTCTCACGAGCACATAAACATGACCAAAAATAAATAAATAAATTGGGACTGTTCTCAAAACATTAACCAGAAATGGAAGGGGGTTTACCTAGCTAAAAACAAATAAAATTAAATTAAAATAAAAGGCCAAACAATAATTCTGCTTGTTTATTGATACCAAAACAAAAAGCAGAGCATTTATCTGCTTACATTATAGTATTAAATTTAAACTGAGTACAGAAATAAACTCTTTTATTGTAGTAAATACTTTATATTACACATTGTGATATAAATGATACTCTCTTAGGGGGCTCACAGCCCTTTTCGCTTTTATAAGCGGGTCATTTACTTTGGCAAAGTAACAAAACAACAGAGCAACTACGACAAGACCAACAACAGTTTACATGAGGAGTTTACATATAAATCAGCTCAAAGTGAAATGTGACACTTGTTCAGTTATGCAGTACATAGACACTCAATAAAAATGGGCCCTTTGTACACTCAGTTCAAACACAGTCTCATTCATTATTAATCCATGAACATAATAACCCAAGGGAAAATTTTTTGAAGTATTCTCATATTCAAGCACTCACTGAGAACCGGAAAACTTGAAGTCTATGTTTTAAATGTGTCTCGGCTAAAGGGAGTCTGTACTTGTACTGAGAAATCCTTAAGAGCCCACGTGCAATAACAGCAAAACAATTTTCTCCTGATTTGTTTTACAAACATTAGATCAACAATCTTCCAATAAGGGTCAGGGTTTTCAGTAGAAGGGTTTTATGACACAAATGGTGTATAAAACAACAGTGTGATATAGAAGATCGGGGTCGGTAAGATTTTTTTCCCCTCAAGAAATCATATTTCATATTTATTTAGAGAGGATGCATTAATTAAAAGTAACACAGAAGACATTTATAATGTTACAAAACATTGAAAATGTCTTTCAAATAAATGCTACTCTTTTGAACAAAGAATGCAGAAAAAATATATCAGTTTCCACAAAAATATCAAGAATAACATAGTATTAAATAATAATACATTTTTCTTGAGCACCAAATCAGATTAAAAGGATTTTTGAAAGATTGTGTGACATCGAAGACTGGAGTAATAGCTTTGCCATTACATGAAATCCTTTTTATAATATACTGAACTAGAAAACAGTTATTTAAAACAGTAATATTTCACAATATCACTGTATTTGTTTTTAAATAAATCCAGTTTTGGTGAGAATGACTTTTTCAAATAATCTTACCAATCCCGAACTGAACGGAAATGTAAAAATATTAAAGGCATAAGATGAAATCAAAATTTTCTGACTTCAAATAGCTTAATTTCCTGGGCAAATAACTTCAGCATTCTGTCATTTTAAATCAGGAATGAAGAAGCGATATAATATTCACTTGAATCGAAAGGACAGCATTAACGGATGGCATTGTAGCGCCATGGCATATACTGTAAAAGGCAAACCAGTGATGTGAGACCAGGATCTTTACAAAAGCCAGTGTAAATAACTCTGATCCAGGTCATACATTTGTGACATTTTCTACTTCTGATGATGGGTTATTTGGCTTTTCACCATCTGTAGGCACACTGCTGTACTGGCAGTCTGTGGACATATTGATTACAGCCTTAGCTGGAGACCCAGACGCTGGTGAACTTTTCTTCTGGGCTGCATCACGGGAGTCCAGCCAGTAAAAGGAAACCATAAGGAACAGAGCTGATAAGGTCACTGAGATGCTGCAGGCCAAGAACACATACGTGTATTGTCCGGTACGGTCCACAAGCACTCCTGTAACACAGGTAAAGAGATGTGATGACATGTAATGTTTAGGACAAAAAACAACTAACTTCCAAGTTTGGAATAATTACAATTTTTTAATTACATTATGCTCACCACAGTTGCATTTATTTAGTCAAAAATACAGTAAAACTGTAATATTGTGAAATATTACTACAATTTAAAGTGATTGTGTGTGACGCAGATTTTTTTTTAATGGTTTCTAATGTAATGTTGACCACCACTAAGCCAAAAATATGTGTATTAGTACCACTCCTAGGTGCTAGGTTGTGCTTGGCCCAACTAATAATGACATTTCTGCGTGAGAAAGAGCTGGGGGAGTTTGACCCGATTGAGAACACAGCCTTCGCTCCCACCAACACGCAAATCCAGATTAGTGCTTACAATGGAGGAGACATTCCATTCTTTTACTCAAACACAGGCACACACCTCCTCACTGATATCATATTGATTTCTACTTTATATATGGCAAGAATGGTGGGAATGTCTTCATGGGACTTTACTTTGAGAGGACAGTTGAGACGTGACAGGAAAAAAGCATTCATTTCCTCATCCAAGCCAGAATTGAATTTGGGTTAAGAGCAGTTGGATTTTTAGATAGCTAACGTATTATGTGCTCATTGACTTTTTATACATCAATTTTTTAAGGGTAAAATTGCTATGAATTTGTAACAGAAAGCCACTATTTTTTCACGAAATGTTCACCACTTTAAAGACGTGGTTGCTTGGTCCAGTTTATTTTAAATAATAAATATATACAACTAATGGTCATACGACTGTAGAGGAGGCTCAACTCAAAAAATCCAAATTTCAAACTTTAGAAAAAAAAAGTGCAATACACTTTTTAAAAAACAGACTGGACTTTACTTCTAAAAGTCATGCTATGTTTGTATAAATGTATAAATGTAAATAAAAAGTTGTGTAAGGACCTTTTAGCAATAAAGCATATGTCTCACAAATCATATATTCAAAAAATAAAACACTTTAACACATAAATGAAAATCTATGAAATTAAGTTAAACAAGGTTTAAAAAGAGATACAGATTCACCAGTTCTATATGGTCATATGTTCTGTTCATCAGGGAGTTGCTAGACCTGAATGCCCTGAGATGAAAAACTAAAAACACCACTCCTATATCAATAGAAACAATACTTGTCATCTCAAATCTAGGACAGGAACAAATGTTGAAATACCAGCAAGACCACATTAAATTACACATTACATTTAAAACTCTCCCTGTCTGTTTTCAGATGGTATGGTAACTGGGTTTTGTTTGGGGTGTTGGTGCGTTTAAGTCATATTGGAAAGAATTTACGAGTTGAATGAACATAAAGGACACCACAAAGTCAGAATTACGAGTGGGAGTTCTCTGAGATGGGGCGTGTTATTGGGAAACATCAATGGATGCAACATCTGTGGATGGTAAATATTCATAAAATTAATTAAAAACATAAAAAGCAAAACACACATGAAGTGCATTCATTGTTCTTCATTTTCAAGAAGTAGAGTTAAAAACTTTCTGTATTTTTGAGTACTTAATTAAGATAAGGTATACTGCTATCTTGCTCCGACAAAAGTGGCTTAAATGCATGTGACGTCGTAATTATGACTCCCCAACTCGTAAATACGAACTTCCCAGGAGGACTTCAACACACCATGAGTTAATCTCATACACATACAGGCAGTGACGTGGTGCTGTTGACCTACATTAAACATAATTCAAACACAAAGTTTTCATGTTACCTGCAAGGGGAGGTCCTATCAGCAGTGTGACGCTTTCCATGATAGACAGCAGGCCGAGCGCAGATGGGAATCGACTCATCTCCACTGTATCCATCAGGACAGTGAACATCAGTGAGCCTACCACGCTCATGGACAGCCCGTACATCAGCACGTATATTAACAGCACAAAGAAACTGGGAGAAATGCAGCAAATACTATTACTGAGTCCATTTATTAGGAGTGCGGCTGAGAAAACGTAGATGTGTCGACCTTTAAACCAGGATAAGCTGAAGATCACTCCGACGGGAGGCCGCACAAGAATGTTGACAAAGCCCAGGATGGAAAGCAGCAGGGCGGCTCGGCTTGGATCCATATTGTGAGCTGATGCATATGGGACCAGGTAAATAAGTGGCACCACAAAACCCAGCATCATCCAAGTGATGCCCAAGGAAAACACCCGAAATCGCAGGTTACTGCAGAAGAGGTCAAAGGCCATGTGTTTTCTGAGGGATGATGCAAAACTTTGACAGATACCCAATGAACATCCCTTTTTGCCTGCGGGTCTGGGACCGTTGCTTATCACCTCTGACTTTCGGGGCTTTCGAGGCCTAACCGGTCTCATGACGGCTCCGCAAACACAGCAGTTGAGCAGCACAGCGCCAAGCACCAGAAAGCTCCCTCTCCATCCCAGCTTACTCTGCAGATAGTCACCTAGAAAGGGCAATACAGACAGACCCAGAGCAGTACCTGTGGAGGACATCGCGTTGGCAAAAGGACGACGGCGCACAAAGTAATGACCAAGTATTGTGACAGCGGGCTGGAAGCTGAAACAGAAACCCAAACCTGTAGAGCAAACAGAGGGTTATGCATTATACTGAACTGATTGATGGATTACAAACTTGCTAACTAAAGTCAACATTTATTATTTACTTACATGCCAACTATAATTACTGTTGATATTAAATGGTTTAATAACTAATAATCAATAAATAATAACTGAATTTTTAGTAGTATATCACTTAATAATTAATAATCATCAATTAATAATAAATACATAAAATCAGTAATTGACTGTAGATAATAAAAGCATTTAAATACCATTTGAATATGAATAAATATAATATTTAGTATTATTATATTACCTAATAATTAATAATCAATACATAATACAAATTAACTATTAACTAATATAATAATAAAACAATGTATTATTAACTTAAATGTCAACTATCTGAGCTATAACTGTAAATACATTTATTATTTATTTAATTAATAATAATGTATAATTAATATTATGAATAATAGTTATAATAATGATGATGATAATAATAATAATAATAATTAATTACCAAATATTAATACAAATTTATATTATTTTTATTTATATTAATAACCATTTATACAATAAATAACACATTTATTTATCATTTATATTTATTTTGACTGGTCTTATCTCTGAATTTTTCTACAGAACATCTATTTTTAACATTTGGAAATATTTTTGTGGGTGGTAATTTTGATAAAATATACATAATAAAAACAGCATCTCGCAATAGCGGTGTTTTACTGACTGCCTGTAGCCAAATAACATCCGTGCTGATAATAAGCACAGCAAGATTCTTTTGTGACATTGCTCAGGAAATAACTATTTCATATTTCTCCCCCTTGGAATTATAATTATCTCACATTTTTGTCCAATTTGAGTTATTCACATACTCTTATTTACATTATGTGATTTTTATTTTTTGTTAATGTTGAGTACATTTACAGACTTTTTCTTTAGAAAACAAAAAGGTTATATCTACAAAGTCAAATAGAATGCAAAAACTGTGAAGTTCGGTATCTCAGAACTGCTCAGAATGCAGATAGAACCTTATAACTCCAAGGGGTTTTATGATTTGTATTCATTTTCTTATTCATGTCAGGTCAGCCTGTAAAGTGCTTAGTGATAACACTTTATATAATCGCAGTGATGTTTATGTAATCGCTGCAGTTGCTCTTTTATCAACAGATCAAACAGGATGTCATAATCACTTCCTCTAAGGATTTACTGACCTGTGATGACCCCAGTAGTGATGTATAACTCAACTATGGAATGTGAGAAAGAGCTGATCGCCATCCCCAAACCACTCAGCACTCCCCCAAACATCACTGTTGCCCGGCAACCGAAGCGCTCCACCAGCACACTACAGAGAGGACCTGGAAGAAAAATGCTTATGGTAAAAAAAAAAAAAACAAGCTTTAATTTCAGACAGCTTACTCTGTCATCCCAGCATGATGTAATAATCCTACAGCTCATTTTCAACAACCAGCTACTCAAAACACCACCAATGAACTGCCTTGAACAATATAATACTGCCTTGTTCAAAAATGTTAAGCAAATGTCAACACACAATTACCTGGAATGACAGTTCAAGAGGTACACTAAAGTGTGCATAAAAAATGTTGGATCAAACTGTTCCTCTTTTTTTATTACTACTATGACTGCTAAAATGACTACTGCTATAAGCCAAGTTCACAGTGAACACATAAATCAAACAAATGACTTTTAATTGCCATGTCTGCTGGATCTAATATACAGTTCCTTACTAAAGTTTTTGTATACCTTAATTTTTTCACATTTGCTATGTTGCTGCCTTATGTTAAACTGCTTTAAATTAAAGGCACAATATGTAATTTTGGCCTAGAAGTCGCTCATTCAAAACAAAGGCGTAGCTTGATGATGCCTTGATTTGGCGGAATCACGTCTGCTGCCGGTGGAAAAGAATCATATTCATATTCATGGATCAGCTAATGTATTAAAGATTTATTAACATTACTGTAGAATGAAGCAGGGTATGCCTGAAAACTGTTGGAGCTGAACGAGGCCGCTGGAGAGACTGCTATGATGAGCGCGACACGCAGCTCGAGTGTAGTGGAGCTTTTATTATGCCGCAGACGTCCGCTTCAGCTTCTTCCGATCACACATTTGTGTGTTGAATGTTGTTGTAGAGCTACTCTTTGCGTTCACTCGGCAGCTACTATGAGACACATGTTGCACACTGCAGTAAGATTCATCGATATTAGTCATGGTAAAACATAGTACTCGCGGTAAATCATGAAAACAAGATTTGAACAATAAGACTTACTGTGATGAGCTTTATAACAATGATTAGTTTTCTGTTTATGATTGTATTCAAAGAGTTGCTCATCTGTCTAATACAACACTATACATTTAAGAGTCTTTGGTGTTTCCAAACCAAGGGTAACACGGGTATGATGTCATTGATAGGTGACGCACGGAGACAGTCCTGGTCAAAATGGCTTATTTCTCTGGATTTAAACATTTTTGGAAACATTTGGAATAATGTAGGTTATAATGAAGAGGTGCATGACAAAGCAGGTGCAGATCCAAATGCGGGCTTTATTTATAAAATAAACAGCAAACAAGTATGGAGGAGGATAGACAGAATTGTAATCGGTGGACAGGCAAAAATGTCGAGACAGGGAGCAAGTTATCACAGTCCAGTAAACAAAGCCAAAGGTCCAAAGGAAGGCAGAAAACAATCAATAAATGGCAGAAACAGACAGGATCACGACCGGAAGACGAGACAGGTATGAACGCTAAGCACTGAAAGCAAATCACGACTTCGCAAATGTGTGTGTGTGTGTGTGAAGGGTGCTTAAATAGTGACGGTGATTCATGGCAGGTGTATGTGCAATCAGTCCAGGTATGAAGGCTTATGGGAAAGGTAGAGTGTGTATGTATGTGAGTGAGTGTGTGATGCATTGTGGGAATTGAAGTCCGGTGGTGAGGCGATGATGAAGTGGAGTGCCCACTGGTGGCTGTTAAGGGGCACTCCAGCCGGTAATCCTAACAAGGTACACAAGTCAACAAAATATATAACATTGTTCTAGTGATTTCTGGATATTTAATTCCAAAAATCTTACACGTTGTGCCTTTAATTTTTTTCAGATCAGTCTACACTCCATAAACCATAAGGACAAAGTAAAAAAACAGATCTGTGACAGCTTTGCAAATTTGATAAAAAGGAAAATAAAAACTGAAATAAGTATTTTGCATAAGTATTCAAACTCAGTACTTAAAGCACATTTACAGCCTCAAGTCTTTTTCGGTATGATGTGAAAAGTTTTGCCTATCTGCATTTGGTGAATTTCTGCCACTCTTCTCCTCAAATCATCTCAAGGTCTGTCAGGTTGGATGGGGAACATTGGCGGACAGACATTTTCCAGTTTCTCCAGAGATGTGTGATTGGGTTCAAGCCCAGGTTCTGGGTGGGTCACTCAAGGATATTCACAGAGTTGTTCATAAGCCACTCTTGCATTGCCCTGTTGGGATGTGAACCTTCTGTCTGAGGTTCTGAATGCTCTGGACTAGGTTTTCATTTAGGCCAACTCTATATTTTGTTGCATTGAGCTTTCCTTCTACTGTGATGAGTCCCCCAGTTGCTGCTGCTGAAAAACACCCCCACAGCATGATGCTACCACCACACTTTACTGTCGGGATGGTATTGTGCAGGTCCCTGGTTTCCTCCAGACATGACGCTTGGAACCGAGGTTCATCAGACCAGAGAATATTGTTTCTCACAGTCTGAGAGAGTCCTTTAGGTGCTTTTTTTCAAATTCCAATTGGGATTTCATATGTCTTACTGAGAAGAGGTTTAAGTCTGTCCACTCTGCCATAAAGCCCAGATCAGTTGAGTGTTGCTGTTGCTGTGATGTTTGTCCTTCTGTAAATTTCTCCCATCTCTATCTATATTATCATGGAGCTCAATCAGTGTGACCATCGATTTCTTGGTCATCATTCTAACCAAGGCCCTTCTCCGTCGATTGCTCAGTTTGGCCAGGAGGCCAGCTCTACAAAGCTGGTTGTTCCAAACTTCTTCCATTAAGGATTATGGAGGCTACATGCTTCTGTGAACCTTCAATATAACAGAAATTTTTTTGGTAGTCTTCCCCAGAACTGTGTCTTGATACAATTCTGTCTCTGAACTCTACAGGCAGTTTCTTCTTTTGAATTTGTCACAGGTTAACTCCACTTGAAGTGTGCTAACATCTACCAGTGAAATTAAAAATACTCCTGGGCTACATTTCAAATGTCCCAGAAAAGAGTACGAATACTTATAATTATTTCATTTTTTTTTTTTTATCTTTAATACATTTGTAAAATTGATTCCTGTTTTTTTGCTGTCATTATGGTGTATGGAGAGTATATTAATGTAAAAAGGCCATTTAAAGTAGTTTAACACAAGGCAGCAACATAACAACATGAAAAAATGAAGGGGTGCGAAAACTTTCGCAAGGCACTGTAGTGTAATCAACTTAAATGTATATATAAATGACCACAACTTCCTTCTTACAGTGGAGAGAAAACATGTTTATGTATAGCATATCTACTCCAAAAGCGTTAATGTCTCTGAATTTTTAAAGTTATATGAATTGCGTATTTACGTATTCAGCGCAGTTATTCGATTAAGAGAATGACATCTGATTAAACTCAATTATGAATTTGTGCTACTTTAATTTACTGCATGTAAAAATATATGCATTATTAACCCTTTGGTTAAGTCTTTGGTCATTTTAGATTTTTTAAAATGCTATACCTGACAAATATACCTATATAAAATATAGTACATTCATTTCACACACACACACACACAGGTTATACTTCTTGTCTTTGATTAATTTTGACCACCAGAATCACCCCACAGTTAAGAATACTGGAGGGTTAATAAAGGATTATAAACTTATTGAATACAAATTAGAGAGGGGTAGAGTTAAATAATTTGGTTATTTAATTTAATTGTTAATTAATTAAACAGATGTAGTTAAGACTACAGATGATGCATGATTGCCGTTTACTTTTATTGAAAGCATTGGTGGCTTAATGGGCATTTGAGAGATGACTTTAATGTTGAATTGGGTCTTTTCCGTTGAAGTGGCAATGTGATTTATTGTGAAGATTGTTTTTTTGTTTTATTTGTTTTGTAAGTATTTGCTTGGACCAACAAATTGGGTTCCCTTTTTCTTATTTATGGTGTTCTTTGTTAAGGTGGGGGGGGGGGTATGGTTTAATGTCATGGTTTACTTTTGCTTTGGAGTGTGGAGTATGGAGTGAAATGGTGTTTTTATTTGTGATGGAGTGTGCACTTATGAGCAGAGCAATTGCCATGGGATATGATTGGGAACCCTGTTGTCTGGAATGGTTGCAAGTTAGTTTCTTTTGTTTATTTGTTTGTTTTGTCTCTTTACCATTTTGATTCCCTGTGCTGCTGCTTTTGAATGCCTTATAATAAACTTTGTTATATTTGCAAAGAAACGCACTGAACGTGCAGTTCTCCTCACTCCTTGTGTGATGACGGGGTTACAATTTATTCTCCCAAAAAGTGAAAACACTGTGACTCTCTGGTACTTTCAACATATTGCTCTGTTTTTGAAATGGCCAAATTCCACCACACCGGCTCGTAAGTTTTGGGGTGGGACTTTTTGTTTGTCCGACTAATGGAAGAAGGGCAAAGTGTTCGGGGAAACCTGTCTGAAAATCATTATTTTTGATCATTATAAATTATTACAATTTTGTTTTGTTGTGCTAGGGGAGAACAAATTACAATTTCGTACAATTTTTGTTTAATTTTTTAAACATTGTTTAGCACTATCTAAACACCAACTGACTCTTTAAGATTCTTACCTCCAGCGTGCAGAACTGACGTCATTATTGACGGCACCCAAGATGTCTCACTGTTACTGGCTTTAAATTCTTCCTGAAGATCTAAGTAGAAGATGCCAATGCAGGCCGGGAAGGCCAGTGTCAGAGCTAAGACAAGGATGGTAGCCACCAGGACCACCCATCCCCAGCCTCCATCTGGAGCATCGTGGGTAACTGGATGATCTTGATCAGAAGGGGGTCCTGGTCCTTGTTTCTCTCCCTCAGATTCAGGCACACATAGCTCCCCTGTCTGCTCCTCCATGCTGGAAGGTTGTGGTGCCATATTTTCTTATGATGGTAACCAAGTCACTGCCATCAGGGTTTTTCCACCTGATCCGGGGGGCTTTGGGCTCTCAGCACCAGAAGAGCAGGGAAACACATTCTTGTATATTCTGTATCCTCAAAACAAACGTCCTTGCTACAGTCCTATATAAAAAGGGGGGTGGGAGGGATAATCTTATTAAACAAAGACAAACTTTTTAAAATATAGAACACTATGCAAAATATTAGGTGGAGCTACAAAAGTGAATTCTAGTATGAACTTGTCAAACTCCCGTTTGTTTACTCTCCAAGTTCAGGTAGACCAGAGGGTGAGGGGTGTAACTGGTCACATCCACCACATAAATTTTTCAGTTTGTTTTATCTGTAACTGAAGATTAACCTGTTGAACATGTCTAAAGCCTACAACACATTTGTTTTTTGTTCATCTACGAATGTGTTTTTGAATGAATCTTTTAACTGAACGAATCATTCTGAGTATAATCTGAATATAGCGCGAGCAAATAGCATCTGACCATCTGAACGAACATGTCCACTTCAATGAACTAAACATTCACGATTTTGAAACTCCTCATTTATTTAGACTATTATTGCTGTCTTTTTTCTATGGTTTGATAAGTCACACTTATGCTTCTGATGGTGCTAAACGCTTATGATGTTTAAAGTAACCATGAAATCAAAATTGATCATTCCTATTTTTTTATGTAATATTGCAGTATTTATTATAAATGATTTATTCATGCACATTTATTATTATTATTATTACTATTATTATTTATTCATGTGCCCTTGTAGTCTTATCAAAATATCTTCCCATCTCGCAGCGATATCTCCTCTCTTCTCTGATGATGTTTACACAAAGGCGGGACAACCCGACACAACACAACACAACACAACACAACACAACACAACAATCCAATGATTGAATCAATTCCCAATGGACAAAATCAAGTGCTGTCCTACATTTTTTCTTGTTCGAGAAGCAGTTTCACGTGGTTTTAAATAACAGTAGTGAATAAAAGTCTATCGCAACTCCAACTTCCAATTCATGCCGACTTTAAACGCTCTTCGTGACCGTTTAGACAGAATGCGTTTTTGCATTTCAATGCACTGCTTGGTCATTGTTTTTCTTTCTCTTTTTCAATATTCTAAAAATGAAGTTAAATTAAGTTAAAGTTTTAAAAGAACACTGCCTTTTCCCTTTACACTACCCTGTTTTCCACGATTTAAAGTTTTCTTTGTAAATTGCCTCTTTGGATTTGTAAACCCCAATTTTTTTAATAAAGGAAGATAATGAGAATCAGTTGAGTGAATGATTGACGAATTCAACGACTGAATCCTAATACCTTCACTTGTCGCCACCTGCAGTAACGATAACACAGGGTCACTGAACAAACAGATGAAAATATACCACTCACCGCTGCTCACCACTATTTTTCTTCACATGTTTCTCCTGCTCCTTTGTCTGTTGTTTTTGTTCTGTTTCTACAGTTGTTTTGGGGTGTTCTCAAGATGATGACATCACGGTTACATTTCTGCTTTTACGGAAGAAGCGACTTTATAAGTGAACAACAGACGGAAAGTCGATGCGTTCGTGTGATTTTTGCTTCTTTTCAAAAAGAGCTGCGAAAACCTTAACCTTAAAAAACCCTCAAGTCGTGTCTGACCGGCCCCAAAGCCCTAAGTAAGCGTCTCATAACAAACAGTCTTTTATAAATGTATGTTTTTTTATCCTGAAATTGGCCACATCTCAAGAGTCAATGTCAACATTCAATCCTGTTCTTCAAACCAACTGTAACTTAAAACAGGTTTAGCCTATTGCCATGATCAAACACGGCAAAATTCAAACAACAAACGCACCTTTTTAGCGCATTTTCAGGCATCCACGCCAGTGCCGCGTCTCTGTGCTGCGGAGGCTGCGGAGACTGTCATATCAGCGGTAGGAGGAGACACTTGGGGTGGGAGCCGTTTCAGGCACCATCCGATTGAGTAAAGGCTAATGTAACAGCCTGTTCTCTCACATGTCGACCTACAACCACATAACACAAATGGAGAGAGCCAGATGAAAGTGGTAACGGCTCCTTTAACAGCAGCCTACACGTAGGGAAATTTGAGCACCGGGGCGATGGCATGGCATTTCCTCTTGCCTTTCCCCCACAGCGACTCGGTCTCAGCCGCTTAGTGCCGCTGAAGGGCGGGTTTCTGTTTGCTTGCGTAGTTTGCAAGTATAACCCATAGTCTGCATTCTAGTGCGTTTTTTAGTCCATTCATAGAGCAAATATTACGATTGTTAAAAGAAAAATAGAGTTTAGTACAGAGGGCTGTTTAAAGAGTTTAGTACAGGGCTGGGTTGGTTACTTTCAAAATGTTGCCTATTTCACTACAGATTACAAAATGTATAGTTTAAAAAGAAATTTGTAATAAGTTACAAAATTTAGGTAATCTCGTTAGATGTAATACTAATGCTATGTAATTCTAATATGTAACACAAAATAAAGTTAATTGCCAGTTTTTATCTCATAATTCTGACCTTTTTCTCAGAATTGGGAGTTATAAAGTCAGAATTCTGAGATTTAAACTCATAATATTGAGAAAGGTTAGAATTATGAGATATAAACTCACAGTATTGAGAAAAGTCAGAATTGCAAGCAAATAAGTTGATATAAATTCACAATTGCAAGAAAAAAGTCAGTATTGCAAGTTATCACACAATTCTGACTTTATAACTTGCAATTATGAGTTTAAATCTTGAAATTCTGAGAAAAAAAGTCAGAATTGTGAGATGCAAACTCACGATTGTGTGGAAAATGTCAAATTGTGAGATAAAAAGTCTAAAGGACCTTTTTTACAATTACAAAGGGACTCACAAACTATCACAAAAAATGAAAACAGGCGTGGATCATCCAATAATGATAGGACAGTAAATAGTGTAAATTGTTGAATTGGGGAATTTTTTATAAATTCAGTAATTTCGTCTTGTGGAGTATCTGGTTATGTGAAATAGCTTATTCAGGACAGTACTAAATAAAAATAACATGCAATTTTTACAATCCCTCTTATTTTGTTAAAATTAGAATTATAATTATATTAAAAATGTTGCATATTCTGCAAGGGTATGAAACTTCTGAACAGAAATGTAGCTTAGCTTTTTCAGACAGTCAGAGTCAGAGAATCACCAATTGCTGTTTACATGAATTGCCCCTCACAGTTTACATTAATGTTTAAATGACATTAAATTTCAAAGTGAAGGGGATTTTACAGTTAAAGACCCAAAAGACCAGATATGATAAATGAAGACCTAGAGACAGAGTTTAAAAAAATAAATTGAAGAAAATTTTTACCGAAGAATAGTTTGCAGTTTCATCAGCAGAAGCCAGCTTCAAGTCTCACAAGGAGTTCGTAGGCCGGCTCTCTTTTTTTTTTACATTCACATTTGTACAACAATTATACTCTAATGGAGTCCACTAACTACGTCATTACTAAGATTCTGATTGGTTTAAGAAAACTAGACAAAACTGGTCATTTTCCACACATGGATCGATAGTCAGAAGCATATCTCCTTCCATCATGATGCTGACGATCGGACCCTGAACTTAGGCACAGAATATCCTGTTAAGTCAGGACAAGGCGTCGGCAGGTCTCAAGCAGAGTCTCAGTTGTCCACCAGTAACGGACCTGTACAGAACACTAAGCGCACATACATAGATACACATGATTTACAGCTTCTTCAAGGCTGAAGTTGATCTGAGCTCTGCTCTGAACAGGAAACTTTCCCAAAACATACTGATAAGTTGTACTTTTCTCTCAGTGAGAGGTACAGACAATATACATCATTATTTTCTAGTGTTTGAAAAAGAAAAGGAAAATAAATGTTTTAATATAAGTTGAAGTTATTCAAAAAATTAATATTTAGAAAGATAAATGTTGATGATAAATGATAAATCACTCAAAAAAAAAAAAAAAAAAAAAAAAAAATATATATATATATATATATATATATACAGCTCTGGAAAAAATTAAGAGACCACTGCATATTTTTTGTTATTTTGACCAGTTGTTGCTTTTGGCAAATAAATGCTCTAAATTACAATATTTTTATTTGGAATTTGGGAAAAATGTTAGTAGTTTATAGAATAAAACAAAAATGTTAATTTTACCCAAACACATACCTATAAATAGTAAACCCAGAGAAACTGATCATTTTGCAGTGGTCTCTTAATTTTTTCCAGAGCTGTATATATATATATATATATATATATATATATATATATTGAAGCGGCAGTGGATTCCAGAATCCCCCCCTTCAGTCCCCCCTTAAAGGCCAATGTGGAGTCCTAAACACCACATCTGGTCTAACAATTGAGGCCGCTTTAAAATTTAACATCTAATGTTTTCCCTTTAACGACTTGCTAGAACAGAATATTCTACAGAGCACATAGTGCATTATTGACCTTCATACCTTACACGTAGTTGTCTTTACACCAATCTTGCCAAATACGGGTTATCATCAAATTCATTGATTTCAAAACAAGTACATATTTATTCTCTGGAAGCCGGGCTAAATGAGTAATCACTGTTACTGCATTCCTGGCATGGGCCAGACCCTCAGTCACCCCTCAGATCCTAAATACAGACATTTAAAAATCACCCTTCATCTTACAGTCTACAGAAATATCATGTACCATCTTAAGTGCAGAACATCTTTTCAATTTCCTTTTTCTAAATCCTCTAAAAATAAATAACAGAAAAAAATCACATCATCAGTTCTTTCATTATCTTCACTAAACCTTAATAACCCTTTAGTTAAGCTTTCTTTTCACTCCAGATCCATCTACAGTCATTATAGCCCACATAAAAAACAACACAAATGAACATAAACCTAAACTTTTTAATGTTAAAAACATTTCATCAAAATTACATAAGAATCAAAATATAAAAATTCAATAATAGCAACAACTTGTTTGTCTTAAATTACAAATATCTTTATCATGACATCATTCTTAATCATCAATTTTTAATCTTAAACTCAATTTTCACAACATTTCACAGTACTCAGACCATGTCCACAGTACAGTATTCAAAATCAAATAATTTGTACTTCCTTTAAAGTGAGTTTTGTTCTCAATGTCTTGTCTGTTAGAACAGCTTGGGCTAAATTACCAAATTATTAAGCCTTTGTCATTTGGCAGTGATACTTATCTCATCAGTCTTGTAATTGCCCCAAAATTATCATAAACATTATACACAATTTTATTCATATAATCTTCCATATTACTTCATAAATTATACAAATTTGTACTGTAAGCCATTATCAATTTCTTTAAATCTGTTTTGAAACAGTTTCTCATCTTTTAAAGAGCACTGCCATAGTTCATAATATTATTAACTTGATTTGACTGAACATGTTCATAAATATGGTTTCACTAATACTATCAGCATTTTTATTTTCATAACATTAATTTTAACTGCTTTACTTTTTGTTATAACTACTTGTCACAGTATTTCTCTATCAAATGATTAGTCTGCAGATTCAAAAAAATATTATCCTTATTGTCTCAGATCCATTATTATCTCTACTGTTTTGCAGAAACCAAAATATTATTTTACTCAAATCTCAACCCCTAGGTTGCACAGACAGCCTTATAGCTGCTTTCTCCTTCAGTCCTTATTACCTAAATTGTAGACATCTGATGTCATGCATCCATTTAATTGAAAAAATAAATATTAAATTTATATTCACTCCTTTGTTTGCCCACCGGCCTTCCATAAATGAGGGTCCACTCTGGATAGTGTTTGATAGTGACTGAGCCAATGTGTCACTTTGTCTCTGCCGACAAATCTTATAACATATACGTTTATCATTCTGATCATATATAACTGACAGTGTTTAAATTTAGACCCTCAGTTGAATTTAGACAAGGGTTTTTAACCCATGGATGGCAATCTTCAATTTCACATTACAAGTGACATAAATACTCTTAACATACTAATCCAGAGAGTAATTCAAATCAACATCATTAATGACAAAAGTCATAATTACCATTAGCAGACAGAGCTGGATAACCAATCCACTTAAAGCTCGTCCCATGTTCTGTACAGTCTTTTCATCAGATTTAATCAGAAGTATCGGCTTCTGTAAAATTATTGTCGTTTCACTTAACCTATCTGTAATGATAAAAACACTCATTCCAGAGGTTAATGACATATACACACAATGAGGACAAAATAGTTCCCCAAAACAAACACATACAAACATAAAGTGCAGTCACAATCACACACACTTATACACATGTATATGAACCGCTCATTTTCTAGGTCTAAAAACATATTTAAACTTCACACTTTTCACATAGGTTTTACTTTAATCTGTAATCCAGTCCCAAAGCATGCCTCTTCACTGTACTTTGTTTTTAGAACGGTCAGTTGGGTTGTTTTGGTTCTAATCTCCTTGCTTTGTTTTGTTTAAACTTTAGCAGGCCGATAACAGACAGACAGAGTACCATCGTACAGTCTCTCTCTCCTACTGAGCAAATAATCTTTTCAACAGCCTCTTAAGACTTTAACTTAGACAGAATGTAATATAAAATTCATTACTGTATAGAAAACCCTTTAAAGGTTAAAATATAAATGTTTATTTGAAAAAATAAAACACCATTACTAAAATATGTTATGCTAAGAGCCTTTTTAAGGTTATCTTTAGTTTAAATGCTGAATTCACTTAACTTTCTCTGGAATTTTTCTTCATCTTTAGCCACCACCATGTCTTGGAATTATCCAATGCCATGTTTAATGACCGGCTATGACCGGCTGGTGTAAAAACTATGATACAGACATATTAGTTCAACATCAACAGAATGCCTCACAGATTCAGGGATTCACACTAATACTGACAAAACTTATACAGTTCTTGCCAGTAGGGCAACCAACATCATATTAATCATTTTCCTGTGGTTTCCCCAGAAATTACTGACAGTCACCTCATGGTCTCAGTCGGCTCTTGCAAGCTCATTCCCATCAGCTCTTTATAAATAATCTTCTTTTCCTCAGGGTGTTGTACCCTGGCATACTTGCATCAAGTTGTGGACACTTGTCACAATGAAAAACAATCCATCCTAGGAATGCAGTTTCTGGTGAGTGGTATGGAGGAACATGTTTGGGTCAGACTGCTGTACTTCTCACAGGTCGTCCCGCCTTAACAATGCTGCTGGCCTCACAGACATCCGATACACTCTCATACTGGGCATCAGGATAGATGCCCAGTGGCGGCGGTAACCCCCTGCCTTAGGTTGTCCCCTGTCTGGCCAAAGAGGATCTTACCCATCACTGAGAAATCACCTCATGCACACTGGTAACCGCTCTTTCCCATTCAGTGTCTTTGACAGTTTTCTTCAACACAATCAGGTGTTTTCTGGAGCTTAGGGAAGATGCTTTCAAGAGCCACCAGAGCCATTGGACTGCCTAATAGTGTTACAACAGGGAAACAGGTTAATTACAGCAGTATTTAATCACTAAAAGTCATTAGACATCTTCAAAGCAGGAACATATCAATGCTGAAATTATACTCAGTGAATTTAGGTATCACAACCGTCCATTCAGTGTAAAGTTCTGCTACATCTTTAACCGGAACCATCCGCCCTGTGGATGGTGGTGACTAGGATGACACAAAAAAGTTACTGGTCATGAAATAAATTTGTTGATCATTCCAGGTCTGTATTTAACAACCTCTTTAAAGACATTTAATTTTACTTTGTCAGATTTAACAACAAATTGCCCTCTTCATGGCACTCATTTCTTTAACATCTTTGTCTATGATTTTCAACTGGAGCATTGCTTTTACTATAAATAGCATATCACTTATGACACAGGCTCAGATAGCAGCATTTAGCTGACTTTGAATTTGATAGAGAGAGAGACTCTGGCATTCAGGATCAGATATACAGATATACAGATATACACTTGTAATATCAGACTTTACTATTTTTTGATTGCAGCCCAGCTTAAGACTTTGCCAGAATTGACATGCATTTTTGAATAAACATCATTTTTATATTTATATTTACTTTACCCACATTACTTTACCCACATTACACTACTCACATTACAAATTTCCCATCAGGTTGAGTCTTTTTGACACTGGCAATCTCATTTTTGCCATTTAAACTATCTATGTCAACTTTAAGGTCCTACTTCACTTTAGTTATTTATCCTACGGTAGTGATGTGCTCCTCACATTGAAAGCATGCTTGAGACTGTTCAAATATTTTCCCATTAAGTGCAAAAACTCTTTCATAACATCCAATAATCAATTATCATCATCTATACTTTTTATATTTTTTTAACTCATATGTTTTTGGAGTCATTGTCTGAAATTTGACATCAACCTGTACTTGTTCATTCACTATAAAATTTATTATTTTTTTTCAAAAGGAATTCTTTAAGACTTCAATCTTATGACCAGTTTTATCTCTTGTTCTCATACAAAAACTTTAATTTCGTCACATAAACACTGACTCTTCTTTTAAACCCACATTAACCGCAGACATATCTGTCACTTTATCACATTTGGCAATCAAATTTTATCATCCCTTAGTTACTTCTGGGATTTTTCCATAAGGGATAGTGCTATCCTGCCCATTTTACAAATCCATGAAAAAGCACAAACAGCTAAACGTCTAAATTTTTCTGGTTCTTTTATTTGTAGGCCGTCAAGTTGTTTAATTTTCTTTAACTTTCAGAATTAAAACCTATGCTGACCATTTTCTTAATAAGTTCTGCAAATTTCTTTTAAGTGAGCGATTCAGAGCAGAGCTGCTTACAGCATTTGCTCTCTTCAGTCTCATTATCTGTATCAGGACTGATCAAGTTACTGATCATGTTATTCAATTTGTTAGCCATATCTTAGTCACGATTACTACTCACCTGAAAGAGATGAAGGCGGTACCCTTTGAAAAACACAGCTTTGGCTTCTGCATGATGAAACTGCAAAGTATACTCAAATTTCATATAAGTTACATATACTGGTCCAATCCAATTACGGTCATCCTTTATTTTTCTCAGAATCGTTCCTGATGTATCCTTGACCAACCAAACCTATCCATATCCCTATTTCTATTTTGTCATATTTAAACTAAAGGCTTAATCACGAACTTCAGGGCACCCCTGTCTGAATGGAAGAGTCAGAGAACTCTAATGGAGTCCACTAACTACGTCATTACTAAGATTCTGATTGGTTTAAGAAAACTAGACAAAACTGGTAATTTTCCACACATGGACAGTTAGTCAGAAGCATATCTCCTTCCATCATGATGCTGACGATCGGACCCTGAACTTAGGCACAGAATATCAGCAGGTCTCAGTTGTCCACCAGGACCCATAACGGACCTGTACAGAACACTAAGCGCACATACATAGATACACATGATTTACAGCTTTTTCAAGGCTGAAGTTAATCTGAGCTCTGCTCTGAACAGGAAACTTTCCCAAAACATACTGATAAATTGCACTTTTCTCTCAGTGAGAGGTACAGACAATATACATCATTATTTTCTAGTGTTTGAAAAAGAAAAGGAAAATAAATGTTTTAATATAAGTTGAAGTTATTCAAATAATTCATATTTAGAAAGATAAATGTTGATTAATAACTTCATGATAAATCACTCAAAATACCAGAATCCCCCCCTTCAAAAGTAATCACTTTGGTAATCTAAAAGACTTTTCAGATGTAACAGTAATTTGATTACCACCCATTTAAAATCTAACTGTAATGAATAAGTAATGTAATACATGTAATAAAGAATGTAATACAGTTACTTAAATTTTGTATTTTTAAATACGTAACTATGTTACATGTATTTCATCACTCCCCAACCCTGCTGATCCCATTACACAATAGTCCTTTGTGCACTAAATCCAAAACAAACATCTTTTTCTCACCCCAAAACACACTCCAAATATATTTCCAAAATCACTACTTACAAGTAAAAACCATATTATGGTTTTACATTTTAATGTTAAAATAGATCTCCTGAATTTAAGAGCAGAGTCGAGTTGATATATTTAAAAAAGTAAATAAATAAATACACCCAAAAAAGAAAAGAAAAATATGCAAGATGCAATGAAAACGAGTGGTGACTGTTATTTCTCCTTGTGTACATTTTTGTGAGAAATACCCCTTCAAATCAAATAGTATCATTTACAGGATTCCCAAGGTAATGACACATCACTGGATTTTAAAATAATGTTTTCAACTTTTCAATACTGAATAATACAGCGTTTTTTAGAAGCACTAAAGTATTTAATTGTCCTAAAATTATTATTTGTGAACACGATATTATGTCAAAATGTTATTAATCCGCATACATATTCAAAGTGCTCATGCAAGATTGTTTTAAACAAAATAAGCACACCACAAGTCTGAAACACAAAACACATTTTATGATAAAAATCATACATTATCGTTTTGCAATCTGTACATTGCAAGAAACTGCATCAGAAGACAAACTTCAAAAAATGAAATAAAAAAAATTTGAAAAGGACAGTCTGATCAAGACTATTCATTTCCAGAACACTTAGCTCCACAATCTCCATAGCCTAGTGACATATTTGACACTTTACATCAATACTATTGACAATGCAATACACCCAAAACATCTGATGAAAGAGCAGGTTTTCAGCACGAATAAATGTGTGTACTGTATATTAAAGCATGCAGGTGTTGTAGACTTACCATTATGGCAGGAAAAGAAGAAAAAAAACTCTTCTGTTAAACATGGACCTTGTTTTTAACTTTTATCTGGAAACATTATGACAGAGGTCTGCACTTTTGGCCGGGCTCGAAAAACTGGCTTTGAACCAATATTTTTATCAAATACATGGGGTGTCGCAAAAGCATATTTTGCCTCAGCAAGCAAGTCTTTCCAGTAGTAATGTTTGATTTTAGCCAAAACAGAAAATAGGGCCAGATTTTCCACTTCTTAAGAGTTATTAATACCATCTGTCAACTGTCCATGCACCAATTCACCTTTACAATATGACAACATCCCAGCATATAACATTTATATACTCAACACATTGCATGCTTCCAAGTTGGCGTTCCAAAACGTCAACCTCCTGGTTTTTCCAGAATATCATATCTTTTCACAAAGAAAATATCTTTTTGTTTGATCTTGAACAACATGTGGTACAAGACCACAAAATGAGAAGGACACATTTCTTTAAGGAAAGGAGACAAGGAAGTCTCACAGTCTCAAGTGCTATAAAGCACCAGTAGTGACGACCATATCAGTTTCCTGAACCATCTTAAATAGAACTTGAGATTGCACAAGACGTTTTCTTACGCCTCACAAGGGGTTCGATTCTACAAATAGAACAAAATCTAAAAACAAAATGCACACAGTGAGAACATAATGCAGGGAGGTGCAAAAATTAAAAGTGGATAGGGGCAGGAGTGGAAAAGCTAAATACAGATGAATCACTAATACATGAACAATAACAAACTCAGGGGAAAGGGCACATTCAGTATCTGAGTCAAGGAACAGAACTGAGATAGTCAAAACAAACATGAAATTTCTTAAGCATCTGTTTAAAAAAAAAAAAAAAAAAAGTTATAGGAGCGAAAACACGTAGGGCACGACAGGTCAAAGGCACAACACTAGACAAACAATTGGGCCGGAGAGAGACTTAAACGGTGCCCCCTAGATTTGAATCCAGGACTCTGCTTTGAAACCAGACTTGAAACCCATTTGAACAATGGGAAAGTACAATAGGATCCTGTGAGAGAGCCGAGTTCCCGTTACAGGAGCTTCATTGACTAATAATTGAGGCTGAACAAATAAACTCTCTCCAGGAGGGGGAAAACATTAACACAACCAAAGAAAGGGAAACCCAACGACCACATAAACAAAGTATAGTGTAGCTCACAAACTCAAGTACTGTCTTCTTGATATGATAAACAAAAGGACATGAGTTTACTGTGATAAAGAGGTAAAGTCCTTAACGGTATTTAGAGAGGAAGAGACAACACTTTAAAACACTGCAGACCGTAAAAACGTCACCTAAAGTCCACGCACATGATGCCATCTTACACTGATCCCTAGATTCAATAGTTTATCAAAAGATATGAATAACCAAATAACCAAAATGCAGCCTGGATACCGTTCAAATACTGACAATTTGTGATGTAGTCACAGTAGATTCAGAAAAAACACACAATGTATTTTAAAAAAACAACAAAAAAACAGGAGATCAATTTTATCTACTTCTATAGATGAGGGCAACTGGTTTCAAAGACTGGGCTTCAATGTTGAAATAAAACTAGATTTTTTTTTTGAAGGTGGGGGGGACATTCCACAATAAATGGAGCTCTTAACATTCAAAAACATTCCGCTGAAGTGATCAGACTTTGTTTAAACAAAGATGAGTTAACAGTTAACCAAGAATGTTACAGGGAGAGCTATATCTGAATCTAAAATGTCAGAAAAGTGTCAAAAAAATGATGCAACAAAGAGCCACTAATGCAGTTTTGCCCTGACTCAAAACTTGTGGGCACTTTGTCTAACAACAGTCTCCTGAACTACCTGGACTATGTACGCCTGATACCTTTACACAAGAAGTCTCCTGTTTTTTTCCAGTCATCGACAAAAAGTTTGAAGGAACCACTACAAATTCACATCTCGGTGACCAGGCTTTTAAAAAAAAATTACATTAGGGGTCAATACAGAACCTCCCCCAATCAAATAGAGAAACTCATCTTGATAAACACACAGAAAAAAAAAAAACGACCACTATGGTACAGATATTAACAATTACATGACTTGCATTCAGCCTCTTCATTAATACATATGTTGGTAATATACATAATCCTCACATGCCCTACAACCAAATATTTCTTTTTTTATTTCCTGTTTTGATGCTTTGAAATATCCTGCGACAAGACAAAAAATAAAAAGGTCCAGGATGACAAAAATCAACTGGAGCGAATCAGTAATGTGAGACATCTTCACAGCGATGATTTCGGGCATCTGACCGGACAGTTGGCAGTATGAGTTCTCCCTTCGCCTCTGGTCCTTTCCAGATGGGTGAATGGGTACTTAACGAAAGAAACATGCCACTCTGAAGATGTTCAAAAGCCGCTGTTTTCTTTTTATCCATTGCGCCATCTACTGTGCTTTTGGTCTGATCAGGCAATGGGAAGTGAATGCTGAAATGATGCGAATTTGGCTGCTAATGGTTTACAGTGTAAGTTAATGTGCTTGTTAAGAGAAGCTGTATTGACGGTCGGAGAAGCGAGTCTATCTTGCACGCCGTTTGGAAGTCCTGAGGAGATTATGGTCATGTGAATGCAGCCGAGCCAACAGGGGCAGCTGAACCCCCTTTAAACATTTAAAGCCAGCAGCTGTAAAGATTGATGATAATGACCAGGATATGAGGAGGATGATGATGAAGTCTGCATAAATAAGCATTAGGATGAATGATGAATCCTTCCCTGTAATCCTCTCTCTGAGCAGTCTTGCATCAAATGTGATGGTCTGAGGTTTAACCTCGGACGCATTTTTGATTAGTCGATAATAGCAGTGATAGTGGTGGTGCTGATTGGTTAATGTTGCAGCACTGCAGGGAGGAGGGGGACTGAATCCCCCACAGTGGAAAGGCACAAGGGAGGGGGGAGGGTGAGGTGAGGGGTGGTGGGACAATGAACTTGAAGTCAGCTGTATGTTGGAGAAGGATCTGGAGAAAGGAAGTGAGGAATGGGAGATCTGTGTGGGCTCCTCACATCCTGGACCCCCTCTCCTGAAGGATCTGTAGGGGAAACATGGGGACAGCAATGAGCTCTACAATTTGAATTATTTTTTTTATTAAAAGGATAGTTCACCCAAAAATGAAAATTATCCCATGATGTACTTGCCCTGAAGTCATCCAAGGTGTATATGACTATCTCCGTTCAGACAAACACAATCATAGCTATACTATAAAATATCCTAGCTTTATAATGGTAGAGAATGAAAAAAATCCATATCATACATCATACATCCCATCAGAGGTCACTCTGTAACGTGATTTGCTAATTATTTTAGTTTATAAAGTTTTAAATATGGATATTTTTATTACAAACACTCATCACTTTGCTTCAGAAGGTGTTTATTAACCCCCTGGAGCTGTATGGATTACTTTTATGATGAATGGATACACTTTTTTGGACTTCAAAATCAGGAGCCCCATTCACTACCATTATAAAGCTTGGAAGAGCCAAGATATTTTTAATACAACTGATTGTATTACATTAGTCATATACACCTTGGATGACTTAAAGGTGAGTAAAATTATTTTTGGGTGAACTATCGCTTTAACTAGTTCTGTTATTATTATTACTACTAATAACAATAATAATCATTATTACTACTACTATTATTATTATATCTTGCCTTATTTAATAACTTAATTTAAACTTTTTTGTAACAAATATAATAATTATAATAATAATAATAATAATAATAGAGCTGCAATTTGAGAGGAGGGTCAAATTGCGATTTGTCTGATAAAATTCCGATTTAAAAAAATCAAGAATTGCTGTGCTTTTTGTTGGGCTGCACATTGTCTTTCTTGTTTAATCATTTCATTAAAACATTTTTAAAAATATTTTCAATAAGGTAAGGAAAAAGATTTCATCATACCTTAGCCTTCTCAGTGGGTTCAATAACAATTCCGTTAGTGGAGTTGTTGAGCTCCCGGGAAACGACGCACAGGAATTCGGCTTGATCCTCGTTGCCATAGTTATACGAGGAGCCGATACTTATGAGCTTGAGATAAACAAGTTGAGTCAAGTTTGTACCACAGCAAACAGGTAAGCAACAAACTGTGACTTATGTATGTCACAAAGAAAGGTGTGGACATAGCCTGTCTCTCCACAACAGAATGTACTGCATCTACAATCTGTTGTTCTTCTAAGGTATGAGGGACATGACTTATAAGAAACACCCTGATAAGACATAAAAGGGCTATCCAGAGATCTACTGTATGTTAAAGTCCAGATATGCTACAGTAAAATACTGCATGTCCAGACATACATCTGTATATTGGTCAACAGCACCACATATGACAAGAGAAAACAAAACCTACCTGTTCAAACTTCCATCCGTCTGACATGGTGGAAACCATTTGAGTGAGCTCCTCTTCTTGGCATTGTAATACACGATACACATGCTTCACAGGGCCCTGTACAAGCAATAATATTCCATAATGTAGTAATAATATTAGGTACTAAAGCAGAATTCATTCTGTGAAGGTACACAGATTTAAAAAAAAAAAACCCCATTTAAGCCTAACCCCAAAATGAACATTCTATCTAGAAAGAACATACTATTTTCCATTCGATGGAAACACAGTATTTCATTGTATGGAAAAGAGCAGCTTGAACATTATTCAAAACATCTTTTGCGTTTCTCAGAAGAAAGAAAGCATTAAGTTGGAAAAGAAATGAGAGTGAGTAAATGATTCAAATAAATTTCTCTTCGGTTTCGAACAAGGAATTCACATTGTAATGAAGAGTACTCTTCCCTTTTGGCACAGACAACTTGAAGTCAAGGAATGAAACATTCCTTTTGAGTAATCCCAGTAATTCTAGAAAACTGGTTTATTGGTTGCATAAAAAGAAGCCCCTCCTGCTGTCATTTTCCACATACCTGAGACGTTCTGTTCTCATTGTCTCGTATTCTCTCCTTCACCAGCCTCACAAGTGACGCAATGTTGTAAAACTCCGCTTCCTCCAGAACTCCTGCAGTAGCCAGAGAATCAGTAAAAATCTATCATGTGGTTACGGCTTTGAAATCAGAAACAAATATCTGGAAAAATATAGTCTTAAAGGAATGGTTCACACCAAAATGAAAATTCTGTCATCATTTACTCACCTTTATGTCGTACCAAACCTGTATGACTTTCTTTCTGCTGCAGTACACAAAAGAAAATGTTTCAACTGTTTTTGTCCATGCAATCGAAGTCATTGAGGTCCAAAATATCATTGAACTCCACTGACTTTCATTGTATGGACTTTGTGTTTAACAGAACAAAGAACATTATACAGGTTTGGAACAACATAAGGGTGGAGTAAAAGATGTCAGAAGTAAAAATTGAGTGAACTATCCCTTTAATGCTACATCCAAGCCAATAAAAGAAGATGATCAGAAATTATGCACTACAAGTAGACCAAATAGGTAACAAAACAAAACAAAAACATCATGCAATAACTGCCATCGTCGCAATTTGGAGCAATGACTCACAAAAAAAGACACATAGACTGTAAGCCTTTCAATATCTCACCAGTCCTGCAGGAAATTATCTCTTACGTGAGTACACTGTGGTCCCTTTCCACACAAAAAAAATTGATGTTTCTAAATGAAACTAGGTCATTACTGTTCCATTAAGAAGTTTTTGAGGGCAGCATGCCCAGATCATCTCACCCTCCTCAGCGAGGTTCTTGTTGATGATCAACTTTCCATGCCTCAAGTAGTTCAAGATGGGTCCGAAATATGTGGGATCCCTGTCAATCAAATATGCTCCTGTCTCATCCTGTGAGAAAAGACAACTAACAGTGTGAATAGTGTTTTTTGCAATTGCAATTCATAGTCTTGGATTTCCTTTACCATCACTGTTTTGGTTGCTGCAGTTAAAAGTGTCGAATCATTTGTGATTCCATTAACATGTAAACGTCACTCAAGCAGCAGGTAAAGTAGTGAGCGAATTAGAGTAGCAACAAGTATTTTTGAAACTGTAAACTGAACTATTTTCATATGAATTGACACCTTGGAGAGGAAATCCTCCACTGAACTGTGAAACACCCTGCTGCAAAATACAGTTTCAGTTAGTAGACAACATGGTAGCTATTTTCGAGATGGTCGAAGATGGTTATTAGTTGGTGCAAACTAGTTGACTTCAATAGTATCCAGCTGCAGCACCAACAGTTTCAGAAGCGCAGCCACAGAATTGGAAGTGAGGGTTAAGCAGTCACAGTTGCGCTACCCATACATGTCATTTTATTTTGTTAAATATAACTGTTTTCACATGGATTTTGATCGGATGGATGTCTACAATATTTAACAACAACAATTTTAAATAAAGTCACTTTTCTGTTCAAGATATCATGATATGCCTACCATGTTAATGGACAATACAAACTATTTTTTGTCACGGTAGTGAACATAAACTGAGAACAAATACTTTTAACCATATAATTTTGAAAATATATTAATAAATGTGTAATCATAATAAAATGTCTCCCTTTCTGTATTTGGCCTATTTTTTCCTTATGTAGGCTTTGTTCATGTTGTGAACTTGTAACAAATAGCCTTCTTAAATACATGGAGATATGGGCATTTAATTACAAATTTAGGCCTACATGTTTTTAATCATTGAACAAATGAAACATGCATTTAAGCCAATGAGACATTTTGACAATATTTCTGTCATGATGTGGTGAACGAATTTATATACCTGTTGTGTTAATGTGCTAAAAATACTGAATCTGTTCACAATTTATCATTAAAGCTTTTTTTGCATTTGTCAAATAATATTATTTATGTTAATATTAAATAATTATTAATTAATAAAACATTCATTTCGGATTCATGGATAAAAAGACAGCTCTTTCTGCAAAAATGCCATGATATGGGCTTAAAAGTCAACAGTTTTTGTGTTTTAAGATGATTATTTGTTGTTTGCATTTTTTTTTTTAAATTATGAACAGCTTAAATACGTATATAAATTTTAGAAATATTTTTAAATATTTTATAATTTTTATATATATTTGTTTTCATACAGAGAAACACGTTTCACTTGTTCAAGGCTTTATATTAAATGGTTATTTTTATTTTCCACTAAATGTGTGTCAAAGTATTATTTGTAACAACATGAAGGAAATAATACGATCAAATATACTGTATGAATGGCAAGCACAACATGTTACACATTTATTAATATATTTTTTAAATAATAAAAAGTTGTAGTATCGTTGAACTGCAGGCCTAACAATAAACTACAGTGTTTGTATTAATTAACATTAAGTCTAACATTATTAACATTAGTTAAGTAGCCTATTATTTGTAACAACATGAAATGTGAAGGAAATAATAGCCTACTATATACATATGTCAAATGGGAAACACTTTACAACATGTATTAATATATTTTTTAAATGAAAACAGTGTATAGTTGTTGCCTATATCCTTGAAGTATAAACTACTGTGTTTGTATCCATTTATTGACATTAAATATGATCAATAGGCAGTTTTTAAAAAAAATGCTCATTGTGGGCCTACATCATATTTTATGCATATTGAACAGAAAAGTGACTTTATTTAAAGTATTGTTGTCAAATATTGCAGACATTGATCCGATCAAAAAAAAAAACCCAGTTATATTTGACAAAAGAAAATTACATGTATGGGTAGGGCAATGGCTGTTTACGTCCTGCCGCTCACTTCTGGTTCTGTGGCTGCGGTTCTGCAGCTGGACACGTCCGTTGACTTTCTTGGACCAGCAAGACATGCATCAAAAGCTACCAGCGAGTCACTATGACATCAAAATTGACAATTATTATGGAATATTGCAGTATTTATTATAAATGATTTAACCATGCACATCAATTTTTATAAATTCATGTGCCCTCATAATCTTTAATCAAAATAAGTTCCCCTCCCTCTTGCAATGACTTTGACATCTCTTCTCTGATGTCTGTTAAACAGCATGAGGGCATATAAGATCCCAAACCACAAATATCCAATGACGACGGACAAAATCAAGTCCCTACATTTTTTATTGTTCGAGAAGCCGATTCACTCGGATATACATTACAATAGGGAAGAAAAGGTGGCCATGCTAGTTCTTGAACATGTTAACCTGTTTCTAGCTCATCTAAAATGGTCATTAGCTTGTCAATGCCTGGTCCAAACTGGTAGACCATCTTGAAACAACAAACCAGTTAGCAGGTGGTCATCTTAAGGTGGACAAGGTGGTTTATAGTAGCTGGTGAACCAGATAATGACCAACTTAGACCATCAAGAAACCAGTTGTATGTTTTAAAACACACATCTACTAGCTTACAGGATTATTTTCACCCCAAAAATGAAAATTCTGTCATCATTTAATAACCCTCATCACCCACTTAATGTCTTGAACATAAAGCAAGATGTTTTGAGAAATATCTTTAGTAGTCCATACAATGGGAACGAACACTGTTTGGTTAACATCAATACCCAAAATATCTTCTTTTCGTTCTAGAGAAAAAAGTAAGACAGGTTTTGACTAAATGATGACAGAACTGGATTCATTTGAACTGGATTTTCCCAGCTGTAAGTATGCATACATACAATCCGTTTATGTCCACAACGCATTCATTTCCACTGTTACTGTTGCACACAAAAGAAAAATGACAGACGACTGATGCGTTTTAAGTATTGAGACAGGTTTTAATGATGTAAACAAAGCATTACCTTATCTGAATCCAGATCTGGATCGTCCTGACATAATCGATACAGAAACGATTTAGGATCCCTGCAAAGGGTCTGTTTCGTTGTAACAAAGTAGGTTCCCCCGACATTCAGCCGAACCCACCGAGATCCTGGCTTCTCTGTGGCTTCTGATGATGGGGAATTGGGGTTGCTCTTCATAGGAAACCCAAACACAGCTCTGGAGCCGGAGACCCCTGGACTGGACAAGCCAGTCCGGGGCGGAATCACCAGAGTAGGGGAGGGGAGTCTCACGTTCACTGAGCCTCTGATTTCACAATGCTCGGTTTGCTCGATGATGCCAGTCGCGTTGGGCTCAACGTGCAACTCTGCCATGTTTTCGCAGCACAAACAGTCAGTTCCGTCTTGATCAGACACTAAATGCCTTTATTTAGCGCTCCGCACGGCGCTGTGACGCTAAACGGGCAGGGTTTACACGCGCTGATAACGACGGCGACAGAATTGTTGCGGTGTGTTAGTAACGCTCACGCGAGGCGACATAGCTTACAATGCCCTAAAACGCTATACTGATCCGTTTTGTTTATACAAACGACCCATGTAAGCTACAAATATTATGGGTGAGACTTAACATATCACTTCCCGGTCAAGTAAATCCATATGTGACAAAATAAAAGTCTGGAGAATGGGATTTTGGCATTTCTTCATTTCAGACTAATGTTCGGGACATTGTTGTTATAAAATTAAAAATATTGTCTTTGGAACTAACTGAAATAAATACGTTTAAGTTAAAAATATTAAAACTGAAACAAAAATTAAACGCTATATAGGGATATATATATATATATATAATATAATATATATATATATAATATAATATATATATAATATAATATATATATAATATAATATATATATAATATAATATATATATAATATAATATATATATAATATAATATATATATATATATATAATATAATATATATATATATATATAATATAATATATATAATATAATATATATATATATATATATATATATAATATATATATATATATATATAAACTAATAAAAAAGACAAATCCATATATAACTATTTTACTAAAATAAAAACTGAAAATATAAAAATTAAAAGCTAATTCAAAATATCAATAAATAGTATAAGAATATATAAATACTAAAATAACCCCTCTGAGTTTGTGGATGGATTAATTCAACAATCCTGCTGAAAAGAAAAACAAGTCAAAATGATTAAAATGGTTTATTAAGCATGGAAAGTCATAATGACAGATTTTCATTTCATTTAGGTACATATTGGTTGGTAATCATTTTAAATGAAACATTATAGCAATGCTTATTACATTTATATTATTTTTGCACTTTGTTTTTAAAGAATACAATAGCTGTTCACAAAACAAGCCGTCTCAGTTGTTTCTATGTTTTACATTGCACTGCAGGTAGTGTTTAACTTGAATGGAACGCAAAGAAAGTTTTCAAATGAAATTCATGCACCAAATTTAAGACTGAGATTGAGAGGTAGATTAAGTGCAGAATCCCATTTCATTTAGAACACGTTCAGTGTCTTTTAGTAGGCTGTGCAGAGGCTCCAGCACTGGGGTGACGTGTTGGTCCACCCATTCCTGAACTGTAGAAACAGAATACAGAAGACACATCTCTCCCCTCACCTCTTGCACCTGAATCTCCACATCATCAAGAATCCTGGTGGAGCAGACAAGATGTAAAATTGGGATAAACCTTATCATAAAGGCCTTGTTTAAAATGCACATAAATAAGAAACATGAAAAGAAAAAATGTTGTGGAAAAATGCAAACTCTACATACACTACTGTTAATAAGTTTGGGGTACAAAAAATATTTTGTTGTTTGAAAGAAATTTGACAGAAATTTATTGAAATTTCTATTCAACAAAAAATCCAGAAATACCAAATAAGCAGCACAACAAATTTCAACATTGACAATTTTGATCACCAAATCATCACATTAGAATGAATGATCATGTGACACTGAAGACTGTAGTAATGACTGCTGAAAATTCGAATTTCCATCACAGGAATAAATTACATTTTAAAATATCTTAAACTAGAAAACAGTTTTCTTAAATTGTTATATTATTTTAACAATTTTATTGTTTTTACAGTGTTTTGACTAAATAAACACAGCCTTAGTGGGCACAAGATACATTTATAAAAACCCAAAACTTTTGAATGGAACTTAAAATATTCATAATAAAAGACTTACATTTTTGCTTGCGTTTTAATCTGTTGAGCAATAAGTGGGTTAACCATCTTCTTTTGCACGTGATAAGGCGTGAACCAGCCCCTCACAAACCTATTATGCAAAAATTAATACAACTGTTTAGTTGTATTAAGAAGTTTGCAACAATTCAAAGTGAAACCCTAATGGCTCTGAACTCACATATTGTTCTGAAAATGTCTCAGTTCTGCAGACTCCAGCATAGACGTCAGCTTCACTATGAGTTCAGCTAGTTTCGCCCCAGGAAAGGAGGAAGGCGTCCTGGAAGGCAATCTGGGACACAGAGGCCAAAGAGTATGCTGTAAATGAGTCTATTTTAAAGTAACCCTTGAGGTTTCTTAGTGTTACACACTCACATGCTTTTTTTATTTCAGGACGAGTATGAAAGGTACCTCTCTGTGTCTCCTATTTCCACAGTGCCAATTGTCTCAACCACCTTCTTCTGAACCTCTTCAGTAAAGCTACCTGAACCACAGAGCACAGATATAGTGAGTTTAGCATTCTTAATATGCATTTACTGTAACCAAGTTGCCACACAATTGTACTGGAGAATGGAAGCTTGTTCCCGCCATGGAATAAAAAAGAAAAAAGGTGATTGCAAATTTTTATCTCACAATTCTGACTTTTTTCTCGCAATTGCGAGTTTATATCTCAGGATTCTGACTTTTCTCTCTCAGAAATGTGTGATATAAAGTCAGACTTGCTAAAGTCAGAATTGCATGATATAAAGTCAGAAATGCATGATGTAAAGCCAGACTTGCTAAAGTCAGACTTGCTAAAGTCAGAATTGCATGATATAAAGTCAGAAATGCATGATGTAAAGTCAGAATTACTAAAGACAGAATGGCTAAACTCAGAATTTCTTAAGTCATAATTGCTAGTTATAGTCAGAATTGCAAGTTATAGTCAGAATTGTTTGATATAAAGTCAGAATTGCGAGTTAAGTCAGAAATGAGAGTAATAAAATCAGAATTGTGAGTTATAAAGTCAGAACTGCTTGATATAAAGTCAGAATTGCGAGTAATATACTCAGAATTGCAAGTTTTAAAGTCACAATGGTGAGTTATAAAATCAGAATTGCTTGACAAAGTCAGAATTGCGTGTTTTAAAAGCAGAATTGCTTAAATCAGAATTGCTGAAGTCAGAACTGCATGATATAGTCAGAATTGCTTGATATAAAGTCAGAATTCCGAGTTGCGTGATATAAAGTCAGAATTGCTAGTTATAAAGTCAGAATTGCTAGTTATAAAGTCAGAATTGCGAGTAATAAAGTCCGAATTGCTCAATATAAACTCAGAATTGCTTGATATAAACTCAGAATTGTGAGTTTAAAAGTCACATTGGCGAGTTATAAAGTCATAATTGTAAATTATAAAGTCAGAATTGTGAGATATAAAGGTTGCAATTACCTTTTTTATTTTTTTATTTGGTGGCAGAAACCAGTTTTCATATTAAAGAATAAGAAACATAAAGGAGTAAAAATTAAAGAGACTGACCATGCAGAAGAGTTTGTAAACAAGACGCCAGAGAGGGCAAACCCACCGGCATCAGCTCACACAAAACAGACAGGTGGTCATATCTTAAGGGGAAAAAAAGAAACATACAAGTTGTTGTCTTGGCCAATAAAAAGACTGTGATTCTAGTGATAAAGAGGATGTCATCTAACCTTTGCCATCCAGTTAGTGCTATTCCCTGTAGCTCAATGCCAGCTGACAGGCTTGATACCACTTTGAGCCATTGCAAATGGTTGTCCACATGCCTCTGAGTGCTGGTCACGCAGGTGTGCACGGCGGTCGAGCCTTTAAAAGAGCTGGCAGCCCACTGCTGTGACATACCCACAGACTTATATAGTTCCATTAGAACAACTGGAAAGAGTACATTTACAATGATCAAGCATTATCATTAACGAATAATTCAGAGCATTTAAGAGTAACAAACGGAATGTGTGTTTTTAAAATACTGAGCAACGTACCAGTGTTTTTGACATCCAGAGCAGGGTTGTAATCCCACAACATTGGCTGCACTAATCCAACAAGACCACTTTCTAGAATAATATAATAAATTGGATAAGAATTACTGTTTAGTTTAATTTGATCATTACTCACAGTAAATTATATTATAATATATTTCTTTCATTTCACTTCGTGTCAGTGTGGAAGATGTGAAGCATTTAAGACATTTGGCCTAGTGAATATAGAGGTGGTGACCTTTATAACATCAAGGGGAAGGAGGTGAAATGATCATATAAGCATGTAAAAAGCAACTGAAAGGAAGTGTTTGTTGTCTTCGGTGCCACCATATGCACTCTTGCATTCAATAACAGCTGGATGCAGCACAACTGAATGGAACAGAAAAGTCACAAAAATGCAGAGCTCATGATGATATCAGATACCAAAATCAGCAAGATGTGTCGCATCAGTCAAAGACCAAGTGCATCCTCAGCGAACAGCCCTTTAGACCTTGTTTAACAGTCCAAACCCCCTTTCCACTGTCTATATATCTATAATTATTAGATTTTTAGCAATTGAAAAGATGGCTCACACAAAAATAAAAATTTCAAAGTGAGTAAATTAAGACAGAATTTTCATTTTTGGGTGAACAATTCTTAAAATCATGAATATTTACATATGGTACTGTTTATTGAATATATCCTTTCCTCTTGTATACAGCAAAAATCATAACAATTAAATTATTAAATACTTAAATGCTCACCTTTAATGGTCTGAGGGGTCATGGACCTGAGCATATCATCCCACATGATCAACTTAAGGTTGGGCACACTTGCCTTAATTCCCTTCGCCACTTTAGTGACATGACTGAGGAACAGCTGGTGAATACTCCGACCTGGAACACTTAACCACTGTTTGGACTCCTCTCCGAGACCAAGCATGTACACCTATAGAAATAAAACAAATGTTATCTGATCAACAGACCAATATTAAACCAGCACCCTTTAAATTATTAGTCAAACATTTTTGGTTCAAGATCTGAATAGATACTGAGTTTACTTTCAGGAATCAGACATGTGACTCTTTTTATTGACAGAGACTTGGACTTTACCTCATCTGCTCCAATGTGCAGGCTGGTACTTTTAGGGTGGAGTTTCATGACTTGTTGTAGCATCTCTCGCACCAGCCTAACTCCTCGATCATGGTGTGGGTTTAGGGTGCCCAGACAGTAGTCCACCTCCCGCAGATCTCGAAAGGCCTTGTGCTTCAGGACAAACTGATTGAGAACATTTTTAAAATATTAAGGTTTGTTATGCATGATTGGGTTTTGCTTATTTTGTTGATAAATTGCTTTTAATGCAGAGTGCTTTGATATTAAACTTGCAAATCTCTGGCCCGTTTTTCCTTTATGTAAATGACAAAAATGAGTTTCATAGTTACTTCCAAATGTCCAAACGTCTGCACCAGGGGAATGATCTCCAGCCCTCTGCGACTGGCAGCATCCTGGATAGATGCAATCTCCTCTCGGCTGTTTGGATATTATGTATTTTTATCAGTTCAATTATCAAAAAAACTATAAAATTAAATACTTATTAAAATATACCCTCACCTGTATGGAGGGTGAGTCGTAGACTGAAGAATTTTCAGTTCTCCTTCATAAGGAAACATATCCTCATATTCAATGAGCAAGCCATTGGCACCAAGCTCAGCAAATAACTGGATCAACTGAGGAAACATAATCGTGGTCAATACCTTAAAGTTTTAATTTAGACAATTATATTAGAGTAAAAGAAGTTGTACCTCAATTAGGTAGCCAATTCTAGGAGGAGCCCCTTTCAGGTCCAAATGAACTAACTTTTTGCAACTGCGCAATGACAGGTCCATTGCAGCTGCAGCTCAATAAAAGGCTAACAAAAATATTCTAACTCTTACACCATATTTGAATTACGAGATTAACAACTGAGACAGTATCATGTGCACAGGTTCCTCTTTTATGTATTTCTTATTCAGCCTTGTTGCTAGATACGCACTTTCATTCAATCCAACGATGCTTTGTATGAGAGAATCGCTGTTTACCATATTTTACCGTACACTCCCACCACCCTGTTAAAGTTCTTCTGAGAAGCACGACGGGCATTGTAGTTTTTTGAGCCTTCTTCAACCCACAGCAATCCAGACGTAGGACTACAAGTAGTTTTACGTCCGCTCAGAACCGGAAGTTTTGAACTGTGGTTCTCTGCAGGGATGTTATTTTAGAATAAAAGCGCTTAAAACGCACGTATATTAATTAATAAAAATAATATTTGTTTCTTGATTACTTTGATTACTCTGTAGCGTTTTTTTTACTTAATTTATAGTGATATATGAAAAGTCAGGCCACTGAACTGAATAATGATTATAAAATTAAATAAAAAATCTTCAAGTTAAATGTTAAGACACTGTAAATGTAAAATTATACACACACACACACACACACACACACAACTAGATACTTGACAATTACAGCAACAGAATTTGAGCAGAAAACGCGTAACAAATGTCACACTCTAGTGGACACAGTGGTTCAATGTACAATTTTAGTGAAATTGACATTAATAGTTCAATAAAATAAAAATACAATTTTATTGGTGACAGCTTAATGGTTAAAATGTGTTGGTTCTACTCCTGGAAGGGGAAATTTATTAACTATGAACAACTTTGAGGCTAATTAAATTTCTCAGACATCCAATAATAAACTGTTCCTAAATGTCACATTGTGTTTGGTCATAATTGCTCGTTGAATATCAGAAATAGAGTAGAAAAAACTAATAATTGTGTCGGTACAAATGATCACATTTGCTCTTGAAAATAAAAATAATTAAGAAATACCCAATAATAATAATTTTCAAATGATATTTTCCTACTCTTTATAAAAATTAGATGACTATTGCAACGAAACTGTAAATAAATATTCAAACGAAAAAGGAATAACCTTGTTTATATAATGGTTTATATAAACACAAATCAAATCAAATTCCATGACATCTGGGCAAATTTCAAACAAAAAGATTATAGAATAGAAAACAATAATAGAAAATTAATAAAGACAAATCTTCATTACTACAATATATGGATAATACACATATTAAAATATATAATAAATGATGTAAAATTACGTAAATCAAATTATTCTTAAATCAATAAATACAATTCTTATTAAAAATAACATGCAATAGAATAAATATAATAAACGTTCTTTGAAACCTTAAGTGTTCAAAAAAACGTGATTGAGCTACACAAACGCTTCGATGTTCACTGAACAGAAGGGGGATCAAGAGCCTTGCAACACCACGAGGGGGCCTGATGCAGTAACACAGGAGCATCAGCAGTCCAAAAGAGCTTCACAGGACAGGCGGGAGTGCGCAGTGACGCGAACGCGCACGCATTCACCCACAGAAACCTACTGCGATTGTAAGCGCGAAGCGGTCAGATCGTGTGTTTTGTGCTGCCGCCGCTCAGTATCTTTTCACGCAAGTGCCAAGGACTGCAAGGGAAAAGTTTATTTCAAAGATTCTCCAACTAACGGGCATGACCGCTCCCAGATCCCCCTGAACGCCAGGTCAGTATGAGCAGATTCTGCGTTCATTCCTATGCTTCAAAGGCGCATTGTTGCAAATATAAAGAGTTGCATTGTTGGGACCGATGGGACTGATTGTTGCATAGCGGTTTGCTACCTTGCGGCCAACCGCGAAACCCGCTTTGGAAATCCGTGGTCAGGGGAACCTGCTATCTATCGTGCTGCGGCAAAAAGCTCTTATCGGGTTTTTAAATTACAGCCATGTGTTTCAAAACGATGATTTGACACCCAAGCCCATTTTTATCCAGTTGTGAGGTGATTTAGATGCTTTACCTAGACCTGTGCTTATAATATGTGGTTTGTTTTGATGACCACTTGCTTTGAGATTTGTACGTAATAAGCTGTCATCAGTCAAAACGGTTCATCAAAGTTATTATGAGTAGAGAATGAGTGTTTGTTGTTGGTGTGTTGTTTATTTTTCATATTGTTCGCATTATTGTGACGACACATCATTTGTTTCAATAATTTATCACAGTAAACATTTCTTGGACAGAACTGTACTTGTGTATTTTGTTTGAAAGTTCGTGGGCCGAACCGACCCTTCCCCCTTTCCTCTGCGGCCTCGCTGTCGACTTCGTCCGGGGAGGGACTGCACTGGCGACCGTGACGAGTGACCAGTGCAGCCGCTACCCAAACAAAGGCGGGTTACCAGGGGAAACGGGGCTCTCTACCTATGGACTGGGTCGCTGGAGGAATATTGACAGTTCACATTTGGGCTCATCTGCATGTGTCTTGAATGAACCACTGCAACAAAGACGTGTACCGTTTGACGTGTGAGAACCTGACGGCTGAAAATCACTTCACAAAGTATTGTCGATAATACGTATCCCGCCTACAAGGTCACTTTGTGTTCACGGCTGCTAAGTGGCTCAGTAGATTAGACAAACAAACCCGTTTTATGCTGGCTGGGTCTGTCCAGCCTTGGTGTTTGTTTGTCGAAAGGAGAAATCAGTTTATTCAGAAAGGGAGTCAACAGTTTAATCGTAGTAAAATTCGTTTTGTTGACTAAAACCCCTTTACGTTACAATGTTTCTTGAAATTGTGTTTTCGAAGAAATAACCTTCCTTGGAGCCTTTCTACAACATGGCTGGAAGACAAATAAATACATTGAATGCGTTTTTAGCAAAATTGTAGTGTTGGCTGCATTTGCCAAGTTCAGCCATTCAACTCTTGTTGTTGTAAAGAAAAATGAACTGTGAAACAGGTTTCCTGAAACACTTTATTGGTCACTTCCTTTAACTATTTGTTTAAAACTCAAAAGATTCAGAACCCTATTTTTTAATGAAAGTCACAAATTAATTTCAAATAGGCATTAAGCTGTCAGAGGTATTGTCACAATAGGTTACAGGGCGATTCTATCAATTCTGTGTTGATCACATGACTTATCCATTTTCAAAAATGCAGTCTTTTAGTTCAAATGTGGGTGAAAGTCATGTCATGGAATGAGAGACTAAGACTTATGTCTGATCTATTAGTGATGAACACTGTGTCAGGTTTGGTAGTGATCAGGTATCTGGACTAATGCCTGGTTTCACAGACACTGCTTAAGCCTAGTCCCAGACAAATGCAGGTTTGAGCTGTCTTAACTTGTCTTATCTTAAAATATGGTGCGCACCAGTAATGTTTTTTTTTTTTTTAATTTATACAAGCTGCTTAATTGTCTTAATTTAAGTACGACCTACTCCTGGCTTAATCTAATCCCTGTCTGTGAAACCAGGCCTAAATGTATTGTTTCTGCTGAGATCAAATACTACTTCCCTATATCTGTCATGAGTTTTTAAGCAGAGAAACACAGGAGTGGCTAGCTTCATCTGTATTGTTTACTCATCACTTCCATTCTCCACACATTCCATCATTACACTGCAGTTTATAAAGTTAAAAGTAGTCAACACAATACAATTCACTAAGAACCGTTCACTTATTCCCTCAAATAGCATGTACTTTTTTGTTGTCGTTGCTCACTTGAAAACTAGGCTAGTCAATCCAAAACACTTAATAAAATCATTTTTTGACAGAAGATGACAGTGAGTGTAATCCTGGCCAATCTGATCCTCCTTGCGCAGACTGATTCAGAATGTTTTCTGTCTAAACCAAATGGCCATATAAAAACACTACTTTAAAATTTAGGATTTTCCCAGGTTCCAAATTTAGATTGGCAGGTTGTTGCGTGGGCAAAAAAAAGATATCCTACTATGAAACTCTCTTCATGATGTTTTCCTTTCTCTAGTAAATTTACAACAAGCTGATTTAAAAGTTAGTCATGTTGGCTTTTAGTGCTGCTATGTAACAATGCTTAATTTGATCATGCCCAGAGTGTAAATATCACACTACAAGCCTTGTTTCTGTTTGGGGAAAGTGAGATTTAACAGAGACATGCATTTTCTCAAGTTCAAGCCATTTGTGTTTGTGACTCAACATTTGTTATGATTTGTGTGGCACATCCCTATTTTTCTTCTCCATTTTGCTAATTGAATCAATCTCTGGTTATTCTGGTTTGTTGTTGTTGTTGTTTTTTTTCTTCTTTGAGTGATAGTATTGAAACCTCATGTGGAAAAAAAAATTAGTAATATTGTTCAATCCATAGAGAACTGCTGTCAAAATGTAGTTCTGCTTTCAGTAGTTCGTTAGCATTTGAAATGAACACCATCCCATGTCTTTTACCCATTTCTGAATGATTATTCAGATTTGTAATGGGTGCCAATTTCTTACTGGTAAAGCTCTTTGGGACTGCTGAGTTTAAGGTTGGAAGTTGCCTGGAGCCCTGAAAGTGAAATGCTTTCTCTCAGTATATATAGGAGCACTATGTGAAATTCAGCCTAATTGAATAGAAATAAGTTCCACCTGCAAAGTTGTGGGATTTCTCAGTGAAAGTCTCACTTATCTTGCAGCAAAGTTGGTAGTGACTTCTTTACGTGTTGCGTTGGCCACATTGACACTGTACTCACACCCAGAAGAGACCTTCCATCTGCTCCTTGTTTATAGAAGCTCCACTTTGGTTAGCAGTCAGATCCCCAAATGGGAGACACGTGGTAGATTTGAAATCCTTGTGTGCTACTTTTTCGATTGAATTAGTCTATTTGCTCACTTTAATGAAGAGCTGTTTTACTCTTTAAAAAGTGTTGATAAGAGTTGCCTCAAGTTGTTTTAATGTCGGTGGAAAACTGCCATGAGAGCTTTCTCCTACTCATGCGAAATCATTGAAGGCCTTTATTCCTCAGACTTCCTTCTTGTCATAACAATGCAAGATGAGCTTTAAAACATGCATGACTCTTGTGGATCCTGTGTGTAAATGTGGATGTTACTGGCAGAGGGAGGAGTTGGACTATGTTTAGGTCAGGTTGCGGTTCATGATGTTAAGGGAGGATGGGACATTTTATCGGGCAGACAGACAGGCATTAGGATGGTGGGTTAGTGTCTGACGGTGACAAGGCATTTATAACATTACAAAAGATTTCTATTTCAAATAAAAGTTTAACTTTATTTATCAAAGAATCTCCCTGTGACATGCAAACACTGTTGGTCACTGATTGGTCAGAGAGAATCGTCACTACCAGTGTCATTGGATTTGCGGCATGAGACATCAAACCAAATGGCAGTAGGGGTGGGACAACTATGATAAAATCCCACCCACTTTGAAGCGGCACTAAACTGCAATGGAAAAGCAAACCGAACCAAAGTAAAGAAAGCAGAGTCGAGCCGTGCCGAGTCTCACCACTCAGAAAAGCGCCGTAAGGGGCCATTTGCACAGGAGGTTTGCATTTAAAATGCATAAAGCAGGTTAGTGTAATGAAACGCAAGATATAAAGATGTGTTCTTGTAAAAGTTCTTTAAACTTGAGCTCCGCATTTTTAGAATGTTGCGTCATTCATGAGACACTGCAAAAGATGTGAGGCTCAAACGCAATGACCAAACATGTCTGTCTAGTGCATGTTTACATTGAAAAACAATGGAAAAGCAGCGCAGTGGAATGCAAAAACGAATTCTGTGTGAACAGCCCTATGCAGTTGGCAGTGTTTTAGCAGCTTTTCATCAGTCGTTTGTTCTTTTTGTATGTAATTTGGTATTTTCTTTTAAACAGATTCTCTTGTCTTGATGTTTGTACCTCCATATATTGGATTGCCTGCGGTAGGGCTTGATGAAGTATGTAGGAAATGAAAGGATGTGAGAGATTGAAGTTGCTGCCAAGGCTGGCACAAGTCTTTAGTGCAGAATGTGAAGACAGAGGGAGAGTAGATTGCCTTCAGCCTTACGCTGGTTAAATCAATGCTGGGTCAACTGTCTAGTGAAGAGATGTGTTGTTGCTGAGTAGTTCAAATGAGAGAAACCGTCTTTGTTTCAACAGCAGGCTTCAGTTTTATGTCTTTCGCACAAGGTTCAGGACCCTAATGATGTTTTAGCACATATCTGTGTCGAATGGTTTATCCTTGTCATGATGAAGTCCCTTTGGCTGGCTCAGTGTTGATGTTTAAAGGCTTAGTTCACCCAAAAATGAAAATTCTGTCATTAATTAATCACCCTCATGTCGTTTCAAACCCGTAAGACATTCCTTTGTCTTTGGAACATAAATTAAGATCTTTTTGATGAAATTGAGAGCTTTCTGTCCCTCCGTTGACATCCTACTCAACTACCATTTTCAAGCCACAGAAAGGTAGTAAAGACATCATTAAAGTAATCCATGTGATTCCAGTGGTTTAAGCTCAGTTTTCTGAAGCGACTCAGGTGCTTTGTTTGCTCCAAGAAAAACATTTACAAACAACATTTACAAAATATTAACGCGTGTTCATGCAACAATGTCTGCTCTCGCATCAACACAACACGCATGCGTCGTGGTGATCTCGTGAACGTGTGTCGTCTTGATGTCTTTGCTACCTTTCTGGGACTTGAAAGTGGTAGTTGCGTTGGCTGTCAATGGAGGGACAGAAAGCTCTCAGATTTCATTAAAAAGATCTTCATTTGTGTTCCAAAGATTAACTAAAGTCTCATGGGTTTGGAGTGACATGAGGGGGAGCAATTAATGACAGAATTTTCATTTTTGGGTGAACTATCCATTTAAAAAGCTTATTAAAGTGTAGCAGACAAAGAGAAAGAGGGGGGGGGGGGTGAAGCTCAAGCTTTTTGATGAAAGCCAGCTGTGTCCTGCTATATAAGGAAGGTAGTAGCTAATATTTTAGAAAAAAAGACAGTTGAAACAATATTAAAATATGATGTAATATACCGAAGTTCAACTTTCAGGGAAAATACATTGGTTTAATGTAATATAGCCTAGCTAATTTGATTTTTAAAAGAATTACGTTAGGTCAGTGTAATAGTCAGATCAGGTCAATATAGCCAAATTTGGGTCTGCGGTAAATTTGGTATTGGTTCAGTGTGATTGTGATAATTCCAATAGAATCGGTTTGGTTACATCCAAAAAACAGGATTAGAGACAGCTATATTAATGTAATAATTTGATGTGGAAATGTGCCATATGATTAAAATACATTCAACTGATGTGGTATTATTTTGAGCGTAGTGGCTCTGTGCTTGACTCGACAGTGCAGTCTCAGTGGAGGGATCAGTGTAGTCTGTGTCTGGTTACAGTATTCGGTTTCATTCAGTCTTGGTAACCTCTATCAGTCCCTCTTCCTCCATGGCTATTCTGAGAGGTGCCTTATGTCACATCAAATCCACATCTAAAATTTGACAGCGCTGCCTGGCTTCACACACACTGAGCAGGTTGTGTAATATTTGTTGCTATTTTGAAATGTTTAGCAAACCCTTCGGCTTCCATGACTGACCGTTTAAGGACAGACCGTGGATTAACTAGCTATAAGTAGGGAGGGTTTCATGGCTTAGTTAAGAGTGTGTGTAACTTATTTGCGCTGTCTTTAAAATGTTAAATGTATAATGTCTCCCTTAACTGAACTTAGCACTATGGCATAAAGCAGAACTGTTTTCATATTATGGTTAATATTAAGTCTATACTATTTTGACTAAATAAATAAATAATAATAAAAAAAACACTAACATTAAAATCAATTGTTTGAAATACTCTATTCTGTTCAAAAGTTTTTTTTAATGTGTTTTAAAATAAGTCTCTTATGATCCCTAAAGCTGTAAAATAGGGCATTATCACTATATAATTTTCTTCGATAAAATTATAACAAATGTTCATTTGTTTCAAAGACTTGTGCACCATCTATCAGTGGTTGCATAAAAAGCCAGCCAATCAGATTTGAGCTGGCCAGCTCATAAAATGCTTGCAGTTTTTGTGCATAGTATGCATCAGAAAATTACACCTTTTTTATATAAACAGAACAAAGGAGTCGGAGAAATGAAAGGAAGAGTGAATCCAGCCTCTCTTATCCGGCCCAAGGCTGTCACAATCCATCATCTTTAAGCACCATATGCGAACATGACAGTGTATATTTAACCTAAGAATGCTTAAGGGGGATTGTGTACATGTGAGAGTGGGATATGGGGGCAAACAGATGCATGTTGATAGTAGAAAGCAAGGCCGTAACCATGTCTTTAACCTTGGATGGACTTTGATTGATTTATTTTTTTTCCCGGGGGGTGGGTGTTGTTGGGTATTTTTTTTTAATAAAAGGAATTACATTGTTAAAAGTTTAAAGGGTATTTAAAGGAATAACAAAAAAGAAATGAGTACGCTAAAAAAGTTCCAGGTTTATTGTGGTTAAGTAATCAATTTAAACAACTTGCAAACAGGCCTAATATTTTTTTTTTAATATATTCAGGTAGCACTTTACAATAAGGTTCATTAGTTAACATTAGTTAACTACATTAATTAACATGAACTAATAATGAACTGCACTTATACAGCATTTATTAATCTTTGTTAATGTTAATTTCAACAATTACTAATACATTATTAAAATCTTGTTTATAATATTAGTTAATGCACTGTGAACAAACATGAAAAATTGTATTTTCATTAACTAACGTTAGCGAAGATTAGTAAATATAGCAACAAATGTATTGCTCATGGTTAGTTCATGTTAGTTAATACATTAACTTAAGTTTAATGAACCTTATTGTAAAGTGATACCAATTACATTAATCATATCATATTAATCGAATAATAGCATGTTTTTCAATTCAAAACAGTGAAATTTCATAAAAATGTTGTAGTTTGTATCACTGCAGTTTACTGTTGATCGCTGAATATTTCAATCATAAAATAGTTGTCAAATATTAAATGTTTCGCTGCTTACAAACTCTTTTATTGCTAAAATGAAAGCGTCACATTGGAATTTGCACTAGTCATGGTTGGGACTACTGTGAACAGTAAGCCCCGCCTTCTTTGATTTGATTGGCCAGCTCACTCATTCTGACAGTGATGAGCTCTGTAAAACCGCTGAGGCAGATCAACCTATAAAATGTAACTTTTAAAACTTTTTTTGTCATCCTAACAGCAAACAGATTGGATAATATAAATATTGTCAACTGATTTTCTGGCTGATTTATATATATATATATATATATATATATATGTATATGTATATGTATGTACAGTGGGGAGAACAAGTATTTGATACACTGCCGATTTTGCAGGTTTGCCCACTTACAAAGCATGTAGAAGTCTGTAATTTTTTATCATAGGCACTCTTCAACTGTGAGTGACGGAATCTAAAACAAAAATCCAGAAAATCACATTTATGATTTTTAATTAATTAATTTGCATTTTATTGCATGACATAAGTATTTGATGCATCAGAAAAGCAGAACTTAATATTTGGTACAGAAACCTTTGTTTGCAATTACAGAGATCATACGTTTCCTGTAGTTCTTTCCTGTAGTAGGTTTGCACAGACTGCAGCAGGGATTTTGGCCCACTCCTCCATACAGACCTTCTCCAGATCCTTCAGGTTTCGGGGCTGTTGCTGGGCAATACAGAGTTTCAGCTCCCTCCAAAGATTTTCTATTGGGTTCAGGTCTGGAGACTGGCTGGGCCATTCCAGGACCTTGAGATGCTTCTTACGGAGCCACTCCTAAGTTGTCCTGGCTGTGTGTTTCGGGTCGTTGTCATGCTGGAAGACCCAGCCACGACCCATCTTCAATGCTCTTACTGAGGGAAGGAGGCTGTTGGCCAAGCTCTCGCGATACATGGCCCCATCCATCCTCCCCTCAATATGGTGCAGTTGTCCTGTCCCCTTTGCAGAAAAGCATCCCCAAAGAATGATGTTTCCACCTCCATGCTTCATGGTTGGGATGGTGTTCTTGGGTTACACTCATCCGTCTTCTTCCTCCAAACACGGCGAGTGGAGTTTAGACCAAAAAGCTCTATTTTTGTGTCATCAGACCACTTGACCTTCTCCCATTCCTCCTCTGGACCATCCAGATGGTCATTGGGAGACTTCAGACGGGCCTGGACATGCGCTGGCTTGAGCAGGGGGACCTTGTATGCGCTGCAGGATTTTACTCCATAACAGCGTAGTGTGTTACTAATGGTTTTCTTTGAGACTGTCGTCCCAGCTCTCTTCAGGTCATTTTGGGCTGATCCCTCACCTTCCTCATGATCATTGATGCCCCACGAGGTGAGGTCTTGCATGCTGCCCCAGATTGAGGGAGATTGACTTCATCTTGAACTTCTTCCATTCTCTAATAATTGCACAAACAGTTGTTGCCTTCTCACCAAGCTGCTTGCCTATTGTCCTGTAGCCCATCCCAGCCTTGTGCAGGTCTACAATTTTATTTCTGATGTCCTTACACAGCTCTCTGGTCTTGGCCATTGTGGAGAGGTTGGAGTCTGTTTGATTGAGTGTGTGGACAGGTGTCTTTTATACAGGTAACGAGTTCAAACAGGTGCAGTTAATACAGGTAATACAGTGGAGAACAGGAGGGCTTCTTAAAGAGAAACTAACAAGTCTGTGAGAGCCGGAATTCTTACTGGTTGGTAGGTGATCAAATACTTATGTCATGCAATAAAATGCTAATTAATTATTTAAAAATCATTCAATGTGATTTTTGTTTTAGATTCCGTTACTCACAGTTGAAGAGTGCCTATAATAAAAATTACAGACATCTACATGCTTTGTAAGTGGGCAAACCTGCAAAATTGGCAGTGTATCAATACTTCAATCAATGTATCATACTTGTTCTCCCGATATATATTCTTTTATCAAAATATATATTGTTGGCAATTTGTTCATTTCTAATTATAGGGAAAAGGTAGAAAAGGATCTGCAGGCAATACTCTGGAAAATATCACTAAGTTCACTCAATGGTCTGTGTATGAGTGAGCACGGTTATGTTCCTTGAGACTTGTCGTTGTAATTTGATCATTGGATTACTGATATGTTGGTTGCCATGGCGTCCTCATGCATGATTAGGTTACCATGCAGCTGCCCTTGATGCTAAAAAGTACAGTAGGACTTTTTTTTTTAAAAATGTGTATGTGTGATTGTTTTCATTTCCATCAGATCAAGTCTGTCACAATTGCTATTGAATAATAATACTACAGATTTCAACACGTGTGTGTGTGTGTCTTTTCAATCCCTGTGTGCTAACAATCTCATTCTCTCTTTTTGCAGTCGTGTGGACACAGCAAGAGATGTGGATCCGCTCACAGTCTGTCTTCTGAGTAACGCACGGACAGATTGAGCCATGACGGAACGGGATAGCCGTTGTGACTTGTCCATCGCCCCGGGGCAGGTATATATTGAGGTGGAGTACGATTATGAGTACAAGGCGAAAGACAGACTCATCTCCATACGGCAGGGCGAATGCTACATGTTGGTTCGTAAAACTAACGAGGACTGGTGGCAAGTTCGTCGGGAGGAGGGCACCAAAGCTTTTTATGTCCCCGCTCAGTACGTCCGAGAGGTCCGACGTGCCCTTTTGCCACCGCCCAAACCTCGTGCCAAGCCCCCTAATGTCCTTGAAATCAGCCAGTGCAGATCGTCGAACGAAAATCTCAACCAACGCGCTCCTACGGAAAGGTCCAGCTTTGGCAGGCCACCTCCTTCAACAACGCCATCCCCGTTGCCAGGGCAACAGACCCCGCCTTTGTTGTTACGGGACACCAATCAGAACCCGGGGATGAAGAGTGTTGTTGCTGAGCTGACTCTGCTTAACAACAACCATCATAACTATCACCATGGCAACCCCTCACTTCCACGAGGGCGGGCGGAATCCCCTCCGCGAGAGCAAGGTTGCCAGGGGAAACTCCCAGGTGTGGACATGGACGGGAGTGTGTCACCAGGAGATGGGTTGGAGAAAATGAGAAATGACTCTGAATCTGGAGATGAGCTCAGCAGCAGCTCCACCGAACACATTCAGGTAAGAACGAGTCCTTCCTCTCCCACGCATTTGTTCTCTCTCCCTCTCCCTCCCAAACTTATTCGTGTTCTGCCTTTATCTCATTCAGTGTTGTCTCTGGCTTTCAGTCTCTGCATTTCCAGCACTTATCTTTGCCAGAAATGCTCTCATCTCCTTTTCATCCTTTAACTGTCATTATCTTTTTATGTAACACACTGTTCCAACAATTACTACGAGACTAATCTAACATTTGCTCCTCACACCTTCCCCTTTATCCCTCCCTTGGTTTTACCTCTGACATTTACGGTTGCACGTCTTCTTTTCTGTCAGATTAAATTGGATTCAGCAGTGTTTTTCTCTCCTCTTCCTGCGTCCCTTTCTTTCCGTTGTATGACACTTGTTTAGCATCTAGTTTGCCCTTTGCTGCGGTGATGGAGATTGTGGCCACCACTCAGGATTTGATTTAGACAGTATCAGAGATCATTGAGATCACAAAATGCAACTGTTGTTGGGCTTCTTAGAGCCATTTCTGAATTAAAAAAGCTGCTTGCATTAGTCTACAATCTCTGAATGCATTGTGCAATGATTAAATGCACAATAATTGCACAATGCATTCAATGCATTTTTATAATAAATTAGTATTATGTAATAAATATTAAAATGTGTATGTAATAAAATATCACATTAGTTTTGTAATAATAAACAAGAATGATAATATAAAACAATTAAAAATATATTAAATATTTTAATTGTGTATATATAAATTATTTTAAAAATAATCATTTTAGTAAGGTTTATAATATTAATATTTTTATACAAATTTAAATATAATATTTATATAAATTAATACAATTTAATTTATAAAAATTACATTTTAGAACCCCTCACAAGTGCAGTAAATTAAAATTTAAAGCTATTTTTTTGTGACACACAAATAGGAGATTTTGAAGAGTTATTTTGAGCAAAGGGAAGCATAAAATATATGCATTATGTGTAATCCACTACTTATTAGGTGTCAAGGGGCTCTGAAGTTTGGGGAGTCCACAGTAATATGTATTAAGTTGTTTCTCAGCAACTGAGCTTGCTTTTTGAGTGTCCCCGGGTGCATCGTGTGGAGTTGGGTGTCTAGTCTGTTACTATCCTCCTCCCCCATTTCTCTCTTTCTTTCTGAAAGAGGGTGCTGCTGGGGAAACAAAGGGGATTGTGGGAGAATAGAAAGTAGGTCATATCTGACTAGATCATGTTGTTGCCCCCGTTTTGTGTGTGTATGTGTAAATGAGATGGAAAGATGCTCATTGAGAAGTTTGGTATCCATTAGATCACAATTGTGACCAATAAGGACAATAAGCATGTTCATCTGTATGAGTCTGTAAACCTGTAGCTTGTCATATATGTTGAGCTGATCTTGTAGGATTTCACATTGAGTGGATCTATAATTACTGATCTTGGTCAACAACATCAAGATTTCTAGCCACTTCCTCTTGCTGTCAAATAATGAGAATAAAGTCAGGTTCCAGACAGTGGCTTAAGCATGCACACACATATATGGGCTTAAAAGGACATACAGTACTCTGGGCTTTTGAGGGATTTGTCCATGTCAGGCTTTGTCCATTAGGGTCAGCTGCTAATACTAAACCATGCGATTACTTAATCAGCCCTTTAACAACTATCCCTCATAGACAAAGAATATTTGCTCTCCAAATTTCATTCATGACATCTGCTGTATAATGTTTGGTTAAAAGGAGTTCACATAAATATTGCCTCATGGTTCCAAATCGTTAAAAGCACTTGTGAAGCCAGAAAATATCTTTGTAATTTATTGTAAATCCTTATTTGCTGAAAATCGTCCCCTCTGCATATGAAAGATGATTTTATGTTTCTAACACAAAATAGTTTGACTAAATTTATGCGTTTTTTTTTTTTTAATGGATTTTGTAGGCTTATCAATTGACTTTAGTTACTGTTGCTGTCCCTAGTTAATATGTCCTGGAGCAAAGTGAACACTGACAATGTGTCGACAGATATATGTAATAATTTCATATTTAATATATCGTAATTTTTTAAAGAAGTTTAAACAATAAATACCATACAGTGGCTCTTTAATGTGTCGTGACAGATCGCTGTAGCTCCTTCAATCGGCTCGTGAACCAGCCATCTCCTCATTCTAGTTCATTCATAGCATCAAATAACATGAATGGACATCAGAAGGAATGTTGTTTCAAGCGCGGAAAGACGTGAGTACACACAATTTTTCAAGTTCAAGTTCACCAACGTTAATCTTCTAACTCCCCTGACTGCTTTGTCAGACAAAATGGCCGATTCAGGGTTATGATTGGTCAGATCACCTGTCAATCAAACTGTTCGCAAATGTCAATTACCAGCACTATGTGACTTCTATGTGACTATGTCTTCTGAACATCTCCTATTGTGTTCTTTGGAGTAAAATTTAGTTTAGTATTTATTAATATTTTGAATTGGCTTTTATTTTTATATTTTCAGTTTTCGTTTTGATTTGTTTTTTAGTTGTAGTAATTTTAGTATTTCAACTTGAACTTTATTTTATTTCACTTATATGCCAACCAACATTTCTGTTTTTTATTTCAGCTTTATTTCAATATTTTTCTATTCTACTCTAATTTTAATAGTTTTAGTTACCAATAACGATGCTGGAATAAAGAATTTTGTATATGTGCTTGGAAGGGTGAGTAAATGATGAATTTTCAGCATGGGGAAACTATTTATATAATTACTTTTTGCCCAAAGTCACATTCTCTGCCCGCATCCCTCCTGATGTTGATCCCTCCTCACCATTTATGAATGGACAGCTTCTGCGCTCTTAAAGGATTGAGGTCCAAATCTGTTTCCCTCAACACTCCACCAGAGTGGCCCACAGAGGACGGATTTAGAACCCCAATTTCTCGCCTTTTTCTGTGCCTCGATTTATCTTCACCCCCTGAAGCAGATTTGCACGTGCACGCACACACTTTCCTGCTGTCGCTCTCTTCACCTCCCCCACTCTTTCACTTTTATGGACTTTATATGTTAGAAGTGTTTCCTTATTCTACAGTTTTTCAACCGTTTTTATAACATGCTCAAATAACTTGAAATAACGATAAACCATCAGAAGACACAAACGCTTGACCAGGGGATTAGTAGCATGTCACCTCTCTTAATAAAAGATGATGAATAGCTTTTATAACAGAGCAGGGGCTTTTCTAATGGGCAGCTGCACAAAATTAAATTCAGCCCCCTCAGCTGGGTGTTTTCCTTTGTGTGAACAGTTATTGTCTGATGTCGATATTATTCGTCAGCTTCTTTAATGCGTTTCGGTCTGTTTCTGCATGTTTTGCATTTGATTTGATGTTTGTGTACATTCATTGTTGTTTTCATCAGCATATCGCATTGAATCATTGCTGGTTTTGTACACTCACATGTTACAAGGCCAAAAGAGTCTTAGAAGTGTGTGTGTGTGTGTGTGTGTGTGTATGTGTGTGTGTTATCGGCTTCAGTCCAAATCTTGTTGCTCCTTCCCTACATTGACAGTAAAGGAGGCCCGAGCATTCCTTTCATTCCTGTCCCAGCACACACACACCGACATTAGTGGGATAACCCAATAAAAGCCCACCGATCTTGATGGGCGGAAAACAGCACAGCTCACCCTAATCTAATATTTACTCATGTATCAAAGATCTCTCGCTCTCTCTCCTGTCTCTTGTTGTTCCTGTCTGTCTGTCTCTATTTTTGCCCAAATATGGACTTTAGGCTGAAAGATGGCTGTGGACATCAAATCGATGTGTGTTTGGGGTGGTGTGGGGGTGGTTTGGTACCCTTGTGCTGTCAGAGCAGCTCTCTGTGTCTCACTCATTCTGTCTCTCTGCTGTCAATGGGCACAGCTGACATGTTGTCGGGGCAGAATGTGTCCAGAGGGTGAGGTAAGTTTAGCTTCACATATATTTACTTTGTCTAAATAGAGACATACTATAGACTTCTGTTGTTCTTTATATAACGATAATTATAGTTGCCTAACTCTAAACCTAAAAGAAAACATTTTTTGTATTTTAATAAGTAAAAAACAACTGCTTTATTTATGAATCAATTTTTCAATTGAGAGTGTCCTGAAAAGGGGAGTTTTTTTTAAATTCACTTTTGGGGACAATTTGTACCCAAACTATAGCATGTACTGACACACACTCACAGAGGATATTCACTGTTGTTAAAAATTTTGGGGTTAGTAAGATTTTTTAAAAATGTTTTTGAAAGTAGTCCCTTAAGCTCATCAAGGCTGCATTTATTTGATCAAAAATACAGTAAAAACAGTTATATTTTGATTTTCTTCTTTTTTTTAGGATTCTTTGAATAGAAAGTTCAAAAGAACACCATTTATGTAAAATAGAAATCTTTATACGGTATGATGTTAAGGTAACACTTTGATACCGTATGATAAGGTACTACTACCGTACCATGATACGGTAACACTTTACAATAAGGTCTCATTTATTAACATTAATGTATTAACTAACATGAACTAACCATGAGCAATACATTTGTTGCAGTATTTATACATATTTGTTTATGTTAGTTAAATACTGTAATTCATTATTAGTTCACAGTGCATAATAATATATTAGCAATAAATTAGTAAATGTTAAATTAACATTTAATAATAATAGTAAATGTTTAAATTAATATTAACTGAGATTAATAAATGCTATAGATGTATTGTTTATTCTTAGTTAATGTTAGCTAATGAAACCTTATTGCAAAGTGTCAATATTGTTACTGGCATTTGATTAATTTAATGTATCCTTGCTGAATAAAAGATTAATTAGTTTTTTTATTAATTAATTTAAAAAAAATCATATCTACCCTAAATTTTTGAACAGTATGTTCAAATACACTGTGGTTGATATTACTTCCAGTTTATTTGTTAATTGGGAAAAGTCAGGTAGAGCACATCCAGCAACCAATAGAAGTATAGTGCTCTATTTGACTACTTTTATATCCAAAAAGTGGACTGAAATGTATGTCTGTCTAGACTGCTGTCAAGTAATAAAGGTACTATCTTCCCATCTACAGCCGTAGTCAAAAGCATTGGCAGTGACATAAATTTGTGTTCTGCAAAGTTTGCTGCTTCACATTGTTTTTGCGATCAGATGCATTTTAAGTAATAGCAAAAAGCTAACCAGCTAACATAAATTTCACTCTTCATATCACCATCACATGAGAAAATGTGAACATGTTTTAGTCAGGAGAAACCACTCTATCAATGTGATTGTATTATAACAGCAGACTGATTGCAATAAAAGGAGGGAAGAAGTGCTTCCAATCATGGTGTTCTTTAGCAGTGGTTAAAGAAAAGACATGCAGCCAGTTGAACAACTTTGAAAATTGTTACAAAGAATATTTCACATGAAAGAACCATTTACTGGATCATCAAGAACTTCAAGAAGAGAGGTTTAACTGCAGTAAAGATGGCTTCACTGTTTGGGACATCTGGAAAATCAAGTCTCCAGAGAAGAAACGGTCAACGCTACCATAAGTCCTGTGTCGTGCCAACAGTGAAGCATCCCGAAACCATCCATGTGTGGGGTTACTTTTCATCCAAGGGAGTGAGGAAGAATGATATCAAAACGTCCTGCAAGTGTAACTTCTCCCAACAATCCAGGAGCAGATTGGTGATGATCCGCACATTTTCCAGTAAGATGGAGCACGATTTCACAAGGCAAGAGTGATAATGAAGATCACTACATTGAAATTTTTCATTGCCAGGTGTCCACCCCGGATCATAATTCCGAATAGAACCTGTAGTCAATCCCCAAAAAGTGTGTTTACAAGTAAAAGGCTGCAAATTGTGATCATAATACGGCAAGAATGGATCACCATCAGTCAGGATTTGGCCCAGAAGATGATATCCAGCATACCAGAGCAAATTGTTGAGGTTATAAAGAAGGATCAACAATGTTGATATTGAATCTTTGCATACAATGAATGCGTTTGCCAGTAAAAGCCTTTAAAACTTATGAAATGCGCATCATTGTTTTCCTGTATAACATTGAAACGTGGAAAAATAATCTACAAATACTGAAGTAGCAAACTTGGTGAAACAAAATGTATGTCACTGCGAATAATTTTTGGCCACGGCTATATACAACCCTCTTATTCATTTTCTCCCTGTTTCACACCACTCTGTTGTTAAAACCAATTCAGACCAGCCACAATACATGCAGGGACATTTATCTGTGGGAAAGACTAAAGTCAAACAGATACAGAGAGAGAGAGCGAGAGAGAGAGCGAGAGAGAGAGCGAGAGAGAGAGAGCGAAAACAACAATGTTTCACTGACTGAACTGAGGTAACCGTCCCTCACGGGAGTTTATGACCTTTTGATGATCATGTTGGACATTATCACAGCAGTGCATGAGTGCTTTTGTCAGAGGGAACGTTCTCCACCTCGATTTGCTGAGCTGAGGTGCATCAGTGACAATAGTGAACCAGTAGTGTAGAATGATCCGGAGTGAGCTGTCCACTCACAAAGAATCAACCCACCCACATATCAGAGTATTTTTTTTCTGTACAAACACATTGTGCTGTCAGCAAATTTACTCATGGATTTTTATATCCTATGGGAATTCCCTTCGTTGAATATTACGTGTGCTTAAACTAGTCTAAACAAATCGGTTGTCAACATCTCTGTGTGTGTGGAAAGAGGATAGGAAGTACAAGGCCACAAGACTCTGCTGTCCTCGCCGCTGATTGGCCGATGACCCTCCTCCTCTGTGTTTCTCCTCATGAGTTCATTAATGAAATGGATATCACTGTGGAGATGGATGTCTCAGTGCTGTGTGTGTCCTGCTGTGTCTGAAAGGCCATAATATGTTTGATGTCTCTCTCCAGCATGGATGATTGGCATCTGGTTAATGCCTTCAAAGCCAAAAGTTACTGTTTTTTGATGTTTGTCACAAACCATTACAAAGGAATAGTCAGGTGAAGAACATGTCTAGGACAAACTGACCCAAAATCAAAAGAAAGATGCAAGAAATCATGCTTTAATTCAAATGAAGCCTGTGACTATATTTCAAATTTACTACACTACCATTCAAAAGTTTGGGGTCAGTAAGTTTTTTTTTTTTTTTTTAGGAAAGAAATTCACAGTAAATACTTTTGCATTGTTACAAATTATTTATATTTCAAATGCTGTTCTTTTCATCGAAAAATGTGTCTATTTTCAACGTTTATAATAATAAGAAATGTTTCTTGAGCATTTGGATCATGTGACACTAAAAAGTCAAAGGCTAATGAAAATTAATTTTTCCATCACAGGAATAAGCTACATTAAAATGGAAAACAGATATTTTAAATTGTAATAATATTTCACATTATTAATGTTTTTACTATATTTTTTTAATTAAATATATGTTGCTTTGGTGCTACATAAGACTTTTTTCCAAAACATCTGAAAATCTTACTGATCCCAAACTTTTGAACAGTAATGTCCTATGCTTTAAATGAGTTTTTCCATTTACTAATTGTTTAAAACGAGACCCAGACCCAGTTTTTGTTTGGTTATCAGTCACTTTGAGGTGTGTGTATGTGTGTTAGTGTTTTGCAAAGCTGTTAGTTTTAGAAAGCATGCTAAAAACAAAGAGAAGATCATCAAGGTGAATAATTTCACTGCTTTCAGGACTTCACATTTGTGTGTGTACGTTATGTTGAGTCGTCTACACACTATCGCTTTTTGCCAGCTGTGACTCAGTTGAGGCTGAAGGACACAGGATGTCACTACTAAAGAAGCTTTTGTTCGTAGAGCTTTCTCTGTTCACTGTCAGTTTGCACTTTCTGTATTACTATATGTGCGTAGATGTCATTTTGTGTCTGCGGTGTTTTTGTGCAAGACCTTATGATGTACTTCCTTTAAGACACACATAACCCTGCCGGGGTGTTAACCGTTGGCCTTCTTGCACCAAATACCACTTGATCACTAAGATTTGTTTTTTGAGCTGTAGATTATGCTTGTGCTAATCTCACTATTACATAAAGAGATGCTTTTGAAATATTAACTCTTTCCCTGGAATTGACGGAATTTTCCGTCATTTACTAAACAACGCTTCTCTGCTATTGTCGGAAATTTCCTGCATTCCATGTTTTCACTGTTACATGTTAGGGAGCGCTATTATGCATCTTCTAAAAGTTACTGAATCTCCTGATCAGCGAAGAAGAAGAGATGGAAGCATTGCATGTAAAATAATGCGATCATCAAACATTAAAAGGCATATAAATCAAAACTGCCTAATGTTAACAAATGAAATGTCGACCCAGGAAGTGGTATCGGACTGTGCAAGCTTGATGGACTCAATCTTCTCCAATGTTTTGATCATCATTCTGAATACGATCCAGGTGTAGTGGACAAAACGCGATTTACTCAGTTTTTTGTTTACAAAGCAGAGACTCCGTTCTTTCTTTTGATATATAGTATGTTCAGATATTCATCAAACAAAATATTCTGGGGGCTGTGAAACAAAAATGCTGCCACTGGCGGGGAAAGAGTTAATAGCACTCACTCACCTGAACAGTCAGGGTTTTCAATGTCAGTTCTTAAGGGGATAGTTGAAAAAAAAAATAAATGTACTCACCTTCATGTCATTTCATCTGAGACTTCCGCTCTTTGTGTGGAACACAGAAGAGGATATTTTGAAGAGTGTTTTAACTCTTTTTTTTCAAACTTTTGTCCACATAATGAAAGTCAATGGGTTCATAACAACATTGGACCACTGACTTTCATCGAATGGACAAAAAGTACAAACCATTTTTTCAAAATGTTTTATCTTGTGTTCCACATAAGGTATGATAATCTCTGGTACATAGTGAGAAGCTTGTCAATGAGAGTGACGGTTTGTGATATGCTCCAACAGGGCACTCACCCCATAATCCTTAGAAAATCAGCTTGGCTGATCCTGTGTTTTAACACACTGTCTAGTCAGATGGTTTGAACACCCCAGTCAAAGACCACTCTCGCTGTCCTTCCTGTCACCCTCTGACTCTCTGGTCACTGCATGCTTCCAGCACTCAGATTTCTCTCTAACTTCTCTTTCAGTGCTGTTGAGGAAATTGCAGGTCTTTTCAGAAACTGAAGTTAAAAACATCTCTCGAAATGCCATCTTCTTGGAAAGACTTGGAGCGTATTGGAGTTGATATAGAATCATGTTCCCCTTGTTGTCTTGCACCAAACACAACCAACCCCCCATATAAAAGCCTCTTATGGTACCTCTATAAAGAAGAGACGTTTGGGGGCAGATGGGGAAGAACTGGATTAAGGGGAATGTGACACAAACTCTTGGCTTCACGTGGTTGTATGTGCATACATTTGGTGAGGACTTTAAAAGCACATAAGCTAATCTACATTTACAATCTTATCTTGTGGATTTGGTGTTCGAGTTCCACCCAATAATGTTAATTGTCTCTTAAAAGGGCAGGATTTCTATCCCTCCTTCTTCACCTCCTTTTACACATCTTATACTCTTTGATGTTCTTTTTTGGAGATGTTAATAATATCGCTTTCTCTCTATGTTCAGTGTGTGATGGATTGCTGTCTGCTTGTGCAATTGGAAAAAAAGACTTGGGTGGATGTTTGTGCCAGTAAGCACTGGGTGCCCCAAAATGCCCCTTTATACTGGCACAAAGAGAGCCTAAAGAACCAAAGCAAACACTCAAAGAGCCGCTTGTGTTATGGTGTGTCCCACTTACAAGATTCAAAAACATTTATCCGATTATCCACTATTAAAAATCTAGCCTATGTTGTTGTCAGCAGATGCCGATATTTAAATCAATACTGTTTTGTCTAAATTTGTGTAAACACTAAAAAAAAAAATCATTTTAAATGGTAAGTGAATTTAGACGGCAGAACATTAAAATGTAAAGTCTAAAAATGGATATTTATTTTCAGATATGCTGTAGTGTTATTAAATGAGTGTTTTAAAGATTAATTAACTTTGCCATCATCACTTAAAGGGGTGGTTGATTATGACTTCACTTTTTTTAAACTTTAATTAGTGTAATGTTAATGCTATTAAAGCATAAACAACATCTGCTAAGTTACAAAGTTCAATGCAACGGGAGATATGTTCTTTTAAATAGTTCACTGTTTAAGGACTACAATAAATGGCTGGTAGGGACTACAACAAACTTCTTCCCGGGTTAGTGACATCACTAACCCTAACATTTACATAAACCCTGCCCCCAAGAACACGCAACAAAGGGGGTGAGGGCTTTAGAGTGGGCTACTTTAGAGAAGAGGAAGAGTTGTTGTTGTAGAAGAGTTGTTGTTGTCATGCTGTCTTTTTACCCCAGAAAGCTTCACAAACGAGGGTCAATTCAACGCAGGATTTGCACAAATATTAACTTGACAACACATGCTAGTCAATGAGTTGAATCAGCTCCCCAGCAACTACATAAATTTAGTATTCAGTAAATTCAGTAACATCCAGTTTCATTGTAACTTCTTCCTGAGTCTCTCCATCAGTGTCCGACAATGTAAGGCTGAACACCGTTACTGACAATTGTTGTTTTGGCTGCGTGAGATTCTCCAGCTTTGTTGTTGTTTAGCAACCGAAGCGTGAGCTGTTGAAGCTCCGCCCTCTAATGGAAAGTGGTCTGGGAGCAGCAACTCATTTACATTTATAGGGACACACAAAAATGGTGTTTTTGTTCACACCCAAATAGGGGCAAATTTGACCAGCTATAATAAATGATCTGTGGGGTATTTTGAGCTGAAACTTCAGACACATTCTCGGGTCACCAGAGACTTATATTACATCTTGTAAAAGGGGCATTATAGGTCCCCTTTAATCTAAATGTAAAAATCTGATAAATGAGCATGAACATTGAAATATCCAGTATCAACCAATTGCGAATCAATAATATTTGCTAATATGTTTCTGATATATGCACCCCTAGTTATTGAAAATGTAAGTGATTGTGAGTGAGCAATAGAGAAGTAAATCTAAAAATTGGCTTATGGTGAGTTTGGGGAAATGCAGCCCAGGTCTCTTAATCAGGCCTCTGTGTGTGCGCGCTCTAAATTTCATGCTGTGTCATTGTAAGTATCAAGCCCCGGAGTATTAAAATTGATTCCCATAAACGCATGCACCGAGTGGCTGAAAGCCCAATTATTTGCTTTGAAACCACAGCAGTCTAACCTGAATTAAATGTGTGCTTTTAGCTTCACATCCTGGAGTTGCTTGCTGAATCTAAGGCCACTGCAGGGGAAGTGCTGTCATCACTGCACTAAACAGGGAATGAGACTCCAGTGGCCTCCAAAGGGCTGAATGAATGACAAAAGCCACATTATCAGACATCTGAGGGGGGTAAAGAGTCTCCGTGCCTCGTTACCATTCAGTTTCAGCTGAAATACTCTCATCCAGTCAGTCAGCCAAAGGGCAAGAGAAAGAGAGCTTCACAGAAGAATTTGAGTTGACAGATGTAAAAACAGAGTGAAACAGAGCAAGAGGACGTTTGAGAACATGACATGAGATACTGGAAGAGACACTCACATGAGATGTGATACTCTGACCCAGTTGCCTTGCCATAACAATTTGATTTTTATTCCTGCCTATTTCTCCTGCATCCAACACATTGATTACGACAACTTTGCTTACCATATAATTTACCCAGACTTTAATATGTGGCCTTGTTAGGAGATGATCAACGATATTCACTTCACCTTCATCAGTATATACTTCTGTTCAAGCAAACATGGTTATTAGCTAATTAAATGACCAAATGTCTGCAAATTTATCAGCCTGGCTGGTATATTGTTTGGTGAGATGGAAATGTACTTAAAGAAATCTCAAATAAATCTGCATTTTGCTGCTTATTTTTTTGATGAAAGCCATACTCCAAGACAGGAATTTAATTTAATTCATTTATATAGCGCTTTTCTGGGTACTCAAAGCGCTTTACATATGGAAGGTGGAATCTCCTCATTCACCACCAATGTGCAGCATCCACCTGGATGATGCGACGGCAGCCATATTGCGCCAGAACGCTCACCACACACCAGCTTATTGGTGGAGAGGAGGAGGAGACAGAGTGATGAAGCCAATCAGTGTATGGGGATGAGTAGGAGGCCATGATTGACAGAGGCCAGGGGGCAAATTTGGCCAGGATGTCAGGGTTATACCCCTACTGCAGGATTTTTAACGACCACTGAGAGTCAGGACCTCGGTTTAACGTCTCATCCGAAGGACAGTGCTTTTTGACAGCATAGTGTCCCCATCACTATACTGGGGCGTTAGGACCCACACAGATCACAGGGTGAGCACCCCCTCACTAACACCTCTTCCAGCAGCAACCTAGTTTTCCCAGGAGGTCTCCCATCCAGGTGCTAACCAGGCTCAGCCCTGCTTAGCTTCAGTGGGCAACCAGTCTTGGGCTACAGGGTGATAAGGCTGCTAAAGAGACTATTTTTTCTGACAATCAATAACTAATTGCTATTTACTTGATTTTCTGTGAAGACAGACTGTGGTTTGTTTACTCTGACTCTCAAACATGAATGTTCATGGCATCAAATGATGTCTGGGGTGGCATACTGTAGTCTTTATTTTCTTTTCTTCCAATAGTGATTCAAAACCCTGAGTCAGGAATAAACATTTCAAGATGAATAAGAACATGTCATGATATATTGTGGTGGTCTGACATATTAACAGGTCATTCTCCTTCTGGGCAAAAAGGGTAAATCAGATTTTAAATCCATAATCCAGATGACAATGTTGCTGTCGTCTCCCTTGTTTACGTAACTTGTGGTTCCGGAGGAAATATTTTTTTCTTATATTGCTGTTGACTGTAAAATGTAAAAAGACTAAGAGTGATGATAAACAAGCTTGACCTTTAGGATTTTAACTTACGAATATAGACTAGCTGGACATAACACTGAAGAGCAGAGTGCAGTGCCATTTTAAAGGTTTCTGGAAGTGCTGGGACTTGGTGAGATTAGTTAATCATCAGTCTGAAGTGGCATGACAGCTAATGCAGACGTTTTTAGTGGGTGCCTCTTTCTCTTCTGCTTTTTGTCTAGTTTTTTCTCTTTGATTTTCAGGGCTAGAGAGATTTTGGGTGCTCTGCAAAAGATCTCCAATGATCCGTCTGTGCTAAAATCAGACCGAACACACTGCGACATCCAGCTGTCTCTGTCTGAGTTCTTATCTCTCTCTCGCATTTCTCACTCTTGTTTCTTTTTCTGGAAAAGTATTACCCACTTAAACAGGAAGCGACAAACATGGAAAGCGACCAACCACCGTCAGATTATCTGCCCGTAAAAAAAAGTACAGACTCTTTCATAGACATAATAGAACAAAGCAGACTTTACAGTGTTTCTTGTGATTTTGTAGTTAACTTGCTACCTGGTGCCTCAAACAAAACTTGAGACTTTGAGGCTGAGAGTATGATGTATTTGCAAAGGAACAGTTTCATTTTCCTTTCTTGCTGCTGAATGAATAAATGTAAATCTTGAAACAAAGACTGTGTTGTATATGTTGTTTAGGCCTTTAAATCCACTTTGTTTACTTGAGCAAGCGTCTCTCACCTGTATTCCAGTCAACACTTCTGTTTGACTTCATTTCCTGTCTTTGTCTGCCTTTTTGTTCCTCACAGTGGTATTATTTCCTCTTATGTCTGTGCCTTTTTCAGTCAGTGTTGTTGGTTTACTAGTCTAGATTGAGATCTAAAATGAGCACATAACTTTTGATTGACCTGAAGAATATCAATGATGTCTCTGAAGCACTCTTATGAATGTATGCACTGAGGGATTGTTGAATTGGCATTTTAAAATCATGGAAATCCAACTTATAAAATTCCCTGAAGCTAAATGTTAGTGTCTGATTGGAGGTTTCTGTGACGGCTTTAATGCTGGATTAACTCTGCACAGCAGAATCTATATGTTTGCACACCGATGCACAGGGATGCTGCTATGTGGGTCACCTTGATAGAAGGAGAAAGTGCATAAAAGATAGAGGCAGAGAGCCCATGAAATGTTGAGTGTTGAATTGCTGGACCTAATGAGCTCTTATCATTATGACAGACTTGGTAATATTCACACCTCTGCAGAAGAGATAACACACGCACACATTCGTTTGTACAGTATTCTTGTGCAGATTGCCGGTCACGCTTTAACCTTGCCCCATTTCTTATCTTGTTGTTTAAATTGAGAGTGGTTTGAGCATTTAGAGTGTCTTAAGTTTTAATTAACCTGATTCACCCTCTCATTCATTTCTGTAATCTCCATAGTGACCCTTTCTGCATGGGAGCATGTGAGAGTTTTATTTAAATACTTGCTAAAGGAATAGTTAATCTAAACATTTTGACCTCATTTTACGCACCATCATGGCATTCAAAATCTGTTTGACTTTTTCTTCTGTGGAACACAATAGATTATATTTTATGTTTTGTCCATAAAATTAACAAATCTAATTACAATTTTACAGATTAAAAAAAAAAAAAACAGCAAACTTTTGCTGTGCTTGTTTGTTGGGCTGCACAATTTGGCCCAAAATGTTGACAATATTACAGTCATTTTAATATATAATCATTATTATTATAAATAAGAATAATAAAATATTTAACAAAGTATGATATGTTACTATTGTAATGTCTGCACAATTTGGCCCCAATGCACGAAAATTTTGGCTGATACCGATAACCGATAATTCTTTATATTTGAAAACTGATAACGGATATATTGGCTGATAAATCTGAATCAACATTTTTATATAATTTTTAAAAGCCTGATTACATTTACCATTAAAAGCAGTGTCCCAAGCACACAATTATAATGTTCTCATTATAATATTATGTGACCGACTACATTGCACTTAACTGTATTTAATTTTTGAAGTGATTTCAAACATATTTCATGCAATTCAAAACCATATTGGTGGACAGTGCACCTCTGAAATGCCTCAGCTGAAGGATATAATCCATTATTTATCGGCTTTAATAGATCAGGCAAATTTTCTTATTGGGCCAGTAACAATAACATTAAAAATGATCAGCCAGTACCAATATGGTGGCCGATATAACATGCATACCTAGCTTATATATTAACAGGACTACAGTATAATCATTATTATAATGTAACTTTAAAAATAACAAAACTAATATTTATAGCAGTCTTAATTGATTCACTTTCAAAATGTTATACCAGAAATGTTATACCTTTTATTTTAGCTGAAAACCACAAAAACCTTCACTTTTGTTTACACCATTAAGTTTTTAAACACTTCTCATTACAAGTTTGGGAAGATGGTTGTGTTTTAAAATGCACATTATAACATGAACACTCCGAGAACATGCAGAGGTGAGTATGTGTAAAGCAGCATTTACTGTGAACCGAGCTGATGTCTTCCTGATGAGGAATTATTGGACATAGATGTGTTATTAAAGCTGCAAAGGAGGCTGCCGAGTCAACAGAGTTACCTTAAGGGGACTTTGGTTGTACTTTAGAGAATTGTAAACACCAGTCTTTCTCAGCCACACACAGTAATCACTATATACATTATTCAGTGTGTGGGGTTGTGAGTGGGTGTGATGTATTGGGCATGAGAGGAGACGTGACCGTGTGCAAATTATCAGCAGAAGACTTATGGCGTAGAGCTTGAACAGGCACACAGGGGGCTCGCAACATTGTTCTTTTATTCAAAGCCCTGCATGGCAACTGCCCAGCCAATGAAATGTCAAAACTGCTGACTCAAGGCAGGTACATAATTTCATTCATCTTACACACACTATACCTTTGACTGTTTTTAAACAGGTTTCCCCAAACACTTCCCTTGTCTGGCATATCCCCGCCCCAAACCCGCGCTATTGGTTGAGCCACTGTTGCTATGTCAGACTGGTTAGGATGCTAAAACAAACAGAGCAATGTTTTGATAGCACCGTTGTGTTTTCACTTTTCAACCTTCAAATTGTGTACCTGTTATAATACAATAGAACAAAGAAAGTATTTAGTCATCAACCCTTTATACGGACAGTGATGTTTAGACCACTACAAAGTCATTAATTGTCATCCAACAAAGTTTAGCAGAGTTAAATTTGATACGAAATATTAAATTGGCCTTGGAAGATTTTTCTATTCGACTAGTAGTTGTTCATTTAAGCCATTAGTCGACTAATCGTGCGTTTACATTAATAAGTAATAAATCATTATAGCCAGCTTTTAATTGCATATATATATATATATATATATATATATATATATATATATATATATATATATATATATATATATATATATATATATATATAAAACACAGCCTAAGTTTCTAAACATTTTAATAATTTATTGTTTTCTGTGATTTCGGCTGCACAATGATACTGACTCGTCATCTCTGCAGTAGTGCACGCTTCATACGGATTACATAATCTTAGTATAGGTATTTTCTATTTGAGACATTTCAGGCTTTCTATAGAAGCGTTTCTCATGTGTGTGAAGCGAGTATACGCTGAGTTTCGGTTCATGTGCTCAAGTTCACCGAGACGACAGAAAGCGCATCCTAATTGTTTTCAATATTTTACAAATGCACAACTTTTTGCTGTTATTGTGAGTAATTAAAGAAATTAAAGTAGACCCTTTACAGTTTGCATTACTCTTATCTGTATGACTAAAATGGAGTATTTTAAAATGCAAAAATGATCGCACCGGCGCCTCTGTCATGCAATAAGCACGCTCTCCACACAAACACTTGGATATGCACCTATTAATAGCGTACATTTATCTAGGACTAGGGAAACATTAGAGCGACCGGATTTGTAAAGTTGCTACATTTGCTACGTTTCAAGTGATAAGCCATATTTGAGGTCCGTTAACATTCCTGCCGTTAACAATCTGTCCCTCACGGACGTCGCCACTCCTTGTGCAGCTTTTTTTTTTTTTTCTGCGACTAACCAACTAATTAAATATTGCTCAACCAAGCCTCTTCTAATCGACTAACGGTTTGTCAACTATTAGGGGGCAGCCCTATTTGCCACCTGATACAGTTGGCTACTGCAGTCGCGTTGAAATGTCCAAAAGCAACCAACAGCACAGTAACTTGGTGACCTCTAGTGATTTAATCACTGTCAGTGTGAATGGAGCTTCAAACTTAGACCCTGAAAGATTCATGAACGGGAACCATGGCGATTGAAATCCCGCAGTTTCTCTGTGGAGCGTGTGAACTGCATCTCCATTGATCTCTAGTGCTGTGACCCCTGACCTGTGTTGGCAGACCTTAAGCGTACAAGGCCACCCTGTCATGCTTTCTCTTAGCGGTTGCTTTACACTCTCTCTTTCACTCTACAAGAGTTAAGACCAGTGTCCTAATGAGTGAGCCTATTTAAAGACAACTCTACTGCTTCTATCTTTAACCTACTAAGATGCTCTCTTTAAGCACCTAGTGCCTGCCTCTTTGTGGCTTTGGGTTAGAAAGCTGTGAGTGTCTTGTCTCTGATTCCCTATATCTCTCTTCTCTGTATTGCTTCCTGTCCCTCTTGCTACAAGAAGGAGCTCTCTTTCTTGTTTTGGTCCCAGACCCACAGGAGACATGTTCTCTTACCTTCGATCTCCACACTACCTGGTGAGTGTCTGAGCACTGAAGGGGGAAAATGAGAATGCTGAGATTTGTGTGTGGCTTCTTATGTTTGATATTTGTTTTACAAGGTCTGTTACATTGACATATTTTGAAATTGACATAAAAATTGTAATCAAATAATAATAAAACATGTATAAATGTTGTATATATTAATAATAATGTATAAACACTACCATTGAAAAGTTTAATGCATTATTCATCAATGAATAAAAAGATGTATTAAACTGATCAAAAGTGAAAGCAAGATCATTTATAATTTTACTCCATTTCAAATAAGTGCTGTTCTTTTTGAACTTTCTGTTCGTCAAATAGAAAATGTATCACGGTTTCCACAAAAATATTAAGACGTGTATCTGTTTTCAACATTAATATTAAGAAGTATTTATTCAACGGCAAATTGCCACATTAGACTGATTTCTGAAGCATCATGTGTTACCGAAGATTGAAATAATGGCTGCTGAAAATGCCAAAGGAATAAATTACATTTTAAAATATATTAAAACAAAAAGTTATTTTGAATTGTATTAATATTTCACAATATTACTGTATTTTTGATCAAAATAAATGTAGTCTTGGTGTATGTGAGGTATGATTATTTAATCATTTTATTTTGCTGAAGTTTTCTGGTTAAACACAAGCAATTCACTGTCATGCTGCCTAACTCTTTCATGAGTGGAATACCCTGTACTTTTGTTGTGAAATCCCATACATAACTTGACCTACAAGAAATGCGCCGTGTGTAGGAGAGAAGGATGATGTCAGTTGTTTTCTGAACGGAGAGCTGCACTGAGGCTTCGTTGGCAGAGAGGCAAGTACAGGTTGCGTCACTGCGGCCGTTGTCGTCATTTTGCTGATTAACCCGTGTCATTCGGGCAAGTGTACTCACACTTAAGCTTTGTTCCGTAAGTACGGCGGCTTTGTGGTCATCGTGAGAAAGACACATTGTTCTGTGTCTATTTCTGCAGCTAAAGGTCTTGTCTAGGGCAGGCATGGGTGTTCCTCACCACAAACATATGGTCTCATATTGCCTTGCTGGATTGAGCATTGGGAAAGTCTTTCTCTTATAGTTTTGCATAATTGGAATTCCCTTCCCACAATCCCTCAAACACGCTGCTCGGTTCTGCCATAAAGAGAACTTTTTGGTTGTTTCCAGTGCATACCCTAATATTTCCAGACCATTTCAAAAGTCTTTCTGAAATCATAGGACTTTGCTTGTCTATGCTTCTGTGTTGAGAAATTGACACTTTTGAACATCCTTTTTGGCTGTGTCTGTGTCTCTCCCGAATCGCCTCTCTCTGTCTATTCATCTTTCTGTTCCTCTTTGTTGAGTCATTGTGAGTTGTTCTGAAGGCAGCCCTGCCTGAATAGCTATTGTGCTCTCTGTACCAAGAGCCGTCATCTCCTTTAGTCCATGTGGCAGACGTTCGACGAGAGTCTAAGACGTTTCGTTAACCCTGCTGTGCTTGTGTGTACAGGGGTGACGGACCAACACCGGGAACAACACTTGAGTAAATCAGCCTTAGTGATCTAGCACAGCAAGTGCACCGCAATGACTTGGCACCTTTGTTAACTAGCCATGTGCCAAATGTGAGTTTAGGACACACAGTTGGTTTATTTTATTAGATGTGAGAAGTGCATCTGATGTGTATGTTGTCAGGTCGTTTTGGCCGACGACGCTGAAGTTTGACCTGCCACTATTTTGATTTACCTTGACAAGATTATTTGTTTCTGTATCGGTTCAGATAAATCTACTGTGTCTGAATTACCTGTCTGTGATTGTGTGTAAGAGAGAAAGAGGAAAATATCTATCTAGAACGTATTTCCTATATGCTAATAGATACGATCGAAAGACATTAAATACTTCCCGTTATGCATGTTGAACTGAACTACTGACCAGTGTAGACTGTCTCTAACTAAGCAAAACGTTATTTATAAAGTACCTTTTAAAGTGCTTCACTGAACATGAAAATTAAAGTAGGTGGAAACGTGCAAAGTGGTGTAGCAGTGTTACAAATAATATATCGCAAAATACTTCAAACTACTTCAGACTCCTTCAAAAATAAAATCTTTATTAACACATTTATTTGTAAGATTACAATAGTAAAAGGGGGTCTTTGACAGTAAGGCTCTTTTTTTGTGTAAAATTTGCTATTTACTTGTTTTTCACAGTTTAGGACAACATTTAATTTAAAGGCTGATATTTCCCGTTTTAGGTACAAGCAAGTGTAAAGGCCTGTTTAAACCAAGACAAATATTTGATGTGAATATTTGGTGCGATTTGAAACAATTTAGTTTTATTGAATGGCTGTTAACGTATCGGTTTAGGCTGACATAACATTGTTTTACAGAGAGGAAATTCCTTTTCAATCGCATTAAGGGTTAGAAACAAAGTTGGCCAGTGCTGCTTTGTGTACCATAGTAGCCGCCTAGCCGGGGTAACCGCTGTATTTCTACTTTTCCATAATTGCTGCCAACTATTAAAGATTGAATTTGCATGTTCATTCAGCCCATCTGCTGTTTTTTTATAAATTGACCTCAAGTGTTTCATTATCATATTGCTGAGGTATGTTGGTGCAACACTGTGAAGACATTTTAAAGTGGAATATCCTGTGATCAGTTCTGACAGCATTGAGCCAAAGGATTTAAGTGATTCCTCAGTCTATGAGTCAGGACTCTTGTTGCTGCATTGTGAACTCTTTGTAAGTTTTTGATAAAGATCTTGGGTAAGTTAGCCAAAATACAATTGCAGTCTTGATGTAACAAATAAATGGGTTTCGGTGAGTTTCTCATTGCCTGTAGGGAAGAGAGAGAGCAAACAATCCAGCAAGTCTGGTTAAAAAAACTATACGATTATGATTATAAATCATTACTTTAGTACATTTTAAAATGTGCTTTAGATCAATTAGGCTGGATGTTGTGTTGTGATAAGGATCTTTTGTTTGGTAGAGTAAGCACTGACCTCAAATCAAGTCCATTAGTAATCTATGAGTAAAGCCACATGGGTGAGCCGAGTTTTGGTATATCGGAGTATATCTCTATACTTATGTTCTAGTGTAGTTGTTGTTGGTAATGAGATGTTATAAGTGTGTTTGTCCTGATTTTCTTTCATAATTAGTTGATTGAAACTAATTAAATTATGTTAGAACTAAAATTATTTAAAGGCTCTTAGTTCTAGTGGAAAAAAACTGTTAGCATAGCTATGTTAATTGCTTCTGTATATTAGAGTAAAATAAAATCTTGTTGCTATGAACCTGCCTGTCCATATGTGTGCATGGCAAAAATGTTTTTTAGTTCATACAGACCTTCGTAAACCCCACAGGTTGTGTCAGGGAATCATCTGTCTATGTCTGTTAACTAAAATGAACTAATATTAAGTAAATAAAAATGTGTGACATGACCTGTTTAAATGAATGAACTGTTGCTGCTTACTCAACCTGCTAACACATTGTCATACTTTCACAGAATAGCTTCACAACCTACACTCCATGTAATTAGCAAGAGGCAGTACCACGGCAGAAATTAACGAGGGATTTTCTCATTAGTCGGGAGGCTTAGCTCCCCAAGGGTTGTCTGGAGGGGCAGGAGTGTATTCATGTATTGTATGAATGATATATTTTTCTGTGTGGTGTTAATACAGCTAAGCTTCAGTTATTGATTAGAAAGTATTGTTATATGAAACGTGTAATGTTCTCTGATTGCATTGACTGGAATAATTGCTGCACTCTAAATATAGTTTATTGTTAAGAAAAGTTCATTTTAATTTAAAACTATAAATTAACCCTATTAATTGGCTAATATAAAAAAGTCTTTTTTGGAACAAATAGCTTATTTAGTAGTATGGTATCCGTTAGCCTTTTTAGTTACTTCCCAATGCTGGAGGTCAATGCGTACCCCAGTACACGAATCAAGGAAATTAAGAGTTTATCCCTGAAGGTCAGCTCAAAGATTTTACAGGTCAGGATTAGTAGATTTCCCCAAGCTACAGTCTGCTTTTCTGTAGAAACTGTAATTCGTAGGAAATGTGTTACGTCGACAACTAAAAACAGTGGAAAAGTTATACTTGTGTTGCAGAGCATGTCAGTTCAATTAAGTTTTTTCAGTAGTGCAGTTTTTTTAAGCCTTTGCATCCATCAGCACATAGAGGGAACAAAAAGCAAGAAAGACAGAGAGGGATAAGGGGGATGGGGGAGAGAGAGCGAGATAAAGGAAGAATCATCAATAAAGCCCTTCTGTCCAGGAGCATCCTCACCACAACTCCATGGTTTAAGCTAATTTAGGTGACAACCATCCCCATGTTTTGAACTCCCCTTGCCTATTTTTCTCTTTTACAGCGTTATGTAACCAGTTTTTAAGTCTGTGGATTTATCTTATATCTATAACAAGGATTAATGTGAAATTTCCAGTTTTGTGCAGCATCAAGCTACACAGTAGCATAGTTTTGTGTGCAAAAATGGCGAAGGATGTATTTCCAAAAAATATTTGTTAAAAAAAAAAAAATGTGGAAAACATAGTTTGGTAACAATAAAGACCAGCTTTAAATTTGCAATGCAAGTTGAGTGTGTACAGACTGTAGGTTGAAGATATGGGGCATTTACTCATAAGCAGTGGTTTGAGCACAGAGAACAGAGTGTTGCTCACTAGAAGTCCTCTACATTTCTGAATAATTAATAGGGGTTTTTGGGGAGATGAAGGGAACCAATGAGAACACAGGGATTTGCATGATTGCGGGATGCACCGTCTGCCGTAGTGGGTTTGGGACTACCATCAAAGCACTTCGCCTGCAGGTTTATCCAAACACACACACACACACACGCGCGCAATCACAGAAACACATTCACTGATTATGATGGATGAAAATCTACATATGGTTCACCCAAAAAGAATAAATTCTGTCATCAAGTACTTACCTCAATATTGCCTCACCTGTATGACGTTTTTTTCTTTTCTTTTTCTTTTTTGTTTTTGAAGGTGGTTTCAGTGGAAAATCTGTGCTAATCAAATCTTGCATGATTATTAGATAGATAGAGAGAAAGAGAAGAAAGAAGGAAGGAAGGAAGGAAAAGAGAGAAGGAAGAAAGGAAATAAGAAAAGAGAAAAAGAAGGAAGGAAGGATGGAGAAAATCAGTGGGACCCAAAACAACATTGTGATGGATGGATGGATTTGTTAGCCTATAGATTGTGCATAACTAAAGTAAAGCAAAAAAAAGTAATAATTTTTTGCCAGGTTTTCTTCTTTAATTTCAGTCTGTTTTTTCTTGTTGCATTTGTACCCATTCGACATCTGTTGCAGTACTTCAGAGAGGAAAGTGTACAGCTGTTGTTCATGCTGCGCTGACTGAGATTTCATATTCTCATTGAGTCTTACAGAAACCATCAGCATTAGCGATGAGCGTAGGGCGGTCTGTCGGTGTGTGCGTGTGCGATATCACGCAGCCTTGTGCCGAAGACCGAAAGGTTAATTGGTTGTCTCTCTGTCAGAGTTTGAGCATTGCTGAACTCATTGAGGTGTGAAATAGAGCTAATATTCCCCATAAAGTTTGCTGTCAACTAAATCAGCCTTCCTGGAGCCTCACTTATTGATTTGAGTGTGTGTGGGGTTGTGTCCTTCGTGACACACTTGCAGTAGATACTGTGGTCTCATACTGTAGATATAGACCTCATGTTCGGTTGAGCACACATCCATGTGGCTCCAGGGGCTCTGGGGGAGGTGACTGGGTGGCTGTGCCTGCGTGGCTCCGCATATGTCACAGATGTGCTAATGTGTGGCTGAGTGGATGCATCCTGACTGCAGGCAGTCAGATGGAAATGTAGGTTATACTGGTCATCCATACTTAGTCCTTTCTTTGTCTAAGGGGTAGTTGTTTATGGAGAAAAGAAGGTCTTTGCCTTCTAAAAACAAAGGGAGAGATATGATAAATGGAAGATTATTGTTATTATTATTAGTAATCGTCACATTCTTTTCAGTGTCCTGAAGGCTGCAAGTATGAACATGAAGTTTAATTTAACTGAGTTTAACCAACCCGATCATATGAGATGATGTTTTCCGTCTGTGATTTTGAAAATTATAGCTATTCGTAACATTTTGGCAAATTTGGTTGTTTGCATGAATTTGTATGATTTGATTTTCAGAAAAAAGTAAGCATGAAGGTCTACCCTTAACCCCTTCCATAAATAACCAGCAGGTTGTACGAAAAGGAACGGATGAGATCGTACAAATTCGACAAAAATGTAAAATAATTACTAAGTGCCATTTGAGTTTCACAGTGACCAAACCTGGTAAAGTTTGTATGAGTGAGTTATATTTTGTAATTAGGATTTTTCTCTTGTGGCTTTTAGCCTGTATTTTGGGTAGAAAATGCCCCTGTCTTACACAGGCACATCCGTAAAGAAACGTCACAAAATTGTGACCTTATCTAAGTTTTCATTTTGTCTTTTCACTTCTCTTTCTTACCTTACAAGCACTCATGCTGTTATGTAACCATCTTAGAGTATGTCCCAGCTTAGCACACAAAGGCCTTTAAGTAAATGCGTACATGGCATGAATAACCTTAATAGAACCTTTCTGAAATACTTCTGATGGGTCAGTAATGGGATTTTGCTGTCAAATATTGTTCCGTAATGATCGCTGAACTTGTCTCAGACAGCAAAGTGCTTACATAGCTGTTAGTTTCTGAATCTTGTTGAGCCTTAATCTGCAAGTAAGCTAACAATTATTTCAAATCAATATATAACTTCAATTTTTTTATTTATTTTGTAAGCAGTGTTACGAGGAGGATAATGTGCAGTCAGCATTAATCAAAATACTTACAAGACCAAGACCCTATAGAAATGCTTATGGGGGACCTTACTTTCGTCCCATTGTTGTTTTTTTTCATTCTCAAACACTCTACTCACACGCTGGTGAGGTGCTTAGGAGGGAAAGGAATGCAGGTTACCATGTTTGCACATAATCCTTCTTTGGTGTACATTTTAATGGTCTACTGTGGACCCCTAGTGGCCAATCACAAGAAGAGAACAGCCGATGAGCCAAAACAATATGACCAGTCACAGGTGAAGCGAATATCTTTGATCATTTCCTAACAAGGCCACATTTTACAATCTGGGTAGAATATCTCTTAAATGGCAAAGCTTGTGGGTTGCTCCCAGTTTAACACTGGTGAGAATGTACCAACTCTGGTACGAGGAGGGACAAAAAATAAACTGGCAACAGGGCGTTGGGCGCCCTCAGTCTGGTCCCAACCAACAGAAGGTCTACTGTCGCACACAAAATTTTTAATAATGGTTATGGGAGGAATGTGTCAATGTGTGCGTATGGGGCTCCATAGCCACAGATTAATCAGAGTGCTTATGATGACTCCTGTCCACCATTGAAAGAGCCTACAAAGGGCAGCGTCTGACCTGGACCATAGAGCAGTGGATGAAGGTTGCCTGGAAGTCCCGTTTTCTTTTCCATCACGTGGACAGCCATCTATGTGTGCGCTGTTTTCCTGGAGAAGTGATGGCAACAGGATGCACCATGGGACGACAACAAGCCTGTAGAGGAAGTTTGATGATCTGGGCAATGTTCTGCCCACATGAATAAATTTTCCATGTGCTACCTTACCCAAGTATTGTTGCAGACCAGGTACACTCCTTCATGACAATGGTGTTCCCTGATGGAAGTGGCCTCTTTCAGCAGGATAATGCACCCTGCCACACTGCACACATTGTTCAGGAATGGTTCGAGGAGCATGATGAAGGTGTCCAAATCTCCAAAGCCAGATGAGTATCTGTGAGATGTGCTGGACTAACAAGTTTAGGAAGGTGGTCATAATGTTTTGGCTTACAGGCGTATATATATATAGCATACAGTATGTTAATATACCTATGTTCTATGACATATGTTTGTATATGCATAGTTTGAATACTTCGCTTTAAAATATTATATAAGGTAATATGAATGTATGATGCTAATTATGATTTGAGTAGCTCTCATACTGTATCACAAGCATGTTAAGAGTGGTTGACACTTTGGAGGATGATGGACAGATGCATGAATGGATGATGATTCATCGATATTTTCTTGCTTCAAGAAGCTGTCTGAATGAGAAAGCATATGTGGAGAAGAAGCCGTCAGAATCCTGTGTGTGTGACTGGTAACCCCAAAGGACTTCATTAGCATCTGTATCTGAACATCTAATCCAAAAAGATCTCTGGAACAACGGACGTCTCATAACATGAAAAAAATTGGCATTCGTGTGTGCTAGTACTTCAGTTTGACCTCATATACATGCTTGCAGACACACTTAAGAACCTGCATCCTGACTGCATATATTAAGAGTCCATACTCAAATATCCCTCTGCCCTAGGGGATTTAGTTCATGTACACTCACAGCTGTTACCACGTGTATGTGTGTGCTGTGCATTTCCTCTTGGGTGTGCTCTGCAGATTTCCATGTGGAGGCATGTGGTCGAGCATGGATTTGAATACAATTCATCTTTGTTTCTGTTTGTGCACACAACATTGTACAAACACGGAGTGAAACTTTGATGTTTGAGCTATATTTGGGTCCCCTATTTTATGAAATAATTCGGTCGAGGCTGGTCTCTAACATTGCGTTCATTTCCAGATACAGTGTGTATGTGGTTGAGAGAGCAAGAGACCGAGACAGATATGCAAACAAGGGTTGAGGTTTGTACGCAGATATTGAGCTGGTGAGTTTCAGTATCTCCATTTAGATTGAAGAGAAAAAGACCTACAGTTCAAGAGACGAGCTGGAGTCAGAAGGTGAAATTTACCAATGTATTTTTTTAATGTCTGATTTCAAGTGGATATGTTATATTTATTATAGTATCATACTTGGCAGTGTTTATTTTCTTGGCTTTTTTGTTGTTATTTTAACATGTATAACTTTAATACATACATTTATTTCATACTACATTAAGTATACTTCAAATCCATTAACATATCACTTAAGACTTGCTGATAAAAAATTGTAATTAACGTTTATTTGGAGTATTTTATTGTTGCACAATGTCCATTTCTTAATATTATGCCTAAAAATGTTTTAATATCATTATTAATAATGATTGTATGATCTTTGTAAATTATCTGTCTTTAAAAGCAAGATATTTAAAGTGTACCTAAAGTATACTAGCAATAGATCCAATTTAGCACAATTTCTCTAGTTGGACCTCAACACTATTTCTCCACAATTAAAGTGCATTGAGTACAAAATTAGTTGTTCCGATTTAACGGGCTTTAAGTAATACTAGTTTAATATATCAAATGTACAATTGCAGGGTATTTTTATTTACACTTAATTATCTAAATTTATTTGTAGTATACTTAGCACAAAGTAAATGTATTTCAAATACATTATAGTGCATTTTTTTCCACTAAGGTAGTTTTAAATATTTTTCTTTTTATAATTAAAGTGTTATGTAAGTCAGCTGGTCATGATCACAAATAAACTTTGCCAAATAAATAAATACACGGACATAAAATATTAATTTGAGTAGATTTTATTTTTTATTATTATTATCTAAGCTGAGAATCAGCGCAGTTTAGTTTAGTGGCAATTATACAAATAAATGACTATTGAATGCCAGTCAAAATGCATTTGGATGAATGTAATGTTGGGATTCTCTTTTTGGAATGTTTTCCCAACGCCACGCAGTCACACAGGACATTGGAAAATGTCAGAGCAGCATTGAATCTATTATCACGATAACCCTTATTATTTCAGTATGACAGGAAGTCTCACATGTTTCCATGCATGACAGGATGGATTAGCCAACAGGCGTTTTTCCCTCTCTTCCAAATACCCTGACTATTCGAGGTCTTTGCCAACAAGCCTTTCCATAAAAACAGGAATTGTGTCAGATTTTTTTCAAAGGTTAGCAATGGGTCATTGCTTTCGATTGGTCCTCAGACTTGTGCCATGTCGCAGCCCCTGATGGGTCACCCAGTTGTAGTGTATGCCTTCACGGTTACTGTATGCTCTCTAACTTGCACATCACTAGCTGCAGTATTAGGGTTTCAAGTCAAGTAGTCACTGGTGTTGATGTTCTGGGAGCAGAACAGGTGAGAGACTGGCTTCTATTTCTGTTCTTCCTGTATATGTGAGTTTTCAGTTGCTCAATTTTCCTCTGGTTTGTATTGTGTGGTTTGATTTCATTATGGTGAAGCTCACAATGGGTTACACCAAAATAACAGCACCTTCAGCAGCGAGGACGTCGTCTCTTTTACAGTAATGAGGAAGAGACGGTTTCTAAAATAACTCTTTCAAACAACTGAGTGACTGACTTCTATACTTTTATGTGTACTAAGCAACCATTTTTACTGAACTGTTTTACTGCTATTGCATTTACAATTGATTAATTTAGGAAACCTCCCCCCCAAACCTACTTATTTATTATTTTTATTTAATGAAGAATGTTAATTATTTGTTTGCCAGGACTGATTAATATATTTAAGTCAGAGATTGCTCTTGAAAAATGAAGTACAGACGGTCATTCAGTGATGTCTGGATCTTTTGGCGCCTGTTCTCTCTCTCTTTCTTTCTTGGTAAATCATATGCAAATATTTCCATGCCTAATTTTTAACTTTATTGAATTCTCCCCATACTTTACTCTCACTGTTTTAAATGAACTGTGTGAAAGTCCAGCCAGGCTGGGTAGGGTACTTTTAAAATGTATTTCACTACAGGTTACAAAATATACGCTTTAAAAAGTAATTTGTAACGTATTTCGTTACATTACTCAAGTTTAGTAACTTAATCTAAATACTTTAGGATACTTTGGAATAGTAATAAGTGTGGAACAAACACAAAAAAGGTAATTGAAAAGTTTTTATCTCACAATTCTTACTTTTTCCCTCAGAATTGCATGATATAAAGTTGCAATTGCGAGTTATAAAGTCAGAATTATGAGATATATATATAAGATATAAGATATAATTCTGACTATATTGAGAAAAGTCAGAATTATGATAAACCCACAATATTGAGAAAAGTCCGAATTATGAGATATAAAATCGCAATATTGAGAAAAGTAAAAAATATGAGATATAAAGTCACAATATTGAGAAAAGTCAAAATTATGACATTTAACTCACATACTAAATTCACAATTGCAAGAAAAAAAGTTAGTATTGGAAGTTTATATCTCCCAATTCTGACTTTATAACTTGCAATTGTGAGTTTAAATCTCGCAATTCTGAGAAAAAGAACTCAGAATTGTGAAATGCAAACTCACAATTGTGAGGAGAAAAAACAATTGCGAGAAAAAGTTGCAGTGACCTTTTTCACAATTATTTGACCTTATATCACAAAACATGAAAACAGTTGAAAACATGAAACTTAACTCCGCCTTTTCAGACTGTCAGAGTCAGAGAATCACCAATTGCTGTTTAAATGACATTAAAATTCAAAGTAATCACTTTGGTAATCTAAAATACTTTTCAGATGTAACTGTAACCTGATTACCACCCATTTAAAATGTAACTGTAATGAAATACAGTTACTCAAATTTTGTATTTTAAATACGTAACGAAGTTACTTGTATTTCGTTACTCCCCAACCTTGGTTGTCAGCCATGAACGCATCAATAAAATAATTGGAAGATGTTTCTTGGAGCCCCCTGTGAATCTTGGATCTCTCTCAGAATTTCTCCACTTCCATGAGTCAGTTTTATTAGCCGCTTTTGTTTCTCTTGACCCTCTTGCTTTGGCAGATGTGTGCACTTATCTTTTGAGACATTTTAAGCTGCTAAACAAAATATTGGTTTTCATGCAGAACTGGAGAACTATTTTCCTCTGACTTGCTGCTCTTTCTCTGTTTTGTCCACAGGGCATATCTCCTACCGGACAGGGTCGGCCCGAGTCCCCCGTGTACACAAACCTCCAAGAGTTGAAGATCTCTCAGTCAACTCTCCCACCTGTTCCCACTTCCTCCCCTCTTCACATCCTGGGCGACTGGGAAACGCACAAAGATACGAGTGGAAGAAACTTCTACTACAACCGCACGACTCAGGAGAGGACCTGGAAACCACCTCGCTCACGAGACAACGGGGTCAGTCGTGGGGACACGCCCAACACTGGAGACATGGAGGTAACGAACAACTGGAAAAATGTTCATTGATATTGGTCAACTATGTAAATATATTTGATCTCATGTGTAAAACACACCATATTTATAATGTGAGTGTGACTGTGTGCCCGCATGCATTTGAATGTGTGAACTGGGCCAAAGATGAAGTAGGTCTTCATTCTATATTTAAGCCTTTGAAAAATGCTGTTCAGATATTTAAGCTTCAGCAGGCAGTTGACCCAGCTTCAGACAGAACAGAGTGGAGCAACTCATTCTCGGCTGGTATTACTATTATTATGGATTATTATTTAAAATGACAAAAAATAATGTCACTTATTCTGGATACTGTAAGAGCTAACATGTATGTTTGTGTTTATCAGGGTAAATTGTTTGTCCTGTTTCCCGGACTTATTTAGGCCAGCCTTATCTGAAGTTTCAATAGAAGTTTCACAATTTTCATTGTCCATAGCTGCCATCTAGTGGTGAAAACATAAATTAGTCTATAATAAAAGGGGGGCATGGTATATTTTGTTTATCAGTTGAAATATTTTTGGTGTCAGATGCACTAGGTTTGCACTATATCACTTTTAAAATGTATTATTATTATTTTTTTTAAATAATGATAATTACTATAACTATTATCATCATTGTTGTTGTATTTATTTAAAATATATATAAAAAAAATTTAAATAATAATGTATTGTATGTACTGTTGTTAATAATAATAATAATAATAATGTTATTTATATTAGTTAAACATAAATAAGTATTTTTCATAATAATACTTTTTAAATAAGTTACATTTACATTTATACATTTTGTATGTTTTTATTCAAAGCGACTTGCATTCGAAGAATACATTTTATTAGTTCATTTCATGGAAATAAAAAACGTTGTCAGTGTTGTTAGCACAATGCTATACTGTCGAAGGTACTTAAATGAATGCGTTTATCTCGTCTCACTGTCCTCTTTAGCATTTGTCGTCTGAGGAGAACTGTCCCAGCACACACTCCAGTCAGTCAGACAGTCAGTACGGATCGCCCCCTAGAGGCTGGTCTGAGGAACTAGATGAACATGGCCACACACTCTATGTGTCTGAATACACCAATGAGAAGGTGCTGGAAAGAGCTGCTTACACATCAAAATCTTTTTGTCATGGATGAAACATTGTGTAACAGATATTTTTCTTTGTTTGGCAGTGGATTAAGCATGTGGATGAACAAGGACGGCCATATTACTACAGTGCCGATGGATCCCGTTCAGAATGGGAGTTACCAAAAGTAAGTTAAACTTTTCATGGTACACCAAGACAGTCTTTCTCCCGTCTTTAAATCATGTGTTGTCGTTATTGCCTGCTTTAGATCTAGTGTTTACCTAGACAGTAGGTGGTTTACCTGGAAAATCTAAAAGTAACCCTGATTCGCTAATCTAGTTAGTCGAGATCAGCGTCTCTGGTGCCCCAGTCGCTGCTAGACACTGTTGATCTGACCACACGCTCCTCTTTTATTACACATACTCGTACATTCATTCCGTCCATACACACACATATGTTGTACTCTGGGGGGCTGTGCGGGTTGGGTGGGCTCATGTTCGGAGGAAGGGATCTGACCGCACATGGTGCTGTGGACAGTGAGGAGAGAGGTACCCCAGCGGCTGTTCTCTATTCTTTTCTGTTTTTATCACCGTCTATACTCATATAAAATTAGTTATGTTTTTTTTATTGTAGAATTTCCTGTAGAATTGTGTATAGATGCAGAAAATCCCACTATATTTTTGCATAGCATTTGTAGGCTATTAATGTGGATAAAACATGTAAATCCTGTAAACATGTAAACCCCCCCTTGAAATTCACTTTCTGGACCCCCATTTCCAGGCCTGCTGGTTTTTATCGATGGTTTTAACACTTTCTCTCTCTATTTTCCTTCCTGTTTGTTCTCAGTATAATCTCTCTCCTCCAATCTCTGGAGAGGCTCCTAAGAGTCACAGTTTGGAACGGAAGCAGCAGGAGCCCATTGTGCTGACCAAGTGGAGACACAGCACATATGTGCTGGACATCAGTGATAAGGTATGTCAGTGTTGTTAAACACAACATTTGGTTGTGTTTTGGTTTAGCACAGCCTAATATGTATTATATATAAATAACGCATACACTGCCATTCAAAAGTTTGGGATTGGTATGATTTATTTGATAGAAGTCTGCATTTATTTGCTCAAAATATAGGAAAATATTGTGAAACATGATTCAAATTTAAAATAACTGTTTTGATTTTGAAAATATTTTAAAATGTAGTTTATTCCTGTGATGGTAAAGCTGAATTTTCAGTCATTACTTCAGTCTTCAGTGTCACATGATCCTGCAGAAATCATTCTGATATGCTGATTTAGTGGTTAAGAAACATTTCTTATTACTATCACATCTTAAAATGGTCATGCTTCACAATGCTGTCTTTATAACATATATATATATATATATATATGTATATATATATATATATATATATATATATATATATATATATATACACAGACACACCATTCAGAAGTTTGGTTTTTTAAAATAATTAAAAATTTAAAATAGCTTTTCTATTTGAATATATTTTAAAATGTAATTTATTCTTGTGATGAAAAGCTGAATTTTTCAGCATCATTACTCCAGTCTTCAGTGTCACATGATCATTCTGATATGCTGATTTGGTGCTCAAAAAACATGTATCATTATTATAAATGTTGAAAACACAATTTTTTCAGGATTCTTTGATGAATAGAAAGTTCAAAAGAACAGCATTTAGTTGAAATAGAATTTCTTAAAAATTATGAATGTCTTTACTGTCACTTTTTTATCAATCCAAATTTTACGATGTTGAATAAAAGAATTAATTTGTAAGCTTTTGAAAAAAAAAAACTTTTGAAACATTGCACACTACGTATAATATTACAAAAGGTTTTTTTTTTTTGTTTGTTTGTTAGTTTTTTCTCCAATAGACCAGCACTTAATGAAAGTAACATAACTGCTTTGATGTTTATTGCTCTAGGTTATGACTTTTTGGGTGTTTATTATTACTGACTCCATTTATGTAACTCTCAGGCTCTCTCAGATCTTTTACTGTGAACACCAGCATGTAGCCTAAAAGCCAATTAGGAGGCTGTCAAAGTCGTTCTTTCCCACAGATGCCAGTGAAGATTAACACATACCAAATATATTTCCTATTGGAGAGTGTGAGGCTTTTAACAGTTCTTAATCTCAGTGCATGTGTTTTGTATTTTATTTTGTCACTTAACTGTGCTGGTTCTTATGCTAAATGAAACGAGCCTGACATTATGTTGCTCTTGTGTCACACAATGGTTTTCATTCCAGCTGCGACTCAAAAACAGATGGTTCAGCGTGAACCGCCTCTCCAGGGGCCTCGGTCTGTCACTGTACAGAGAAGTTAGTCGCCTCATTATGCTGTAACCAATCAGATGTGATTACAGACTTCTTGATTTCTTCACCTTCCCAAATTGAAATTGTTTTCAAGCGAATCAAGGAAATGAATCCGTTTGAGTTAATCAAAACCTGCTGAAAATGTGCACTTCATGATTTGGACGTGATTTATCTGGATGTGTGCATATCTGTGCTTATTTGTATGCTTGCGTCTGCTACCTTTATACTAACATATTTTATTACTAATATCTTGTATAAATAATTCATAACACATCAAGACTTGAGATAACTGAGTCTGACCATTATCTGTCACGTAAACACTAATATATCAGCCTTTTTCCCAGGAAATTCTTCATTGCATTCAGAATGGATCTAACCTCTTTTTATATTCATCCTCTGACCCCCTCTACTCTGAATGTTTAACACCGCACTTTTTATTCTTTATGACTTGCAGGAGTCTGTAAATGCCAAACACAACTCTCCTGAATCAGACTCCTGTCCCTCTTCACCAAAACACCCTTCGACCGTTAGTATAACCAATAACCTGTGATTGTGCCTTTCAGTGTATTAACATTCAGTTCTCTTTTAAATGCATGTTGTCATCAAATTAACAGTGCAATTTCGGTTGCCTATTTTAAATACTACTGCTAATCATAATAATTTTTATATTTTATAATATAATCATTTTAATATATTATAATATACAATATGTATTTATTTACCACTTATTTGATCTTTTCCCATTCATTATTTATTTTTATTATTATTATTATTATTATTCACAGAGTTCATTTTTCTCCTCTCTGTAGCCCTCAGAAAAGTGCGGTGTTCTCAATGTCACCAAGATCACTGAACATGGCAAAAAAGTCAGGTAAAGATTGCATCACTGAATATTTACATTTTTAATAGGTATGGGGAAACACACACTAAAATATCAATAGTATTCATGCATTATGCAGTATATTTTTTCTTTAAAAGAAAAAAGTTCTTAAAAAAACTTTTGTGACATCTAATATTGGTTGATGCTGCAAAGCATGAATTATGCTAAATTGAAAAATGTAAGCATTGATCATGAAAGTGCCCCTATTATGGTTTTCCAAATATTACCTTTAAAGGCTTAGTGCAACCAAAAATGAAATTTCTGTCATTTATTACTCACCCTCATGTAGTTCCACACCCATAAGACCTTCGTTCATCTTCGGAACACAAATTAAGATATTTTGATGAAATCCGAGAGGTTTTTTTTTTATCCTCCATTGAAAGCAACGAAATTACCACATTCAAGGTCCAGAAAAGTAGTAAAAACATCATTAAAATAGTCAACGTGACTACAGTGGTTCAACCTTATTGTTATGAAGCAACGAGAATACTTTTTGTGCACAAAAACAAAACAAAAATAACGTCTTGATAGCATTAAGGTTGAACCACTGTAGTCACGTTGACTATTTTAACAATGTTTTTACTACTTTTCTTGACATTGAATGTGGTGATTTCTTTGCTTTCAGTGGAGGATAAAAAAACCCAGGATTTCATCAAAATTTCTTAATTTGTGTTCCAAAGATGAACGAAGGTCTTACAGTTGTGGTACGACATTAGAGTGAGTAATTAATGACAGAATTAAAAGTTTTTGTTGAACTAACCCTTTAATGCAGTTCATAATACAGCTGTTTGTGAATGTAAAAGGACTACAAAGTTTTAAAGATCAAAGTGCATGACAAATAAACTTGTTGTCTACTAAAGAAAGGATTAATTCTGAACTGCCAAAACGAGTCGTCAATAATTCTCACTTCCTGTTACAAACCTACGTAAGTTTGTAACACATTTGCATAATGCCAGCCTATGGTCTTCATTGGCTGCTCGCGTATATTATGCCCTGCCCTCAAACGACGTATATTATGCCCTGCCCTCAAACACTGTAGATGTAGCTGAGGCTTGGAAGTGTTTGGTTTGTGATGTTGACATATCGAGAAGATGCTGTTTTCTCTACTGTGAAAGCAAATCCACTTGGGTTCGAATTGATACGGTAACACCGACGCCATCACCGTGGAAGCTTCCGGAGCTGAAATTCAAATATGGTAATGGGCATTTTGTTTCTGACACGCTCTGTACTCTGAACAGACTGACCAATAAAAGGAGAGTAAAAGGAGCAGTTTAGAGAAACTGGATCCTTGATTGAGCTGTTTCAGACAATGTGAGAAAATTTGTGTTTCTTTTTTACCTTGGATGCATGTAAACCTGTTGTCCAAAACAACATTAGGAGCCTTTAAAATAGCATAATGGGGGCACTTAAAAATATTATGCAGTTTTTGGTGATTCCCTTTTCTAGTTTCTCGTTTGTTCTTTAAAATACTGACACAGATATGTTTTTATTGTCCTGCAGGAAGAATTGGGCCTCCACCTGGACTGTCCTGCAGGGATCCTCGTTACTCTTTGCAAAGGGTCAGGGCAGTGCCACTAGCTGGGTATGTATTCATGCCAGGTTACAGTGGTCCATTCCTCTGGGGCAAGGAGGGAATTTTCTTCTTGAAAATTGTTCAGTGTATTTGACCTTGTTGGTCTGAAGTAACGGTTTACAGCATTATTTCAATTTACATGCTTTGAATACTGGCAGCCTCCTCCATAGTCTGGCTCGAATTTGCCTGCATTTATGCAGGAGTGTACTTCTGTGGAAACTGCATCCCACATTCAGTGCTTATAAATTGTAAACAAAAAGAATCCTGGATGCTTTTACCAAAAAAAAAAAAAAATAGTATTCAGATTACTATAAACATTAGCTCTCTTGCTGATTTGTACCTCTCTCCTTCGTTTAAATCTCCCATGTGTGTTGTGAGTGTGTTTTCATGCATCATCACTCTTTTTCTGTTCTTTTCCTTTCTTTCATCTCTTCTTTGTCTCTTCAAAGTCGTACTGCCGCAATGGTTCCTTTCCTGAACTCCTCCTTTCATTGCTAAGTAACTGGAAGCGTTCGATTAAGCCCCGGCCTGCAGTGTCCTATACGCACTGTAGACGCGACCGGGCTCCCTCTGTATGTGTCAGCCTCTCTGAACAGAATGAATGTGCCCTCGATGCTGATCTAGGAACAGTTTTGCGTAGGCTAAAGATGACTGCAATTTGTAATTTGATTAAAAAAAATTCTTCAGATAGTTTAAAAAAGGTATGGTATTTGATATAGTTTAATGAAATAAATTAAAAGTTAATATAAGTAATGCAGAGCTGTTCTGAGATCAGCTGAGCAGCTTGTCTCCCATTTTATTTGTGCATGTTCTATTTTCTGCCTGTGCGCCACACTTATCGCCCCCTGCTATGTGCTTGAAGTCAGTTCCTCCTGCAAGAGAGAAAACTTTTATAATGTCAAATAACCAGAGTTAGTAAATGAAAATGGATGTTTGCTGGCATGCATAATCAGACTCATTATTTTTATGCTATTTGAATGTGTAAAAAATCACAACATACAAAGTGGAGCTTAGCACTGCGCAAAGCAAAATATGGGAATGCTCTTTGCAAACCTTGGCCATAAATTATAAAACAGTCAAGTGTGTGCATTGTGCATTTAATATCAAATCTAACCTGTTAGTGGACATTCCCTGGCACCCAGAACTAATTGACACTTAAAATGCAGCGTTCTCCGTAACTCACCTTTTATCAGGAACAACAATATAGCTCTTGTTTAACAGCACTGGACTAAAATGAATCCTAAAAACTCATAGATGATGATTTGTTAATGGAGAGATGAGAGATTTAAACTGAGCTGTTTCACTTACCTTTGTTATTAAAGTTTGGAGGCAACCAATCCAAACCGGAATTCACAGTGGACCTGCGAGGAGGTTCGGTCGAATGGGCATCCAAAGAAAAGTCCAGCAAGAAACATGTAATTGAGGTGAGAGTCACTTGATTTTATCTCTGAATTTCTCAAAATCTTACACATTGCTGCAGATACTTTTTGTTTGAACATTTCTGGTTAATTTATAGAAATTATGGAGCAGTTTCCTGATGAATTGGCAGAAGAAGCCATGAGAGACTGTTGGTTACAGTGATTTTAGCACTGGTACTGGTTATTTTTACAGTGCCTAGAACTCTTAACCCTGGCAAAATTACTGTATCACACAGTAATTTAACCATTAGTGGCTTATTGCTTTTATAAAACATGTTTTTTATTTAACTGCTACAGCAATACTGTAAGACAACAGTGGTGATCAAATATCTGATTTATTTCTTACTTATTTTATTAGTTATTTAGTATTTATTAGATATTAACCGAGTTATTAGTAATGAAAATTCGAATAAATTACGTCAGGTACTGTAATACAGTTACAGTCACATTAGCATAATTGCAGCATGTTTACGATTGCCAAGTAACATAGTATTAACATTATTAGTTTTCGAAGATTAAAGGCACAATACGTAATTTATCGCCGCTAGATATTCAAAACAAAGGCGTAGCTTGATAATGCCGTAATTTCGCGGAATCACGGGAGGTGTTGTTTTCATGTCAACAGCCGTTGGAAAAGAATCCGATGAGATTCGGACAGAAATCATATTCATGGATGAGCTAATGTATTAAAGATTTATTAATATTATTGTAGTATGAAGCGGGGTGTGGCTGAAAACTGTTGGAGCTGAACGAGGCCGCTGGAGCGATTGCTAAGAGACAAGCGCGACACGCTGCTTGAGAGCAGTGGTGCTTTTATTATGAGGCAGATGTCCGCTTCAGCTTCTTCTGGTCATGTGTATGTGGGATAACACAGTGTTTTATCATATTAGGCACATTTGTGTGTTGAAAGTGCGTTCGCTCGGCAGCTACTATGAGACACTTGTTGCACACTGCAGCTAGATCGATATTACTCATGGTAAAACATGGTACTCGCATGAATGTATCCAAACATTTGTCTATCTAATAAAACACAATATATACTTTGTTGTTTCCATGGTTTCTAATAATTTATTGGTTTCTAAATAAAACCGTAAATCGAGGCAAGTGGGTATGATGTCATTGATAGGCGACGCACGGACACGGTCCTGGTTAAAATTGCTTATTTCTCTGAATGTAAACATTCTTGGAAACAACTGTAATATCTCTTAATGTAACTGAATCTGTCCTTTTGCCTAATATGATCCCACTAACTGATATTAACTTCTGACCCCGGCAGCTGAAGACACGAGTGGGCACAGAGCTGCTGATCCAGTCTGAGATTGACAGTGTTATTAGTGACTGGTTCAGAGCGCTTTCTGAGACCATCAACACGCATGTGAGTGAAATACACACTACAGAGTGCAAAAAATAAACCGTTCAAAATGACACTGTAATGATGATCCATATGTTGTAGGCTTGGGAGTCTGATGAAGCCATTGAAGAGGATATGCCTGAGTCTCCTGGATCTGAGAAACACGACAAAGAGAAAGACCCTAGAGACTCAAAGAAAAACAGAGGTACAGAAACATATATTTAAAAAATAAATAAATCATAACTACATATAGGGTTTGTGCTGAGTTATCACATGTGCTTGTGCAGTAGTGAAGAACTCCAGTATAGAGTCGTCCGAACAGAAGAAGACCAGAGTGAAGCTGAAGAAGTTCCTCACACGAAGACCTACCTTACAGGCGGTCAGAGACAAGGGCTACATTAAAGGTAACATACCTTGATATAAGTGCATATAGATTAGTATTAGGAGCTAACAAGATTATTTAGGCATTTGTGAATGATCTGCATTAAGAGGAAGTGGTTCTATAAGAAGACATCTGTTAACCCTCCTGTCTGTTCTCAGATCAAGTGTTTGGCTGCAGTTTGACTGCCCTGTGTCAGAGAGAAGGCACTTCTGTGCCTAATTTTGTCAAGATGTGCATTGAGCATGTGGAGAATACAGGTACTTATTTGTGTGTTTCATTGATTTTGACTGATTCTCGGACTACATCCACGTCCTGTCTCATTTCTCTGCATCTTTTTCTCAGGCTTAAATGTTGATGGCTTGTACAGAGTCAGTGGAAATCTGGCTGTCATACAGAAACTGCGCTTTGCCGTCAATCATGGTAGGGAATTTTTGTTTGTTTGTTTATGCAGTTTTATATAATGATAAAATCTTCAAACAGGTCTCACACATTGTTATTGTTAACTAAAATAAAAATCTGTTAATTTTTTTTTGCAGTGAAGCTGAAATTAAATAAAATATAAATATTAGATGAAAAATTGAAATGTTGCCTTGGCATCTAACTAAAATTTAATAAGTTGAAGTACTAAAATGACTAAAAGCTGAAATAATAATAAATTATAAAGTATATAGAAACCTTTTTTAAAAGACTACCAAAAATGGCAAGAGCATATAACAATATTACTAAAAATTAAAATAAAAGCTAATTCAAAATATTTATAAATACTGATAGCGTTTAAATGATACTAAAATAACAGTCATGCACATCTACACTGAAAGCTAACAACAAAGTTTAAACAATCAGAAAAATGACTTGTACTTGTACTTGATCCAGTGATATATCAGCTGTGTCTAGGAAAGTTTCTTCTCATATAGCAGTATGATCTGTCCAGCAGCTTTATTTTTGAATATAAAAATTGTGTTTTTATATGTCTGCAGATGAAAAGGTGAATCTGGAAGACAGTAAATGGGAGGATATCCATGTGACTACAGGTGCTCTGAAGATGTTTTTCCGGGAGCTTCCAGAGCCTCTGTTCACCTACACATCCTTTAATGACTTTGTTGAAGCCATCAGTGAGTTCTTTAATTCATCTGTTTGAGATTTTATTTCAACAATTACTTGTTTGATTGATTCAAAAACAGATTTTGTCTTGGTTTTTATTGAACTTTTACTATTTCTTTATTCTTCTTTTCACTTTTTAAATTAAAAATATACAGTGGGGTCCAGGGATCTGGGATTAAACTGAAATTTAAACCTAAATAAACTTTAATTAAAAATAGAAATATTTGGATCTAAAATGAAGATGAAATATGAAAGATTTTTCACCGTTTCTTGTACACCAATCATGTGAACTACTTTGTACAGTCAAGTGTTCTTGCTTCTACTGAAGTACGATACTGTTTTAAAGTTTGAAGTCTGCAAGTCTCTTATGTTCACCAACACTGCATTTATTTGATCAAAAATACAGTGAAAAATGTAATAAATTTTACATTTTTAATTGTGAAATTGCAGTTTAAAATAACTTGGTTATTTATATATATATATATATATATATATATATATATATATATATATATATATATATATATATATATATATATATATATATTACATTTAAAAATGTAATTTAATAATTTGGTGAAGCTGAATTTTCAGCATCATTACTCCAGTCTTAAGTGTCACATGATCCTTCAGAAATCATTCTAATACGCTGATTTGGTGCTCAAGAAACATGTCTTATAATTCTGAATATTTTTGTGGAAACTGTGATACTTTTTTCAGTACTGTCACTTTTGATCAATTCATCCTTGCTGAAAAAAAAAGTATTATTTTATTTAAGAAAAAAAAAAAATCTTACCGATCCCAGACAGTTGAACGGTAGTGTACAAAGTGTTACTCATTTTAATAAAGGAACAGCATTATTCAATTGTTATACACCCAGAAAACTAATAAAGCATCAACCACAAGAGGGAGCGGTTTGACTTGGGAATAGTTTTTCCAGTTCCCAGTTCCGGAGCATCTCATTCTCAACAGTATCCTAATCCTGCTCTTTTTCATTTTGCTTGGTTTTCAGAACACTCAGATTACAAGCAGCGAGTCCAGTCCATAAAAGACTTGATCAAACAGTTGCCAAAACCCAATCAGGAAACAATGAAAGTGTTATTCAAACATCTAAAAAGGTAAGGAACTGCTCCTGTCGTTGTTAATGGAACTTTTGTGTATTACACACTGAGCCATTTATTGCAAAGATGGATTTGTCATTTTGAGTTAATAAGCCTTTGCAAGCCATCATCATTCATTATTGATTTGGGGCCATGCTGGTGTGTGTGATTCTTGGAGGTGAGGAGGGTGTGGTCTGTGCTCTGCACAGCAAGCCTCTATCGAGTTATCTCACTGTATCCATTACTGGGACAGACCTGGAGACTAGCCAACTACATCATTATGAGAGAGACGGAGCGAGCGAGAGAGAGACACATGCTGAGCAGGAGAGAGGAAGAGACTGGAGGGAGGGTCTACACCACATCCTACTGATGCATTGCCATTGGCGCTGGGGTGTGATGCACGAGCCACAGAGAGAGAAAGAGAGTCTTGAGAAATATAGCGAGCAAAAGACAGTGACAGAGAGAGAACATGAAGGGCTGTATGGAGGAAAGTGTGAGGTGCCGTAGTTAATCCAGGCGCGGCTGTCTGCGATTGTGATGCAGCAGGAATGTAATTCAATTAGTTAACGGCCTGTGTAAACAGTTCTTGACTGTGACATCAACCTTGGGAGCTTCACAGGAAACAGCAGATGTGGAGAATGCAACTATTACGTTGCTGATGCTCCATGCATGTGGTCTAGTGTTGATCAGCATGAAGGGATGTCCTGTTTGCTGCCCATTTAGACAGGAACAGATTGATTGACATTTAACACATTCACTTACTTTGTTTTGCTTATTGCATGATATTAAAATTCTAGCTAAATTTATATGCTATTTTGCCTAAATAAAAACAAAAAAAATAGATAAATAAATAAAGATGTCATAACATGTATAGTATAATATGTTACATATTGTTCTACATAATCTTTAGATTGACTAAACATTATATTTAAAAGTTTTATGAATAATTGTTTTTATATATTATCTTACAATTGAAAATATTTAATTTGTGTCATGTGATATCACATTTTTACTATCAGTGTTGAAAACAGCTGTACTACTTTCTATTCATCAAAGTATTCATAAAAAATATAAAGTCTTTATAGAAAAAAATCTTTTGTAACATGATAAATGTCCTTTTCTTTTACTTTTGATCAATTTAATGCATCATTGCTGAATAAAAGTTACAAAGAGGGAAAAATATATGATTTTACCTGAAAGAAGAATCCAGCAATCCAGTCTTTAATCCATTGCTAATACTACTCTTTCTGGTCGATTTTATGAAGCAACTTTTTATAACTATAAATTGTTAACTCTACCTCTGTTATCAAATCCATTCCAAACCTTAAAATAATCATGAGCTATAAAGCTGCTTCCTCTGTGGCAGGTGAGAGTCACATGAATCTTTAATCTCTGGGCTTTCTTTAGGGAGTTGTCTCATTCAGTCTAGTGAGGTGTGTTCTTTTCTTCTGTATTTCGATTCTAATTTTGCTCTTAGCCTTATGAAGGACAGCAGTCAAAGTGTTCCTTGCTCCCTCTCTTAGAGATTCCCATTATCTTTTGTAAATCGGAAATGACAACACTGTATTTAGACGTGTCTGTTCATGCACAACATTTTAAGGCAAATTCAGAAGATGTTTTTTTTGTGGGGACATCACCTTCACACCTTCAGTATTCTTACTTCTGGTTTCTTTAAAACTACACAAAGTTAAAATGAAGTGGGAAATAAACAAAGAAAACTCAATTTTCACTGTACATATAGAGTGAATCATTTCCTCCATGTTGTCGTATGATGTGCCTTACTGTGTAATTCTAAATGTAATTTGAGACCGGCATTGAGTCTCAATCGTAATTGCTATATCAAACACGCACAATGACATTTGCCTTTGCCTCCATTTGCATTTAAATGGCTCTCAGTCCACTGTAACTCAAAATGGAGGATGGAGACATAGCATTCCAGAAAAATTACGGTCTGACATTTTGCTGTTGCAGGGAAAAGGCATCTGTATTTATGTAATTTAAGCACAATACCCAAACATTTATATTAAAAAGTAAAATCGCTGGCGTTGGGACTCGGGAGGATTTGTCATTTTAATGTGGAGTAGATTGGTTTGTGTGTGGTTAAGAAAACAAAAATGCGTTTACCTGCCACAAATTCACCTTTCCTGATTTCCTTATCAAACAGAAGCTTTTTGGTCTGAAAAAATGAAGCTCTGCTGTTGATGGTTACATTTTTAACCTATTTACAGGAAAGCAAGACAAGACTCTCAGACTCTCTGTCTGTTTTTCAGAGTGATAGATCACGGCGAGGTGAACAGGATGACGACCCAGAGTGTGGCTATCGTGTTCGGCCCGACCCTGCTGCGGCCGGAGATCGAGACGGGCAATATGGCGGTTCATATGGTCTATCAGAACCAGATTGTAGAACTCATCCTTCTAGAGTATGAGAACATTTTTGGGAGGTAGAACATGTGATCAATCCAGAGAACACAACGCAACGCCAGAAGTTTAACATCTCATATCCATCGCACAAACACGCACCACTACCGTGGACCAAGCCTAAAAGTGTATATAAACAAACGTGAGTGGATTTACTGTGACTTATGACTGGATATAAGCAAAGAAAATGAATATAGGTGGTTATTTATGCACTTAATGTTTTCTGAAATTGAGGATATACAAAATTCTTTTTTTCCCCATTTGGATCCTCATTCCTTGGCTTTAGAATAAGCTGGATGAACTTTTGGACAATTATGGATGGTCATTAGTTTCCATTATGCACTCTTTTTTAGGGAAATCAGAATATTTTCCTAAGTTGGGCACTGGAATGGACTTTATCTTAGCCAGTATTGACGACTAGAATGAAAACTGACTGAGCAGAAACTTTCAAGTCTCACCAGATTGAGTTTTTTTGCAGTGACTGATTTTGGGGTTTCATTCATTAAGACAAGTGTCTGACTTGTATCTGGGCTCTTGCAGACTCAGAGTTTTTGTTTTCTTCATTTTCTTCCTGTGGAATAAGCTGAAAGTGCACTGTATTAAGAGACAGTATTATTTGACAATGACTACTGACTGACAGGTAATGGGGTCGAATAAAATGGACAATGATTAATAATCAGTATTAGAGCAGGAATCCTGTTTCAAATGGGAAAGGCTCAGAGAAAAACCTTTCCTTTTTCCCCCAGAGTCTTTTCTCCACATCCACCCATGTTTGCCCAAAAATTTACTGGAAAGGCCAGGTGCCTCTTGCTTCAGGACATCCCGCTACTGGATAACAGACATGCTCATCACACGGTTTCTTTTGTGTTATCTAACAAAGAAACCCCTTTTTAACAAAATTACCCTCCCTTCAGTGAAATATCAGGACTTTCACGTCCTTGAGGTCAAACCTGTGTTGTTTCCTTGAAATAAATGGACTGTGTTGTGCCGAATTATGTAAAAGTATGCAGCGAACCAGGTTGTTTTCAAGATGTGGACCTGATGTGTTGTGCAGTTTAAAAGAAAGACCTCTCAAAAACAGTCCGAGAGCTCATCTCTCGCCCTTGTATCTCTCTGGGCTTACTGGAAAAAGAAAGGTGAGATGCTTATATCGGCATTTAGGCCTTACACGGTTTCAAATCAATACCGAAATATTCATCTCCGGTTTCCTGCTCTGCCCCCGAATGGAAAGCAGCTTGATAACAAATTGACAGAATGGTACTGGAAATAGTACTGCAGTGAGTGTTTAACTGAAGGTACGCATGGTAAACGCGCTTTTTGTCTTGTTTTTAACAAAATTCAGAAAGCATATGTATAGACTACTTCAAGAACTTGAACCCTGTTGTACAAAAAAAAGAAAAATACCAATAATCGTTGAAGTGTGATGGCTTGAAGTTGTCAATAACAAGTGAAAATATCTAATATTGTTGATGTACGGATGAAGGAAATGAGTGATGGGTGGGACGAGGGAGGGGTGATGTCATCACGCATTGTGAACTGCACATTTTGAATGTAATTTTCAGACTAACTGCTATTTCTGAAATTGATGTCTAATCCTAATTAAAGACAAAAACTCATGGATAATATTAAAGTGATAATGCCTGAGTTATTAGTCTAGTGTTTATTTTCATTGTTCATGTGTCACTATCTTGATATTGCAGAAACTATGAAATGACGCAGGGAACGGTTAACCGTTTCCTTCCTTTTAATACAGTGATTTATAACACAAAAATAAATCCTGTTTATTTGAGCAGAGAGGATTGTGCAGAGCTTTTCTGTTTTTAAAACCTTTCTTCAGTTGCTTCAATAAAACACGGTAGTAATTAGTTTGATTTAAATCACACTTTAACCAAATATTCATCTCATTAAACCTTAAATTTATGTTTCTAAGTTAGCTTTACATAACCCACTCTGTTTTTCTAAAACAGGACCACTTTGAATTAGTGAAAAAGCAACATGGAAAATGACTGGGTGGTGATCAAATCAAACACCTACTAGAAACCATGAGCTATGCGACTTAAAAAGAGCTAGACTTTCCAAATGAGAAAACAATTAGCTCATATCCATAATTCATAGCTCTGACCACACTCTGCTGCAGCCAAGGCCCTAGAGGTGTCTGAATTGCACACCATATGCTGCTGCGTGTCTGTGGGGCAGAGGTGCCAGGAAAGCCCCTGGTCTTGTGTGTCCATGGAGGCCAAAGTGTGGTGAGGAAATATGAGCAAGCCATTATGACCCATAAAACATTCATGACTTTGACTCCTCTTTTTTTCCATTCTATGTCTATCATTTTCTATGTTGCTGCATCTTGCTACTTGATCAGAAGAGACAGACTCTGACCAAGAACATGTTTGTGAGTCTAAAACATGTATATGACTGAAGACTTTCATAAACGATAATCGAGTCTTCTCTGAATTTGCTTCTTCTGGGATCCATTTTCATATCTCTGTTTTGGAGCCCCAACTAAACTGAGTAATTGTGTTCATTAAAACACCCATGGAAAAATGTCATGCATTTGCTGCTTTGTGCAACTGCTCTGATAAGAAATATAAATGTGCTGTAGTTAAACCCAGCTGAATGAGACTATCAGATCAAGAGGAAAACGAAAAAAGCCAAATTTTCTAAAAATTCAATCACATTCATTTTTGACAGCAAAACAACTTGTAATTTTCATGTATGGGGCAGGCAGAAATCCTTTCATTTGACATGGTAACTACTTTTATAGGACTACATATAAATGTAAACTGTATTTGTGGACTGTAAATCTTTATGCATGTAGCCTGAATGACATTTATAGAAATGTCCTAGCAGCAAAGCATCCATCTGCTGTGTTACTTTAAGCATTAAGTGTAGTAGAATGTGGTATTAGTAGGGTTCAAGATGTCCCGTGTGTGAAATTATTGACCATTAATGCAAATTTTGCACAGAGATGTAAATTATGCCGAATACAGCACAAACATGATGCTGAAATCCATTTCTTCTCTTTAATTGGCTTTTATAAGGCAATTGTGTAAATATTGATGGTACTTTCATATAAAGTTGCGCTTATTCCTCACTTAAGACACTCCTGAGGCTCCTGTGCTTAAATGCTCCATTTAGCAAGTCTTTGCAAATACCATCTCAACTCGAGTATCCTTTAAAATAAAACCCCAAATGCACACGGGCATTGGCTAAAGTAATCATAGGAGTACTTCAAATGTTATCTGCCCATGCTTTGGTATTAATGAAGTTCGCATGGTTGGACTTGATGGTTTTGCATTGCGAAATTCAATGCATTTTAAATAGACGCCTGCATGCGGGATTTACATAAGGTAATTGCACAATGCTGGAAATACTATGTCTGCGATAGGGCCATTCCCCCTCCTTGTGCACTAATACAATCAACCCCATTAAGTAGGCTGTAAATATAGAGCCTGCTGTATCATACGAGCCTGACAGATAATGGACCCCTCTGCATGTCCATTTACTCATCCTAGGTGAAGCCTGATTGGTTTATCCGTACTCCATCATCTGACCCAGCATTAAGAGCTTGTAAATTCTGCAGAAGAGAACACCTGAAGAACCCTGCCCAGAGTTTTATAGTGTAGTGGCTGAATATGCTGGTCATTATAAGAAATGGAGTGCCAGGTAAGGAGTTCTGTTTTATTTTTTTAGAAGACTTTAAACATTCTATTAGATAAATAATATTAAAGGGATAGTTCACCCAAAAATGAAAATTATTCCATGGTTGACTCGCCCTTAAGCCATCCTTGGTGTATATGACTATCTTCTTTCAGACGAACACAGTCGTAGATATATTTAAAAAATATCTTTAGTCCTCCAAGGTTTATAATGGTTGTGAATGGCTGGTTGAATTTTGAAGACACAAAAATTAATCCAAACGACTCCAGGGGGTTAGTAAAGGTCTTCTGAAGTGAATCGATGTTTGTGTGAAACAAATATCTTTATTTAAAACTTTATTAAGTAAAATAACAAACTTCCGGCAGACAACCGAACGAGTTGACTTGCGCCAAATGAAGTAACCCGTGACACGATGTATGATGCAGGATGTAGGAGTAGCGTAAGCTTAAACTCATCACGGTTCAAACAAATAGGGCTGTGCAACAAACTCAAGCTCCTCTTCTCTATATCGAAATCTTCGGACATTTCTCTTTAAAATTTCTTGTTTTAGACATCTAATTCGTGACCGATGTCACGAAAATGCAGTATTGTTCATGCCAGGCCAAGTATTTGGCGATGCCACTTTATTAAGAAACACTTCACGCCTTGGGGCGCCTATAACCTGAACATTTAATACACATGTGCATGTTTTCACAAATTCACGTTTTTGTAGTTTACACAGATTATAAAAGTATCGTTTTTTAAAACTTACACTTTGAAACCTGAGTTCTGTAAACAGCCCCTTTGAAAAATTAACACTGATATTTCTGTAAATATCCATGTTTCAGTTATGTTTACTATACAAAGAAATATATATTAGGGAATGGGTTGATACTTTTAAGGCCCCATTTACACGAGACCGTTTTAATTGTAAAATGCATAAGTTTTGCTACGGTTACGCCTATTGTTTACACCGAATTTGGAGAACATCACTGTCATTCAGGGTGAAATAGAGGGGGGTAACAGAATTCGGTCGTCTTTAATGGTTCCCTTAAACCAAATGGGGCCTTTTGTTACAGCCATTCTGTGTGAAATTGTTATAATTATTATATACAGTATAATATATATTATACTGTATATATAATAATATATACAGTATATACACAATATATTATTCGATAAATAAATATTATTCTGAATTGCAAAACAAACAGAAAAAACGTTCCTCCCGGCGCGCTCTCGATACCGTGAACGCGCGCCAGCGCCGTTCTCGCGCGAATGTTTAATGAACAACATAAGACGGAAACACACATTTCTAGGCAACTACTACTACTCTGCAAACAACCACATTGCGTTTGATCTGGACAAGCAAATAAGCTTTTATGATGTGAATAACCAGCATTTCTAAACAACAGTTTCGAACAGATTTCACCTTCTTTGGCTTATCGTCAGATTTTACGCGATTTGCGTATATCACGCAGCACAGTGATAACCACGCCCTCTGCGGGCACAGAATCTGGAGTACCACCGGCTTTTTCGAACCTAGAAAACGGAGGCTTTTGAAAACGCCGGGGTTGTGTTTTAGTATAAACGGACTAAAACGTAGACTTATGAAAACGATGGCGTGGCTGCCCACGTTCGCTCTGTGTATCTTGACGACCGTGTAAACAATAACATGGAGACTGACCTGCCATCTTTACTGGCTTTGTTGTAATTTTTACCAGTCATTGTGCAGTTAAACTGCATTTTTTTTAATACTGCAGCACACTTGTACGCGCATGCCCAGTGGGCATGAACAGTCATGTGACATGTGTTTTCGTTATGTAGTGCAGACGGAGATCGTTCCTGAAACGCGGTGGAAACGGCATTGTAGACGAGGATCGTTTTTATTTTAAAACGCCGTTTTAAAACGAAAACACACTAGTGTAAGCGAGGCCTAAGGGATGGAAACACTGAAAAGAGGGTAAAATGGTTGATGCACAACTATTTAAAAAGTCTCAAATTGAATAAAAAAAAGAAAGAACAAAATGCTAGTGTTCATTCCCATATTTTTGTTCACATCAAAATGTGCATATTTGCTAAAAAAAAAGGCATCCTAATGAACAAATAAAAATAATTTTTAAATGTTATTTAATTTTGATAATTTAAAATAAGTGAAAAATGAAGCATCAACTATTATTATTATTTTTTTTACACTTGGCTATGTATATGAGAGACACAAATCGCACCCTTTTTTAAAATGATATATGCATGCCAGCTTTTAATAGGGCAGAGAAGTCTTAAAGAAAGAAAAGCGTAGACAGGAGTTGGATTCGAAAGTTAAATGAGAAGCAACGAGCACTACAGCTTTAAAATTTCACATACATCAGCTTAAACACATCCTGTGTATAGACAGTCTGAAACCCTCTAAGCCAGGCATCTTGTGAATAAGACTGACAGTAATTTAAAAGCAATGCCCCTCTTCACTAGTCTCTAGTGATTTGGTCTCTCTCTACCCATTAATTAGTTTGTCTCCAACTGCTGATTTAGCCTCAGTGTCCTTGCAGGAAACTGTGTGGTGGGTCTGTTTTACAGGCTGATTAATCCTGTTCAGGCCCGTGGAGTGGTGTTAGACCCCGTCAGCAGCTTATTAGCATGTGTGCCTACTAGCAGAGCCCCTGCTACTCCTAAGGCTTAATAATATGTGTTTCTTCAACTAACATCCTTATTAGTGCTACTAAGTGACGATCACACTTATAAATAGTGCTGTGTGCCTTTTTAATTAAGGCCTATGAAATCATAGTCTTGATGCGCGAGCATGTGTGCATGTGTGTGATAAATGAGGGGTGTTCGTACTGGTGTTATGACTGCTGCTCCCGCGAGTTTACCTCACACACTTATCCTAACAAGAACACACACACACACACACAATCTCTTCACACCTTACTCTTGATGATTTATGGTCTGAAGTGCAACAGCCTCTTTACAGTGCAGTTTTGCTGAGAAGATAACAGCAGCTCAAGAGATAAGGCATGTAATATTAAACATCAATTAGGTTGCTGTCTACTCATACATGCAGTCTTTTCCCTTTGGAATTTCATCCTTAAATGGCACTAACAAGCATTGACTGTTTTTATATATTTCTCCCATCTTTCATTGGTCTTTAATTGCTGTCTGAAACGCATGCAATTATTCAATGACTATTCTTCCTTTTATATATATGTATATGCATAATGTATATATACATTTTAAATATATACATTATGTATATATATAAATTAATACATATGTAATTTATATATATATAAAGCTATAATTTATATATTTACCTCAGTGTAAGTCTTTGGGATGTGCTGGAGGAGACTTTACAGAGTGCTCACCTCTTGCATTGTCAAAAATGGATGCATCTCTTGATGGAAATAAAATCATAACCTTTATTTCCATGAAGAGGTGCATAAATGTTTGGTCACGATCTTGTATTGGCAATGCAAGAGTCAAGCACTCTGTAAAGTCTCTTCCAGCACATCCCAAAGACTTTCATTTAAATTAAGGTCAGGACTCAGAGTTGCCAATTTATGTGTGAAAATGATCCTCCATGCTCCCTCCCAATTTTAACCCCGATGAATCTTAACATTGTCATGCTGGAGTATGTACCTGATGTGTCTTCCTACATGGTTGTTTATGACATGAAAAGTTACAAACTCCATCTTTTAAAGGTTTAATGACCTGTTGACAAAGATGCTAGAAACATAATAATCACTGCCATAGAGTCTTAAGTATTTGCCTATGGGGACCAGTCAGTGTATATAAATATATTTATATGAAAATTGTTATAAATTTTGTATGTAAAATTTTCAGTGTATGTATATACAATTATATGTGTTTATGATTGTTATTATTTTTTGCTTTTTGTTTTTCACATAACTTGTAAGTCTACAATATTTTGATAAAGTTTGAATGCAGTAAAAAATAAAAAAATCTGTGGTACACAAAAACTGAATTTTTGAAGAAATAATTTGGGGACTAATGACTAAAGTGAATAGGGAATGACTCAAAATCCCTATTCAAAGGCATGATAAAGTTACATGACTTGTGTGCTGTGTTTCATTACATGTCTTCTGAAGACGATGGAGAAACAGACAATCCGCCCCGTGTTCTTGGTCCGCCCATGAAAGAAGAAGCCGTGTCCGATTCCTGAAAGAATTGTTTTTTGAATCGGTTCTTTTAACTCAATCGATTGAACCGTTTCACAAAGGCGGTGTAAAGTCAACCCAGCGAATCGCAGCCGTTAAAGAGTATTTAGGTCTGTTTATCACAGAAAGCTATCGTAAGATTTCTAATATAGGAGGAAAAAATGATTTTCTAGCCTTATTCAGTGTAATTACTTGGACACGAGCATGCAGGACATTAGTATGAAAAATGTACGATTTTGTTCCACGAAAGAAAAGTCATATTGAACTAATTCAGAATGATGAAATAATTTTAGCTGAACTAATACCTACAGACTAATTAGCTCATCCTACCCCGATTTTTCATGAAGTTTCATAAGTCTGTGTCAAACAAACTGCGGCCATGAATTCATCCTGATGTAATGTTGTAATGTGAACACTAGGGTGTAATGAAGATCATGTTTTTAAGCCCATCCACAGTCTTAATTCTTGCTGTCAGCTTATTTCTTTTTATTGCACATTATCCTTCTCCCAGAATCCACCTACACATTCTCTTCCCTCCTTTTCTGCTCCTCTCCTCCAAAGCAGAGCTGGCAAGGATTGCCAATGCAAAATAAATCCATTTTGATGTTCCTTACAGCTCTCTCTTCTTCTCTCTCCTGCTCTCAAGTATGCTCTCGCAATTCAGTTATGTTTAGAGGAGCTCTGGTGATTCATGCAGTTCAAGATATTCACCGTGCCCTATTTCTACCTCTCCCTCTCCCCCCACTCGTCTAATGAAGTTAGTGTGTATATGCAGCGGAGAGAAGTAGATTAGAGCTGAGGTGATGAGGCAGAAGGGGAGCCTCAGTCCTCCTGTACTCAGTCCTGCAGGGGCTGCTGGGGTCGGCCGAGATGAATTCCCTCTGCTCCTGAGGTGATCTAATTGATTTTTGTACCCTGAGCCATCTGGCTTGGAGTAAGTGTGTGTGTGTGTGTGTGTGAGAAAGAGAGAGAGAGAGAGAGAGAGCAAGACAACAGATCACCTCTTGAATTTGGTTTTGGGCTCACATTTGCCATTTAAAAGCACTGGCTGCATGCTATACTCTTTCTGTTGGGGATTCTAATTAAATCATTATGCGCATGCATTCGACATCATCACCAAAGGTCATCTGTGTTACCTAGGACAGATGACATCATCAGTGTCTTCATTTCACCTGAGAATGTTCACCTAACACAATAACCAGGGTGCCTCATGCTGATTTTCATTTCAAAATATATTTGTCAATGACAAAGATGTCTGAGATGAAAAAAAGGAAGGAGGGAAAACCTAGTTTAAAATGAAAGCGTTTATACAGTTTCAAACAATTTACAAAAAAAAAAATTAGCTTTAGTAAAAAATATCAAGAATTTTTGCATCATAAATACTTAATGTGCCTCTTCATAATGGTACATGTGATAAAAAAATATCTATAATAATTATATATAATAATTATATAATAATTATAATAATAAGAGATTATTAAATTACTTTTAGCAACTTTTTTGAGGCATTTCTATGTTTAATGAGATTTTTGTTCTTATTTTAATGATCTTGTTTATATTCTTTTAAAGATGCTTAAATATATTTTAGACATTTTAGGTGTTTTTTTTTTAGAAATTTAAAACAAAAAATACTGTAAAGGATTTTTTTTTTTTTGCAGTGTATGGGGCAGTTATCTGATGATGTTCAATTTGTACAAAAAGCTGATATAGCGGTCATGTAGCTTCTATAATTCAATCCTCAGCAGAAACCTCAAATTTATGGACTCATGTTACAGCAGTGAAGCTGTTTGTGTATTTTCTTACAGTCTCCAAAGGAAGATGCTATTACAAACATCAGCAACATTAGTAACAGCATGTCATTTGTATCTGTCTATAATAATATGTGTGTGTGTTTGTGTTTGCATGTGTATTCGTATTTGTTAGCACAGGGGCAATGTTAATATCCCCCCCGTGGCACAGTCTCACTGAAGTATTCTCCGTCGGATCAGAATCAACAGAAAGATTTGGTTAGGTCATATAGGGTTGAGTAAGGTTTTACAGTCATTTGAACTATTTAAATAAACAGAAATGCAATTTCCACATGCAGCAAATGGCTAAAATGAAAATCAGGTGCACTGTCGCGCAGGTGCAAATGATTAGAAGCTCATTAGAGAGTAAATGAAGGGGCACTGCCTCATATAAACATCAGAAAGTTGTGGTCAGGTTTGGTCTTAGCAGCTGAGGAGTGTGGCTATATCACGCTGAGATCAAAAGAGTTCGCTGAGGCCCTCAGAAAAGAACACCGCTGATGTTTGTGAGTTTGAGCAGCATTTTAAAATGATTTTCAAACAGTTTGATGCTAGTCACTTCTCTGTCAAAAAGAAAAAACTATTTCAGCTGGAAATTTATCCAGCCTTGGTGGTCCAGCTAAACTGCATTGAAGTCACTAACATGATGAAACTCTACATGTGATGTCAAGATGGGAAAAGTCACCGTTCTTATTAAAGGGATAGTTCACTCAAAAATGGAAAAGTATCCCATAATTTACTCACCCTCAATCCATCCTAGGTGTATATGTCTTTCTTCTTTCAGACAAACACAATTGGAGTTAAGGCTCTTCCATGCTTTATAATTGGAGTGAATGGTAACTTTTTTTTAAAGCCCAAAAAAGCGCATCAATCCATCATAAAAGTTATCCATACGGCTTAATAAAGGCTTTCTGAAGCGAAGATCTGTGTTTTTATAAAATAAAAAAAATCCATATTAATAACTTTATGAACTATAATAACTGGCTTCTGATAACGGCTGTACGTGAGTCCTGGTCAAATACTGTAATAAATAAATAAATACATTTTATATAATATAATATAATATAATATATATATATATATATATATATATATAATATAATATATATATAATATAATATAAATACTGAATAATATATGAAAACAAGTTGAAATCGGTAAGATTTTTAATGTTTTTAAAAGAAGTTTTGTCTACTCACCAAGGCTGCATTTATTTAATTAAAAATAAAGTAAAAACGGTAATATTGTGAAATTAATTCCTGTGATGGCAAAGCTGAATTTTCAGCATCGTTACTCCAGTTTTAAGTGTCACATGATCTTTCAGAAATTATTCTAATATGCTGATTTGCTCCTCAAGAAACATTTCTAATTATTAATGTTGAAAACAGTTGTGTACTATTTTTTCCAGGAATCCTTGATGAATGGAAAGTTCAAAAGAACAGCATTTATCTGAAATACAAAGCTTTTGTAAAATTATACACTACCATTCAAAAGTTTGGGGACAGTAAGATATTTTATTTTTTTGAAAAGTAATGAAAGAAATTAATACTTTTATTCAGCAAGGATGCATTAAATCGATCAAAAGTGACAGTAAAGACATCTATAATGTTACAAAAGACTATATTTCAAATAAACACTGTTCTTTTGAACTTTTTGTCCATTAAATATTTTGTACAATTGTATACATTAAATGTTTATTGAGCAGCAAATCAGCATATTAGAATGACTTCTGGAGGATCATGTGACACTGCTCAGCTTTGCCATCACAGGAATAAATTACATTTTAAAATATTTTCAAATAGAAGAGTTATTTTAAAGTGTAATAACATTTCACAAAAATACAGTAAAAACAGTAATATTAATTAAATAAATGCAGCCTTGGTGAGCAGATGAAACTTCTTTTAAAAACATCAAAAATCTTACCGATCCCAAACGTTTGTGAGTGTATAAATATATAATATATATTAAAATAACTCTTTTTCTATTGTAATATATTTTAAAATGTAATTTATTCCTGTGATGGAAAAGCTGAATTTTCAGCATCATTACTCCAGGGTTCAGTGTCACATGATCCTTCAGAAATCATTCTAATATGCTGATTTGGTGCTAAGGTAATATTACTTCTTATTACCAATATTGAAAACATTTGTACTGCTTGACTTTTTTTTTTCAAACCACATAAAGTCACAGAGTGGGGTCACGTATGCTGGTTTGTAAAAGTCACCAACACTGTTGATTTCACAGCTGAAGAGTTCCAAACTTCCACTGGCATTAATAACAGCGCAAAAACTGTGTGGTGGGAGCTTCATAGAATGGGTTTCCATGGCCGAGCTGCTGCATGCAAGCCTCATGTCACCAAGTACAATGCCAAGTAAAAGCAAAAGCAGTGGAAACGTGTCCTATGGAGTGACGAATTATGCTTTGCTGTTTGGCAGTCTGATGTGCGAGTCTGGGTTTAGCGGATGCCAGAATGATACGTGCCTACTTTAAAGTTTTGTGGAGGATGGATAATGGTATGAGTCTGAGGAAAGGGTTAGTTCACCCCAAAATGAAAATTCTGTCATTAATTACTCTGATGTCGTTCCACAACCGTAAGACTTCCGTTCATCTTCGGAAGAAAAATTCAAATCTTTTTGATGACAGAATGTCGTCAGATTTCCTGCCATAGACTGCCTCTGTAACTACCACTTTAACGCTTCAAAAACTTCATAAAGAGATCAGAAAGATAATCCACATGAATCGAGCGGTTTAGCCCAGATTTTCTGAAGAGAATCTATGGCTTGTTATGATGTACAGATGTAATTTAGGCTTTTACTCGCATGTAAACATTGATCAGCGAATATAAGCAGAAGCTTAACATCTAGAATGAACCTCATTGGTTACACAGCACGTTTGAGCTCTCTCTCTCTCTCACACACAAACAAACACACACACACACACACACACACACACATATATATATATATATATATATATATATATATATAAATATACACATATACATATTCATACTTCATGAGCTTCCCACTTTCAGTAGCTGTAGGACAAATGGTGCATGATTAATTCCTCACCAAGGTTTACTACTTAGGACTGCAATTTCTTTTGCCAAATTTAACTTCATATTGGACGATGGCCTAACGATCATCATAAAATAACATACTTCCAAGCACATACACTTTTCTGAAAATGCAGAAATGCAAGCTATTTAATTTTTTTTTTTTTTACATGATATGCAATATCCACCAGCAGAATGTTGCAGAGCCTCATGCAGTAAACTTGAACTTCAGCCGTGCTTATTCCCCCTATAAAACTGTTTATTAAAATCAAGTGTGCTAAAACAATCCAAGTAAAATATTGATAGGAAACTCTCAGTGATTTCGTGAATGCAGCATTAATGCTCGTGCCTACGTGCAGTGAAATCCAGCGCTTGGGTGAATGAACATGATTTTTAAGTAAAGGGTACTGTTTTGAGCACAGATGTGGGCTATTTGTATTTGATTGTTCTATCCACTAAATTTCCCAGGGGATGTTCTGTTCTCTGCTTCCACTCTTGGCTTGTTCCTGTGCTGTTGTCCATCAACTTTCAGCTACTGCTGGAAACAGGGCTCTCGTTTCATTTTAAGTGCGTTTTCCAGATTGTTCAATACTAAGTTGTCATGGCATTGGAAAGGATCATGAGAAATCTACTCTGATTTCGAGTGTCCCGTTTGATAGACTTTCAGAAGACCATACATAAAGCTTTGCAGAAGTAAAGAGGGTTCTTCTACATTTGCATTAAAACAGAAACATCCAGGTGCTGCAGAGCTCAAGAATATTCTGGCTTCCATTTTAACAAAATTATTTATGGCAGTTTGACACACACAAACACAGCGAGTCTATTCTCCATACAGCAGAGGGTTGAGCATGCATCACATCATTTTCAGACTTTAGTCAGATCATAGATTTATGTTTTGTTGCATTAATAATTCATGCTCTCCATCCAAAAACCCGCATGGCAAACCTGATCCCAATCAATGTTTTCTGTTGGTGCCAGGGGATTTTATTCACAGTGAATGTCTCTGAATTCCCATCATGATGCGACTAAATTCATAAAAAATCTTTTGAAATGTATAACTGTAACTCTTGTAATTAATGAAGATTTACATCTCTAGTAATGGAAATATTCTAGAAAAGCTGTAAATGTTGAATTCTTGAAGTATTTTATTGTGAGATGGGGAGTCATTAAAAAACAAAATAAAACAATCAAACAAAAAGCTACCACTAAAAAAGGTTAAAACGGACATATAAAAGACTTTGTTGCCTTGATGTAGACAAAGAGTTACAAATTGGCACAACCAAAAATAATAATAAAAAACAACACATTGATGATGTTTTGGCTTCATTAAAAGGGCAGCACAGTTTCATGGTGAAGGACAATCTTTCGATACAACAGCAAAGACTCATGCGTGTATAGCATACAATTGGTTTTCAGACGTTCAGTAGCTTCAAAGTATAGTGGGGTAAGAGACAGTAACATGAAAGTGACGTGTAAAAGGTAACAGTTCTGATATACTTTAGGGGTGTTTTTGTTTTTTTTCTTCAAACAATGCATTTTGAAAATTTGAAAATAATACTTTTCTGTTTTAAAACACTTTGAAATGCTAGAGTTTCTCCCCCAGCTTTGTATTCATTTATCTTCGAAATTATTCTTCATACTAAAATATATTATTGTATTAATACAAACTACAGTATTGTACACTACATTGTGTAATAAATAACCATAAAGAAAATACAAAAATAAGACATAAATATAAAAGGTCTCTAAAACTAAAACTGTAAAGTTATACTGGTGAGGGATGGGAGGGGTAATACTGCCTTTACTGAAAACAAAACAAACCAACAAAAAAAATTACACAATGTTCACTGAAACAAACAACAAAAAAACTTCAATACAAACAAGACAAAAATTAATACTGACAGGTAAAAAGGCTGATGCGAAAAAAACCCGAAAAACACTAAAAGTGAATTCTTCATTGATCATATCTGCCTACATTTGTTACCTGAAGAAAAAGTGTCGTGCTGCTAAAGATAACAAGAGAAACAAGTGCACCAAACGGGGAAAATACTTCAAGGCTGAAAAAAGAGATTCTTTTTTTTCTTTTTTTTTTACTCCTTTTTGCTCATCGATCGTCTTTCCTGAATTCTTGATGCAGTGTAGTCCTTATACTGGATTGATCAAAAAAACAAAAAAAAACAACAAAAAAAAGAGGCAGTCTTGTCCTTTAGTCAGGACTAGTGGTTTAGGTGCAGGGGTCCAAAATTTGCTACTAAAAACGAAGACAGCATGAGCCCCACGCAAGTGTGCTGCTTAGCGGCGGCTTCACAGCAACGGCACAGCACTGTTCAATGGCACTTCCAACATGCATGTTTTTGCATAAGGGTGATGATGCGTGGGGAAGGGACTTATGGCGATCACTTGAAACATGATGAAGACTATGTCTAAAACCAACTGTCCGGGATTACTAAGGTTTTTCTTTGATGTCTTGGCTTTTTTTTTGGAATTCATTAAAGCCCTCCCACCACAACCACATCAATCTTTTTACATTTAAGGCTCAGTGTCCTTCATGAAATGAGACGACAGACAAATGTTGTGCTAGCGAGCACTAGCGTGGCTTAGGGAGTAACGTCTGGGGCGCTAATACTGGAAGGTAGACATTAAACAACACAAGGCCCACATAGGTGTTCCATAGGTAAACTGGGAATATGGTAGTGCACAGGATACTTTTTCCTTCAAATGCAAGAAAATACTGAGTTTTGTTCATTGGCAATAAAAACGTATAGAAATCTCTCTCTCCCAACTGTACAGCTTTTCAGGGTAAACCGAGAGTGACAAAAATTAGTAATACTGATAAAAGAAATTGACCCAAGGCGTTTTAGTAATAAAACATTATTAGCCAAAACGTGTATCGCTTTCAGTCCGTAAATGCGTCATTTTCTTTTTTGTTTTTGTTCGTTTTTTCGTTAAACTTTGCATTTATACAAACCATACTCAAACACTGAAAATTGTCTTTATGTGGAAAAAGTAACTATTTCGTATTTATCAGGCACACCTGGGGGTTTATACACAGTAGTGGGTTTAAATGCAGCGTAAGAGCAGTCACGCTCTCTTCCTCGCCTCGTTCTCGTCTTTACAGAGTCAGTTCTCGGGAAGAGAGAGAAACATCTGCAAAGAGAAAACGTCTTTTTTGTTCCTTCAAATTAGTAATTTTGTAAAACAAACTTTATAAGGAATAAGGGTCTTAAAAACACAGTTGTGGCTTCTCTTCATTTCAGACCTCCATTCATAGCGGCTGTGTTTTCTTCATTTTCACTGTTTTTTTTATTGTCTGCCAGGTTCTCGCTTTCCGTTGTGTCCTTAATGTGTTCAAGGGCTCCTGTGTCCGTGGCTTCCTCCGCCGTTCGCTCATCTTCCCCATTTTCTTCCTCCTCACATTCATCCTGCATCACTACAACTTTCAGCATCTGTCCGTCATTTTCCTCGCTCTCACCTTCCTCGTCAACATCCTCTTGTTCTGCCCCCTCCATCCTCTCTCCTTCCCCTTCCTGTTCTTCATCTGCTCCCTGGTCATCTTCATCTCCCTCCTCTCCAATCTTGACCACTTGAATCTCATCCTCATCCACTAAGCTCCCAGAGCCTATCTCATCCTCCTCCTCACTCTCATCCTCTCTGGTACTACTCCCCCGTTCGTCTGAGTCCAGGTGGGAGGGGGGCGAGGCCGCCATGCTTTCGGTCAGAGGCTGCTCCTCGCCGTGGTTGTCCTCTTCCTCGACTCCTTGGCCTAGCCCTTGACCTTGAGCCTCTTTCTTACAGTAGGAGTATCGGTGGTTCATGTGTTGCGAGTAGGAGCCAGAGTGGGAGAAGCGTTTGCCGCACTTGTCGCACTGGTACGGCTTTTCTCCGGAATGCAGGCGCAGATGCTCTATTAGGTGGTGCTTGTGTTTAAAGGCCTTGCTGCAGATCCCACATTCATGAGGCCTCTTTCCTGCAGGAGATGACTGTATTAGTATTTTTCTTGGAGTACTTATCCCATTACCAGAAAATACAGAGTGACATGGTGAACATTTAAAATAAATGTTTTTCAGCTGATTGACACCGTTATGCAGCAGTAGAACATATTAACTAATAATATTGACTAATTTTTATCAATTATTTGCATGCTTTAAAAAAATACTGTCACACAGTTCAACTCATAAAGGGTCCCAGCTGCAAAAGAAAAAGAAAAAAAAAAAATCTTGTAATCTCCGCATGTAGCACTAGAAAATCCACCCACACCCAGTATTCAACCCTGGATTTTTAAGGCTTTAAGAATTGCATTACATGTTGTTATGTAGCCATGGACAATAAGACCAAACAATGAATCAAAACAAGCTGTTGTGCACAAGACAGGCCAGTTCCACCAAGGCCTGGAAGTTTATAAACTGTGGCTTCAGACGAAAAAGCGAGAGAGAGAGAAAAGACAGCATAACTTGTGGTTCAAGGCGCTGTGATGTCATTTGGATGAGTGCTGCTCGCTTTTTGGCCAGGTATCTTAACAGTGAGAGGTGACCGGCTCTTGGCTTTGCTAACTTCTCATGTTTTTAGAGCAAAAGAGGGAGGAGGAGTGTAAATTACTAACAGAGAACTGATGCAACAGCCTGGGTTCGGTGTGAGAAGGTAATGTATTTGGCCAGCGGATGAGGGAAAATAAGTCACCGCACCCTCCAGCACGTGTAATTTAACAGCGGTTGGAACTTAAAATTCAGTTCTGCTCCCTGTGTAATAGGTAAAATTACTGCAATACAATGTATTCTGTCATGATTTCCCCTTCAATATCACTTCAAATCATATTTCTGTGAATGCCCAGCCATTTGCGTATGAACGAACATCTAAAAACAGGCTTAACCTCTTTTCTGGTGTCTACATTTTTCCCTTTGGTGATATAGGTGTGTGAGAATCCCACCTGTGTGTTCGTATTTATGGCGGAGCAGAGAACTGCTCTTCTGGAAGATTTTGTCACACAGGTCACAGGCGAACAGCCCACTCTCTGTCCTTTTCATCTTCTTCCTCGTCGGCCCTGAGTCTGAGTCTGTCTGTTCTTCCAATGTTGAGGTGACCTCTGACCCCATCTCCTGTTTCTCCTCCTACATCAAGAGAAAAAGCAGATGATTGTATTTGAAAAAATTTAACCAGGGTACATTTGTGAGCACATATGTGTACACTTGAATCTTAGTTCAGAACTACCATTGTGGACTCTTAAACTAACAAGCAGTGAAGGTGGGGTCCTCACCTTAATGCCATTGACGTGTATAACGTTCTTCTGTGGTGTGTCGGCCCCTGCTGGGCTGGAGGATGTAGTGGTGTAACTGTAAGTCAGCTGCGGGATCAGGATGGTCTGTTTAGTGGTGGTAAGTGCACGCAGACATTGTGCTTGTCCCTGGTCAGTGATAGCCACTAGGGTGGGCAGTTGAGTGGTCACAATGTTTATGGGATTGGCACTTGGTTGGCTGGCATATATGGCAGCATTGGTGCTTGCATTGCTGAGTAGTTCCTTCTTTGTGCAAGTCAAATTCAGCGGCTCCTCTTGAGCCGAGTAAACAGTGTTAACATGACCGCCAGCTACAGCAGCTGTAGCAGCGGATTTTGGTAGCGACAGATCGAGAGGTCCTTCGCCTTCCTCAAGAGTCCTGGCTGGGACAGGACCATCAGCCGATAGGTTTAGTGGTGAAGGGGATGTAGGGACACTCTCTATCCCATTCACCCCAGCTGCTACACCCTCTACTGGGCTACAGCATTCCCTCTCCCCTTGCTCCTCTGAGTTAATTTGATCATCCAGCTCCGCTGTGGGTGATCCACCTCCAGTCCCATCCAAATCCCCAGGGGTGGTCTGCTCATCTTCAGCCAGGGGTGAGGAGGGGTCTATGGAGATCTGTCCTAGCTGCATCTTCTCAAACCACTTCTTTACCACTTCTGCTGGAAGACTGACAGACTCTGATATCTTTGCCAGCTCCTCCTTGGTGGGTTCGTTGTTTAAGGCAAAGTAAGCCTTAAGCAAAGAGAGAAGGTTCTTCAGAGGAGGCTGACCAGGACACAGTCCTTCCTCCAAGTCCAACTTCCCGTCAAGATTTTTCCCGTTTACCCTATGTCCATCTTTACCACAGTGCTTAAGTGTTGTGTCATTATGTAACATACTCTTTTCATCCACAGTGGTGGTGGTTTTGTCCCTATTTGTCTTGACAGTCAGGTCCTCTGGCAGCTTCTGAGCCTTGCAGACCTCCGTGTTCAACCCCAAAGTTTCCTTCTTCGGACTTTGAAGGACCGCTTGGGCCTGTGACGGGTCTAGACTGTAGTTGATGATGATCTTAGCACTGCCATCCTGATCCAAGATGGGAAGACTAATGGCCTGGATGACTTGCTGGGGTGCTTGAATTCCCACTCCTCCTGCTCCAACGATTGCCGTCCCTGCTTGCTGCCCCTTAGCTTGCGTGCTTTCCAGCACTTGCCTGATGACATTGCCATCTACTGCCACCTTTAGCATATTCTGTAAGTCCCCCAGGTTGATGCTGATTGGGGATACCAGACCCACTGTTGGGAGCACAACAGCCTGTACAGCACCCTGGAGAGAAGCTCCCTGGAACATGCCATTTACGCCTCTAGTAGATGGGGCCACCACCACAGGCTTGTACTCGTAGTCCAGTGGCTCGGACTTGATCTGCGTCAAGGGAAGCTGCTCCTGAAGGGGTTTGCTGTTGTCCAGTTTGTCTCTGACTTGGACACGTGCTGTAGGGGAAGAGGTTGGCAGGGATGGGGAAGAGCACTGCGGGGTCTTGGCAGCCCCGGTGGCAGGAGAAGGTCGTGGCCGCCCGTTTACTGAGATGAGGCCAATGCACTTCTTACTGCTGATGTGGGAACTGTAAGAGCCGGAATGAGAAAAACGCTTCTTGCAGTTGGAGCATTCATAAGGCTTTTCTCCTACACAACACACACAATGAAGAAATGAAACAAGTGACACTTCACATATAACAAGGTCTTCAACTTTATTGCTATTACTTTTGAGGACACCACTGCATGTTTTTTTCCTTTGTGAGGATCACAAGAATGGTGGGGAAATCAATTAAAGTGCATTAAAGAGACACTTCTTTGGTGGTCTTTAAAAGAGACTGCTACTACAACACAGAAAAAGCTTTTTTTGTTCAAACAGTAAAGGCTATAAAAACTGTGTGCAATGTTTAAAGGGCAACTCTCTTAGGAAGCCTTTGATAGTAAGTACTGAAAGTACTTTGAAGTATTTGAATGTTGAATTGCCCTACAAATTTGTACAAAGAAGTGAATGATGCATGCTTGCAAACACACACAGAGAGATACGGCAACATACACTACTCTAGCAAATTGTAGGCAGTCCTCACCACTGTGGATGCGCAGGTGTTCTTTCAGGTGGTGTTTGTACTTGAAGGCTTTGCCACATTCAGTGCATTTAAACTTTCGATTCCCTCCTCCACCTGACTGAGTAACATGCCGCTAAAGAATGTAAGAGAAAATGCGTTATACTCAAATGAACAATAGAGCTGTCTTTTATCTGTAAGAGTAAAATCTCATGAAAAGCATGCTTAATTTTTAACCATATGTCCTTTATATGAAATATATATATGTTTGAATTATTTAATGACAACATTAATTTTTACATTTTACAGCTTTTAGTACTTTTCTATAGGTCTTGCATGAGCGATATAAGCCTTATGAATTATCTATATGTTCAATCCAACCATTTTCAGTCTGATTTTTAATCTTTGGCTTCCACAACAATACACAATAGTCTAAAATTGTATCCCTCAGTTGGCCCCTGGAAAGCACTTCGAACACTTTAGATTTAACACTTAATTTTAATTTTTTATGTCATTAAATCACACTGGTCACAAATTAAAGATTAAGGACAGAATACCTGTTCTCGGCCAGCTTTGTGTGCGGTCATGTGTCTGTCCAGCTGTGTTCGATAGGCAAAGGTGTAGCTGCAGAGAGAGCAGCTGAAGTTGTCCTCGCTCTTCTCGTGTCTGTATTTAATGTGCTCCTTCAGTGAGGTGTAACGCTTGTAGCCACGAGAGCAATACGGACAGGTGAGAAGCTGAGAAAATGAGTCTGGCGTACCTGTGAGTGAGAAAGATAAAAAGAGAGCATATCACAAATGAGTAGAGTTCCATTTATCATAATTTTCTACACCTCCCTCTTTTGTATTTTTCTTTTTTTCTTCAAAATTATAATTTTTAAACAGGGGGAAAATCTGTTATCTAACAGTAGCTGCAAACGTCTGCAAAAATACATTCAGTTATTTACTATGTTATATGTCAAATATGTCTGAAGAGGTGTGCAAGTAAACTAATGTAATAGAAAGGAATCCAGTAGCATGGATTTTGGCATAGATCAGTTATCTGTGTGCTGTGTGTTTGTGTTTGCATATGGACATGGATCAATGCACTGACGAATGAGAATATGAGAGTTAGGAAGGTTCTTTAATGTGTGACACTTCCCCATCCTGAAATGTTTCCAGCATGTGGGGTTGAAGAACAGCAGCCAAAATGAAAAGAACAAGGATTGGCAGCTGCATAATCAAAGAATACCAAAGCAACAAGGAAAATAATTACATGGATGAACAATGGATTCCATAAAAAAAACAAAAACAAAAACAAAAAAAACAATAAGCTGGTGAAGCCTGTTATAAAAGGAATGTGAATTACATACCAGAGAAGATTTGACAATACATTTCAACAAAATAATAAAGCCGTGAATGACACATCTTTGTCACTTGAGTGCAGGGCATTCTGGTAAATTAAACTCGTGCAGTGTCATTAATTAAGACATTAATATGTTTAATTGCAATTTAGATTCACCTTAATTGTTATATTTCTCAAACCAAATGTTTAAATTAAAGGAATGACTTTTATAGTTTTAACCATTATTAAATTATCTTGGTCAAAATGTTCAAATGTCAAATGGAAAAATCAGCAGAAAACACCTGGACGGGTCCCTGTCCAGCTCTCACACAGGTAACATATTACCTGTTAACAGGTAACCTATTAACCTTCTCCCTCCGGTCAGGTGAAACGTTCTCTCTCACACAAACACAGCAACAGGGACGTGAGAAAGTAGCTCAGGTATGAGAGATTTGCACAGGTGTTGCAGGTGTAACAAAAATCATTTCAGATTCATTAGCGGTCTATGGTTAAGGAGAAGTGTGGCTATTGTGTCTTCACGTGTGAGATTTGAAAGAGATGTACATACAGTTGCAGGAAAAAGTATGTGAACCGGGGGAGAAGGTTGGTTATACAATTTAGATTGAACATATTGTGTAAGATTTATAATTTGCTTGTTCACAAGAAGCATGTCAAGTTCACATTACTTCACATACTTGCTCCTGCATCTGTATTTGTGCTCATCACGAGTGATATTTACAATGTGTGATGCGTGTATGTCTACCATTTTCATCATGTCCACTGGTTTCTGGAGTGCCCTGACGCGGTTCGTCGTCTGGAGCCTCGGGGAAGATGACGGCCGTGTCTCCTTGCTGGAGTATCTCCTCAACCAAAGCATCTCTGCTCCTCTCATCCTCGTCTGACACGCATTCCTCTTTCACTGCAACACACGCAAATACACATTCACTTACTGCTTTGTCTGTGGACTGAGTAACTTCTGTATGATGCATGATAAAAATATGAAGGATGAATAATTTGAATCAGAGCAAATAACAGCCAAAATATTTTGTGGTGACTCACTATTAAACAGTACATTAGCTAAATACCCAATGGAGTTTGAGTGGGTATGAGCTTTAGATACATAGCTTCACATATGTGGGTATGTACACCCACAAAAACACATATTAGTCGTCGAATGCACATTTACCTATTAAAAGCAAATGAAAAAGAAATGACTCTGGTGCAGCTAATTCAATTTCGGCTTAATGCACAATCTGAGCTCAACGTCCCCATTAAATGAGCTTCTTTAATTTGAGAAATGTACTCTCATTCTCTTTTGCTCACAAACGAAAGATTGGTTCAACTAACGATTGCAAATGAACAAGCGAAGGCTTCGGGAGAAACTGAGCCCTCGGGCGGCACACTGTTCTGTGCCTTAGCTATGCGCTCTCTCATGCGTATGCTGAAAATGAGTCCGCAATGTCAGCAATTACAACTAATGGCATTTGCTAGCGAGTCAAAACAACATTCGGAAACACCTGAGGACATTTGTGCATTTGTGTGTCGGAACGATTTAAGAGATCCTGCAATATGTGAGGGAGAGAATCAAAATGAAGAAGGCTTTTTTTTTGTTTATGTCAGTGTTCTTTTGCTTGTTCTCACTCTCTTTTTCAGCTGCTCTTTCTCTAGTGCACTCTACCGTTGTCAGTAGTGATGTCTCCGTAAGGGACGCTGATTCACACTGACACTGTTTATTTGTCTGACAAGTAGGATTTTCTCACCACGGGATAGAAGACGTCCTTGGTTCTATACAAAGAAGACACATCCTGTCATCAGTGTTATTTTTTTTTTATTATTATTTTAAAGTTTATTTTATTTTTACTTTTTTATCCTGAAAATGTTAATTTATTTTCATTTTTTTATATATATTAAATATTCAATATTTTATTATTATAATAAATTTATAAAATATTATATAAATGTATTTATTTTTACAGTATTTTTTAAATAATAAAATACATTAATTAATTATAAATATAATTATTATTTATAAATTTTATTCCATTTTCCTCACAAGTGTCATGCCTTTAGTTTACGATAATTTACATAAGTAGAAACATTTATTAATTTATAGCATGTATCCAACATTTGGGTATAATCAAGATTCCAACCAAATACAAGTGAAAAAACATTTTAATATATTGTTACCATCATAATATTTTTCATTATTTTCATTTGATAACCCTGGCAAACGAACATATTTGACATTAATTTTGCTGAGCAGAGTAACACTGCCCATCATGTAAGTAGGCACTAGAATAAAAGAGTAACAGAACGCTATGCAAATTTTATAGATTCATTTGCATATTCATTTAAACTATGCTCTTGGCATTTGCAGACAGAAAATCCATGAACACACAGAAAAGATCAACTCTATCATGATCTCAAGTGAGTTCAATGGCAAATGTTTCAGTAGGTCCCTCCCAAACGTTCCTGAGAGGTTTAAATCGTGTTGAAATCTGGGTGTGAGATGTTCCGCTAGTAAAGAAACAGATGATTACAAGAGCTCTTACTCCAAGCTTTGCCCTGCACTATCCAGCCATTACAGCACGCTGTTGTCATGACATCACAACACAACTGTAGCCGTGACAATCTCACATTATAAGTGGGCCAGAGATAGAGACATGAATGTTAGTGAGGCTGGACAAGAGTGTGTCCTTCCTCATTCTACACTCAGATCTTTCACACTACACCATTTCCAAGAAATATTCACAATCTAGGCTCAACACTTTATTACGCCACATTAAAGTCCTGTGACATCTTGTGAGGGACAATATCCCCTCAGGTCTTACAATAATAAGCTGTTGACAGAGATAGAGATTATCTTGTGATTGTACAACAAACTAAAACTTTCTTTGAACATAAACAAATAAGATATGTGCTGTAGTCTAAGCTCAGTGAAGTAGTTAACACACAAACAGTTTAAATATAAATGACATCCTGACCTTGTGAAACACATCAAGGATGAAGGTCAGATAAAGTGCATGAGTGCTCTGTGATGGACTTGGTTAGATTTGAGGATAATGCACTAGTTTGCACGCTAGAGCTTATCACATGAGTGTCAAAGCTCACCCAGTCCATAGATATATTTTAACTTGGGACGATTAACTTGAGAAACTGAAGAAATATGTACAAATCTTGTAAGCGTAGTTCCACTATCCATTAAACCCACAAACAAAAGAGTTATGGTTGCCTATGGCATTCTCACCGGAGCTGAATGTGAACCAAATCTGATTTTCTGCTCAAATCAAATTTTTCTGTGAGGTTGTTCACATGACCCTTTAAATGAAGCCTGTATCAGATACTGCTTTGAACAGACAACACTCCTAAACTGTTTGCCAGAAGTAACCAGGTGGAGGCACTGTTACAAACTGTACATTGATTAGTTATGACGGCAAAGATATTAAAATGACTCAGAATTGTAATAAAGAATACAATTCTGAATCTTTATGATCTCTTTGCCCTGATATATACAAATAGTTCAAAAGTTTTCAGTAAGATTCTTTTTTAGGAAGAAATTACTCATTTTTTTCATCAAGAATGCATTAAACTGACAAAAAGTGACAGTAAAGATAATAATAGTTTTGAAAATATTTCAATTTCAAATAAATGCTGTTTGTTTTACATTTATAATCATCAAATAATCTTACATTCAAGCTCCAATCTCACACTCCAATCCAGAAGGAACACGTCACGACTTTCAGAAGGGGGACATGTGATGCAACAATGTTTGCTAACCGCCACAACAGAAAAAAGTGCAGAAGAAGAACAGATGATCTATGCATTGATTTGTTTATGCGTAATCTCTCAACCGGTGTTTCAACCATGTGTGACACATAAATAAAACAGCTTGATAATAATATCTCACATACTATTACATTTACCTCAGGCAAGTCATTTAGTGTCCACAGCATAATCGTTCACTAGAGAAATGAACTCTAGAGGGAAGCATTCCACTAAATATATGCACTACATTAGCTTATATATTCATTATATTTACAGTACCTGTTAGTAATGTCTTATTTAATATGTTTAAATAAATTTGTCATGAAAACAATTTATGACAGTAACTGTGTAAACAATTATATTTAAAAAATGAATAGGAGTATAAAAATAATTATAAAATAATTTTATAATTAGATTTAGAAGTTAATGTTGCAAAACCTTATGCAATTTACATTGTTTTTATTTGAGTGTTCATTATTATATCTAAAACTAAATAGCAACTGAATTTAATAGTTTGGGCTCTTTGTTTAATTGTAATCTTTAATATTATAGTAATCTACAAGAAATGTTCACATATATGAACAGGACACCATTTTATGTGAGATTCTGATTCTTATTGTGCGCCTCTCAGCGTAGACCATCAGCCAGTACTACATTTCCCAGAATTCACCAGCTTCACTTTTCCTGATTAAAGTTCTGGTGGGATTTCCATTATGAGTCAGGCACTTACAGCACGTTCCCCAGTGACCATTACTCCATCACCATATGCTCATGCACTTTAAAACCTAAGAGTCAAATATAGAATATAATCCTCCCCAGCAGTAAAAAAATGAGGTAAGCCCATCCACCATGTTCCTTGTTCCATTAAGCTAGGTGCCTATGCTCACCGCATTACGTAAATGGCTGATTCCTAATGCCTGTTCAAGAAACGTGTGGTTAAATTATAGGGGAATGGAGTGGTGTGACATATCGAATTGGATATGCAGCGTCACTATCCATGCAACAGTAATCATGTATTGGTTTATGGAGTATTTACTCCATAAATGACTGCGAGAGGAGCGTTTTCATCTCAGAGAACATTAGAGCTGACCAGTCATCTGATCATGAAGAATTAAGTGCACAAAAGTAGCACGGATGGAGAGAAAATAAAAGCAGAGGTTGAGGTAGAGGGGCGCACAAGAATTGTAGCCTTAAAACAAACACAGACAGAGGCCACAGAGAGTCAGCCGTACTGTCTCTAAGCTAGGTGGTACTCTAAAACAGAGATCGCTGCCAAGATTAAAAGAAAGAAAAAAGAAAGTAATGAAAGGTGTTAGGTAGCCTGGAATGGAGAGTGAGATTTGGACTGATAGTGTTGGACCATTATGGCTAGTGTGGCTGCTTTACAGCCCAGAGCTCTATGAATGATGGGAAGCTTAGGCAGAGAAGTGTATATAACTCAAACACGACATCTGAGAACAGAGAACAATGCACATTACATCTCAGCAGACCAATTTCTCTATGTGACACACCTCCTAATGGCTCGTATATCTGGGCCTCTTGCTGCAACTGAACCACTGGAGAGGCAAAAGCTATGAAACGAAGGAGAAAAGGTACAACAGGTGCTGGATCCTGTGCTGTAACATGTTAAAAGGAATAAGACGCAAAGAATTCTGGGAAAACATTAGAGACTTACAACAACATTTCATTCAGAGCTCTGCAACAAAGAAGCAACAGGCGGACAAAGAAAGACTACAAAGAGATGAAGGTGGTTTGAAAGTAAAAAGAAACATTTCAGAGAGAGAGAGAGAGTGTGTGTAGTTCCTTTCTCTTAACCAGGGTTTCTGTGAAGTGTTTAATGTTTGGAGAGCTCTGCCAAAAACAATGACTTTCTTCTTCACTGAAGCTCCATCCTGCAGAGAACTGACAGAGAAGCCGGGAGAGAGGAATGAATGAATGAATGAATACTGGCAAAAATTTAAATGACAGAGAACTATGAATTTCTGGAGCGAACCTAGAAATACAGAGTGGAGAGAGTAGAAAATGTACAAAATGAAAAAACTGAACGCGGGGGGCTGCTGTGCAAGCAGTTGCCGTGGTTATAGCAGCGGTATATTACCTGCCATGATGTCTGCGTCCCGCAACACTAACCTTAATGCACAATAGCATGCTGGTAGCTCACACACAACAGACTCTGTGTCCACCTCTTCCAGCATAAACAATCCCCACACTGCAGGCAATACATATTAACCCAAGAATAGGAGAAATGCCTTTCGTAAAAAGCAAAAGAGCTCTATTGTATCCCAGTCACCCTCTATAAAGGCTCATTATCCAGACAGAGCCAAGATTTCACCATCACAATAAAAACTAGGCCTATATTTTCAAAAAGAAAATACCTGTGCTTGAACGGTAGCGAAGGAATGGTATTGAATTTTTTCTCTAAGAGAGATTACAGTTCACGTTCCCTCAAAATAACATTTAACCTAGAAGTGTAATAATGTTGATTATGACAGACTAGTCAACTGTTGTTAAAGGGTTAATTCACCCAAAAATGAAATTTCTGTCATTTATTACCCCCATATCGTTCCAAACCTGTAAGATTTCATTTTTTATTTTTTATCGCCAATAGAAAGCAACGTAATTACCATCTTTCAAGGTCCAAGAAAGTACTAATGACATGGTTAAAATAGTCAACGTGACTATAGTGGTTCAATCCTAATGTTATGAAGCGACGAGAATACTTTTTGTGTGCAAAAACAAACAACTTTATTCAACATTATCTTCTCTACCCTGTCAGACTCAAACGCCATTGATGCAATGAATGCAGTTCAGCGCTTCCAGTAATTACGTTACTTTCTATCGAGGATAAAAAACATCTGGGATTTCATCAAAATGATCTTAATTTGTGTTCCGAAGATGAACGAAGGTCTTACAGGTTTGGAACAACATGAGGGTGAATACTTAATGACTGGGTGAACTAACCATTTGACTTGTCAATTTGTAAAGTCAACTAGTTTATCTGCAGGATTCCCACACTTTCTGACCAATGAATTCCATTTTCTTTTTCCTTTTAAGGAAAGTTTGTTCACTCTGCCACCATATTTGCAACGCCTCAGGGCAACGATTTTGGGTATCCAAGACCAAGTCCTATAGGGGAATTCTGAATTCCCTTTGAATAGGGGAATTCTGAAATCTCAAAAACTGCTTGTCAAACTCACATTTACTTAGCTTACTTAGAAGGCGGGACGTATTCCGCCATATTGCACGTTGTTTCTCCCATTCATAAGTAACAGGAGTGCACGGTTTTTGTATATCTATAGTCTTTTTACATTGCAAACCCTCATGGAAAAGCACCGCTGCTACAGCCATTCAAGATGGATGTCATGTCTAGCACTGTTTTTGGAACAGCATCCTGCCACAAGACAGCGCCAATTTAACAATAGTCCAACTTTTAAAATAAGCATCTCGAAACACCTGTGTTCTATTACATCTATCTGTTTTTGAACATTTGAACACTCCCAGAGAAACTTATCAGGATCAGGTGAACCCAAAATGAGACTCAATATTCAGAGCTTCCTTGATAATGACACGTCACAACAAAATGGTCTTACCATCATCCCATCTGCCATCAGGGTCGGCGGTCCCATTAGGGTCATCGTCTGGGGCCACGCTATCACAGTCAGCCCCGTCCAGGAGACTCCCTTCCTCCTCCACAATGTGAAGCTTATCTTCATCATCCGAGTCTGACTGGCCCTCCAGCACATGACTGTAGTTACTCACTGCAGAAACAGAGAAAACACAACACTTAAAGAGAATGGTAACATATGGAGCCTGCAAATGTTTGCAAACCACAGAAGGGTTGATGAAACCCTCAAGATTTGGAAAAACGCTGCTGGTGAGAACGACTACAAGATAGAGCCAGACAAGATTAAAGAGAGACACAGCAGCTCAGATGAAACCAATTGTTGAAGTGAGAGGGATGTAGAGAGATGAAGTGTACTTAAGGGAATAATTCAATTAAATACCAAATAGTAGTGGAGCAGTTCCTGTGTCTTTCAGTGAGCCAATGAAACAAGACAAAGAATCACTCGAGATCGAATCAATAAATCAGAATGGCTTGTGTTAAAACCATTTGTGGCCAAACGATTCAGTGTGGACATGGTCAGACGCTGTAATCATATCTCAAACATGAAATGACGATGAAGGTGCTGTAATCGTGAGATCATTTATCATACAATACCAGAAACATGTCTTTTCATAGGTGTGAAATCAGAAAAAAGGCCAGTAATGTTTAAATGCCTCTTTACTTTTTTGACAAAGAGCAAAGAGGAGGGACTGGCTGACCTCCATTTCAGCAGCACAGAAAAAAGAAAGAGAGAGATCGAGCTAAAACACCATTGATTTTCTGTAACAGGCCAGACGACCTTAATTAGTAATGTATGTGTTTGCATGCTAGGCTAAGTGTGATTTGACATTCTATTAAAACAGTAGATGACAGAGTGGTAAGATCGCCCAACAAGTTCTCATTCGTTAAAGGTAAGTGCTGGCAGGACAAGGTCTTTAATGGAGCATGCATAAATCAAGCAGAGGTTGAACGCTCAGATTTATAAATCCAGCTAAAAAAAGAAGAAGACAGTTTTAGACCCAGAAACTGGAAACATGTCTTGGATGATAGAGTTTGTGGATACCTGAGAAATCTGTATTACTGTTATTGTTCATTCAAAAATTGAAAATTCTGTCATCATTTACTAACCCTCATGTTAGTCTTTCTTTTGAGAAACAAAAGAAGATTAATGGATTTTTATGATTTTTGAAAAATGTATTTAATTTTTTTTCATGGTCAATGGGGTCCAAACAGTTGAAACATTCATCAAAATATCTTTTTTTATATTCCACAGAAGAAAGAAAGTATTTGGAGTGACATGAGGGTAAGCAAATTATGCAAGAATTCTCATTCAAAAACAAACAAACATGACAAACATATTTACACATGACAAAAGGCTGATTATCATTGTAACTTGTGAATCATTGTTGACCATACGCAGCAGGTGTGTACTTTTTGGAGGGAAAGAAATAGGTGTGCAGAAAAGCCTTCCTCTCCGTCCTCCTCCTCCTCCTCTCTCTCCCTCTCTCTCTCTATTTCTCCTGCTGTTCTCGCTCTCCGTCATTCTTCTTTTCCACTCATCTAAGTACCTCTCTCCGGCCAAATCAATTTTCCTTTGAGAGGAGCAAAGTCAGCAGAGGGGTTGGCCATAGATTCACAAACACACACACACACACACACACACTATATCTCTTCTGCTGGGCTTATCTGGCACATTTACATTCAGCTGATTTTGTGCTTTTTGTTGCACTCTTTAACCAACTCTCTCTCTCTCTCTCTCTCTCGTTCTTCTTCTCACACTCTCAATCTTCTTTTATTTCTCTGGCCTGTACATTCATTCTCCACCTGTTCTGGGCATGTACCGCTTAACCTCTTTCTTTCGCTCTATCTCACACTCCATCTTTAGTTTTAAGGTCATGGATCACAGCAAAGACCTGTGGCGTGTCTATATATGTACCTGAAAGTAGAGTCTCAAGATGTGCCGTGGTTGAAAAATGCTGTCAATCGCAAAATGAAAAAATTCACACAATCATAAAGATAGACCCATCGCTCACTAGCCAGAAGTTCTGTCAAACCTATCCGAGTGATGCACGGATCACCACAACAGTCAATTCGGTGTACTGTGAAGGAGATGCTACCAATCCCATCAGGCTGTTCAGCCAAGGGAAGCAAACGGTATGGCTAGTCAGCAGAAGACAGAAGTAAAGGGACAGCAGAGAGTGTGTGAGCTCAATGTGAATGATCCATGACAAACAGCCACGAGCCTTGTTCCACCGTTCCACATGAGAGATTTCATTACAGCCTTCAGGAGGTACACACAGGAAAAGTGACTAAACAAACGCTTTACAGAGAAAGGAATAGCTCACATTATGCTGGAGCTGTAAACTAACACAGTGTGAAGGCATGGGAAGAACAAACTGTACTAAATAAAAAACACATAAAAGACAACATAAAACATTCAACATCTGTACCTTAAAATAGAGAGGTTAGAGGTCAGTGTAAAAAAAAATCAGCTTTGCCCTCACAGGAATAAATTACATTTTAAAAGATATTTACATAAACATAAACTGCCGGTATATTTTAGGAAGTAGGTTCCTCACAAGGCAATCAACATATTTAGATGATCAACATATTTTCCAAAACCCTGAAATAGAGAGAGAACAGGAAATGATAGCAGAAAGAGATGTTGAACTACAGCTCATTGTATTTTTAGCATGTGCGCTAATCACCAGGCCAAGGCTCAACTATTATTCAGTTATATAAATGCTTGCTAAATGTACTTCCTAAGGTATCTCTCAAAATATCACATACACTTGTCCAAATACAAACATTGACATTCCACTGAAACCTTAAATGGTCTTTGCATGTGTTGTCGGCATGCGCAGCACTATGAATATGTCAAGTCAGCCTTTGAAACCATTAGCCTAATGAGTCTACATTCCTACTGGTCAATCAGTTTTCCAGCTATGCGTCATCTATGGATTTTGCAATCAACCTAGTGAGGTGATATGTTGACTGGGCAAAAACTGAACTCCAATCTCCTACTCTGTACCTGTATGATAAAGCCTGTATTCCCAGAACTCCAGGTGATTCTCCGAAGCGAACATGTTCGAGACCACTTAATGCCCTCTTGGGCACTGCAGTGACATCTGTCAAGGCACACCGATAAATGCCTATTAAAAAGTTCCCTAAATAAGTACACATATACAACTGGACTCAACTGCTTGTTCATAGTACAGTACATCAAATATGGAGACTTTAAATAATGAACTGGAACTTTCTTCCATCTAAACTCCAGCTCAGATAAAAGACACATGAAACTCTGAGGCAGACAAGAGTTATTGATTTGTCATTTAGAAAGGTGAGCTGGAGGTTTCCCATGAGTCTTTGCCGCTAAGAACATTCTCATCTGCTACTTGACCTCTCAATCTTTATGTAGAGGTTATTCAAGCAGAAATATGACATGATTTAGACAAGTAGGGCATGTAACTGATTCAAAATTAACAAAAAGTCTAGCAATGCACCGATACAAATATTCAAGCCTTTTTTCTAAAAATAAATTAAAAATAAATAACTAAAAACTAAAATCAGTCATTTTAAATTCTACAAGTGAATTTAGGCATCAAAATATTGTGAAAAATGGACATTCATTTTGAGATTTGCTAATTATTAAATTTTACAGTGTTATTAAATTCAATCCGTTTTAAAGATTAACTTAAGGTAGCATAGATTAAGTGCAAAGGTAATCTAAATGTAAAAAAGTATGTACTTTAGATTACCTTTGCGCATGGTATACGTATATACTCACACATCCGGGTCACGGCACCAATATAACCCCTCCGGTCCTACTCTCCGGCATGGGAGGAGTGCGTGCTAACAAGTACGCTGAAGAACGTAGTCTCTAGTGTCAGTTGCTAGTGCGCCTCTTGAGGCCAGGAGAGTGAGGGTTACTCACATAGCTCTTACTAGCGGGCCTCCATTACATATACAATACAGTATATAAATCTTACCAACTCCAAATTTTTTAATGCAATACAATCACAATCGATCTCTAATATATGGTACTGATATATTGTGCATCCCTACTAATGTCTTGAAAACATAATTAATTTGACTGTTGCATAGTTTGCTTTTCTGAGAAGATACATAGAATTAGTCAGTGAGAATCAAATGTGCTAAGAGAACAAACAGTGCATTAAATCTTTCAGGAGTGTCTCTCTTCTGGAACACTCTCTGCAGAACATATTAATCATTGTGGCCTGTGGTGTAAGAAAATAATCGCTGGGGCACACTGATACCTCGCTCAGGATTCTGTTCATGGGATTTATCACCAATGAAGGGATCTTGAGGGGGGCACAAGAGCTGTAAATTACAGCATGCTTTCCTCTTCACAGCGACAGCCACGTTTACCTCCCAGAGTCCTGAGCTTTGCATTGCTGGTCTTTTTCACTTTTGTATGGAAAGTAACTGGTTGTATGCCTGTAAGTCTGCCCGAACCAACATATGACAACACAAGGTGGATGATCTCTACAAAAAACCCTTAATGGCCTATAATTGGGTTTCCATTGCAAACATAGTTGTTTTTAGGGCTTATGAATGTGTTTTTTTTTCCAAAGCTATCTTTGCGGCAAGAGAATGGGTGTTTGTTTTAGAAGGAGGCTACAGTAAGAATGGATAGTTGGGTTTTCTGCACTCGTTTGTTCATCCAGGAGTGAGAGTGCTTCTAGTTCGCTCCTCCAACCCTGGTGAGAGAAGCTATGCGTGGAATGTCCAATCATAACACTCTCCCTGAGTGGCTGGACCATAACGACAGATCGCTGTGTTGGCTTTTTTTTTTTAACCTTCATTACAACAGGAACATGCTGCACTGTTGCTTTTCAGCTGCAAAGGCTAATTAGTGGTGCATGTTACTGTTGCTCACTCTAGCTTCAGCGATTTAAACAAACCTCTAAGTATTAAACTTTGGTGCGCAACTAGTCTCTCACTATTTGTAATTTGGACTTGAATCCTGAAATTAATCATTTTGATGAGGATAGATGTGCTGTTAATTGATTTGACAGACAATTCTTTCTGAGGATTATTAAACAGATGAAAACAAATCCAATAGATGTACATTAAAGGATGTACCTGAGATCTGATTTGGGCCAACCTACTAGCACCCAGAGCACCCTAGCAACACCTTAGCACCCAACCAAGGACACCCCAGCAACCTCACAGCAATGTCTTAGCATGGCACGCACCAAAAACACTCTAATAACCTCAGAGCAATGCCCTAGCAACCAGCCAAAACAATATAGCAACCACCTAGCAATGCCTGAGCACCCACAGAGAAGACTCTAACAACTGCATAGCAACATCTTAGCACCCACCAAAACACACTAGTAAATGCATAGCAACCCCTTAACAACTTTAAAAACTTAACTGCAACTCATTAATCTACTCAGAAATGCAACAGCATAGCAACGCCTTAGCAACCATTCAGAACTCCTTAGCAACCACATAGCTAAAATCTAGTTAGCCCTGAACTAGCCATTCCAGTGAAGAGCATGATGGGAAATCAAACCTGCTGAGAGAATAGATCCTGGAAGTTCCAATCAATAACTGTAAAATTTATAAAGTATCTAATAACTTTACAACACATAGCTGGATTTGTCATAGTTTGATGTATGTATCCACACAGAAGCAGCATTGGAGGAATGAAGACACACCCTATGATTGAACTGAGCTATATATAAACCAAAGCTTAAATACACACAAACACACACTTATCTTGAGCTAGAGCTGCTCGAAAACTGAAATATAGCGACGCAGAACTGGAAAAAAGTGCAGTAAACCCTTCTGGACCATTCTGATTGACTTGCAATCCTTTATTACACACAAACTTTCTTTTTTTTTCACTGTCAAATACACACAGACTGTGTCACAGGCTTTAAACCACATTCCCACCCAGCATTCTTTTCTATCGCACACACACTCTAACCACAACAAGACAGAGCCATTACATCAAACAAAAGCCTGTCACCGCACACATCTCCGTGCGTCTGGGGAGTGTGCAAACCCACTCCTGAGAAAGACTCGGATTCCACATGCGGCCTGTATCATTATGTTTCTGTTCTCAGTTTTCAGAGGCTGGGCTTTAGGCTGCACACTTTGCTCTGGGCTGTAGGGGGCAACCTGTTCCCTAGGAGACATCACTGAGGCAACAGAGGCAGATGGAACACAGCATGGCCCAGTTTGCAAAGCATTTAGCGTTCATGTGATGTGCATCTCCGTTCCTGTTGTCAGAGAGGAAGAGAGATGGGAAAACTAGGCATGCACCAATATTAAAATTCTGGCTGAAATCTATAATTAATTTCATGTCACAGCCTGATATGAAACTGAAATCTAAAAAAATTGCTGAATTGTTAAGGATGAACCACTTACTTTAGAATGGGAAAATGGTACTTAAACTATCGGTTTCCTTCAAGTTAAAACTTCAAGACAAGAAAAACAATCAAAACAGGTTGAAACAAGAGTCTAAAATTAAATCTCCAATACTGACTACAAGCAGTGGCCAATAGGGTGCATCCCTAAGGAAAGAAGATCAAGTCAAAGTGGAATATATTCAAACCTGTTTCCTGCAAGAGAACCATAGCTCAACTTATAATATAGGTGGTTACACTTTATTTTAAGGTGTCAGTGTTACATTGTAATTATACATTTAAGTACTGAGTAATGACAATTAACTACATGTACTTACTTTAGGGTTAGGTGAAGGATGAGGGTTTGGTTTAGGGTTAATTGCATGTAATTATGCATAATTTATAGTTATTACGGAAGTAACTACATGTAACACGTGTAACAATGACACTGTAAAATAAAGTGTTACCGTATAGGCTACGGCCGCGACAAGATGAATTACAACTTAACCGAAAATGCATAATAATATAAAAACTCCTACATCTCATTCGCCTTGCTCTCCCATGCTTTCCTTCCCACTTCCCACTTCCTGCCCTCTGGGAAGTCAGTGCACACATGTCATGTATGGCGGTGGCACCACTTGCCCTGCTAAGAGCGTCACTTCACAAGTGCATAATTATCCAGCCAATGCTAAGAAGCTAATTAGTCGCAGCAGGCTGTCTCTATTCATTGAGGAAGAGTACATGTCAAGCACAAACACATTGCTAATGTACACTTAGCTTGACTGCAGGTTCATATGAGTGATAAAAGTGTTAACATTGATGTGCTAAGAGAAGGAATGCAATGAGGAATACATGCATGTTAGCGTGTGTGTTTGAGCAAGGGTGACTTTGAGAATTCATGAGGTGTGTTTGGCCTTGAGAGTATGTGAGTGTATTTTGAGCTAATCTTGCTCAGCGCAACTGGGTTCTTCTAAATAAGGCCAGAGAGCGCGGTCATACCTGCACCACGATAACAGACCGTGCAGCTTCAGTTCGTCAGCTCTTACTTTAGTATGTTTACGTTCGAAGACTAACCCCATTCACAGGCATAATGGTTTCTCATACATATCATTGGCTAAGGACTAATATAAACTCTAAACTAAGTGTCCGAGAGGAAGTTTTACCGGGAAAAGTGTGTGTTTCGTGGCAATGCATTACCTGTTAGTGAAAGTATGGGCGGTATGTTGTGGCACTCGTGCATTATCAGATCCTGTTCTGTGTCTGTGCAGTGCTAGACTTTGTGTCTGTTCGTGTGTGTTTTTGCTTCACCGGTCTGTAGATATAAAGAGGAAACATCTGTTGTGCCTGCTGGGTAGTCAGTCAGTCTTGTACCTGCAGATATGGTTCACTAACCTGAACCTTCCTTCATAGTTTCACTACCTTCTCTCCCTCTCTCCTCCCACTCGTCCCTCCATCAGATCTGCCTCCCTTTATCCTCACACTCGTCTTCATAAGCAGATCAGACAGAGGTTCAGTGCCGCCCATGGTCAGCACAATAGATAGAGACGCTAACATAACACACTTTGTTTAGGGTGGGAAAGTCCCGTTGTCAAGGTAACCCTACCAAAATTAACACAAGAAAGCACCACACTGTTGTATGAGAACACACAGACATGACCACGCACCTGTGTCAACAGGAAATGGGGATTTCTCTCTCTGCAACATTTTATATATATATACATATATATACATATTAGATGCTTTAAGCAGTATCTTAAGTGGTTTCTCCTATATAGCAGTGAGATTAAAAAAAGAGCTAATGAAAACTTATATATTCTCCAGAGAACAAGACTCACATGTCTTTTTCTAACTGTGCTTTGATTTGCCAACATTTTCAACCAAATGTTATAGATTTATAAACATTTCTCATTCAATCCTTTTAAAAACAAATGATCTGAGTTGCAATATTCTTTTATAAAATCATTTTTATTTCTCTGAAACGATATTTCAATGAAACATAATTGCGAACACTATTAATCTTCCTGAGCTATAAAAGAGCAACCCATTGAGCTATAAAAAGTTTCTCTATGTACAAGCTTTCCTGTTTGGTGGTTTTTCCAGACATGTAATAGTGTCTGCTCACTCTCTTGGACACAAACACGGTCCAAAAGTTTTAATCTATGAAATTATCAATAAAAGAACGAATGAATAAGCCAGTGTCTAGACCAAACATTGAACAGTCTGACTGACTGACTAACTCAACCAAACTGAACAGCACACATAGATAGATAGACATATTTATGCACATATCCAAACCAGCACATATGTGACTCAGACACGATTAGTCATTTTAAGAGCATCTGAGTATATTTCTGTGTGTGTGTGTGTACACGCAGGGCATTTCCCAAACAGAACAACAGTTGAGTCAGACAAAGACAAAAAGGACAGAATACTGCATTCTGTTTTGAAGACAACATAATGTCAAAACAATTTTACAAAAGATATAGTTCTGATCCTGGATGCTGATTGGCCAAGCTGATTGGTTCCAGGCCCATGGTGCAGTGTGCGCATATATATATATATATATATATATATATATATATATATTTATTTATGTATAATATTAATATTATTAATTTAATATTTTCGGTTTTAATTTTAGGTTTAGTCATTTTGTTATGTGCATTTGTCATTTTTATTTTTTATATATATTTTTTTTTTATTTATTCTAATATTCATTAAATTTTTTAAGTTTAATTTAATTTTTATATTTGATTTTATTTCAGCTTTATGCTCAATGACCAAAAACAATTTCTAATAGTGTTAGTTAACAATAACAACACTGTTATGATAGGTTTCAACACCAAATATAACAAGAGCTATGATGAAATCTGTCAAATACAGCATTTTGATTGGCTGGTGCTTCTCTCTCTCTTTTCTCTCTTTTTAATGCAGCAAATCTAGGCTGAAAACACCTTAAACCAGATTAAACTGGTCTGTGGTCCAGATCGACAGGAGGCCCACTCACAGTCTCAGCTGTTGGATTGTGGGAACAGGTGAAGTGTGCTGCAAGGATTACTATTCTTGTTAAAGGGGCGCTGGAAATGGGGGAGGGGGAAACAGATAAGCGGTCCCTCTTTTTCCAACCTAAAATAGTCAAAATAACATCATTCAGTGGCATTTGATCTGTGAGAGATTGGGCTGTGAGTTTATACAGCGGTTAAGAAAAAAATGGTTAATGACTTGAAAAGACAACGAAATGCTGTCAAAGTCCATATTCATCTGGACGGAGAGTTTGCCCGAGGCAGATCCTGTCACACATGGTCAGAGAAAGGAAGACTGAGAGAGAGGGGGCTGCTCAGACTCTTGTATTTAAAGGTCAGGTCTCATAAAGCTGATCATTCAGACAGCCTGACACTTACAGAGGTGAAGAGATGCCACAGGCGTACACACACATTCACAACACTCCCACTGGAGGCAGAGGGATGAGTCAACAAAACAACCCCAGAAACTCTCTCACGTCATACTCAGAAAAAGCACAGATCTGCAAATTTCACTCTCTGTTTGCTACACAGACCCGTGCAACTCGCTCTCTGGTGACTGTAAAGACAGAAATAATTTACACTAGACAGGTTTTCATAAACATAATACAAAGCAAGTGAGACATACAGAAATTTGATTAAATGAAATTAGGTCAATATTTATTCAAAAATAACCTAAAAAATAGTAAACAGAAGTTAAAGGGATAGTTCACCCAAAAATGAAAATTATCCCATAATTTACTCACCCTCAAGCCAACCAAGATTTATATGACTTTCTTCTTTCAACCAAACACAATCAGAGTTAAATTTTTAAAAAAATAACCTGGTTCTTTCAAGCTTTATAATGTGAAATGATGGTGCTATTTTTTTGAAGCCCAAAAAGCACATCCATCCATCATACAAGTTATCCATACGGCTCCAGAGGGTTAATAAAAGGTTTTCTAAAGGGAAGTGTTGCGCTTTTGTAAGAAAAACATCCATAATTATAATTTTATAAACTATAATCACTCCGTCCGTGTGCTCACGAGAGAGTTAAGTTCTGGCTTATGATGTAGGATGTAGACTCACATACGGCCATTACCAGAAGCCAGTTATTATAGTTTATAAAGTTGGATATGGATATTTTTCTTACAAAAATGCATAGCTTCGCTTCAGAATGCCTTTATCAACCCCCTGGAGCTGTATGGATTATTTTTATGGATTGATGTGCTTTTCTGGGCTTCAAAAAATTCAGTCCCATGATAAAGTTTGGAAGAGCCAGAATACGTTTTAATATAACTCCTGAAACTGAAAAAAGAAAGACATATACATCTAAGATGGCTTTTGAGGGTGAGAAAATTTTCATTTTCATTTTCATTTTTGGGTAAACTATCTCTTTAATCTCTAATATCTGTTGGCAAGGAATACTTTTGGCTGATGCTAATGATTTGAAGATGGACAAATAACAATTGAGGTTTTGCTAAATTTATCATCAACAGCCCGAATCAGATGGATTAATCTCAATTTGCTTACTTCCAAAGAACACGCACTTATATATTTACACTACTGAGAAGACTTTTATTCAGCAAAGACACATTCAATTGATCAAAAGTGACAAACAAAGAATACTTCATTACAAATGTAATTTCAAAGATTCTTTGCGCTCTGCTATTGTCTAACTGAGCCCCAGAAGGGTGTCTTGTTCCTGGGCAGTGAGGTAGGGTTGAGCCCCCGTCTCCGAGAGCTCGCTGATCCATCCAGTGCTGCTCCATTACACACTACTAAACAGGCAGGACAGCAATCACTTACACAATCACGGGCAGCCGAGATATATCTAACCTAACCAGCCATGAGAGAGTGTATGTGTGTGCGCTGAGACACACAGGGAGAAGAGAGAAAAAAAGTGACTAGATGTCGCTGTAGTCACTAATTACAAGAAGTGACAAGGATCAGTTGTCCTGTTTTTACTTTGATCTCCGATCACAAGATTTTAACGGCCTCCCAAGTGATACATACACAGAGCACTATTTACAGTCAACATGAAACAACATCCTCAACCCATTTTATTTTACTAATGTGACATTCTGTACTGTATTTCGAAGTGAAACGTGATATTTAACAAGAAAAAAATGCGGGTCTGGCTTTTATCCAACAGCTATAGATTAGATTGCGAAAAGTGGGCGTTTGAAACTAGAATGAAGCCAGGTGGCTGGGGGCGGAGCAATATGCATGACAGATTACAAACACAAACATTTTTCTCTTTGGAATAGCTTTGAATGATGAATAGTGAATAATAAGATCAGGAATGTGTACAAGATAGTAAACAGGGTCTTTTACGGTAAAACAGATAAAATGGCTGACCGGACAGATAGATGATGTCACCAGGGACAGATATATTGACATATTGAAGCTTCTCTTTGTCTGTGACTTGTGTGCGCGTGTGTGTCACAGAGAAAGAGAAAGATGTACGCTGACAGAAATCAATGCGCACACTGACAAATCGCTCAATGTAAAACAACACAGATCTCTAATTTCCTCTCACCTTTACTAATGGGATCTCTGACCTAGACGAGTGCACACACAACACATTCATTATTTGCTTTAATATGACACAGAGCTTAAATGTGGTTTTATAGAATTATAAGAGCATTTGAGTGGAGCATTTGTATTGAACTATCCACACTGACCTAATTCTATTAGTCAATGTGACCCTGAGCACAACCTTTCCTGTGATAGTTCCCAATACACACAAACACATGCACTCTTTTAAAAGACTCATTTTAAGACAAGTTTAACACACATTTGTATGTGCGTTTGTCCTTTAAACTTTGTGGATCCTTTGACACTCCAGGAAACTCACATATGCAGCTTTTAATAAACACAATGGGAGGGTGTGACGCAATGCTGTGCTGAGAAGTGTGTGTGTTTAGTGACTGATAGATGGTTTGTCCCTGATTCCCTCTTAAGAGCAAAGGAGGAAAAGCAAAAGAAAAGAGAGGAAAGGAAAGGAAAGGACTGAAAGCTTTGAAGCAGACCCAAAGGCAGTTTTGGTTTTGTTGGCGCACTTTAGAGATAAAACAAACAAAAACATCTGTAAACCTTTTTTTGTCTTGTTTTCTATTACACAACTGTTAGTTTCAGTCCTCTAATCTGATTGGCTGAGTGATGTTCCAAAAGTGCTGATATTTAGTATAACAGAAGGTTTCACTGTTTGTATAGGATTTATCAGGACTGTTAATTCTGTTTCGACTTCGTTCTGAATCATTTTCGTTGGCGGACTGAAAATAAAACTTGTTCACGTCTTTTGGCGAAATTAGTAAATGTGGAAATTTACAGGAACTCACTTGACCGTTGTGACTGTCACCAGCAACTTGTACAAATCATAGATTTCATACATGATGTGGGGGAAAAAAACAAGGTCTAGAGACGTTTTTCTAAAAGTTGAGCTTCTTTTAACTTGAGTGGCAGGTTATGTGTGAGACGCTGCAAAAAGACGCAAGAATTGCAACGGTCAAAGGCGTCCGGAACATGCTTACATGGAACTCGATGGAAAAGCAGAGCAAAAAATGAAATGTTTTCTGTTAATGGACACTTAGTTCCTCAATATTTTTATAGAGGTGCATTAATATTGTGATTAAGATACCAACAGCAATTCATTTTCGTGTTATGACAACTATCACCAAAAATAAATAAATAACTTTAAGGATGTGAACAGTTTAGTGAAAAATCTCTAAGTTGTCATCTCATAATTACAGTAATTCCAACAAGATGTGAAAGCAGCGCAAATCTATAAACATTGTCAAAAACACAGTCAGAAACACAGAGTAACAAAGCATGAGTCTTTCATAAGCACCCAGAACATCATCAATAAAGAGTTCGAAGAGACGCATCATTTGTTTTTTAATTATTTGATGAAATTAAAAGAAACAGGAAGCGTGCGTATATGCAGATGAGTGGCGCGGTGTTGTGGACATGTTATTTGTCAGGAATGTGAAGCACGCTCTCACTCTCATTGGGCTAATGGCATTTGATTTTTGTAGCTAGGCAACACTCCCATGCGTGACATTTACCTGCCAGACCAAATAACCAAATACAAAACATTCACATACACACACATTAACGCATGCAGATGTGCACAAAAGCAAGAGGAAAGCATCCAGAATGGTCTTTGTTCATTCAGACATTGTTGATCTGCATGAGGGCCTTCATCATCATCGGTGTAGCAAAGAGACCACGGTGTACGAAAATACACCGTTCATCTGCTGATCTTCATCGCACGCCTCCACACACACACCCACACACTAATAACACCACATACACAACAACCAGTGGTCAAACAGGCTAATTGCTCTCTCAAACGATCGCATTCGTTAATGCTTTCACTCTCTCACACAATTAGAGAGGAATAATAATACCAAAAACACCGGAGCTCTAAACATCCTCTTAATCTGAGACAAACAAACAGCACGCCAGATAAACAACAGAGATTAGAGATTACAATCATCTGATTGCCGTCTCTACACACACACACACACACTCACCTGTGGGTTTGCAGCAACAATCAGTCACAGTCTGTGACTGAGTGTAATGATTATTACTCTAAGACATGATCTCTGGACTATAGGCCGGCATTATAAGCATGTGCTCTAAGCCATAACTTCTGTGTGTGTGAGTGTGTGAGAGAGAGAGCTTTACAACAAGGCTTAAATGCTCTACTGCACAAGCCTTGGGGAAAAAGTTGCCCCTCCTGGCACCCTCTTTTAACCCCTGATTCTCCTTTCAGACACAAAATGAGCATAATCAACCCAGGCATAACACAGTGTTTCCCTCTGATATTCCCATAAACATATCAGTGGCCCAAACACTTACATCTCTCCACGTTCACACTGAATGTGAAACTGCTACTCGATATGACAATAACAGCCAATTAGAAAATATTTGATGTTTAATGGATAAGTGGGGTGGGCGGGGCTTCTGACAAATATGGCTAGGTAAGACAAAAAAACTCAAAACATGGTGTTATGTCACACTTTCAAATGTAGGAATGTCATTGCATTACAAATAAAATAACAAAAAAACACAAGTACACTTTAGTGTACAAATCAAATACTGTACTTAAAGGGTTAGTTTCTATCATTAATTACTCTCATGTCGATTCAAACCCGAAAGACCTTCATTCATCTACGGAACACAAATTAAGATATTTTTGACAAAATCTGAGAGCTCTCTGACTCCTCAAATTGACTGCAATTTAATTACCACTTTCAAGGCCCCAAAAGGTACTAAAGACATTGTTAAAGGTAGGGTATGTATTTTTTCAAAAACACAGTGTGGAAGTTAGTCGGGCCGACACCAACAACAAACATCGAACCAGTCAGCATTAGGGGGCGTATGATGGTCGAGGAGCAAGAGGGAGATTTAAAAAAAAAAAAAAAAAAAAAACAAGAAGAGAGATGATTAGACATAATTCAAAAGAGCTCAAAAGAATATCAATGGAATGAAGATTTATGACTGGGCAAGCACTTTAGGACCCACGTTAATATTAGAAAAGCTTTCCAGCGCTGGAGAGAGCTAAAAGGGAAGGCCTGAAGACGCGGAGGCTGCTTTGATTCCACTTCACATTCGAGTAATAATGGGTTTGAGTGTCATGATTTTCTGGAGCTGCTGTGCTGTTGGCGACTAACAACGGATACTTGTTTGTATGTACTCTTGTGTACTGTATGTTCATTTTTTGTGCTTGTCATTTGCTCATCATCTGCGCTTTATTTTTCGTGAAGTATTTTGTTTTGACACCCACTCTCATATTGCGTGTGTAACAGTGTCCAGCTAGTGAGAGTTGTGCAGGTAAACGACTGCACATTGATGACTGCTAGAGAATGCGATGTTTAGCGTCATTGTCAGTGCACTCGCCTGTGACCGAGCCGGGGTTTGAGACTTACTCGGAGCAGGGTGGTTAGGATTGGAGGGTGAGTTTTGGAGGCGGAGCAATGAAGAAAGGGGTGGGTTTGTTTGGGTTGATTTCAAATATCGACAATGTCCAACAGCATTGTTGAAAAAATACGTGACTTGTTAAATAAAGTCGTTATTTTTGTTTTTGGGTTAGCGCACAAAAATAATTCCCGTTGCATCGTAACATTAAGGTTGAACCCCCAAAGTCACAAGGACTATTTTTGTCTTTAATACCTTTTTTTGGACCTCAAAAGGTGGAATGATGTTGCTGCCTGTGTGTAGAAACCCTCAGATTTCATTAAAAATATCTTAATTTGTGTTCCGAAGAAGAATGAATGTCTTTTGGGTTTAGGATGATATGAGGTTGTGTAATTGATGACAGAAATTTCATTTTTGGGTGAACTAAACCTTTAACAACATATTTATGTGAACTTGAGGTGAATTCGAAATCACTAAAAATCACCAGCTGATTAAAAGTCATTGGTTTAGAAAAGTGAAGTTAATTCTGGGAAAAGTTCTGGCATCATTTATTTGCTCAAGCCACTTGGATAGATATTTTGTTACGTAATGCGATGACATTCATACATTTTTAAATGTGGCTAAAAAACTATTGGGCCCACTGTACAGACTCAAACATTTACCCAAACACAAAAACAGAAGTTTAGACATACTGAAAAACTCTCTGGACAGCATTAACTCAACAGGTGTGTGTTCTTGTATGTATGTGATTTGTTCATTCAGCTGAATCCATTCCCCAAAGAGTCTCCATTGGCAAGGGCCACGTCATACTAGAACCGTTGCTTTGACGTCTTTTCCTGTGCTGTTTTACAGTTCTTCCCCCTTCCTTTTTCTGTCTTTAACAACATGTTTTCCTTGTTTAAAAAGAAATCAAACGGAAACTGAACAAATGGAAGTTATCAGAACACACACTAGAGTGCTATGTGTGTGTAAACCAGGTGTGCTCCAGACCTCTCCTCAATCCTCCCTGCGTCTGGCTCTCATCCTCCTCTTATATCTCCAGACAGTTTTATTAAGTCGTCCCAGAATCCACGAGAAAGAAAAACTGTGACGTCTCTGAGCTTGCAGGAATATCTGGTGCTACTAGATGATTTATAATGAGTCAGTACCATAAATTCCCCTGATTTCTAATTATAGTTTTGTTTCAAAACCTGCTGTGCTGCCTATCTAGGCAGAATGGGTATGTTTTGAGAGAAAGCTTGTACCACATCTTAAGCTAAGAAGTTTCGGTGATTTGTCTCTCTAACTGCGAGTTTGATTTTGAGTTCAACTGGCGCTAATGAAGCAGGTCAGTTCTGCCACGATTTCTCATGACAAGAAAGCGACATATTTCCACTAACTGAAAAGACTGAAAGGGATGTTTTACTGGGAAAAAAGAAGAGTATAGTGTTTGTGCTGGAGGGTATATCCTCCAGGTCTCGGAAGAGGAAGAAAAAGAAAAGGAGAAGTGAAAAAAGTAGAGAGCTTGTTGACATTGGGCCCATATTTAACCGCCTACACACCACTCTGTGCTTTGATGTAGCAGAAGAAATTAAAAAAGGGTGGAACAGAGAACTGAAAGAGAGAGAAAGAAAGGAGCAAGAAAAAGAACAGAGAGACAAGGAAAGAAAAACAAACCAAAGTCATCAACGTCTCAGTTTCAAAGTGAGAGAGAGAGAGAGAGAGAGAGAGAGAGAGCAAGGTCAGGCTACCATATTAGCAGCTGAGCATCTCATGCAAGATATCTTTGGCTTTTAGCATTGTGAGATGCGGTGTTTGCTAAGCATCACTATTACTATTGCTCACGTACAAAGGGATTCATTCAAATAATGTAAGATCATGTAAACGCCTTAAACTTGGTCTTTTTTTCAGGTAATCAAACCGTTTAAGAACCAAAATCTTGTGCGCATGGAAAAGACGAGGAAAAGAATAAACATTAAAAGTTTTTATGATAAGCTGATTTTGGATCATGATCATTTTTGTACATTTAAACACAATCATTAATATCTCAAATCATGCAGCTTGATGAAAAGTGTTTTTAAGTAACCTTTTTTAAGCAATCAGACATATGTAGTGGATGATAAATCAGGCTTTTAATTACATTTAATAGGTACTAGAACAATAGAGTCATTAGCGGCAGCCACCTGACTATTTTCATCAGAAAAAATTACAGTTTATATACTTGCCTTTTTCACTTTAACTTTGGTTTTATATTTGCACACAACAAACTTACCAACTACCTTTACTTTTATTCAGCAAGGACACATTAAATTGCTCAAAAGTGACAGTAAAGACATTTATGATGCAACACTAGATTTCTATTTCAAATAAATCTCACGAACTTCCTATTCATAAAAAAATCACGGTTTATACAAAAATATTAAGCATCTCTTTTCAGCATCTGTAGCAATAATTTTCTTTGGCAAATTAGAATGATTTCTAAAGGATCGTGTGACACTGAAGACACATTTTAAAGTCAGAAAGAGTGATTTGAAATTGGAAAAATATTTCACAGCATTACAGTTTTTACTATATTTTTAATCAATAAATGCAGTCTTCGTGAGCATAAGAGACGTCTTTCTGACACCAAACTTTTAAACAAAACTGTAAAGTGTCACTCATTTATTAGAGATATGCTATTATAACTTGTAAAATCACATAAGCAAAGAATTTGCCTCAGGTTAAGATAGCATGAAATGTTGTTTCAAGCAGTGAACACATGTTATTATTCTGAGCTCAAGATATAGAGGACGAGAACAGAGAAACCAATGTCTGACTTTATTCAGCTTAACTTTCCTTCACACCATCCCTCTCACACTCACAGTTCATACTATCCACATCCTCTCTTCTCGTGACACTGCCACAATGGCTGAATTCCCACCAGCTCTTATCAGAGGTAATGTACTTCCTGGGTCGTGACCTTGGCAGGAAAAACCTCAACTTCCTGTTGAACTCGCCACGACCCGCTACGCTTTTTCTTTTGAGTTTTCCATGACGTGATGTTCCCCAGCCATTCAAAAGAGTGGCGCACTTTCGCTCCCCAAATGCTCTCACGCTTTACTACTAAATGGCAGCTTAAATTGTAAGAAAGATTAATCTGGAAATGGTCCACACTCTCAATCTACATCTGATAACTAAGCATTTTAAGAAACATTGGAACTAATGAGTATTTCAAAAAAGTTCCATCAGATTATTTTGCAATAATTGAGTTATTCAGGATTGATTTATTCAAGGCTGATCTGTGCAAGTGCAAAAATGTTACCCTCTACATGGCACATATTTAAAGGCAACTCACATTTGCGCCGCTGAACGTCAGTAATTTTTTATGAGAGTTGGCGATTTGAGGTGACTTGAGTGACAGGAAGGATGCGATAAAGTTGAGCATGAGTTCAACTTTATGCAAATGAGGCGACAACCAATGGGAGTTCAGACAGTGAGGCCTGTGATTTCCCAGCTAAACATTTAGATACAGTATTTAAAAACAGGATCACTACTAACACAGACTTTCTACCAACATCCATCTCTTTACTCACATGCAAGCGCCCAAACACCGGCTACTTCCGATAATAGCATTTTATTTTGCTTGAGTATTTACATTCCACTGTGTCTCAGTCCTTCGAAACGTCAGAAGAGGAGATAGATGATGCACTATTACAACCAGACACACACACACACACACACACACACACACACACACTGTCTGTTCAGTGAGGTTACATCAATGCAACTGTCAAGGCTACACATGACATTCTGACTTCAAGAAGGAATGGCAGAATTTTGATTAATAGGTGATCTCTTTAAATTTTTTACACAAACATATTGTTTTAGACTGTTCTATTGCTTTTTTTCAAACTGGCCCAAAGATATTTTTTAATGATATTATCCCCTAACCTTTACATAAACCTCTATGCATTTTCAGATTTTCATTAAGACACTACTTAGTGTATTTATTAAGCCAGGTTGGTCTTTACAATGTGGGGAAAACCTGAGCCACACACACACCTGTGGCCTGCAGCTAGATTCATATAAACCATAAAAGCTCTTTCAGGATCTAAATAACCTCAGGACCCTGACTTAATCTGTCTAAACTCAAAATATCACGCTGCCAGCCAGCGGCAAAAACGGCTGTGGTTCTGTCCTGATTTCCTTCAGTAAATCCCAAAGCTAGCATGCTAAGATCTTTTCACTGCTCCACGACAGAGATCAAAACATCTGACATATGACACTCAAAGTGTAGAGAAGAACAAATCAGAGGGAATGAAGTGAACATAAGCACATGACAAGTGCAAAAAGAGAGATAAATGTCAAAAGAGGAACTGAAGAATCATATCATCAAAGAGAGAGAGAGAGAGATGCTAACTTAGCATGCATATTGACTGTTTATTAGTACTAAATCTAAAGTGTGACCTTTATATAAGTCATTATCAAGGTTTGAATTCTTAGTTTCAGTCCAATTTAGTTTCATTTTTCATAAGTTTCAATCTATGAGTATGTTTGTTCTTCAAAAAGTACAACTGAAACATTATCATAAAGTGAAAGCTAGAATATGAAAAACTAAACTAAACTGAGTCAAAATAGAAACTAAGCAAGCTAAACGGAAACTGTAAAAAATTGTAAAGTTTTTAATTTAGTTTTTAATCTATATAATTAGTTTCAGTTTTAAGTTTGTCAGTAAATTTCATTTTTTATAGTTTTATAGCAAAAAAATATAAACTATTTAAATGTCATGGTGATTCTATTTTAGTTTTTGAGCATGAACATAAGTTCAAGTTTAGTTTCACAATTCAGTAATTATTTTAGTTTTTAATTATTACGGTTCACAATAAAATCCTACATATTGCATCCAATAAATACTATATGGATATGATACACATCATATAAACACAACAAAACAAATTAAATGTCAAAAATGTCCCGTGTGGGAGGGACAAACACCTGGTGGGGATTTGGATGAGGAAGAGAATGGAAAAGAAACATAAACGCAGAACAAAAGAGGAGAGAGAGTTGGAAAACCCTGTCCACCTCTGAGCCACATGTGCTGAGCGATGATGACCACTTAATCAATAAGGCCCCGTTTCCAAGACAACCCTGATTTCCTGTGCCATGTCCTCAGACACGATGATTGTCTATGATGCCGCCCTGAGTGTGTGGGAGTGTGAGAGAGAGTGTGAATGAAAAAAAAGAGGAGATGAGTACATTTTGAGTAGATAGAAACACACACCGTTTGAAGAGCGTTTGTTTAATTGGCGCAGCATCTCTCTCTCATTTCCTGCGTCCTCTCCCAGGATGACACACCCTGTGATGATAGGGTGGATGAATGTGTTAGCAGTTAGTCTGCCTTATTTCGTACAACGACCTCATTAATCGTGCACGATAACAAACCAGAGATGGCGACAGAAAGGTGATAAAACTCCACTCAGGTACACAAATGCAGCTTCGCACATCTATGAAGGTGCTCTTATGCATGAGGGAATGCGCGAGGAAGGAAAGGAATGGAAAGACACAGGAGAGAGATTAGGAGAGATAGACGCTAAAGGAAAAGGGATTTATAAATAGGGTTTATCGCTACACTTTTACCTGTTCTTCTCCTCTCTTACAAATCTCTCTCCCACACACACACACACACACACACATAAAGGCTTAACCTTTGAAACATGCGCTCTCTTTCTCCTGGGACGAACACTCACACACACACAGCTGGTCTCTTAAGCCCCTCATTTTTGGGTCAGGAGGTTGTGCTTACTACTTCATGTGGAGCTATTTCAGCCATAACGTAGATGGATTGAGCTGCACTAATCGCAAGGCCGACCCACGGCAGGGTTACGCAAGGACCACGCATGCAAAGAGACTGAAATATGGTCCACACCGAGCATCCACTAGTTCACAATTATGTACGCTGTTTTTGAGCATTACTGCATGGCTCTCTGGAATACTTCATTCTGATTGGTCAATTGCAGTCAAATGTTTTTGTATAATGGCTGCTAAACTGAATAATTGACCATTGTCCCAGGGCAACGATTTCCTATATAGCTGTGCTAGCTTTATGTCTCTATTAATCCGTGATCTTTTTCTTTCTACATAATGAAATCATTTCAGCTTATATTAACGAATCTGCTTTGCATCAGGGTTCTGAATAGACTACTGGCTATTTTGTGATAATGACCAACATTATCCTGTACATGAATACCCACTTTAACACCTTTAAAAACAATGGCATTCGCAGCGCACTTAACATACATAATGCGCCCTATTACCAAGTGAAACAATGTTTAACAGGAAATTATGCTGTGTTAGTGGGATAAATGGATTTTATGAATCTTGATTTGACTGGCTCATTTGGTCAGATGGATTGATAATATAGAAAAATGCATATTAGCCTTTTATTATATTCTTAATTTGAAATATTTTAAACAAACAGCCAAGAAAGTGAAGGTTTAAATTTTGATTATTTTCTATGACATTAAGAAAAAAATTAGCGTCGAGTTTTTTTGCTTTTGAAAGCAATGTATACTTTTAAAAATGCTTTAAGTTGATCAAACGTGACAGCAATGATATTGGCTATGTTGCCAAAAAATGTCTATTTCAAATAAACATTCATCTAAAAATCCTGAAAAAAAGTGTCAGTTTCCACACAAATATTACTAAGCACAACTGGTTTCAACACTGATAATACAAAATGTTATTTGAGTTAGTATAGACACTTATTTGACAGTGTAAACAATATTGATTTCAAGTTCTCTTTAAAATGAACGCCTGAGAAAATGATTTTACTGAATCCTATTGCTGTTCCCTACTGTTTCTTGTACCTTAGCCTAGAGCTTCAGATTCTAGTTTTCTGTGGTTTTTGCAGAGTTGTGAGTGTATGTAGTCAACAAGGAACTATTTAGCTCCAGAATGCTCGAGGAGAAGCCCTGATTGAATCAGCATGATTGGAGCTATTATCATGTTTCCTGTGCAGACCATGTGACGGGAGAGACGTGGCTTTTGATGTGAGCCAGTTTGGAAGCCTATGGCTGATGTGAACAAGCATAGAGTTATCAAAGCAGGTCAAAATGATGCAGATTTCCCTCGTTCCATCTGGTGTTTAAATGTTCAGTCTATATGAATCAATGTGTAACACAGGGCCTAAAAAGTCCAGTGGGCAGCTTTTGATGTAAAGGCTTAGCATGCAAGCGTGTTTGTGGATGTGAGCGTCTGACCTGGACGTTATCTGGCGAGCCATACTTGGGTGTAACTGGGGGAGGGGTGGCATCAGACATACAGAGATCAACCTCAATAGAGAAGATTAACCATGAACTAATCATCCTCTTTCTGTGTGCTTCAGGTGGTCTGTGTATTTGTGTGCACATGTGCGTGTGTATGAGGCAAACGGCATGCAGCAAAACTCCTGCACTTTTCCATAATCCTGGTCTCCAAGCGTGAGCCTGCGAGCAGACTAATCCGCCGTATTTACGTATTAATAACCAGCCAGGCCACAAGATCATCATTACACATGATGTTGTTGTAAGTTAATCTCTCTAAATGGGATGCTTCAGAGCTACATGACTCCATGGGACGACCTGTGCATGACTGAAATGCGGACGGAGGGCCATAAAAAAACAACACAATAGTTAACTAATCAGCAAGTCAATAATTGTCAAATTTATACATTTATTATTAAATTACATTTATTATATTAATGTATTTATTAAATTAATAAATGTATATATTATATACATTTATATATTATTAAAAACATTATCATTATAATAAAAATATATACATATATACATATATATATATATATATATTTATATATATATATTTTTAAATATTAATATAATATTTTTATGTTTTTAAAATAAGTTAGTTATGCTCACCAAGGCTGCATTTATATGATTAAAAGTTAAAAAACAAACAAAAAAACAACAACAACAAAACCCCATCTGAAATAGAAAGGTTTTGAAACATTATACATTACCGTTCAAAAGTTCGGGGTCAGTAAGAATTTTTTTTTTTTGCAAAAGAAATTAATACTTTTATTCAGCATGGATAAATTAAATTGATCAAAAGTAACAGTTACAAAAGATTATATTTCAAATAAACGAACTTCTTTTGAACATCAAAGAATCTTGAAAAAATTGTACTCAACTGTTTTCAACATTGATAATAATAATAAATGTTTCTTGAGCAGCAAACCGGCATATTGTGAAGGATCGTGTGACACTGAAGACAAATTCAGAAAATTCAGCTTTGCCAACACAGGAATAAATTACATTTTAAAATATATTCAAGCAGAAAACAGTTATTTTAAATTGTAATAATATTCATACATTTCTTTTTTTTTTTTATTAAATAAATTTAAATGATTTTAAATTAGAATTTAAAATATAGAAATGAGATAAATGCAGCCTTGGTGAGCATAAGAGAATTCTTTTAAAAAACATTAAAAATCTTATATATATATAAATTATAAATATTCAAATAAAAACAAATTTGCATTAAAATGAATATATTATGAGAAAATAAAGATGATGTGACACTAAACAATGACCACTTCTGTTAATCAGCAATCAAGCTCAGTTATCGGTCAATGCCATCTCACAAAACGACTCCAAATCGTCTCCCATCTTCTTATGTAGTAGGAGACGAGAATGAATAGCTGTGAATTCCAAAGGTCCAGCATGGCACACTAGCCATAAACATCTAGACATCCCCAGCGTCTGTAGGGCTAAAGAGATTCTCCTTGATTTAATAGATTTATTAGACTTTGATTCGATTAGGACACAGAGAAGGCTCAGCTCTAAATGACAGCTCAGGCAGAGGGCACATTGGCTGCACAGAGGCTAAATTAAAGGGTAAGTATAGTCTGTCTCGGCTGCTTACCACAAGCCCAGACCCCTGTACCACTCTTCAGAGGTTTCACTTCAGCTAACGGCATCCTTAATCGCTCTCATTATCCGAGAAGTATCAGGTTTTTAGGCCAGTGAAACTTAATTGTCAACGGTTTAATTTTCCACTAGTGCTGTGCTTTTTGACAGTGCTCTTGGTGGTAAACGGTGTCATGACTAGACCAAAAATGTGGGTGGAAAAAGGTCAGAAAATGGGAGACTCAGAAGAAACGCTGCCACAAAAATGACAAGTGGAGGTATAGTGAAAACAGCAATTCTCTCCAGCGTCCAGTCTCAAACAAGCCTGCACTTTTCCTGTTGTTCCTGCTGTCATAGCAGAGCCAGATTTTTTATCTTATCACCCTTTTCGAGTGCATCTAAGCCAGAAATGTGGAGAAATGTTCATAGCTATGAAGAAATGTGCTTAGTGGGTTGGGAGTGTAGGGTAAACAGGGTTTTCGATGAGAAAAAAAGAAGATGCATGTCCAGTTCAGAGTAAGGTCAGCATTCAGGTGGAGGTTAGGAATGCATGCACAAACCAAATCATCCACCCACACATAGACACACACACAAGCCAACCATGTGAGTCTCACACGCTTATCTCATGGGTGCATTCTCTACCATTTCTGTTGCCCTCTTCCTATCATTCCACTTCTTCTTCTTCCACTTCTGGTCTTTCTTACTGTCCTCTGCCTGTCAAACGATTGCTTAATAAGTGCTTCCTTTTTTTCCACATAACACTCATTAAAACTCTGACTTCCTTATCATATGAAAAAATTAAACCAGTCTTCTAAGTCAGTGGAAAAAAAAGACCTGAAGTCATTCAATTTCAGAGAATTCGGTCATGAGCAAGAACTCAGAACTCAACTTTATGCAAATACACAGTGACAAAACCACCAATGAGAGGGCAGACAGAGATCCTTATGAGGGTTAGTTCAGCCAAACATGACAATTCTGTCATCATCTACTCAACATAATATTGTTCCAAACCTTTGCATGTTATAGGCCAATTTCAAACTTCCAGTTTTTTGGCTTCCGGATTGGCCCACGCTGGGTAAACTAATTTCCGGTAACAACGATGGCTGAGCCTAACAAGAATCAGTTCGGAAATCAAAGTCTTTGTACAAATTAAATATCATGAAAATGTATGAACTGTCTTAAGAGCTAAATTTAAGAACGGATTCGAAATGACGGAACTTAACTTGGTTACATCATTCTGCGTGTCTGCTTTGTGCGGCTGTGCAAACTCAATGCAACTTCAGAGTTTTTCATGATGCGATGGGGAAATCATCGGCTGTCAACTTCCTTCTCACAAGACCTGATCCGCTGATTCATAATGAGAAGCTGAACCGTTCGCTCCCTGGATGCGTATCTGGATATATTCATAATAAACAGCAACACTTCTGTCATGTCTCAATGATATTTCATCTCATTCACTCACATATGCTCCTGTCATCATCATCCTAAAATCTGCAAATAAATACACTCTATTAAAAAACCCATTAGTAGTAGTATTGTTACTGATGCACATTTCATAGTTGCATTGCATACTATAGATTAAAGGCCCGTTCACACCAAGGACAATAACTATACTGATAAAGATATAGTGCTTCTAAATAAAAATAGAATAGCCGAGTCCACATCACAATTATAATGACAACGGCACAGAGAAACGATATTGTTGGAATCATTGACAGAACGATTTTTTTCAGCTGACGAATGATAAAAACATTGACAGCCAATCAGAATCCATCCTGCTTTAAACAGCATTTAAAGTGGCAGAAGACAAAACTGCAGCGCACGTAGACACTAATATAGCTATCTTTATATCTACCAGAAAGACTCAGGAGGCAAGATAACGTAACAATGATATTTATTAGCAATCAGCAAGCAAAAGTGGTAAGATAAAGTTCTTTGGTGTAGGCCGCGTATGTAGCTTACATACTGAGTATTGCGGACTCTGCATTTCCTGCCTAAAGATGAAGGCAAGGCCGTAGCTGACCCACAGGAGGTATGGACAGGGACTATCCTGGTGTTGGGGGGGGTGATGGAGGTGAAGGCTGGCGTCAGCATCTGCAAACTCAGACATGTGTAAGTACCGATCTTATATATTCCAAGTGTTAGATAATGATTGGCTAGATCTAAACTAATAGTGACATAACATTTGAGTCTTCCCAGCAGAACTTGCACTAGAGCTTTCATTTACTGTTATTCGTGTGAATGGGCCTTAATGCAAAGACTACGATTAATGCATTTTGTATACAATGTGGTCTTGGAAATAAAATGTCTTAGTTTCACCATTTTAATCTGTCAGGATCAGTTAATATATTCTTGAAAAACTTGAACTTTGAACAAAATGGCTTCTTTAAGCAAAAAACTGTATTTAGTGTGACCTCCTGGACTTCTGAGAATCTGAGAAACTTCTCATCAGATTTTGAACGTTTTCTTGGAAGTCATTTTTTTCTGTTTTTTAGTACTGCATACAAAGTTCTAGTATTTTCTGGTTATATTCTAATTAAGAGACTGAGGAATAATTATATATATATATATATATATATGTATATATATGTATATACACACACACACACACACACAGAGAATATACTTATATAGCCTGTAACTGCATATGTACAGGCAATTTAGTTTTTCATATAAATAAATGCTCATCATTTGTGCCCTGCATGAGAAAGAATGTCATATAGATTTGTAAATGGCGTAAAGTAAATGATGACAGAATTTTCATTTTTACAGTCATATTTCTAGATCTTTATTTTAAAAAATGAATCAAGGTGGACATTGATAACTCAGCAAAGTCTTACCAAATCTTGATTACTTGCTTACTGATAGTCTTAGCACAACCAGAATGGCAGGGTGGTGGGCCTGGCTGGCAGTGCCCTCTCAGGCAAGCGGATGCCAGGCAGAAACATGCAGAGGGGCCGTCTGTGCCAGCGAGGGCAGACTCAGGCTTTCAGTGGTCATGAATGAGGCTTATTTATCCCAGCGCGTGAATAAGGCCAGTCAGGGAAAACAGCACAAAAGGAGACAGAGGCTCGTTGGCATGCACACAGTGTTGCCTCAAAAGCAGTGTTGCAAGACTTTGGTATTAGTGAGAGGCATTGGATGAAACAGAGATCCAGTGTGTGACGGGATCGTTTCAAAACACTGTGTTTCCGAGAGAGATCGTCAGATTCAATTAATATTGAAATCATAATTTAACTTATGCAGTGTTAAAAGTGTAATTCCATTGTCACGTCAGCAACAATCACACACTTATCCTAAAGTTACATGCACTTCCTTGTTTTTGTTTCATTTTTTTGTTGCTTTGTTGTTTTTGTTTTTTTGTGAGGGGGCAGGACCTTGGGGCTGTGCATCCTGGGTAAGTAATCTGTCTTTGTCTCTTCCTGGTTTTGTTTGCATTGGCCTGGATGGGGGTCACTGAAAGTAGGCACAGACTCATCATCCACGGTATGTTTGGGTCATAGGGATAGGGCCATTCATTATCTATTTAAAATATATAAAAGCATTATTTTAGTTAACGACCTGTGAACATGAGAGCACCATAAGGCAGGGCTATTTTAATAGCGTCCCAGATTTAAATCTTATTAAAATGCAGATAGAGTCCGCTTGAATCTCTCATTTGTATCATCACTCAGACATGTTCTCAGGAGTTCCATGTGGCATTGTAAATAAAATAAAATAAAAATAAATTTAAAAGTAAATAAAGTGTATATAAAATTATAATAAAACTTTTTACAACCATATTGTGAAAAATATTTAGAAAACATTTTACTGTATTATATGTCTTGTGTTTAAGAAAAATCATCATTTCAAGTCATTTCAGACTTACCGCATAAATATCAAAATGCTTCAGAAAGTTCAAAAGTTTGGGGTCAGTATGATTTTCTTTAAAAAAAAATATTAATAATTTTATTCAACAAGGATAAATTAAATTCATCAAAAGTGCACGCTAAAGACTTTTACATTGTTAAAAAAAAAAAATTCTAATCAAGAATCCAGAATAAAATGCATCAGTTTCCACAAAAAACATTAAGAAGCACATTTCTCAACATAATAATATGAAACACTTCTTGAGCACCAAATCAACAATGTAGAATGATTTCTGAAAAATCATGTGACACTGAAGAATGGAGCAATGCCGTAACAGAACTTAATTACATTTTAAAACAGAAAAGAGTTATTTTAAATTGCAAAAATATTTCATAATATTACTGTTTTTAATCTGTTTTCAAACAAATAAATTCAGCCTTGGTAAGCATAAAAGACTTCTTTCAAAAAAATCAAGAGCCAAAACATTTGAGCATTTGTATATATGGAAAATCTTCAAAAGGCTGAAACTTTTTTAGCTTTATTACCCATCCCTACTGGGTTCCCAAATGGATTTAACAAAATAGCAGTGTTTAGCATCGCTCTCAGTTCTGTGCATGGGTGATTCCTTCTTTCTATTGGAAAAACAACCACTATCACTAGCTTTCATGTTCAAAAAGAAATTAAAATTCCCATCAGAGTACGATTCCAGCTGGTACCATCAGCGAAGGACAAGATTACAGACAGATTGATGAAATGATTCATTTAGCTAAAAATATGCCACGTCCAAGCATCAGTAACTTCAGCCTTTTGTAAATAACCTCTGAGAACAGCAAAACGGGGTAGAGGACCACAGTAATGATTCAATTAATCACTTTACACATGTCTATTCATGCCCAATCTAACCTGATTAATGTGCACTTCTTAATTATTATCCCGGCACTTTTTGAGACACTCATTCAATGTCATTCCTGACGACGTTAACGGCTTTTAACAGCGAAATTAACACAGACGCCTGGTTTTCTTTTATGGAATTATAAACTCCCAGAGAACAGAACAATGTCCTCCCTGCTTTTTGATTTGAATTCACAAGCACTCTTTCATGTTCTCATCTGCATCCATTAACCAAACACATCCATTTGCCTTTTATTTAAAAAAAAAAAAAATCCTTTTTGTGACCTCAACGCTTTCAGTTAATACCAAGCTTAAAAGCTCAATTTAAAACAGTGAGAAAAATGGACAAATGACAAAATACGAAATTGGCAGATAATGAAAACAATGTTTTCTCAATCATTGTATGTAGTCTGAAGGTGAGCCCATACTGTGTTTCTGTTCCTCAATGAGCTGGTGAGCTCATAAAAGGCGCATACGGTATCTGATTGTTCAACTCAGATATTTCTTTACCATATAGGTAAGCATTAACTGTTTGATTATGTCATTGCCTTTCTCAATCTTTGGCTATGTCCAAAACCTGAAAAGTGCAGTATACAGAGATTGCAAGCAAACATTTGTCATTCACTGCCTATAAAATTCCACAATCATGTGAAAGAAGCAAAAATAATTCATTATTTTTACAACTTCTGATTAAATTTCCTTCATGTCCTGCATGTCCTGCATTGTCTCCCCAACCCCCCATCCCCACATACCCTCATGCGTCATTCCATTTGGTAACATTTTTAAGTCTCTTTCCTTTCCTCCGCCTCACTGACCTGTTTCTTCTCTCTGTATTTTAAAAGCAAAGCAATTCAGAATCCATGTCTGCTGAAGTCTTTCAGTCTAACTCATCAAAGGTACCATGTCTCCTCTCTCTCTCTCTTTTGTCAGGTGTTATTTATGAGACGTGTAGCGGAATTCCTGTGAGCCTGCAGCACCTGCTATAGTTGGACGGGGAGCCGAGCAGCAGCTGCCGTACTCTGTAAGAGCAGAGAAAATGTTGTGAAAGCACTGTGATTATGTTATTTAAGTGTTAAGGGAGACCAGGAACATTAAAGGACATTGAAAAAGTGTCGTGGATTTGTTCAGGGAAGCTGGGAGCTGCAAAAGAACTGTGAAAGCTTTGTGAGAACAAAAAGGTCTAACAACGTTTTCAAACACATTATGAAAGTGTGCTGAAAATGTTAAGTGGAACCTGGGAGTTTTTAAGAATAAAGCATGGACTGTAAACACTGATTGCCTCAAATTTAAGTTAAGAAATTCAAAGTTTAAGTAAGCAGAACTGATTTTTATTTTGTACTCATACATTTTAATTCTTCTTAACTTGAAATGTTTGAGTACACTCATACATTTAACTTAAAATGATCATATAACCCCAATGTAAACATTTTTATTAGTGTAAAATTAACTAGCTATAAGAAGCTAACTTGCTAATATGCTAACATGTTGACAATAGCATGGCACAGCACTTGCTGAATGAGTACACCAATATAAAGCATTTAACAATCTTGCTCTCAAACCAAGCCGCATGCACCACTTGAGTCACCATGATGGTAACTCTCCAAAAACCCACATTAACAGAAATTCTTCAAAATTAGCCTAACAAAACATTAATCACGACTAAATCTCCCACTTAACATTAATCATGCACAAAAAACATTATACAACACTTAATTTTAGCATTTACTCTCCATTTCGAGTGCCATGGGCAAAGGATGCTGGGAAATAGAAATCCCAGCCTAGTTTCAGTTGAACTTAAGTTCGTCTAAATGAAAAGAAATAAGTTCATAAAACTCAAAACAATGAAACAGTTCAGTTTACTTAAAATATATCAGTTCTGTGAACTTGAAAGAAAAAGAAAGTGCTAAATACTCATCAAAGGTAATATGACTGAACTAATTTGTTATATTGTTTAATTTAAATTTGTCCTACTCAAACCAATAAATTTATTTTAAGCTGAAGAATAAAGAATAAAGGAAGACAATTAAATTATGATAATACTTTACTGTATTATTTGTTAAAATAGTTTAATGCATTAGGTATGATGAGCAAACAATGAACAACATTACATACTGAATTTATTAATCTAAAAGTTAATTTTTTGTTCATTTTTGTTTGTTCATAAAACCTTCGATGATGTTAATTCAACTTGAAATGTTAAAATAATAGATGTAGAAACTAACCTTGATTAATAAATGCTGAAAATGTACTTTTCATAATTGAACCATGGTGTAAAGTGTTTAGAAAACTAATACCAATAAATAAAGATCAAATGCTAATAAGCAAACATGCACTTCATGTGAAGTGCAAACATAAAAAAAATAATAATAAATAAAATAAAACGACAAGTAACTTAACTATTTTTTGCTGATGTTTGAACTCAAGTTCAGTCATCACTTCTTGTCAGTGTTGTAACCAGGTAAACACAGCGCACAGGTGAACATAGCAAGGTCAGCGTTTGTTTTGACTGCAAACACCTGAATCAGGACAGGTGGACTTTAATCTGCCAGTTTAGAAAGAGAGCATCATCGCCAACACAGCTAAAGCACACACAGGACAAAAAACACATTAGCAACTGAATGCTGTAGCATCTGCTGGGTGAAATCAGTTCCAATAAAAGTGACCAAAAACACAAGATCATCCTTAAAATCAAATTTATTATTTACTACAGTTTTACAGAATTTACTGGTTTTATAATGCACGATTCATTGTCGCATGTCACTCCAAGATAAAAAAATATTTGTAATCTTCAATCAAAATGTAATCAACTGCTCTGCCTCAATCCATTCAATTTTACTCATAAATACATAACATTATAGAAGTAAAATAGGTTGCAAATGTCATTTCAGTTTAAGTAGAATGCCAAGATATTAACCACCAATCAGTTCAAGGCACAGAACAAAATTATTACACAAGTCATTTATTTGCTCTTGATGTCTAACCCCAGTTCAGTATCAGGTAACTATCAGGTAAACTTGGCAAGGCCAAATACTGTGTACTGCAAATACAGGAGGGATACCACTCCTTGCTCTGTGATTGGCTGAAATATGGAGTGGGAAGCTCTGATACCATCAGGTACCAGGTGCAGACGGACAGCAGGGGTGGGGGAGTCTGACAGCACCAGCAGAGGTGAACACTCACAGCTTAAAAAAATGTCCAGATCACGTACAGCGAGAGCATGAAACCAAATCTGGTTCACATTAGGGCAGTTTTAAAAGGAAATGTTGCAATGACATCCCCTCAACCTCGCACGGTACCCCAGGATAATTATTACTAGTTGAGGTGAGAAATTCCCAGGATGCCATTTAACACATGGACAGATGACATCAGAGGAAATCTGTGGGGACCTGAGGCAAACATATGGAGCTGGAGAGCAGAAACAAACAGTTTACTAAACACCGCTTAAACACATTCATCATCACATGTCAAGCCAACACACACACAAGCATGTTTAATGCTTACTAACAAATCACATAGACCCTTAAGAAACATAATAATTGGGGTGACGGCATCTTGTTATGTTATATTTTGTGTGTGGTAGGCTATATTACATCACAGAGTGATGCATTAATTAAATACAGACCATACATTTCTTCATACAGTGTATAAATGGCCAGTGCAGCATTTTTTTTTTCCGCAAAGGCTACACTTTTTTCCCCCATCACATCTTTCTAGATGTTTACCGGTGTTGACGGTCGCTGTGGCAGAAAGCCTTTCACAATCTGACTAATACACACACTCATAGTATGACCTAACATGCTACTTCTCCAGGGAGTTCAGATGGACAAGGACACACACACACACACACACACACACACACACAGATCTCCAGGGAGCCGTGGATAGAGACGCATTACGAGTACCCCTCAAATCATAACGCATCAAACCCTGCAGAGCTCCTCAGAACCTCAGAGAACAGAGATCTCACGCTGCCTCCCAGCATCCCTGACATTTCATACATCACTTTGATAGATCACTTTATCGGTGCAGCCGCTCGCCGGCATAAGAGCTGTATTCATAAGACCATGCGAGCCTACGAGCTGATAAAAGTATACAGCATATTCATCATTATCTTCTTAGCATTGTTTTGATGCGATAAGGGCTGAAAGCATTAAATGAGAATGCATTATTTCAAGCTGTAATTTCACTTTCTGATGCAACAGGGCTGCAAACAGTGACGGCTGAAGGTGTGTTGATACTCTTTAGGAGCTGTTTCTGTGCGAAAAGAGACTGCCATGTCTTGTGGATCAATCAGGAGATATTGCAGGTTGTTGCCTATAGATGCAATATGAGGATGATGGGATTGGATGAGAGCATGAAGCTGGTAAGATTAAAGAAATGAAAAATATAGCTTTTCGTTTTTAGCAGAGGTTCTTAATACACAGGGGGTGAAGATAAGAAAAACACTCTATAGGTGGTGATAAGACTTCCATTGCTCTTCCTTTGCTATGTCCATATAACACATTGAACAGAATGGTTTTGTTGTTGTTGTTGTTGTTTTAGCATAATTTTCCCTATATCCCCGTCTACACTATGAAATCGAAAATATCCCGCTTATTATGTGGCTATAGATGCTATATATATATATATATATATATATATATATATATATATATATATATACATTATTTATTCTGTTGCTATATATATATATATATATATATATATACATATGTGTGTGTGTGTGTGTGTGTTTGATGTGTTCATCTCAATTACAACATGAATTTAAATACTTAAATTCAAGAAATTAAATAAGAAATACTTTCCATATTATATTCTAACAATTTGCTTTAGTACAATGACAATGTTAAAGCCAATCATTTAATTTCAGAAACTAATTTAATATTTTATTATTAAAAAAATCTTTCATTTTGTCATCTTTATAATATAGAAAAAATTCTCACACAAAATAATTGGTCATTACTCATTAAAATATAATATAGCTGCCTCTACATTTTAGCGAGGCATTCCCTCACAAGGGAATCGTCACATTTAGGGATCTTCCTTGGCATCAGAATCCCTTAGCTAACTGCACCTTCAGTTACAGGAACAATCCTCCTGGAGCAACCTAAGGTTAAGTGGCTCGCTCCAGAGCACAATGGTATTCGTTCATGGATCGTTCCTTGGGGATTTGAGCTTGCAACCTTTTGGTTACCAGCCCAGATCTTTAACTACTAGATTACACCTACATCTACTTAAAACAGTCCAGGAAAAGTCCACTAGCCCTATATTGTGTAAACAGTTAAACACAAACTTTAGGTTTAAGGCCAGTTATGGAGATGCATGACAGGGAGAAAGAGAGAGACAGAGAGAGGGAGAGACTGAGAGAGACTCCAGTGACTATCCAAGCTCTTAAGAGTAGTCCCAAGTCATATTATTAAAGACAATAAATGTATCAGCACAACAGACACACAAAATTACCCCCCACACAAGCCAATTACGAGCACTCATATTCTCAGGTGCACTGAAGAAACCCTAACAGGTGCACACGCTCATACACACATACTCGTAGGCTTATCCCTGAAGAGCACGCCACTTAAGTTGTCAGACTCCGATCGGAGTCTTTCGGACAGGTGTACACACAAACATAATATCCCCAAAGAGTGAAGGAGTGGAGAAGGGGGGGACGAAGTCTTAATTTCCTGTGTGATGTGGCAGCGACCTTCCCACCATGCCTGCACACATACACGTTGGGATAGATGATTGTATTAGATGAGGTCATACACCTCACACACCTGTTCATATGACTCACACCGACAAGAGATCTATGGAGAAGTGTTTATCTCAAGAGAATCTATTTCATACACACTCTATTAGATGAGATCAACACAACACAGTGGCATTGAGCAGAAAAAAATAAGACTGATAGCAAACACACGCACACACACACACACACACACACACACACACACTCATTGTGGAATGTGTGCTGCTGGGTCCAGACAACACAATACTTGTGAATGATCCGAACTGGCTGTTGTCATTGCAGGAAAGTGTTACACTTTGCCGAGCTGTATGTGTGTTAGTTTGTAAATTTACTTAATTATACTTTGAAGACAAATTTGTCATGACAAATGTCATGACTAAATAGCTCTGAAGTCTCATTTTAAGAACATCCTAATTAACAAATAAATAAATACATAAAGTAGCCTTAAAAAATGCACAGATTTTGTTTGAAACTAATAAGCATATTGCATTAATGTTATGACAGCTAAATTATTCAATTAAAATTATTTATATTTAAATATAGCATATTAAAATATTATACATTTTATAAATAAAATAAAAATGAAACAGTATCAACTATCAACAGTCTTTTTAATTTTATACGTGCATCAAAACTTTATGTCCAGTATGAAAAAATAATATATTTATTTTTAGATTTGCTTTTTTTATAATACATTCAACAGTGTTATTAAATTATTAGGTTATTTGAAGATTAACTTTAAATGAGAGTTATATCTGACATCAATACGATAATTTAAATAAAATCGATGCCGTTCAGATGCATTGTGCATTCCTGAATTTTTTTATTCTAAAAAAGTTTCCTTGGGTGTAGGGTTATAGTTGGTGTTTATTATTAATAATTAGCTTTACATATATTAAAAAAGAGATCAATGATATAAATATTGGATATCACACATAACTCAGTCTTTAAGCGTTACTGAGATGTGTTTTTGCCCATGAATGTGTACATGTCTCTCCCCACCATCCAGACACCTTTAGGATATTTTAGTCCTCGGACCAGTGCTGTTGACACCCATTCGCTGTAACACTTGTTCCTCCATCACACCTCTCCATCACAAGCAGACAAACACTCCACCTACACACTGACATGCAGAAAGACAAGGATTCCTCCACATCTTGTCTTCCTCTCGGAGGAGAATGGGTCATATGCAAATGCATGTCTCCGCATGGGCAGTAGTTTCCCACAGGCAGCAGGAGAAAGAGTGTTCCCTCCCTCTCTGCACTCTTTCAATAGTCCTTTTCTTCTGCCGCTAAGCCCCTCTATGGCCGATAGTGGCCCGCTGCATAGGTAGCAAAACCCCTTTTCTCCCCCTCACTGAAGCTTTAAAACACAATAGCTCACTTAAGCGTGCACACACACTCACACACACACACACACACAAATACACACACAAACTAACCAATAAAGTACAACTGTGCACAACTAAAAAGGGGGTTCATGAAACCTGGGCTCTTCTGGGCAGAATGAAAACGAGGGCGAGATGAAGGAGAGAGAAATAAAAAGAAGGTTTTTCTTTAGGAGTAATGCTTCCTCTCCTTCCGTGGGACCAATGACCAGGCTGATCATTAATCCCCGTTAGTAAAAGCACAGAGATGTTTGGAGCGCTGTTTGCTGAGAGCCAAATTTGGACAGGGCCGCAGGAATTAAGCAGCACCTGAAATGAACCGTTGTACGGATCTCGGTTCTTTTACAGACTAGAGGATGATTACCAAAAGAATCCTACTTTCCTACTTTACCTAAGACAAAATGAAGCTAAAATTGGCACTATTTACTATAAATTTCCAAGGCGATATGGGTCATAATTCACCAGTGCACATTCTTGTAAAAAAAAAAAAAAAAAAAAATTACAAAACAATATTTCCACTAGCATAAGGCCGTATATGTAGGGAAAAATAATATTTTTTAACAATGTCAATCCAATTAACCATAAAATCTAATCTTAATTTATGAATTTAAGTCCCACCCTGCACCCTTATTTAATTTTGAAAATTCATACCATTCAAAATTTTGAAAAAAAAAAAGTTAAAAAAAAAAAAAAGTTTTTTTTTTTTGAAGAAGAAATTAATACTTTTATTGAAAAGGATGTGTTAAATTTATCAAAAGTGACAATAACGACAATTATAAAGCTACAAAAGATTTCTATTTATAAATAAATTTAAACAAATGCTGAACTTTCTATTCATTAAAGAATCCTGAAACAATTATCAAAAATTAATAATTATAATTAATAAAAATTAAAATGTAAGAAGTGCAGCTGTTTTCAGCACTGACAACACCATAATAGCACCAAATCATCAAATTAGACTGATTTCTGAAGGATTCTGAAGGTTGCTGAAAATTTATCTTTGCCATCACAGGAATAAATTCCATTTAAAAATTAGTTATTTTACAAATTATAATAATATTTCACAATATTACTGCATTTATTTTCAAATAAATGCAGCTTTGGAGAGCAAGAGACTTCTTTCAAAAACATAAAAAAACCACCGGTCCTAAACTTTTGAATGGTAGAGCAAGTCACATTACAGAAGTTGTTCATGCTGTCTTATGTTGAGTGTATTATCATGTTGTGTGTAGCTATAAGGTCTGAGTGGCTATCACTTTTGCCAATAATAGAGTCCTATTTCCCTTTCTTTTCTTTTCATTCACCTAATCAACAAAACAAAAGAGCCAATTTCCTTTTCTGACCCATCTAAAGAAAGTGTACAATGCAAGAGAAGCCACAAACTGAACCTCAATCAAACAGAAATGCTCCACCACACTCTGTCCACAAAGTTCCCACTCACATACAGTCTTTTTCACGTGCTTAAAAACATATTCACACACTGGCCCTCGACAAGAAGGAAGCCATGTTTGTTATGCAAAGCACAGGAAGGGAGAGAAGAGGTGCTATCTTGCCAGTTTACAACAGTCCTTCACTGTCACCTCAGCAGGCCTCCAAAACACTGACCCCCATCTTCAACAAATCCCTCCCCCATGTGACCTCCACACGGGGGGCAAACTGAAAGGGAATGGGGGGTAAGACGAAAAAAACAAGAGCTGCTTCTGAGCTTTGTTACCTAGAGATCTATTCACAGAGTGTGTATTTGTGTGTTGGGGGCTTTAACACACAGCCAATTTGTTACGCTGGACGCCTCACAATGGCACAGGGGGGGAAAGTGAAGTCATACTTGAGGCAATGCATGGGCGCCCATGGCAGAGGTCACTAAACATCACCCTGCTACTGTGTCTTAGAGAAAGGGTCAAAAGAGGAGAGGAGAAGAAGAGAGTGCATTTCAGATGGACTTTTGCAGGAAATCAACGAAAGGATGATGGATAAATGAAAATTTCCTCCTCGGCTAAACCTCACGCACTAGGGAGGGACCCTAAATGTTAGCAGATGGCTTTTAAAATGCCCTAGCAGCATGTCCTGCAGAAAAGCGCTCCTCAATCACATATGCCTACAGAAAAACAAATGCATGCAAAAAATACTACACAATTTCCCAAACTATAAAGCTTCAACTTAATGTGCACAAGTAAAGAAAAACAAGCACGTGTGTTTATTGACTTAAACCCTAGAAAGTCTGCCGGGGTGTGGAAATAGCCCAGCGCAGTAATTAAAGTTTTATCAGCCAAATAAATTCCGCTACACCCATTTTATCACAGAGCTGGCAGTAGCCTGACGTTGACCATAGCTCTCTGAAGGTAATGACAGTAAACAAGCTAAATATTTCTCATCATTCATTGGGTGTTCCACTGTGAGTGTTTGTAAAAACGCAGTCAAGTAAAACTTTCGGGTTCTGCTTATTTCAGAGGTGTAAATCCTTCTCCAAAAATGTCTCGGTATAAAAATATAGCCTTGCTAAAGTTCTTTTGAAACGTAAAAGAAAGCCACTACAAAGCACAGCACGCCAACCAGCCGCTGCCATGTTTATTTTCTTAGCCATGCTAATACCGGTCAGCCACATTCCTCTATTCCCAAACTGGGAGGTTTCAAATTGCCCTCCAGTACTCTTGGAGAGAGCCAAAGGAGGAAGGGACAGAAGGAGAGCTACCCTGTGAACAACACCTGTCGTCTTCCGGATTATTAGCACCTTCACGTTTACAGCTAAAGCTCCTGATCGCCTTCATGTTACGCGCCGCGAGAACCGCAAGTGGCCGGGAATGTCGTGAGAACGAGTCCCACATGGAAAGGTGAAAAAAGACACACTGGCACACAGGTCAAGCATCTTCTAAAAAGAAACCGAACCCTATCTGTATGAGGATTCCAAGAATTGTTTTGTTTTGAGAATCTGCATGTTCAGAAGTTCTTGGTGACATACTTGAGATACTCTCTGTCGGCTTTCGAAGCGGTTGGTGATATAAGCAAGGTGTGCTGTTAAATAAGACTGATTAAGGCTGCACTGCACTGTCACACAGCTTCTAAGATGTTTAGACACACTTCACCTTCCTCACATTCTACAGATATCTTCACCTGAAACAGCTTAAAATACTCTGAAAAACTGTCGACTATTTAGCATTCCACTTCAAGACAGAGTCCAAATCTGTTCCCTGGGCCTCAAGTTTACTGAGTTTACTAGAGACTTACTCAATACGGTAAGCTATATGATGAGAGAAAATATATATTTATTTTTAAATGTCTGTTGGATTTAGCATATTTTGTTTTAAGGGTAGGTCATTCAGGCAAGTCTGCAGGGTGAACTAATGTCAGAGAGAGTCAGAGAGAACTAATGAATTCTCTAGATTGTAAAACATTTTTCACCTGCCCAACAGCTCATCTCGGCGTTAACACCCTGCCTTCAGCCAAAGCAACAGGCACATCACAGATTTTTCACCTGATGGTGAAGTGCTGCTGTCACATGCTCACCGTGTCTGGTAAAGAATTCAGCACTGAAAAAACATCACCTTCCCCCTCAACCACTGTGTAAAAACCACTGTAACTTTTACAAACACTTCAAATGAAGGTGTATTACTGCAATCTGACTTATGAGTAAGAGTCAGGAACTTTTTATTGATGGCCAAAAAAAGTTGGATGGATAAATATTGACATATTTACTTTTTTGAACTTTGGGATGGGTCATAGCCTTTCAACATGACAGAGAAAAGGAAAGTCTGGTAATTATTCTTTTTTTAAACACGGAAACTTTGTTTGCTTTTGTAGTTTAGAAGCGCTTTGGTTCATGCAGTTAGACGACGAATACAGACAGTCACAGGAGATCCGCACTCCGATCCACAAGGGGGCGCGTGGTAATACAATGCTGTTTGCGAAATGCCACGACAGGAAAAAGAGCAGAAGAAGAGCAGTGCATACGCAAATGACTTGAGCGCTTGAAAACAAAGTCCGCTAGTGCGCACGTGTCAAATGCATCTTTCTGTGCTCATGGAAAAAGGCGAATACTTTGAAAGGCTCGCTCACTCGACTGAAACAACTGAAATGCAAAACGGAGCGGAACATGGAAAATTAATGTATAGCAGAGTTGGGCTTAAGCTTCGTATATTTAAATGTAGTTTGATAAGAGCAAATTATAACTCCTAATACATTTTATTTTTATTATTCTATTTATTTTGTACGTTTATAACACAAGATGCTTTTCAGTTTTGTAGCTGATTGTGACCAAATACCTTTTGTTTTTAATCGGCCCCGCAAAAAATATGACCTATGCAAGAATATATTCTGTTTACTGCTTAGTACTTAATACACTATAATAGGAGATTGCACTGTACCAACAAGGGGACTAAACGCCGCTAGATGGAACAAACTGATTTGCAGTATTATCTGTTCAAAAAAAAAATGCAAAGACACCTAAAATTGTGGATTTGTTCCTTTGTCCAGTAACACTTTAATTTAGGGTCCAATTCTCACTATTAACTAGTTGCTTATTAGCATGCATATTATTAGGATATTGGCTGTTTATTAATATTTATAAAGCAGATATTGCATGACCATATTCTACATCCCACAATCCCATATTCTACATCCTATAATCCTATCTAATACCTAAACTTAACAACTACTTTACTAACTAATAATAAGCAGTAATTAGGGATAAGAGTTCAGTTCAAATAAAAAAAAAAAGAAAACATTCCATTCATCTTGATTATGGTAATTAAAGTGAAAGTAAGTCTGGTAAACACAAGGTGAATCCATCTAGAAGACAGTTTGCCTCCAGTGAACATTTACTGTTGGCCTTTACAAGAAACGGTGAAGCACTCAGGCGGCCACATTCCAATTATACACGGTCTGATCAACACTCCTTACGGGGGCGCGGAGGGGGAGGGGCGTATGCTAATGACGCAGGGACGCGCACAGTCAGGGAGCGTTCATCACGCACCGGGAGCGCTGATACTCCGCGGGAGCGCTCTGAGGTCAACCCGTGACTTCAAATAATTAACGGTCAGAACGCAGAAAGCGCCTGCGTGCATTTAAAGGAGAACGAACTTAAATGAATTTGCTCAAAAACAGTTGTATATGATTCAGATCAAAATGATAAAACAAGCTTTATTTAACACATAAGAATTAAGCTTGAAATATAATGACATAATATGTCACAAAAGCGATATCTGAAGGTGATCATATGATAAAATAAGTAGAAGCAGTTGCTACTCAGGTGCGTCTCCGCGTTTCGATACCTGCAGTGCGGTGAGCAGTGCCAAACGCCCAATGACAAAGCACTTATATCAACCCAACACCGCAGAAAAACGCTGCAAAATGACCCTCAAGCCTCATGGTGGAAAGTCATTCTAGGTTTCGAAATAATTTCAGAACACGCCTATGCTTTTACCGCATGGAAAAGGGATCATGGGCGATGCTTCAGCACCTATAAGTACCGAGGATGCTCGTGGCACTGTAGCGATGCTTTTATGAGTAAGCATTATAAACGCTGAATGATAACAGGCACCCATCCTTTCTGCAGTCAAAAACAACCGACAACAGCAGCTAAGAGTGAGAAGGCATGCGAAAAACACTGCACATACATCTTTTTTTTATACCTGCACAAGTTGACATTTGCGGCAACGCACGAGAAACGCCTCCCGTCTGCTTTCAAAATGAGCCAATGTATCTCAGAAAGAAAAAAAAGAAAGACTCCTTCTTTGTCAGCAAGTTCAGGTAGCAAAAAACAATAGCGAGATGGTCAAATGGCATCTATGAAAAACCTAAGTGACATTTTGTCTTCCTTCCGATCAGGTAAGCACATATTTACAGGTCGCTCTAACACGCGCGTGCTGAGAGAACCGATACATGGCGCGCGCATGGCGTCAGCCTGGGGAAAAGTGTCTTTCTTCACTCATCACTTCATCAAAGAACACTTAACTCAACGGATAAATCGTCGAAATGATGAACGGTGCACTTTAATCTAGAAGAGACCGAGTGTGGATGAACGAAAAATGTTTTTAAAAGTGTTTTCGAGTTTATATTCCCTATCACGCGCGCGCAAGCGAGAAGTAAAGCACGCCCTCACATTTCTCATGATCGATTTCCTCAGTAAAATTACTTAGGCTCACGTGTATACCTGCTGTGGACACGGCTCACCAGATAAATAGTGATCATTCAAGAGAGCAAGTACGATTTTAAGTTATTTACCACACATAAACCTGAAACCTCCACAGTTACGGACTAAGCGGATGCATAAAGTCCCCAAAACAAATAAACTGTCAGTGCAGTAAGTCCAGCTGCAGCAGCGCGATTTATCAGGATTCTCTGCGCTGCTCGGGATGTATACGCATTCCTTATATAGGCTGCAGCAGTTGTTCTAGCAGCAGACAGCCCTTCAGATTCCTTTCCTTTTCTCTTCAGCGTTACCACCCAACTAGAAATGTGGCAGGCTGGCTGCACAAACAGGTTGCTTCAACTGGCATCGTGCTCCAGAGCTCTCTGAGCCCCGATTCCGCAGGGACGCAGACTGTCAGGACTGTTACATAAACACACCCTTATTCTTTGCTTTGTAAACTTCAATCGGAGTTCAAGAAGAAACTTTCCTGTCAAACATCACCGCGAACTGCATACATGCCCCTTTTTTCAGCAACACAGAGAGCAGCGTGAGGCTGTAATAAGGCAGTTTCTTATGAGCTACATTACAAAAGTGGGACTCGTGGCTGTGCCACAGCAAGTAAAGCAAGCCAAACTGTCACGTCGGCGATATAAACCCATGTATTCGTAAACATTGCGCTCAAATGTTTACATATGCACACTATAAGAGGTTATTCTTAGAATTCTGCTAGCTCGCTAGCTACCTGCTACCACGCAGACAGCGGAACAGCCCATTGCAGATATATCAAAGTTTGTTGTTAACGAAAATAAACCCAATTCCTCCCAAGCAACCGCTCCATTCACAAACATGTATTTATGAAAGCATTTCCACCACTTCAATCGCTCAAACCGATACATGTGAAACCAGATCACCCGCATCGGACCAAACAGGTACATTTTGAGCGAGAAAATAAGTTTCATTTCGTTCGAATCTAAAGAGGAAAATCCAACGATGAAGACCAACAGATTCGAATCGAATTAATTTGTTTCATTCGAAAGCTTTATAAAGTGAACTCAAGGCGAAGAGAGATAAAAGGGGAAACAAAAGCGAGATTCACTTGTATGGGACTGGCTGCGTATAACGGTCCGCGCTCGCGCTGTGTACCACTAGGCGGTGAGAGAGTCGCGAGCGCGGCAGGTATAACGGTACACCAGATAGGGGCTATAACACAGCGCTACTTTCCAGCACTTTGTAGGGCTCGAGAAGTTCTGCCAGCGGCCCGGAGTCCAGAGTTGAATGAAATCAGCCGTCGCAAAGCAAAGCGAAGGGTTTTTACTCACCGTTTGTCCTCCTCGGGTTCGCCTGCTTTCTGCGCTTACACCTGGGGCCATCCGCCATGATCCTTTCGCTGTGTCTAAATGCTGCTGGAGAGTCACCTCCTCTCGCCCCCACACCTCCCCTCCCTCCCTTCTACTCCACCTCCCCTCCCTGCACCTGGTTTACGACACTCGGCTTTACGACATTACCTTCTGGCTCCTATACCTCTCTCTCTGGCGCTCAGACCCCCGTCTCTGGCCAACTCCCGCCCCTCACACCACGCGCTCCCTGTGGCGCTGCTGCCTGTCCGAAACGGTCACTGATCAACCTGTCCATGTACACGTAGAGGACTTGAAAATCTATGTTGATTGACAGTTCAAAGGAAGCATAACTGTCTGGACTAAACAAACATTTCCAAGCTTGAACTACAGAAAAGCGCAATGGTAAACATTCAACCTGAATCAAACGTCATATTTTTTTTTTATAGTCAGAGTGGGGGCGGGGAAAGTTTGACGCGTGCACCTGTTTATGGTGCGCGCGCGCAAGCACCAGCACACACACACATTCACACTATCTAACTTTTTCTTATTCGTGGTGAGGCAGAAAACTGCATGTAATGTAGACAGCAACATTTAATGTAAGAGCACTAGGGCTAGTTGTCACACTTTTTCCCTCTAAAATAATTTACTTAAAACTATATAATGTTAAGTAGGGGTGGTTGATCAGGTTGATCGGGACACTTTTTCAAGTCATTTCAATGGCAAAATTGTCCCAGTCACCTTGAATTTACTTACTATTTAACATTTGTTATTGCCCATGGACAAAATCTTTTGTGACAACATGCTGTACCGTGTATGGGGTAAGTTGTCACAATTTAAACAGTCGATTTTCCAGTATAAATAAATAAAATAATGAAGTGCAAAACATTCACAAAATATAAAATATGCTAAAGGTAAAATATAAATTATCAAACAACTTTTTAGAGAGCGGAAATTGTAATTAGTCAATTTTAGGCTATAAAATTACAGTATTTAAATCTTGTGACAACCTGCTTCAACTTGACATAAGAAAAAAAAAAAACTAGAGAACACTAACCATATAAATAAATAGTTGACCCTTGCTTATGTATCCTTTTGTGTTTTATTGTGTTGTTTTTCCAAAAATCTTTTGTAAAATATATAATGATATTAGAATATTACTTTGCACAATAAAATGCGCAAAACTTATAAGATTTTGGACTCAACTTATGATTAAGAACGTCATAGTTCTTCTGACGTACAGTCCTTGTGACATCTAGACCCAGTATCTCTAATATACTTTATTTCACTTCAGAAAGAATTTCAAAAATATTCATATGGTTGTATCTGACAAGATCATTGAGACAGTTTTAAATCTTTTATATGGTAGTCAGTTTTCCCCATAAGTTTTGAATTATATATAACTGTTTTTATTTAGACCATATTGAATTCAAAGGAACATGCTTGAAACTTCAAAGTAGTGCCATTCATTTATTAATTATTAATTATCATGCCACATGACTGATGCTATCAGTGGCTGAGTTTTTTTTTTTCTAAAGAGCGTGCATCTAATCGTAACAGAATATTTGACTTAATCACATCGGTGAAATAAGCACATCTAATGCACTTGACAGTTCTTCAGGTTGACAACAGCTTTGACAGTTTCTAAATAACTGTGACAAAGTCTAATGCTATTTGCCATCTCTTTACTGGCATAAATATATACACATCTAGATGTGTATTGTAGTAGGAGAGTCTGTGTATTCGTATTAATTTAAAGTATGAAGGAAATATGTGTTTGAGTGTGTGTACGTGAGTGATTGAGTAGGAAGGAGGAGGAATGCAGCCTGTGTCCCAAGGCACAGGGAGGATCATGGGACCCTCACTGCAATGATTCAGTCCTCCACCCAAAGAAAGAGCTCGCTGTTCCCCAGGGATGTTTACTGCTCTGACTCTGACCAGGGTTAGAGCGCGTGAGAGGAGAGAGAAAGACAGAGAGATAGAGAGAGAGAGAGAGAGAAACTGACTAACTGACACCAAGTGAAAAGAAATCGAATGCCAGAGAAAAGTTTGACATATGGAGACATGTTTAAAATAATACTGGACGAGTTAAGATGCAATCCAAACAAAGGCTGTGTGCATCCACTGCCAAACATCAGTTATAGCCAATGATAAAGATTCTCTGTTTAAGTGCATTTCTTTAGAAACATGAATGCAACAGCCAAAATAAGCTAGCGAATTCATATAACTTTGAACACAAGGACCAAAGCACCAACACGGTACTATCTGAAGGTCTGCCGTTCTCTGTTACAGGTCACAAAAGCGAGTGCTGCAGCAGTGGCGGGTATAGGGCTATTCTTGTACCTGATGACTATCAGGTTTCTGTCAGACCTCAGCTGGGTGTGGTGTACTTAGCATGGGACTGCAGTGTACAGTCCGCATTGATTGAGTGAAGGCACTATATAATCTCACAATGATATGCTGCGAATTAAAAGCGAGTTGCACAAGCCAATAAGAAAAAATATTCAACAAAAATCATCACTGCAAAAAATTAAATAATACTTCCCTCCATTTACTGTTGGAAAAGTTCACCTAAAAAAATTGTCATTATTTACTCACCCTCATGTTGTTTCAAATCCATATTATTAAACAAAAGGAGAAATTTTTATACCAGTCACTCTATAGTAACAATGGATAAAGCTTCAAAAAATTATGCAAAAGAACCATGAAAGTATAATAAAAGTGGTCCATGCGATTCATCTGCTGTAAGCTTTCTGAAGTCATAAGATAGCACTGTGTTAATCTCCTGTGAGAATCACTATGATCTGATGATTCATTTTGATTCAGTTAATCAGATAAATGATCAAACTCAAATGAACAATTCATTCAAGAATACACTACTTCTCTCGTGAACTCTATCAATGTGTCTAAACAGGCACGAGTGTAGCCGCAATACAAGTGTTTGAGGGTGTCTATGACTGGATGCGTAAAATGTGTTTCAAATTCATTTGTCCTTTGTGTCAGAAGTAGCTCAAGCGAACGCGCAATCCATTTACTGTAGGTGACTATGCGTTGCATCAAGTGTAGACATGTACCACTGAGTATAATGGGTTATACTGACTTTGACTCATAACTGTAACAGAAAATAATGAGTAAATTATTCTACATTAGATCAACTAATTCATTTGAGATTCAATGAATCAGATCAATTGATTCAGTCTGATTTAAGCAGACCAAGAAACAGATCAACTCATTTATTTTGATTCAGTTAATCAGATCAATGAAGTGAAATGATACGGTAACACTTTAGTTCAGGGTCCAATTCTCACTAGTTGCTTGTATATTACTCGGATATTCACTGTTTATTGGTACTTATAAAGCAGATATAATGCCTTATTCTGCATGACCATATTCTGCATATTCTACCTTTATCCTACCTAATACCTAAATGTAACAACTACGTTATAATTAGTAATAAGCAGTAATTAGGAGTTTATTGAGGCAAAAGTCATAGTTAATTTAAAGTGCGACCAATGATTCAAATCAAATGGATGAATTGTTCAGTCCACTACTATAAACTCTAATGAGTAACTGTAATGGAAAATAACAAGTAAATTAATCAGAGTCTCTTTTCTTTTTTTGTTCGTCAGTAAAAAATAAAGTCCAACGAGTTTGAAACAACACGATTGTATAATGAAAGAATTGTCATTTTTACGTTAACTAATCCGTTTAACATCCTGTGTTTTCTCATTTTGCATGTCAACTGCAGTATGATCACTCTCGGAAAACTATTTCCATAAAATGTACCCAGATAATAAGGTCTGAAAGGAACTATGACCTTCTTAAACATTCCAAAGCCGTTTATGTTTAATCAAATCTGCAAACGCTCTACAGGTGAGCTATGGTCATGAGAACAGGAAGTGGAAAGGGAAATGAAACAATGGTTAGGAGACAAATGACAGGGCAATTTCGTTTTAAATGTTTAGAGAGAAGACAAGCTCTGTGTTGAAAGCAATATCCTCTAAGTACATAGCGGAATCTTTGCAGAGAAAAAAAAAAAACAGCATTAGTTTAGAGATGCCCCTGGTAGTAGCCTCAAATACCCTCCCTGTCATCTGTCTAACCCTCTCCAACCCATGGCCTCTTTCACTTCATCAAACAGACAACAGACAGAGCTGAGTAAGGTGCCTGTCCCTTCATCATTAAGCCAGTTCGCTCTGCCTATGGCTGCTGACAGTGAATTATTCAAAAGGACAAAGTGCTCTGTGGCTGTTCAGAGGCTTTATAGAGTAACAGATAATAATAGCATTAATGTCCATAGAATCTCATTAAGAGAGTTAGTACTCTGTTTTCTGCCTATATTTTTTTCCACATGCATATAATGGAAAAGAGCGACGTGGAAAAGGGCGGACAGGTTTGACTGTCCATAATGAAGGGGTTTAAGCTATGTTCCCCTACTGGCCATAACCATTGCAATAATTGGGAGCTGAGGTAGAGGAGAGTTGCTGAAAGAATTTTTTGGAAGAAGTGAGGTAAGCCGCTTCTGGTGGGATTAAATGAACATCATCCTTCCGAACGTTCCTTGGGAATTTCATTGGTCCCGTCCTGAAAGAAATCTCCAAAATTGTACTGACTTAGTGCGGATTTGGAATGGCAAAATGGTAAAATGTTATTTCATGGTTTAGCTTGTCTTTGACGAGGCACCAGTTAAATTCTCTCCAAGCGCCAGCGACCAGAGCAGCTGTCCAGCTGAGTTGGCTCCAGGTGCCACTACGGTCCAGCAGGCGGGCCGGCGGGTGAGCTCAGAGACAGAGTGAAGGTGAAAAACAGACATCCCCTGGCTAGAGGGAAAAGAAAAAGCAGAAAAGCATTGCAGTGAAGGGCAGGCTTCATCAGAGATCAATGATGAGGCGTTTTGAAAACCACACACGCGCTCTCTCTCTGCTGGTGCTAACCGACTGGAAAAAGACGGGGCCATTATTCTGTGGAAAGTCCGGTCTATTCCCATTTTCCTTGGATGCTGCCATTTCGACATGAAGTCATATTTTCTCAAAATGACGGAAAACAAAGAGTAAAAATAATGCTACTGCAAATATTAAAACTGCATAATAGCACTCGCTATGCTATTAAAATAGCAGTCTGAATGCCAGAAGCCTCTATTCCCGGTTACTGGTGACGGGACCACCCAGCTGGACCAAATTAAAACCCAACAAGAGCTGCTGGTTTTAATCCAATGGGCATACTGAGGGTGGCAGTTTAACGGAAGCAGAGTGGTGACTTCATCAACGGAGGTTTAAAGTAACTGACCTCATAATGCAAGCAATTTATTCAGTAATTTTTCCACTGTAGATCCATTTCTTCACCTGTTACCTATTCCAGTCTCACCTTTTCCTTTCACTGGGCTGAACGGAAAGAGAATGAATGGGGCATGAAGACAGGAAGAAAGAGTGCAAAAGAAGAGACAAGATAGGAGAGACAGAACATGAGTTGGGGGGGGGGGGGTAGAAAGCTATCCTCACTGCTCTACATTAAGGGATCAGGCCGCGTCTCTGTAAATGAGTATTGATCCTCCTCCTGGCGGGATCATTTAGGAGATTAATGCTGGCAGTGCTGTTTGGGGGGGGGGAGTTCCAGTTGGTCCAGGGGGGAGCTGACTCAGAGCTGCCCAGGACAGAGAGCCTGCTGTGGGGCTACGTGGAGAACAAGCCCCTGCCTCCCCTCCTAACCATCTGGACTAACAGCTCAGGGCGCCAGCTGTGTGGGGGAAGGGAGAAGATGGTGTGTGTATGTGTGTTGGGGGGGTAAAGGATTGAGAGAGAGAAAAAGGAAGGAAGAGAAATGGAAATGCGAAGGACTGCTAAAGAAACAGGAAAACGTACATAAAAAGAAAGAGGGAGGTAAAATCAGCTAAAAGTTATTTGTATAAGGCTCATTTGACACACAGACACGTTGAAGAAATGGGTGATTTAAAGTGGCGAGAATAGAGGAGAGGAACAGAAAGCAAGAGGAATGAAAGAGAAACACAGGTGGCAAGTACAACTGCAGAAACAGAAAGATAGAGTGGAAAACAAATAGAGGATTATGGCAGAAACTGGAAGAAAGAAAGAAAGAAAGAAAGAAAGAAAGAAAGAAAGAAAGAAAGAAAGAAAGAAAGAAAGAAAGAAAGAAAAAAAGAAAGAAAAAAAGAAAGTGGTTATCATGATGGATGGAGATAAAAAAAAATGGAGAAACTCAAACAACCCTTGGGACTGCATTCAGCATGAGGCATTAGCCATCTTCCATTACAGAATGACAGTAAACAGAAATGTAATAATCCTAAACTAGGGACAGACCATCAAGGATCAAGGTAACTCAAACGGGTTACGGGTTTGAAACTAAACTGATTTGAAGACCCCATGAAATGGCTTGACGTACATTGTGTTGTGTTGACATGAAACAGAAAGTTTAGGTTGTATGTATTGAAGGTCTGACTGGCCCCCTTAAATTTTTCACTCTTTGTTACATGCAAAGGGTCACAGCAAAGGGTCAGAATACTTAGGACCATGTGATATTTCAGTTTTTCTTTTTTAATAAATCTGCAAAAATGTCAACTATTCTGTGTTTTTCTGTCAATATGGGATGCTAATTTTTGCAAATGGCTGCAATATAACAAAGAGTGAAAAATTTAAGGGGGTCTGAATACTTTCCGTACCCACTGTATATATATATAAAAGCCAGTAGGTTTTTAATTATGTTGCAGAAGCACAATTAGCTATTTGCTATAGTCAGTTGCAAGGGGTATTAAGGCACTGTCACATTTACGATTGTTTTGCAAATTTTCGCAAGCAAATCCAGTCGTTTCAATATGGAATACATGCAATTGAGAATTTTTGCATGAGGGTGAAAGATTTGTCCGCAGTGTTAAGCAGTTTACCATACTGACCAACAAAAAACTGATTGGTTTAAAAGTAAATTATGTGTGAGCTGTACTTCATACATCACTACAATACTGACAATAGGCAATGGACCTTTTACCTTTGGGGTGAGACATTCTCACTCATTCTCCAGAGCATTGTATTATATGCAAAAACTTATGAGTGCAAGACAAGTTATAAATATTTTTGGTCTGTTATGCAGAACAAATAGTTTTGTCATCTTTTAGAAGTACACAATAGATAACCTCACCGCTTACTGACATGGACTAATGTCCACAAAACAAAGCGAACAATTTTGATTTCATGCAGTTCCATAAACTTTGGACATAAAGTGCACTCGAATAAAAGCTGAAATTCAAAAAGTCAAAAGTCCTACAGTTCCATGGACAGAAAATGAGTTGAATGCTCGTGACAAGATCCAGAAGAATCCAAAGCAAAAACAATCTTGCTTTACATGTTTCATAAGCTCTAGTATTATGCTGAAGTTACGGCTGCTCATGGAAAATGCAAACAAGAATGTCATGACGACAAAACTATTCAAGAGACCAGAAAAGCTCAAGGGTCCTACAATGGAATGTTTTAAAGGCAAGATTGAGATGTCAATCACACCACACAGCCCCCTTCCCAAAAACAAGGTCATTATGATCTCACTTCCTCTTCTCTGGAGTGTCCCTGGACAGGACTCCAGCTCTGACGCCTATTTAGCCACACCCAAAACAAAACATCCAGTGAGCCAGCAGATTCTTCTAGAACACTATGCGTAATAAAATTCTTCATGTAGCCTATAGAATATGCTATCTATAGATAAATACAATCTTACCAAATAACACAAACTCAAACACAAACTTTCTTTTTTTTAAAGCATATTCTAGTATTTAAAGTTTGTATTTCAAAATGTGAATAAAACTTTCACTGCTTAACTGAAAATGATGTGTAAACAGATCTTGTTTAATGTTCTTTGAAATATTTAGTTCATTGTAAAATATGTGTGACTCAAAATTAGTAAGTAAAAGCAAACGGTAGTCTTTTATGGGAAAAAATGAGTGTGTGGGAAGAAGTAGCATAGCTGAAGCATGCTGATGTTCGTGTGTGTATATGAGACAGGATTTTTTCGGGATCTTCCAGGTTGCACGGGTGAGCTAAGACTGTCACGCAGATTAGTGGAGATCCATTCCAAATGTTCCATCAAAAATTCACCTCACAACCACAGCTAAAATTTATTTTGTGTATGTTGGAACATCAAGATCTTTTTTCTGCTCAATTTGCTGGCATGTCTGAGAATCATGTGCTTCCCACACTCACACATACACACACTTCAGCAAAGAATCCTCCACATTTAGGTGCAGATGTGAACACACCTGAGAGCGATTGTTATCCAGGTGCTTTCATCTAAGGAACTTTTCCACAGAAGGCATTTGGACATCCTCCTTATTACTTTCCTAAGTTTTGCTTTCCACTGATTCAGTCTATTCCCTTAGCATTAGCGGTTAGAGATTTCCATGTTTAGTATGCAGGTATTTAGTCATTCAGAATTCCTGCAGTTTTGTGGATAGATTTGGCGTATTAGCATGATTCTAATTTATTTTCAATATTTTTTTGTGATGTAGGCCTACTCTGTATTTTCCTCATTAAAAACATTTACAGTATTTTTTTTTCAAAAGTATTTTATGTGTACACTCACATGAGAGGAAGACTTCAGTCATATTATAGCCTCTATAAGCCTTTATATTTTACATGTGAGCCACCATGCAGAGATCACATGACCTATTGAATACTACTCACATTATCTCAGTAAGCATATTTATAAATAAATGAATCACATTTCCACACTGGCATTGGCAATCATGTTTGCTTTTGCTTGCTTGCTACATCCACGGCGACAAGTGTCAGTATTAATCTAAGATGACTGCCATATCCGTCAGCATTACATAAGCGGAAAAATTATTGAGTGAACCTTTAAGGAAGAAGAAAAACAGTCTCACCTGCCCCCCACCCCCAAAAAAGAACCCTGTCCAATATTAGGTGAACTATTGCCTATATTGGTCAGATGATACCGTATATGTTTAGTAAACTTGAACAGGGCACAGGATATACATTGGCTACTTATTACAGTCTTGACCAAAGGTTAATATTAGGGGACAACATGAAAAGGAGTAGGAATTAACTGGTGAGATTACTTGAAGGAAAGGTCTTGAAGAAAAAGATATTGTAGAGCAGCTAGAAGAGGCAAAGAGAGCTTCTGTTTGAGCAATATCATGCATTCACAAACACACGATCATGAAAGCTGCAACAAGCTACAGATTTAGCCTCTCAAACCATTATAAGAATGTGTTCAGAGAGGAAGAAAAGGAATGAAGGAGAGCATGTCAAATAAATAAAATCACTCTCACTGCCTTTTTCACCCCATTCCACTATAGCCTCATGGACCAGTGTCACCTCTGTGGGTGCTAAGGACAAATGTCAAAATACATGCCCAAAAGAGAGAAAAAAACAACTGATACATAACTGAAACGCCATGCCAGGTGTACTTCTGTTACTGCAGAGGGCAAAGTTGGAGGCTGAAAAATATCTATTTGAGGAAGCTCTCTACTACCACTTTCAATGTGCCATTTAGAGATTTTCAGAAGAAGCCAAAACACAAGTTTCCTTGAAATCGACCAGAGTGAAAAAGAATCCCGTAAGCTTTTGGTTTTATGCTAGACGGCTGATGAACAGCCGGGTCATCGCACTTACTGGCCCCAGTGGAACAATTCATTGAATCACCTTTTCTGCCTCTCTAATAACCATGACAGATTTAACAGACAAAAACATTCAAATGGCTCCTGTTACAGAACCATAAACCATTACAAATATGCCAAGTGAGGGAAGAGGGAGAGACTGTAAACAAACTAACTTCTGACTTCTTACTGCTGCTTTTTCTTTTTGCAAACAGAAAGTTATGGCCATGGATGCACCTAATTTTGCTTTTTAATAAATATCTGGAAAAGGAAAAAGAGATAGAATAAATTAGGGAGGGGAGAGTCGATTTCATTGTTTAGAACAGAATGAGTGTCATCGATTCTCTCAATTTTTATAATCCAGCCTAAACGTTGAATCGCAGAACTCAGATTCCCTCACGCTGATGTTAAGAATATTGGAGGTAACTGCTGAAATTACAGTTATGTAGTACATCAGGGTTGTGTGAAGTTTATTCAATAACAGTACAGTGCACCTCAAAAAGCGAGAGTTCCTATTGCTCATGTAATTGTTTAGGCTACACGTCTGTTTGCTAGACACAAAGGGACCCATTAAAACACTGGGTTAACACTAATTTGTAGAAACTGCAGAGGTCTTTCTCTGCTTTGCCAGGCCACATTTCACACACACACACATAAGTGAACTAACCTCCTACTGCATTTAAAAAGGGAAAAAGGCTGTGACTGAGAGCCACTCCTATATAAATACAATTGTCTATAAAAGGGGAATTGTTCCATTCAAACCTAAGAGAGGATGTTTTGGAGTCTAAATCACAATTTGTAAATTATTCAAATTAGTTTTTTTTCTACCAAATATAAATCACATAAGATTATGTTTGGTGAAAGATTACTTATTAAGTCACACGGCCTTGCAGGAAGTGCTTTGACTTGCATCACCCAAGTTTGAGGGGTTTGCCCATATCCCTTACCCTTTATAGTGGTTTCTCTACTAATGAGATAATGAGTTGAATCATGAATCAGAGGCCAGTTGCATAAACATAGCCATTATATTAAAGCTGTGTCTTAAGAACCGGTATTACCAACTAGAAGTTAGTTGGGGGTAATAAGTCTTACTTTCAGTATCAAATTTGACCAATGTATGTTTTTATGTAACTGACTTAAAAAAAAAAGAGAGAGAAAAACTTCAAGAAAAAACTTAATGACTAACTTGTAAGACTAGTCTTAGCAGTTTATGCAGTTTAACCAGCCCCAGGTGTGTTTGATTAAAGAGACATGCAAAATGTGCAGTTTTGAGAGTACATGGCTGGGAAGCACTGTCCTATTAAATACAAGAAAATTCTCAAATATATAAATGAAAGCTCTAGCGCAAGTTCTGCCAGGAAGACTCAAATGTTACGTCACTATGAGTTTAGATCTAGCCAATCATTATCTAACACTTGTAGTATATAAGATCGGTACTAACACATGTCTGAGTTTGCAGATGCTGACGTCAACCTTTACCTTCATCCTCCCCACCAACACCAGGATAGTCCCTGTCCATACCTCCCGGGGGTCAGCTACGCCCCTGCCTTCATCTTTAGGCAGGAAATGCAGAGTCCGCAACCCTCAGGATCTAAGCTGCGGATGGGGCCTACGCCAAAGAACTTTATCTTACTATATTTGCTTGCTGATTGTTAATAAATATCATTGTTACGTTATCTTACCTCCCGAGTCTTTCTGGTAGAACTTAAAAATAATGACTTTTTGAAACAAGTGTAAAGATCCATTTAAGTATTATGCAAATATGCATATTCTCACATACTGCCAAAAACATTAATTAGGCCTAACTATGACAAACTAAATCGGCTGGAGTTCTAACTCAACCAAAATTGAATGGCACACAAGAACTCTTGCAGAAGCTCAAATGTGCCGCGTAACCATGCAACGAGATTCATTCTCGGGTGTTACACAGCACATTTGAGCTTCTGGAAGAGGTTTGTTCTTGTGTGTCATTCAATTTTGGTTGAGTTTCTGTTTCTGTTCGCTAATAAAGGTCTATATGCGAGTAAAGGCCTAAATTAAATCTGATCGTCATTTTCGGACCTTGGATTTAATCAAAAAGATCTTCATTTGTGTTCTGAAGATGAACAAAAGTCTTACAGGTTTGGAGTGACATGAAGGTGATTCATGACAAAATTTTCATTTTGGGGTGAACTAACCCTTTAACAGTGTTGGGGAAAATTACTTTTCAAAGTAATGCATTACAATATTGCACAATTCCCTAAAAAAAGTAACTAATTGGGTTACTTGCGTTACATTACTTTTGAGTTCTCATCTGGGCTGGGATTGTTTAATTGTAATTACAAAAAAAAAGTTATATTTTTGGCAAATGTAAAGGCCCTTTTACACCAGAAGTGAAATGAACAAGCTTCAGGCTGAAGGAAATGCAAAATTAGGTCTGTACAATAGAGTGCACAGCTCAAACAAACCTTTTACCTGTGCTGCCATTCTGGACTACAGAGGAATAGGACGCAGGAGAAGAAAGTTCAACATTCTTGAGCAATAAAAACAAAAAAAAATGAAACAAATTTGATGTTATAACTAAAGTTTTTTTTTTTTGCTAATTAGTATGCTTGAATTGGACAATCAGAGGTCAGCAGCAAAGACATTGCTAAATAAACTGAGATTATAGTCAAGTCATCTTTATTTATACAGCACTTTATAAAATACAGATTGCTTCAAAGCAGCTTTACAGTGATTAGAGGAAAAATATTCAATGATGCTAATAGAGTTCCTTTTGGCCTTACAGCAGCTCTAAAAAAAAAACAGCATCATTGTTCATCTGAAGTCAGTTTAGTGTTGATTCAGTTATGATGTAAAGATCAATTATTAAATTAGTTAATTTAATCTATAAAGCAGTTCTGCAGAAAACAGTGATGTCATCATGAAGTTCAGTTCTGATCTAAAAGTATCAATGCAGTCAAATCAATAATATTGTTGAATAATAAGTGTCACCAGCTAATCAAGCCAGTGGCGACAGTGCAAGCAACGCAAAATCCTTGGAGAAACCAGGCTCAGTCGGGAGGCCAGTTCTCCTCTGGTCAACGAACGAATATGGTGCAATTATGATTCAGGCTGCATCACAAGTCAGAAATCAAGATTGTGGATCGGTAACATTCAAATATTTCATTCAGTTCATTTTGCTTGAAGATTGGATTCATCACGCCAGTATGAAGATGAAGCTGGTCATAGGTCTGTGTAAAATATTTAATTTTTTGCAATATGTATATTATGCCATATGCAATAATATTTAATTATTGCAGGTTTGCGTAATATTCTGAGTTTATGTTTGACTGTTTTTATTCATTTTGAGGTATACTGAAACTGTTTTTGTGCCAGTGCAAAAATGCATGCTCACTAGTCTAGAACTACAATAACATCATGTTTATAGAGCGCACACAACGCCTCTGCACCTCACTCCCGATTTCTCTCAACATGGGGACAAGAGAGGTGTCTCAGTAAATGGAAAAAAAAAGTAACTTGCGTAACTTATTTGATAAAGTAACTCCACAGTTACTTAAAAAAGTAATCCGATTACATTGCCCCCAACACTGGATATTAAAGCAAAAGGGAGACAAACTAAATACTAACAAATTACGAATTTGTGTTAATTTAGGAATGTAATTTAAATGTTTATTTAAATTGCTATAAAGACCTCGCTATTGCATGAAAAAAATGCAGTCTGGACATTCTGAAAAACCCCTTTATGTTACAATAAGTGAAATGGCTACAGATGGCATTGAGTTGCATGTCCCTGTACATATTCTACTGTAATACTAGTGTCTGCATATCAATAGAAAAAAAAAACCCCTGAGCAATAGATACAGTTTACCACAGGCACCACAGAAGAGCTGAGAACTGAATCTGATAAATATGTCAGTCTTTTTCTGTGCATGTCTTCACTTTCACTCTCTCAGGAGCTTTAACCACTATGTAGTTTAATTATATTGTAGTTACAGCAACGTGGTCTGTCGCCTTGAAAACCTACTGAAATAGTCTAACTGACTTAGTATTGTTTAGGTACACTACCCTTTTACATGCATGAAGAAGATTACAGCATAATCCCCCTTCAACTGACTAACGTTACGTCGTCTGCCTCCGATTTCCCGCAGTTCCTTGAATCTGGTAAAAAAAGAAGAAGGGCCAACTGTACTGTCGTCATAGAGTAGGCGGTGCTCTGATTGGCGAGGGACAGTTTTGTCGTCTCTGATTGGCTGCATTCACAGAAGCAAACCGGTGTTGCATGAGCTGTACCATTTTTTCTTAAAAGGGGTGGATTTTGAACTTTATTATGGATGGTGAGAAAATATAAAAGGGGTTTTGCTTAAGAATTACGCTTAACAACAAAAATATACAATTTTTCATTAAAAACTATAATATCGGGTACGTTAAATTGTGTTTAACATAAATATCCCTCACTTCCATTTACTAACAGTCACCGTTTCGGATTCGTGGTCTCGCCCAAAAATGGCTGTGGAGAAACAGTTATGAAGATGTGTCGATCTACTCACCTAATTAATGTGGCGCGTGCTCCTAATTAACCGAGAGTCCTCTGATCGAGCCGGAGGACATTTCTGGAAGGTGAGGCACAAGATGTTCCGTTATTTCCGTTATTTCGTGCAGAAAAGAGGAGCCCAATGGGCTCACTGTGCAGTAGTGTTACGAATTTATTTTCAGCCAATAGGAAGCACAGTGCGATCACAGGCCAGGGCCTTCAAAGATGTGTTTATGCAGAATAAAACACAACACTGAGCATCAAACTACATAGAAACAAATCTTTAGCACAGAAACGGCTACAAAACGTTCCTAAAAAAACATTGCAAAGTTCATATCCACACGGAGGGATTGTTATTTCTGTGCACAGTGAATACAGTTCTCATGTTTATACCGGTTTAAAAGTCACATTGTGTTAATAGAATAGTAATGGTTTCGATACATCAATGTATTTGCATGGCTGCCTATCTTGTGATTGCAGAGACATTGTGTATCTCTCCAACTGCATTGCGATATGTTTTCTTCGCATATTAATCAATAAGTCAATTGTGTAAATTATTCTACTGTCTTTTAAGTGTGTACGTTGAACTAAAGTTTCCCAGAATGTTTATTTCTGCTCAGACTTTGGGATAGTTCTCACATTCATTGTTGTCAACAGGTGCTATCAGTGTTGACATTTACCTGGATGGTTATAGTAATATTTTCCTATATGTTATGTTAGTAATAATGGTTTGGAAGGAATAGGAATTGTAATAGCAGGGATTGGAAATTGTTAGACATTTCTTACAATAGCATGCTTTCTATAAACATGGCAACATTTGTGTGCTGATGTTATTGTGATTCATTGCATTATGTGTTACTCCACCTCTTCCTAGTTTTTGCTTTGGGTCTGTATGTTACTTACTTAATGCATTATGCGACTTTGGGAAATGTAGTATCTTGTTAAAGTGTCTGGTCTGAGTGATTTCAGTCAGCTAACAGTTTGTAAATATCATAGGCCATACTGATCAGTGAGGTGCTATACGTCCTGTTTAGTCCTATTGTGTTTATTTACATTGCTTGCCCTAAAATGAAGTGAAAGAAACGCCTGTTTCACATTGCATGCTCAAGCACCACACCACTGTCTGTAAGTGCTGTCACTGTATGTAACCTGCATTGACCCAGACAGATGTCTTTTATTTTTCAAACAATATGTGAGCATTTTGCTCAATGTGCATATTATGTTGCTTCATAAAAGCCTACAGTGAACTTTGTTGATAAATCGTGTCATAGTACAGTTTTTTTTACTAAGTTCAGTGTTGCTACACATGTCAAATACACACCCAGAGCTGAAACATAACCCACACTTACACTTCTGAAGTGTAACTTCCAGTACCTTTCACATGCAGTGTAAAACAGGCCTTGTTAATCTAAAAAGATCAGAGTTGAAGTAAATTTTCCAGTTTGTGGTTGTTTGTTTATGTATACATGCATGACCAGTGACATGTCAAACTAGTAAATCTCTGCTGTTGGTTTCCAAATGTTAGAATAATATTTTCTTGGTTAAGCGACAAATCATTCTAGACATAAGATTGGAAATTTGCCTCAGGTATTGCAGTGAAACATCCTTATTTATAATGGCAAGGTTTGCTAAATTTAAAGCAGTTTCAGGAAAAATGTCTAGAGCAATTTGTTAAATTTATAAACGGTAGCAGTTTTTGGTGCTGAGAAATGGGACTGGTGATGAATTGAAACTGCAAAAGCTTTACAGTAAGATTCCATTAATCCATTTTGGAAATCATATGTAACCGAGTCCATTTTCAAAGTTAACCTTACGTGACTGTAAAACATTTGACATATGTGTTTTTGTGCAGTATTTAGAGTGCTTAGTTGTTTGCCGGGACATGGGTTTTTAATATTTGTACAATGAGGTTTATCTATTTCTATTTGCTGAGTTACTGAAGTTGTGATTTATTACAGAACTTCGAAGAAAGTGTGTAAAGGCATGTTTTCGAAAGACACATAATGTAAGTGACGGCAGGTAAATTTCACTCTGTTCATCACAAAAAGTTGTTGTGTGGCTTAAAAGGATAGTTCGCCCAAAAATGACAATTCTGTCATCATTTTCTCACCCTCAAGTAGTTCCAAACCTGTATGAATTTCTTTGCTCTGCTGTAGACAAAGGAAGATATTTGGAAGAATGTCAGATCTCACCCTCCATTTACTACCATAGTAGGAAAAATAAATACTATGGAAGGGCAATGGTGGGCAAGATCTGTTTGGTTACTGGCATTCTTCTAAATATCTTCCTTTGTGTTTTTGTCATTGAAAAGAGTGGCTAAGATATTCTAAAAAATATCACATTTTTGTGTGCCAAAGACAGAAAGTCATACAAATTTGGTCAGAAGATTCATTTTGGGGTGAACCGCTCCTTTTAGAGTCATACTTTAGTATACGTCTACAGAGTTAAAGATGTAAAATGGTAAATAACATTGCAACACAACACGTCACTGGAAATAGGCAAAGTGCTTTAAAACGTCCAGAAAGGGTTAACTTAAATACGGGAGTTGAGAAAAGCCTTTTCAGCTCAAGTAACATTTTTATTCCTCATCAAAATATTTGACTTTAAACTTAAAACTTCTTGAGAGAAATGTAGTGGATCGCTGAGAATCTTCTGATGGTTATGGTGTAGCTGTTGGCAGTCAAAATTCATTTCTGCGGTGTCACTGAACACATTCTTTCAGAGATTTGCTAAAGGTTATTAAATACACCGCTGCATGGACGTATCGCACGGCAGGGAAGCGCACACACGCACTCTCCATTTGGAGGATGCTGAGGTTTATTTTGGCAGTTGTCATGACGTTGTGTGGTTTCACATGTGGTGAGAGAGAGGGGGAGGGAGACCCTTTTCATAGCAGAGATGCTTATTTAACATTTCCGGTCAATCAGAACCATGTCAACATCCCTGCATGCGCACACACACATACACACACACACACACACAAACAACATTTATCCCATGCACACAAACCTAGCCATAAAAAGATTGCTATCTTAAACTCTCCTTAAACTTCTTGCTCTGTGACTTTGTATTGATTACTCGCAGGAGACTGTTCACCTATCTGCACGGTGCTCGAGGAAGATGTGTGTGGTCAGAAATGCATGGCTTTCCACAATTAGGGATCAAAACTGTGGAGGAAACTGCACTGTAATTACTGGGATTGTTCTGAGCAGATGCAGAGCAAATGTCTTTGTTGTAACAGCGCAGAGCTTCACAGCAAGGTGCGACGTTTGGCCAAAGTAAACACATGAACATGGAGTTGTGCATATTTTTTTTTTTTAAGGGGACCAGGTTTACTGTGATCTCGAGATTCAGAATTTCCACCATTATCTGACATATGCCGATTTCAAAGAGGTCATATGGCAATGTGTGGCAAAACCTCATACTTTCCTGTTTATTTTACAGGCTATGAAGTTCATGCAAATATTCTCTCACAATACTTTTTTTTTTTTTTGAAGTTTCAGATACATGCACAAACTTCACCCCTTTCTCTACGCCGGAACAAGCTAAATGCACTCTGTTTAATGCTTTTATAAATGCATATTGCAGAGATTAAGATTTTAAGTACATATACACTATACTGTTTAAAAGTTAGTAATAATAGTAATAAATATATTTAGTAAGAATGCATTAAATTGGTCAAAAGTGACAAAGATGTTTACATTGTTACAATATAAGGATTTAAAATGACTTTGAACTCAAACTTTAAGCAGCACAACTGTTTTCAACATCGATGATACTAAAAAGAAATGTTTCCCGAGCAGCAAATCAGCATATTAGAAATAGAATTATTCCTTATGGAACATGTGACACTGAAGACTGGAGTAATGGCTGCTGAAAATTCAGCCTTGTTAGCACAGGTAATAAATTACATTTTAAAGTACATTAAATGGAAATTTGTTTTAAATGGTGATATTTTTTCACAATTTTACTTGTGCTATCTTACCAACCCCAAACCTTTTAAACTTCTGGATCACTTCCACATAAGACAGGCATATAGGATTGGGGTGACATGAGTTTTTGACTGAACTGTCCCATTAAGTCACACTTGCACCAGTGACGACATCATGTATGCTGTTTAGAATGTAGTGCCAATGTCTGTATTTGTACTCGTTGTCAAAAGGATCTTGTTTCTTGTATTTTTTTATGCTGCAGAAAGCCATTTATACTTAAAGGATTCATAGTATTTAAAGGCAGACCCTCTTGAATTAATCATGTCTGTACTTGCTCAAACTTGCAGCACATTTACATTGAATAATTTTTCTCGGTGTCATTGTTATTATCAGTAATGGGAAGCATCGCACCGATCGTGGCTGGTAGTTGAGTTAGTACATTGAGTGTCAAGACTGCAGTTTACACTAAAATGTCTTTGCAGCAGAGGCTCACCTTAGGACTTCAAAAAAATAAATAAATAAAATAAAGTCAACACCTTGTACAAGAAAAATGCATAAAAGTGTGAATTATGAATGTGGCGTATTGGACTTAGGGCAGAGTGGCTCTGGTAATGGACTGGTGAATGTTTCATTTGCTGGTGTATTACATCTTGCAGCAGCATGTAGGAAACTTTAAGAAATTCTTTTGTTGTCAGGATGCTAATGAAGTCATTGATTTTAAGGAGATTTCATATGAGATTTGGGGGCAGACCTCAGTCCATTTTTGATGTTAGAATTCAGCTTGTTTGGTTTGAACCACACCTGAGTCTGCTCGAACAGCAGCTTTGAATTTATGCACATCTGGCAATTGTAATTTTCCCCCAATTCTTCTTTGTAAAACTACTCTGGCTCTGTCATGTTGCATGGAGATCATGAGTGGACATGCTTTTTTTTAAGCCCACTCATAAATGCTTAGTTGGCTTGAGATCTGGACTGTGGATTTGACCACTGCAGGATATTAACATTGTTTTTAAGCCATCCCTGTGTAGCTTTGGCTTTATGCTTTGTGTCATTGTCTTGCTGGAAAACAAATCCTCTTCCAAATCGCAGGCGTCTTGCAGACTCCATCAGGTTTTCCTCATGGATTTCCCTGTGTTTTTGCTGCATTTATTTCACCCATGAAACTCACAAGTACTTCAGGGCCTGATACAGAGAAGCATCCCCACAGCATGGTGCTGCCATCACCATGCTTCACAGTGGGGATGGTGTCTTTCCAATTCACTTTCATTTGCATGCTTCCGGTCAGACATATATATAGTCTACTATATATTATGTCTTTTCGTTTATTGCATTTCTCATAGCTGAGGGAATACTTCAGAGATTTTTCATTTTCAGCATCTCTTATAGTGCATTTGTTGCAGACAAATGTTGTGTGTGATGGTATTATGGCAAATCCACAAAGGGACAAATACTTAAAGGGATAGTTCACCCAAAAAATGAACATTCTGTCATCATTCACTCACCCTCAAGTTGTTCTAAACCTGTATGAATTAATTTCTTCTGCTGAACACAAAGGAAGATATTTTGAAGAATATCGGCAACCAAGCAGTTGATGGGACCCATTGACTTTCATATCTTTTTTCCATATTATGGAAATTTGTATGGGGTATTGTGCAGAGCACAGTGAGCATTTTCAATTTAGTCCTATGGAAGTTCAGATTAAACTGAAAACAGTCCCCGCCAGTAGACATGTACCAGCATGAAATTCCTTGCGGCTGTGTGCAGTTTACTTTCGCTTTCATATTAGCCATTGCTTGAATGGTGGGTTATTATTCTTAATGAAAAATGCAACTACTACAAAAACAACTAATCCTTTGCAGATTTTCTATTAGCACTGGGTTTAATTCCAAAATATTGCAAAAATTCCGCCATCATCTTGTCAGTCAGCGACTCACTCTCGTGATAAATGAAATCTGGCTCCTGCTGCTGATCTGTGCTGCGAATCTCGAGCAGATGCATTCAGTTTTTAATTCTAATGTCTGTTTTCTAACTGAAATAAATGATTTTTTTATTACTATAAAATCAAAACGATGGTGGGGGATGGTGGGCAAGTGACGTTACCGATGTTGCGGCTGAACACCGGTAACACTACCGACTATCGCAACAAGCCTAGCTAGTACTCATGATGGTACTCAAATGTTTTGTAAAGGAAGTGGAGTCAAACTCAGATTTGGTCCAAGCAGTCAAATCAAGTTATTAACTGTTTTTATTCTGATTTTAGGGGTTGGCAATAAATGTCAACATTGATGTCTATATCTATTATGAAACTCCACAGACGGCTATAAATTCATAAACACATTTTTGCTTGAAAATAATGGCATCTGATGAACACAGAATGTAAGATATAGCTGGACATCACAGCTCTGGTGACATGTGCGAGTGACATGCTTTGAAACCAACTTTTAGGTATTAATGTAAAAAAAAAAAGAAGCAGATTTTCCACAAACCAAAGGAAGTGCACTTTTTAGTCAGTCCCAAGCCATATGTCTCCACTTCACTCTCTTTCAGAAGTGAATGATTAGTTGCATATGGAACTGGATCAGATAAATCAATGCCTTTTGTTGATTACGCACATCTGGGCCCACCTTCCCAGCTAGTGTATAAGTATCTTGCACAATGATGTTTTCCAGAGATGATTATAATTTAACATGCAGGTAAACAGCCAAAGTTGTGTTGGGGAAAAGTCAAAATGTCTTTTTACGGCTCATTTGAGAATCCTTGTTGCTCAATCCTTATAGGAAATTGGCTGTGTAGCTCCAATACTAAATAAAATACACAATTATTTGTTTTATGTTACAATATTGTTACGACATTGTGACCTCCTTCCAGTGAAAATAATGCCTACCCGTTTAGGATGACAAACATTTGCCAGAAAGGAAGTGCTGTTTAGTTTATAGGTGCTTTCAGTGTTATTCAAGTGAATGAAAGGAAACAGTGAAACACCATAATGACGGATCCCTCTGGTATTTTTTTTTTCCATGTCAGGATCTATTCGACATGATTTAAATCTGTAATTAATTTGATGTGGCATGTCCTTGTTTTTCAAACACTCCACAAAGCATAGACACAAACAGCTCTCTATTTTTCGTGTTTGTACCATTCAACATGATGTTTTTCTTTTGTAGTCATCGTCCGTCCCCGTCTCTCCATCTCACTCATTCCTTCCTCTTGTCCACCTGAGTTGACTGTAGTGTGACTCACTTGTTCCTAGCGTGGTTTTGTGGCGGAGCGAGTGCCGACTCAAGCCTTCTCTGACTTCAGAAGACTTGAGCTCAGACCACACATAAACCGTTACTGCCACAAATTCAGGCGAACACATACACACATGCTATGGGGGTTTAAACTTGTAGCTATTAAGATGGAAGAAGAGATTAAACAGAGAGGAAATAATAATGTTTTTTAAGATCCCTAAAGAACCATTTAGTCTGAGAACTTGCCTTTTAAACATCTTTCAAATATGAGAATCATGGTTAAGAACTAATAATACAAGGTTTTTCCTTCATTAAAAATATTTTGACTGCTGCCAAACTGAATGTTTATCCCGCCAAAGATTAATTTGATCATTTCACGATCCATGCCGTTCTGCAGTACTGGTACCCGCTGATAGCGGCTGCTTTTAAAACGCTCCTGTGAGTGTCTGCGTAAACGCTTTGTCTAGAGTGTCAAAGGTTTCTATTTACAACATGTTTTTGCATCTTTGAGCTTTGTGACCAATCGCAGACATATCTGTTGAGGTCATGAATGCAATGGCCAATCAGATGTGTTTAAGTAATTAGAACGGCAGAGTCTGTGAATGTGTAATGCGTTACTTTGTTGTTCATTTTATTACACTGAAATTTTGCATTTACACTCAATGTGAACACACTAAAATGCACAGATCATTTGACATACAGTATCAGATTTTGTTCTGTCCATTGCTATGGATATCAGTCAGTTGGATTCAGTAGTGTGTTTAATCGGTTGTCAATCCAGAAATTTGCAATGTGTAGTTAGCAGCATGAAAAAAAAAATATTATATACAAAAAGCATGCAAAGATCGCTGCCATTGCCATCAACATCAACTACGCTGTGTGTGCAATGAATCCCTTATTGACTTCATGCTTCTATTCTATTGGTAATAACGAAAGGATTCGCGAGCATGCTGAACAAAGACTCTGCCATACTGCAGAATAGCATGTATAGTCACATTAAATGATCAAATTTGTCTTTGGTGTCCACCAAAATATTTTCAATGAAGGAAAAACCCCTTAAAATTAAGATGCGCAAAATAAAAGTACTATATCAGTTATCATGACCGAATTTGAGATTTTATTTTTTATTATTATTATTGGTATCGGTCAATAGCAGTTTTCAAATTAATGTTGTGACGCTTTTATTATTGATGTTAGTTTGTGATGTTTCATTTTTAATTTATTTACACAAAAAAATATCATTTTAAAATCACTTGCACCATTTAAAATGACTGATTTTATTTTTTAAAGTTTAATTTGTTACTTGTTTGCAGAAAATAACACAATTTAATTATCTGCTTTATCTGTTATCTATAAAAAAAGTAATAATAAATTATTTTATAAACAGTTTATTATTTTATCATCAAATCTACTTATAAATGACTTTCTTACAGTTGTCTATCCACATTAAGCAAAGACAGGAGAAAGTATTTTAACTGAAAAAATTATTACACTTTTAGGCCTAAGTAGATTAGGCCTATATTTTTCTAATTAAAAAGTAAGAAGCTCACCTTGGCAGTTAATTGTTATTGTATAAAGTTCCTCAAACTTTCTACACCTATCTTTTGCCGTTCCTTCAGCCTCCTCTCAGTCCTCAGCTGTGTCTCTGTGGTCAGTCAGAGATTTGTAGCGCACATCATTTAATGGTTATGAAATGTAGTCCCTATCCCCAGTGACGGATCTCTTTGACTCGTGGTCCACCCTCTCCACATTAAATTGAATGAAAGTTATCAATGTGTGATGGTTGATTGTGCGCGTGGGGGAGATTTTTGCAATGGCTTATACAGGTCTAGGGTGTGGCCTGAAGAGAGACAGTGGATTGTGTGCGATGCAACAATTTTTTGTAAGATGAAGATTGCCCTTACATAAATGCATAGTATGGCCTCAGAACCCAGTAGTGTGTGTGCATGTTTGTCAGAGAGAAAGACAATATGGGCTATAGAGTTTCAGAGTGAATGAGGAGCATGTGATGGAAGTTTTACATATTATGTCCAGTTCTGCAGATAATTTTGCACCAACATAAAAGCAAGACCAGTCGCAGAATCCATTGCTTGCTGATTTATTTTTCAGTTTAGTTTTTTTTTTTTTTTTATTTGCACACTATTTTTATTTGTTTTATTTAAATATATTTCAATTTATTCTATTCATATTTATTTAATGTTTAATTTTAGATTACATTCCACTCATCAACAGCCCTATCTATGCTCTGAACAATGATTAGGACAGAACAACATAGTCTATTTCTTATTCCTTGATAGTTTATATAGACTCATTCTTTTACCCATCATTGCTTGAAACCACACATATACTGAAAAACTGCTAGAATAACAGTCTGTCCTGTTGATTCAGAAATGTTTTAAATTATCTAAACATTAGAGACTTTCATACCAAAAAATGAATGTAGGTGTAAGGTTATGTTGTGACTGTTCATGAAAGATAAATGCATGCATGGCTCTAATGAGACAGTTGTACTGTGCTCTATGGGCTAATTGTCTCTTTAGATGAGGTTTTTGAGCCTGAGGGAGTATTCTGTTACAGACCAAACAATATCGAGGCTGATTTTGTTTATTTTTGTTCGGATTGCAGATAGTCCTGTCTCTTGCTCTCCAGTGAAATACAGTTTACAGTGCTGAATTCAGCATGTCTGAGGAATTGTTGCAGTATGCGGTACCTGAAGTGCTGACTAGAACTACTTTCTAATCGGAGTGATTTGCCAAGCTGAGGGCCTAGCACATTAAGAGCACTTATTTAATTGCATTTTGTTTGTACTTTGGCCTTTCTATTTCATTTAAATATTTTACTATTCAAGTTATATAAAAAGCATTTACATTAAGCTAGATAAAGTTCTTCTGTCTATGTCTATGACAGTGAACCAATTACTGTTTATAATGACAATTTCTAATGCCCCATGTGATGTAAAGCAAACAAATGCAGTTAAAACCAGACTATGATATTGACTACAACCAGGTCTTGTTTATAGGGTTTTAGGCAGCCTGTGAACGGATCTAAAATTGATCATCCATGAGACCATAAAAAACTCGATTGAATGTAGAATTCTTCCAGCACCAAACGCATCTCTCCGATTTCTTATGAAGTTCAGTCTGCACAGGCTGTTTAGAGGCAACCTGGCTGTTGTAATGAGGACATTTATGTCGCTCTGCATCAGGCGCATGCATGAATAAGCGGCAGGCTGCTTTTCTGTCTGAATGCTCTCTGCCAGCTACATTATTAAAATGTGTTTGTGTGGGTCTTATTTAACTTTTTGTTACAGCCTGTTCTCTTTGGATGTTCACCTGGAAGTGACAAGCACGGAGTGATTGTTCATCTTGTCATTGTGCTATTGGAAACGCTGTATGGTTGTAAGCTTTTAAGCTGTGTTCAGTAAAGCCCAGCTCGTTCATGAGTTGAGTGTACTGTAAAGTCAATGATTTCCGACATGGTATAGTCAACTGGGGGCTCAGACATAATCGCCATCCCGCAATTTTTTTTAAATACTTTTTTAAAAACACAAAAATATTAATCAGCACAATTGTTTTTAACAATGATAACACTAAGAAATGCAATTAATTTAGCCTGAAAGGTCATGTGACGATGAAGATTTTTCATCACAGAAATAAAAGACGTTTTAAAATAGGGCTGGGTAAAAAAATATCGATTTCTCATTTTTACAAACCGATATCGATTCTTAAATCCCGATAATCGATTAGTGTATCCTGTTTTCAAGTTTATGAATGATCGGAACATTGTAGCTTGCCTCCCATCTAATAAATCTAAATTAGCTTTGTGTATTGTTACTAAACAAAGTCTCAGATTTCACATTCTGTCCATTTTTATAACATATTAAAAAAAAAAAACATTTTTAGCACTGTTTAATGAGGCGTGACATCACTTTGCACCTCAGTTCAAGACAAGCAGCGGCGCAAAGCGCACATGAACTGATCCTCTTCTCCGCTTTTAATACCAGTTATAGTATAAAACAAATATGAATGAACATGAGAAGGCATGTTAAAAGTACAACTTACCGAAATCTTTATTATCAATCTGGCAGCGTTGACCTTGGACCTCAGAAAACACAGTGGACCAACACCAGCAGATGACATGGCACCCCAAAGCATCACGGACTGTGGAAACTTTACACTGGACCTCAAGCAACGTGGATTGTGTGCCTCTCCTCTCTTCCTCCAGACTTTGGGATCCTGATTTTCAAAGGAAATGCAAAATTTACTTTCATCAGGGAGCATAACTTTGGACCACTCAGCAGCAGTCCAGTCCTTTTTGTCTTTAGCCAGGCAAGACGCTTCTGACACTGTCTGTTGTTCAAGAGTGGCTTGACACAAGGAAAGCGACAGCTGAAACCCATGTCTTGCATACGTCTGTGTGTAGTGGTTCTTGAAGCACTGACTCCAGCTGCAGTCCACTCTTTGGGAATCTCCCCCACATTTTTGAATGGGTTTTGTTTCACAATCCTCTCCAGGGTGCGGTTATCCCTATTGCTTGTACACTTTTTTTTCTACCACATTTTCTTTAGTTGTCAGTTAGAATCATCAAAATCAAAAGAAATAAAGATAACACTTTACAATAAGGTTCATTAGTTAAACATTAGTTAATGTATTAACTAACATGAACTAATCATGAGCAATACATTAGTTACTGTTTTTATTAATCTTCGTTAACGTTAGTTAATGAAAACACAGTTGTTCATTGTTTGTTCATGTTAGTTCACAGTGCATTAACTCATGTTAACAAGATTTTAATAATGTATTAGTAAATGTTGAAATTAACATTAACAAAGATTAAAAAATATTGTATAAGTGGAGTTCATTATTAGTTCATGTTAACTAATGTTGTTAACTAATGTTAACTAATGAACCTTATTGTAAAGTGTTACCGAAATAAACATTTGAAATATATCAGTCTGTGTGTAATGAATGAATTTAATATACAAGTTTCACTTATTGACTGGAATTAGTGAAATAAATCAACTTTTTGATGATATTCTAATCATATGACCAGCACCTGTATATGCAGTATGCACCATATTACATATTCATTATAATTTTTAATATTCGTCAATATTTAATGCATGTTTGAGTAAATCCATCACGTTACAAATCAGTTAATTTTAACCTTCAATACGGTCAAGATTTTTTTTCCTTGAAAATTTGCCATGTGCTGTTCCTGATGTGTGTCCAAAATAATCAATATTGAATCAGATGCTTGTGAATAGAAATCGAATCGAATCAAGACATTTGTGTCAGTACCCAGCCCTATTTTAAAATATAATTTAAAAACACACTGCGCCCCAAGTAGTGCAAGCACTTGGAGTACATCAGAAATAGAACGGCACATCAGTTATTTGTCGTGTCACACTGCTCGCGTCCAGTGTAGACGTTGTAAGAGACTTCTTTCAAAACCATTACCAAATCCAAACTTGTAAAAACTATAATAATCACTGTTCTTAACCCTGGGTTATGAAGCTGTGTTCCAGAACAAAAGCAGTGTTAACGTCAAATTGTACTTAAAAAGGTCTGCAGTGTACTATAAAATGACAGGTGCTAGAATTTTCACAGCAAGTTGTTTAACAGACAGCACATTTTAAAACGAATAGTGCTTATCTCATTAAATATTCACAAACTTTTAACAGTCACAGAAACTTTCACACATTTATTTTCAGTTAAAAATTATAATGTACAAAGGTGACAACAAATGTATTAAGTTAAGTTTTTTATTTCTCTACAAGGTGACATTTTCAGAGATGGACAAGCAGTTCTTCTTCTCAGGTCATGTGCTCAAAACAAGCCATGTTTGTCCAATCAATGTTATTGACCTCATAAACATGCAAACAAAACACATAACCCAGGGTTTACAAATGTACAGTGGGACATTCCAAAACCTAACTAGCCAGGATTACGTTACCAGGGTTTAGAAACAGCCTGGGTTAACATTTTTCAAGTGTGAAAAGCCCAAAAGTGCCAACTTTTTTTCACTGGATGGTTCTTGGATGTTCTGATCTGTCTGAAGATTGTACGTGAGCTGGAAGGTTTAGGAACCACTGAACTCTTGGATTTTCAACAAGTTCTCTCCAGTCTTTCTCTGTGTTAAGCACAAGAAATAAACATACGTAGTTGACTCAGGCAGGCACCGTCATGTGGTGGTCTGTAGGGTTAATGCTGGCCGGCTGTGGTGCAGTATTCTCAGGGTTTTAGGGGAGAGATGCCGTGGTTCGGCGTGTACCTGTCACTACTAAATGATTGCTCATTTCCTGCCGCAGGAGGAGGGGTGAGGGAGAGCAGTAATAGCACACAGCTGCCTGAGCTGGACGTTACCTTTCCTCTCCTCTCCTTTGCTGTCTTGTTCCCTTGCCATTTATCTATCCCTAGTATCTTCCTTTCCTCCCATCCCATTTAGTTTGCTTTGTTTATATGTAAGATTCACTCTGGAATGGCAAAGGTGGACACGCACCCATGGTGCCTCAGTGGGCATGTTCTCCACCTAGCTTCTCTGGCTTCATTTGCGTGTCTGTGTGGGTTTGTGTTTGTGCGTACACACATGCTTGTGTCAAAGTGTGTGTATGTTTGGGGGAGGAATGGATTAAGTAGGGGTCAGTAACAAATTCCATCCTGGTTCCAAACTAGGTCACATGACCCGGAATGGAAGTTTAGCAATTACCAGCTGTAGTCCACATTACATAGCAGGAGAAACTACAGCACTTTCAGTTAACTGTAGACAGAAGAGATGCGGCTATAGCAGAGCAAATTATGAAGTAATCAAAGTCATCTGGGTTAATATTCAGTTGTCAGTTATGATACTTAATGCTGCAATATATACAGAGGATAGACAATCATGTAGGTTATATATGCCAGGGCATGACATTGACAATAATGGCATTTTGAGAGAGGTTCAGGCCAGTTGACAGAACTTTTAATTGCACCGTTTGACCAGTGGCACATTTATTCCATCATCAGAATAGAGATGTCATATTTGTTATTTTATTTTTATATTGTTTTTTTCAGACAATTATAATACAGAATTTTTTTAATATATATATTTAAGTTTTCTGATGACCAATATATTGCAATGTTATATTATATATAATATATGCAATATTCATGTATTTTTACAAGATTAATTCATTGCAGGAAATGTTTTCATGCTTAAATGTTAAATTAAATTGCATTATAGCTGTATACCATTCGAATTGAAAAATGTTTTAATGTATAATATTAGAAAAATAAAAAAATAATAAATAATAGAAATAATAAAAACATTTCTGACACTTTGTTTTTTGTTGCTTAAAAAAAATAAATCAGTTTTTAATTTTTGCCATGGGGTCAGTGAAAATGTCATTAGGGTAGGAAAAAATCTGAAGCGCTGACCGGGCCAGCAGAATATATATATCATCCTTATTGTTGAGCCCTGTATGCTCGTATGAGCGCTGGCTAAATAAAAAGATATTGTATCCACAGCTTGACTCATTTCACTGGAAAATGATAAAACGTAAATCTTCAGAATATCTCCCTCTTTCTTGGACGTAGAAAAGCGTGCATGTCAGAGTTTCCATGGGCCATTGAAATGCACAAGTTAAAGGAACCACAATCCTCTCAGCAAAGACGCCGATAGCAAGCCATCTCTGTTGTTTTGTTCAACCTGCCCAGGATTGCAAAATATTATACTCGTATTTAAACTCTGGTACATTGAGTGACACAAAACGGCACGAATCATCTCTCTTATCACAGCCGCTTTATTTCTTAGTCAGTCGGGACATCTGCTGAAAAGAGCGCCAACGTCATGCTACATATAATCCCCAATGTACTCTCGGTAAGCCCTACTCATGATGTGTTTGTTATACATATTTAAAGTCATCTGAATTTTATTTCAATAAATTATGTCACCCCAAGGATATGCTTGAATCGGTTTCCCATATACAGAACAGCGTAAAGCAGGGCAGACTGTTATTTCATTTCGCTCGAGATGACTGATAAATAACAAACATTTTTTATATGCTGTCCATCGAGCATGTCTGCTGTTTTATCACCTGGTCAGATTGCCAAAGTAACCTCTTCTCTCATTCCTCCACTCACTCAATCTCTCTCGCTGTCCTCCTACACACGTTGTTTCCTCTTTGGATCTTTCATGGGGATTTCTCCAGAGAAAATTATTCTCTGCTACATGCCAATTTTGGATTCTCAATGTTATTTTGAGGAAGAATGTTATCTTTGTGATTAAGTCATAAAGCTCTGTAATTCTGGATGGGTTTCTGGATTTTTTATGAGTGGGACATGTGGGAGACCGCATTTAAAGGGATAGTTTAGTCAATGAAAGTTTTGTCATTATTTACTCACCCTCATGTTGTTCCAAACCTGTTAGATGTTCTATATGGAAAACCGAAGATTAACATTTAAACAATCATGCCATCCAGTCAGCACTCAAGAAGTTCTAAAAATGAATTGAATCAATCAGTAAAAGATTCATAAATTCCATAAGCTCTTGTTCTTTCAGTAAGATACTAAAAACCATTGAACCTTGATGGTTTGTCCTTATTATCATAGGCCCCCTTCCCCTTATAGGAAGTGATCATGTGACACAGTGTGTGCTGGATTGTGATCATTGCCTAACTGCTTTGTGAAGCCGAGCCGTTTCCTGAGCTGTCATAGGTAATGTTTGTCACGTTCAATATCATGCAGAAATGTCCTCTGGCTGTAGAGTTAAAGAAAAGAAATCCTCAGGGCAGTTCAGAAATGAATTGATTTGAAATATTTATAAAAATCAATAAGAACAGGCTTGTCGTCTTATCTCCTCTGTGACCGTTCTCTTCCACTAGTTCTGTCTCTAAATAACTCTCAGGAACAATGCTGCACCGCTTTGATCGTTATTTCATTCAAGTGCAAGTTGCTGATAATATGGTTTGATTACTGATGGACTGGACCACACGGCATCTGTGCCCGCAGAGATCTGCAGAATTTGAATGTCTGTCAGTCACAAAGTTAAGTTGTTATATTTTTGGCTAATTTGATTGTGCATACAGCAACCAAAACATTTTTTTCCATTTTTGAATCCAGATTTTCACCCACATTCAGCGCAAAAAATGTGACAATGTGTTGTCTTGGTCATTTTCTTGGGTGGTAATAAATCGCTATGCTTTTAAATTGAGTAAACATTAACTGGTTAAGTGTCCTGTACGGTGTGGAAAATGAAACGGTCACAGTGGAGTCTTTTGACTCAGCCTGTTTCCATGTTTTTCATAAAATCAGCATTTATTCTTTCCCGGCTGCTGCCCGTACCTATGACAGGTCTCCAACCCTGCATTAGTGTGGAAATAAGTCAAATCCTTAATGCCTTGTTTTTGTTGCATTTTCCCCCCTTCTTTCTCACCCTCTTAAGACAGGAAAGGGTTACTTTCCATGTTTCCTGTCCAATTCCCCTAGCTCCAGCTCCTTTCGGATCACTTTCTTCATACTAAACATTCCCAGGCTCCCATAACCTCCTGGCTTCCTTGCACTGGCCAAGAGAGATCCCAGGTGAGAGTGTGGGCGAACCTCCTGTTTTTAAGGATAAAAATCTCTTGCGCTTTGCCTCCTGACAACGGTGGTGGTGAAACGTGGTTTCTTTTTTAGCCTCCCTTGATCGCAGTCATGGGAAAACGGTTATTTGAGAAATCTATACCAGTCATTTGGCACAGAGTAAGGCCAAACTGATTGGTGAAACTCAAGTTTTAGTGCTCAAGTGAGCAATGTTAAGTCTTCTCAAATACCTCACGCAATAATTCAGAGCCAGGCTATCATGAGGCAATTCTCGTGAATTTCGTCCAGAGCTTCAACTCCTAAATGTTCCAGAATTTGAAGGCCTGTCATTGGATTTTGGAGCTGTCACTCCTGGTACCATGAAAAGAGATGGAAGGCTTTAATACAGCAGAGGTGGCCTGTGATCAGTCTTAGTGATAAAGATGATTTAGCTCAACATGACACTCGATACATCCTGTTGAGGGTTCACTTTGGAAGTTCAGATCAGTTTCTTAAAGAAATAAAAATATCTGCTATTTAGTTCTCTCCTTCCCAACAGTAAAATCCTTGTAGGATCAGAAAATAGTCTTATCAGCAGGTTTTAACCGCACACTTCCAATAAAAGACACTTAGCATGGTCAGGCAACTGGTTTGTTTTATAATCCTGATGCTCATCTCTCCTCTTTGTCCTGTTTGCTATCTTTTCCCACAGATTCTCTTCCAACTCTCTCTCTTAGAGCACCTGACAGATGGATTGAGAGAGAGAGGGAGAGGTTTGGATGTGCGATCACCCCCGCTTTGACCAAAAAAACACTAGTCTTTGTAAATAGAAACCCAGGACAGAACGGAACAAACAGAGCAATGTTATTTGGGCCTGACCCAGTGATAGACCTGCTGAGATGGTCTAAATATAGTGCCGTGGTGGACTGACTAATTGCCCCATGAGCAGTAATCATTCCCAGCCTCTGAAACCTCTTAAACAGCGAAGAGAGTCAAGTCACTGCTGCCCCCCTGCTATGCCGGAGCCAAATACCAGAACGAGCAGAACTGACTGAGCAGATCCGTACAGAGATTAACCCAGAGCTTCTATGTTGTCAGGTGCCTGTCTGTACAGGTGGAGTTCATTTAAACAGGATATGAAAGCTTGCGTATTTTTTTAATGTTTTGTTGCATTTAACTTTAGCTAAAAAGTTGTGTAGGGATGATGTCAAAACCCAGAAGATTAAAGGTAGGGACACACCAAACCGATGCCAAAGAACGATCTAGAACAGGTAGATGACTGTCTATTCAAGCGGATAGTTTTGCTTTCCCTTTTTTGAATGTAAAATATAAGACTACAGGTATACGCAAAGTTAGAACAGCCTACAGTCTGTGCCGTTGTGACTTTGCCCGCTTTCATCACTCTTGGTCTTATTTTCGTGCACTGACTCGTTTGCTAAACTGAACAGCCAATCAGAGTTGTCTCTCACTGACGCACCGGCCCCAATTATACATGTTGGGAAAAAAAACAAAAAAAAACCCTGATGACATTTGACTATAGCCAACGGTGTTGAACATACTGAAAAAAGTCAGGCGACACTCAGAAACGGCCCAATATTGCCCGATGGCCGACTAGTCGACTTGATGTGTCCCTGGCTTAATTCACCACTAGTTCCTTCAAGATTTTCCTATGGGGATTTATAATGGTATTTTTCAATTTATGAGTAAAATAAGGTTTTTGATAAACATAACTTGGTAGTACTTGAACGTTTTGCTCTACAATGTAATCTACACACACCGATATGGAAAATGCAACTGTTGAAGCGAAGTTCATTTAAAAAACATATGTTTCTAGTAAGTAACTAGATCATTTCATTTGGGGTGTGAGTTTGTGCAGTTCGCACTGTAGAATAAATGTTCAAGGATTGTCAAGTTATGTTTTCCACAGACCATATTATACTCAAATTGAAAAAACCCATTTTAAACCCCACAGGAAAAACTCGAGGGAACCAGTGGCGAATTAGTCATCCGGGTTTTGAAGTGATCACTGCACCACTCTATAACCTAGCATAACGAATATCAACCACATAATCAACCACATTTTAAATAGTGTTTAGAGAAATCGTAACATGTTGTCTAAGGCAGTAGTTTTTGGACCCAATCCCTTAGATTGTCAGGGAGGGAAATCTTAAGGAATTCAACTATTCAAAATTTTTTTTCAAACAGAATGTTGCCGTTCATGTGCACTCGTAATGTTTGATCAAAAATGTTAACCTCACCACCCTCTCAAAATGATGTCTGCTCTCTTCATGACGTATGTCTCTGTTTACAAATAGAAATTGTTTCTTGGTTCCCAATATTTTGCTGAGTAAATCAGTAAAGCATTGTAAAAAGGTTTCTCAAACTGCCAGCATTAAAACGCCGTGGCTGTCTTGCTCTTTTTGCAATCAGTAGAAAGCACTCAGCCCAGGAAGTAACATGAGATACTGTGTTTGCTACCTGCTTCTGAGCAGAGCTGCGCAAACCTGTGACCAAAGCTTAACCTGCGGTCACACATAGGAAGTGGCCGCCACCCACCGGATATCCTCCTAACTCCCAGAGCTAAATAAAGCGGTAGAGCAGAGCAGCTGATAGCGAGTGAGATGTTCGCCCTCTGCTGCTTCAGCATGTGTGATTATGACACTGCAGCTTGGTCTGAGAGAGTCTCTTCCTTTCTCGCTCAGGCTTACATTCTGCATTGTAGTTAGGAACTTCCTGTCCCTTACAAACTATTGTGAAGGTGAGCGTATGCCGTCTGTTTTTATCTTGAACAAAGAGAGAAAGGCAGACACAGAAGAGACAAAAGTTTACCTCCTAATGTTCATTTAACTTTAGACATTCCATTCTTAAAAGGACAAGAATGAGGTATATCTTAACAACATAAGTGAATATTACTCCTCCAGACAGCGATCTGAGCTACAGGGCCTCTTTTAATTCACCTGTGAAAGCTTGGCTATATTTGCTCTAACCCATAATTGTTTTCCTAAATTGCTCAAGGCTTGAAAAAAAGCCAAATTAAAGCTAAATTATGATGCGTAATGTACCTCAATTGAAGCATAGAATACTACCACAAATAAGTTAATTGTGTTAAATTGGTTTTCATTTGGCCATGAAATGATTCACACTAACGGAATCTTTCATACACACTCTGGCTGCTTTAACACATTCCGGAAGTTGCAGTAAAACACAGTGACAAAACAAGGAAGCATGTATGAAAGCGGAAGTCATGAGTCAGCATTAGTCTTTAGACTGCCACATCCCATCAGCTTTTTTACAGAGGAAGTGATTATCATTACATGGAGCTTTCGGTTTCTCATTAACATAGGGGTGAACGCTGTTTTTTTTTTTTTTTTTGTTTCATCTACTCGCTGCTCAGTGAGCAGAGAGCTAATGTCAATATAAAGTGGAGGTGTCCCGGACATCAAGATGAGGACCTTCTAACACTGAACTGAGTTTAGATGTTTACTGTTGCCAAGCAACTTGTCGCATTAATATAGAATTGAATTGATGTGTGGTCACAGGAGTGTATAGATGCAGCTTATTCATTTAGAATTTAAAACTGAACTCTCGGTTTTGTAATATTAGCTTTACTGCTTTGTACTTTAAGTGTGGCATAATGTGAAGCTATATTTGTACTGAGCCCTGATTTGTCCATTTGTTATGTATTATTTTATTTTTTGAGTCTATCAGGATCCAAATAAAATAATCAAATTGATGTATACACTGAAAAAAAAGGTGTTGGATTTACATGATTTAATCATGTATATTGGTCCCACATTAATCGATTAAGTTAAACAAATATAATTTGTTAACATCACGGAACGAAGTCATTTTTAAGTGACCCAGTTAAGTAATATCAAAGTGATTTTATATGGTTCCCTGACAGAATTAATTAATTCAATTTTTTTTACAATTTTATTGAATCGCAAAGGTTGAAATTTATTTTTTTATGCGCAGCTTGTCAATGAAGTATGGCTCCAAATGCAAATCCATCTGAAAGTACTACGAGTTTGAGTCGCTTATAATGTACATTTGAAAAAGCAATGCGCGTCAAACATCTTTCCAGACATGAAGCATTTATTATCCAACAGAAGACAACATGACATGTTTTTACTCCAAACTCACTTCATAACGACAATTGAGCATCCTTCTGTGAGATAATGTGATTTCTTACACACAATAAGGCAGTCATGTGTTTATTACTCATGTTGAATCAATCAAAGCATTTCAATCTTCTGTTTATTCAGCTACACCTATATGACACGTTCTCTTCTTCTGCTCCAGGGCATATTTTGAGTTTCTGCTCAAGAGCGCCCTCTGGCTTTCAGATGGAGAAGCACTTACTACTGCTCACAGAGCCGTACAGCTCTGATAAACTGCATTAAATTATCTCAGCCTTTGCCAAATCGCGTGCGATTTAAATGCAATAAATCGTGCAGCCCTGCTAGCTAGCTAACAAAATGTGTTTGTTATACATGTGTTGTATTAAAGGTACAATCCGTAGTTTTTCGCCACTAGGGGGCGCTAAACAATTCAAAACAATAACAAAGGCGTAGAATGATGACGCAGTGAATATGGGATCATGGAACTTGCCGTCATGCCGATGGATCTAATAATATTCATGGGGAAATAATGTTTATGGATGAGTGAATGCATGTTTTTAACATGACTGTGGTAAGAAGCTGGGCGTGGCCGAGAATCGTGGATGCGATTACTAATGAGAGACAGATATCAGTGTCACTCGCGAGTCCCGGGGGATATGAAGAAACGAGGACATTTCATTCTACCAAACTACTCATAAGTGCTGAAATACTGCTCATACAGGTCAGTTTATTTGATGAATTAAAACTGTGAGGTAACGCAGCTCTGTTTCACTTGGTCTAACGTTACACTATCATACTAAACTGCATTTGAGTGTGTTGAAAGTTGTAATGTTTAGTATTAGTTTCTTGGCTGTAATAGACTTAACAGTAAGATAGATCAACATTAGATTATCATACTGATGATATTCTAACACTTCGTCGTGTTGAGCTATATAACATTGATTAGTCTTATAGCCTACATTTGCTTATCTTGTCTAATAGCGTGCAAGAGCGCGTCTCTGTCAAGTCAAAGTTTGTCGCAAAGCTCTCGCCATCTCGGAAACCCCACGCTGATATTGATCCTCGTTTTATTTCTCCTTTTGTCCCAAAGTTTGCTGGCCATGGTCCATAATGTTTGGACGAAACAACAGCAGCGCGCCGCTTTACGTTACGCAGCTGTCCGTGTCTGTTGCCATGGTTACTGTGAGCCCAGGGATATTACGTAATTTACAGGCGCAGTGTGAAGTGAAAAGACCGGGGCGGCCCACTATTTAAAATTGTGGTTTTCTCTGAATTTACAAATTCTTGGAAACATTTAGGATAATGTAAGGACACAGCTTAACAAAATATATAACACTCTGCAAGTGGTTTTTGGATATTTTAATATAAAAATTCTACATATTGTACCTTTAAGCTTGTGTTTTTTATAATATGTGTTATATTAGCATGCTAAGTGCTAAGCATTACTCCTATAGCCTAGCTAATGCACCACTCTTCTCCACAGTGGTTAAACCGTTCTGATAATTCCAACATAATTGAACAGTATCAAGTCTCCTCATTTCTCATCTTGCTCAAAAACATAAAATAACACTTAATTTCAACATGTTTACCCTCTTCATCTCTTCATCCCAAGCAAAGCATGCTGGGAACTAGTTTCACCAAAATTGTTTGAGTACTGATTGGTTCACATTCACCCTAAAATAATTATGTATAATAAAATTTTTATATTAGAAAATTAAATTATTCTGTGAAATAATAGATTTTGGGCTTTATCTTTTAATGTGTGTATATTGCCATTTCCTCTTCACTGAGAATTAGCTATACTGATGTGGCTGCTCTGGGGACAATCAATTTACTACACTTAGCATGTGATGTCTCTCGGCTTCACAGTGAGGTCACATGTAGCTTTTACTAATGGCGGATGCCCTTTACATCGTTTCCTCTGCTATTTTCCATGCATTTGAATTTAGTGTGCGGAATCCTATCCCTATAGCCGGAATTAAATGCTCAGAATACTAAAGCACAAGACAGACATCAGCAAAAAAGCTCAGGCAGTCGGATAAGTGGGTGTGTTGTTGGCAGAGTGTGGGGGTGGGTGTAATGATATTAGTAGTGATTGGCTAATTTATGAGGCTGTTTAGTTATTCATGGTGAGTGTCGGCCATCCATCATAGCAGTGCTGAAGGAAGTCAAACTGCACCGTTTATCTACTAAACCAAAGGGGCACTGAGAAGCACGTCATGCTGTGGAAACTACCGCTGCTCAATAACTAGACAAGCAGAACATGACGTACTTTCATAGTTGCAGTCTTAAAAGGGTTTTGCCCAGGAACTGTAGGTGGACAAACAAACAAATTTATACCAAAAATCCCCCAGCATCATGAGGATCTTGTGTTGCTGATCTCCACCAACAGGAACTAAATTAAAGTGTTACGGCTCTCAAGGGACAGCAGCATTTATTTTTCCCCCTACCACTTATGTTTTTCACACAGTCTCACTCCATGTTCCTCATCCTTCAGGTGCATGTGTTTTTACTAACATTTTGTGTTTCAAGCAAAGAGCTTCATGCACAAACTGCAGCCATTTCAGTTCTCTGAAACGCATCAGACAGGCGTTTCACTAACTGTGATGCCTATTTCACACAGTATGGTGACTTCTACACTTTACTGGAGTGCCATCTGGAAACAAAGACGTGTTAACAAGTTTCCATGCTGCTGTGTTGAAGTTCTGAGAAACCCTTTTTTTCTCAGAATTATATTTAAACACTGATCAGGCATAACATTTTGACCACTGAGAGGTGAAGGGAATAACACTGATTATCTCTTCATCATGGCACCTGTTAGAGGGTAGGATATATTAGGCAGCAAGTGAACATTTTGTGCTCAAAGTTGATGTATTAGAAGCAGGATAATTGGGCAAACGTTAGGATTTGAGCAAGGGCCAAATTATAATGGCTAGACGACTGGGTCAGGGCATCTCCAAAACTGCAGCTCTTGTGGGGTGTTCCCGGTCTGCAGAGGTCAGTATCTATTAAATGGTCCAAGGAAGGAACAGGAGCGACAGGGTCATGGGCAGCCAAGGCTCATTGATCCACGTGGGGAGTGAAGGTTGGCCCACGTGGTCCGATCCGACAGATGAGCTACTGTTGCTCATATTGCTCAAGAAGTTAAAGGGCGAAAATACCATTTGAAAAGTTAATGCAGGATTTACAGGACACAAGGGCATAAGTTTAGTAGATAAAGTGACAGTTTCTTTGACTGTTTGTTAAAAAAAAAAAAAACACTTTTTTCAACATCTCATCATTTTACATCATGAAGAGGGAATTTTTTGCCTGGCTCTGCGTTGACTCAGTGCAGAGTAATTTGGTGTTCAGTAGGAGCGGTCATGAGTCAGTGTGTTTTTGGCAGTTTTTTATTTTTATTTCAAGTTATCATTGTAAATTATTGTGTTTATGGAGGCTGCACGAACTCCAGCCTGTCAGGACATCGAGTACACAGGTAACAAGAAAAAGGATGTTGCTATCTTCCATGCCTGGGTGTGTTTTGTGAAGGTGAAGAGACAGGACTTCACTTCTGCATCTGCTTCGAAAAACACTGTGGTGTGTAACATTCACTTTAGACCGGAAGATTATCATCCTGGTGATATGATGGAGTTCAACATTGTAATACGCCTGTAAAGGATGATATTTAATAAATAAACTTGTTTTTATATTAAACAATTTCAACATTGAATACAAATTATGTACTGGCAATGTAAATAATCCAATTTCATTCATGCTATGTACGTACATTCAAGTTCATTCAACTACATACTCATGACGTCATATACATCCTCACACTATCAGTGAATCGGCACGGAAAAAACTCATAACACAGAATTAATGAATAAAGTATAACTATACTGACTATAGTTCTGTCTAATCATGGCCTGTCTCTGCTCTCTTGGCCCCATAGCAGGCTAATTGTATGGCTGTAGTCCATCATACAAGTATGAATAAACATTTACAATTTCCTCAGCGTCAGAACTGTCATTGCGATCCATTGTTTTCCTATTGTTTAAATTGACTGTACTCCCTCCCATTATGTCACTTCTGGTTTGGCAGTTTTCAGATGTGGAAGTCAAATGTTCTCACAAGACTCCAGAAGTCTCAGTTTTGTATACACAGTGCATCACGGTTTGTTGCATATGGGGCTGCATAGTTGCAGACCAGTCAGGGTGCCCATGATGATCCCTGTCCACCACCGAAAGCACCAACAGTGGGCAGGTGAGCATCAGAACTGGACCATGGAGCAATGGAAGAAGGTGGGCTGGTCTGATGAATCACATTTTCTTTTACAACGCATGGATGACCGGGTGCGTGTGCTTCGCTTACCCGGGGAACACATGGCACCAGGATGCTCTATAGGAAGGCAAGCTGGTGGAGGCAGTGTGATGCTTTGGGCAATGTTCTGCTGGGAAACGGTATTCCCTGGTGGCTGTGGCCTCTTTCAGCAGGATAATGCGCCCTGCCACAAAGCAAAAACGGTTCGGGAATGGTTTGAGGAGCACAACAACGAGTTTGAGATATTGACTTAGCCTCCAAATTTTCAAGATCTCAATCCAATTGAGCGTCTGTGGGATGTGCTGAACAAACAAGTCCGATCCATGGAGGCTCCACCTCGCAACTTCTTGATGCCAGATACTACAGCACACCTTCAGAAGTCTAGTGGAGTCCATGCCTCGACGGGTCAGGACTGTTTGGTCAGCAAAATGAGGACCAACACAATATTGGGAAGATGGTCCTGATCGGTGTATATTTTCCTCAGAGATATATCTGGAACATCAAAAGGGTTTTAAAACAATAATTGGATGGAGAAGATTCTAAATTACTCAAATATGTGTGGTGTTTTATGCCTTGTTCTATGACATAATCCCTCTAGAAATCCAGTAGTCTGCTCTGCTCTGTATTGTCATAGCAGTTGGTCCTGATTCATGTACATATGGCACTTGTTTTAGTCAAATGCATTTGGAAAAAGAGACTCTTTTAAATATTAATTTTCTGGACTTTGCAGAGGAGTTTCTGCATAACGCTTTAAGCCATTATATTATCCTGAAAACTTTTCAAAGCGTTGGATTATTTTCAACATTGATGAAGTTGTAACCTAGTTTCTATCACTGGGATGGTGTTCCATCAGCAGTGGGGTTTTCCATGTGAGCCAGAGGATATATTATCTCTCATTCACATCCCCCATTTTCTCTCTCTCTCTCTTACCTCACATCCTGTGATTTGTTGGAGGGCTTAATCCAGGTTCTTAAATGAAACCTTGAGGGTCTCTATGGGATCAATTTGCAGGGATTTCTCCTCCCTGTTCTCCTCTGTTATTCCATCTTTCTCTTTCTTCCTTGATTTCTCCTATCCCGTCTTCGTTTTCTCTGTTGGCTGAATGCATCGTGTTTAGAGCCAGATGCATTCGGGCATCAGTTTGATCTGTTGGCGACCCGCTCTCTGGTTGTTAGCCGATCACTCTTGGCACCAATCAATCATTTGGGGGGCTTTTTTCACAGGTCCAGTCTGCCACTTCTTGGCACCAGTTAGGGTAAATGTCTCTCTAGGTGAAAAAAATATGATCAAGATAGCTTTGAAAACTGGATTTGCATTGAGGTTTTTGTCAACTCCCTGAGGGATGTGATGCTTGATTTTGTACTCTGTTAAACCTTGTCTTGATCTAAAAAGGGAAATAATTTTTTGCCTTTTAATGTGGTTCTTGAGAACAAGTGAGAGGGAAAGAGACCGACAGGAGGGTAATAGATGTCTCCGTAGGCTACTCTCACTTAAACAGGCAGAGCTCGCTGAAGGGAACCCGCGGGCCTGAATCTATTATTCACATACAGCTCTGCAGATCTTCTCTTTCAAACACATGCACACACTCACACAAAAGTGAGGAAATGAAAGCTGTCGGGTGTTACAACTCACAGTGCAAATGGACAGAGCGAAGGCCTTTTTGTCAAGACATGATTCTCCAGTGACTACAAAAGACCTACTAGTTTCTCACACAATAGGTCTACAAGGTCAGATACAGTATCTGTATTGAAGTGAATGAGCTCAATGGACAGAGTTGATTCTTTAACCGATAATGGTCTTTCTGAGTCCTGGGGCTCATAACAGCTGAGTTGTTGTTTTTTAACTGCAGGATGTTGGCATCAAGAACCTAGACCTAAATCAGTATTCATTGGGACATTTTGTCTACTTTTTATGCTGTAACCACTTGTGGTCCCTTTGGGCTTTTATTTAAGATGAGTTTTAATATATTGAAATCAATTGAATTGTATATTTAAATATTTTTCCCAAAGAACTAATTGGGTGATTGGCATTCAACAGAAATTGCCACACTATAGTCGATATTAATGGGGTGAAACACATCCTGCTACTCTGACAAATGATCTTCAGATTTCATTTTCAGAAGTGACTCACGCTTGCTTAAAAACACATGAGCAAATTTAGCTCAACAAGTTCAGGCACAGTTCTAATGGAAATGCTAAATATAAAATGGTTGGTTTGAAATAACATCAAAACGTTGTGTCTATACAGCATAGGTACAGTCCTGACTTTATTTCCTTTATTCTTTGCTTAGCTGTCATTTTCTGTCATTTCACTTTTATTTGTGTAGAAAACATAAAATTAAAACATTGTCTTATTTTGAACTATTCATTGGCGTACATTATTTTATTAAAATTGTCTTCATTTATTAAGATACGTTACAAATGTATTTTTACTTTTGAAAATCCTGTTTCGCTTGGAAATAAGTTCACATTATGAGGGTAAAATTGTGCACATGAATTCACAATAACTTTAAAGGTGAAGTGTGTAGTTTTACATCATTATCAACAAATCAGATTTGTTTCAGAATAGTTTTTCCTTGCGATCCTACACATGTTTGACAAACAGTATAGAAAATCAACCTATGATTGGCTTGCATAATTTAAAAATGAAATAAAAATATTTTTTTATAACAATATTTTTGGCAAGTATTTAAACATTAAAAAGAAAAATGCAAACTTCGTCTTTGAAAATGCCTACAACCGTGGAAGACTACGGCCAAATGATAAGTTCACTTAACCCTAAAATATATATATATATATATATATATATATATATATATTTATATAACGTATATAAAATATATACGTTTTAGAGGGGTCATATGTTTACATATTTTAATACCGTAATAATACACTTTTTCCTTTTTTTTTTTTTAAAGGCCCATTGAAGGGGAGTGTGGAGTGTGCAGCATTATTCAGTGTGTTGATATCATTTTCACTGAAACCGGAAGACAGGACGGGACATATCGAACAGCTCCTCACCTTTATAAAATATCCAATAGCGTTTCTTTTATATCACAGCTCGGCCAAAGCCGTTGAGCTCTGTAAAGCCTCAGTTTCCTTCTAATCTCTAACTGTTTCTCCTCCATATCACTTTAAATTATAGCATTCTGTGCAGAATTCAAATGGGTCCGGTACATTTTGTGGTCTCGCCGACTCGCTGATCCGCTCTGTGCTGTTGTTTCTGGACCGGAGCAGACTCTGTATGCGATACGGCGGTTTCATTAGACATCATTGGTGTAGGGCCTCTTCCCTTTGGTCACATGGTTGGTAATAATGACATCATTGAAGCTCTCCAATTGAAGTTTAATACCAGAGTCCAGGGTTGAAGGCTATAATTTTGCTTCTCTTTTTGACATGCAGTCAGTCCGGTCTAATTCAGGCCTGGGTACAGCTGTGTGCAATTCTAACCATACCCTGTTAAATCTGTTTGTGTCTGTTGCTAAACTAGTGTTTTTAAACGACAACAAAAACACCTGCTGCTGTTTTACTCAGTGATGTGCTGACAGCCGTTATTTTTCATTACAGTCAGAGACTATGAAAAGGCTGCAATAGTTTACTGTGATATCTGTTGAAAGACTAAAAATGTTTTTTATGTCATGTTAAATGTTAATTATAATATTTTACTGTATATAAGTCAAGCCGATCAACTTTTGCTACTGAGTGCTGACATCATCAGAACTGGACAAGAGAGTGTTGTCAGTCGCACTTAAGGATTGGACCAAAATAAGAAAGCCTGTGTCTGTATCATGAAGCCTGAAGTCACACTGAGCAGTGATGCGGTATGGAGTCACACACAGGACACTGTTCAGCCTATGTGCAATTACAGACTCCACGTCACAGCACAGGACTGCTTATAAAGTGCGTGTGTGTGTGTGTGTGTCTGAGATAATCATGTGTTCACTGAAAACCATTTCGGTGGACAAACACAAATACACGCACACACTTGGCTGTCTGCTAGTATTTTATCGGCAACTCTATTGGGGGTAAACACTACACAATGTTTGGAGAGGAAAGCTTTAATCAAAGAGTAATTGTTTACATTTGGAGGTGGCTTGGCCTTGTGCCATTCGGTACGTGTGAATGATTGGTCATTTATGTGTGAGATATAGTTGTAAGGAATGGGCCCAAAATCATGTTATTCCAAATGTGTGGCACAACATGAGGGTGATGACATATTTATTTATTTATTTATTATGTGAAATTAATTATTTAAGGCAAATTCCATAAGTATTAGGCTTATTTGTGCCCTGAACATGAATGGAGGGATGTGCTTTTACTTTTCTATGGGAGCTGAGTGGCAGACTTAATTGTGATATTGACAGTGGAGATGAATAGTGAGGGTCATACTGGAGAAACACTAAACTACATAAATTCACCATCCATAAGAGTAAAAATTAATTCATTCATAAAACCAATGGCAACTGTTTGCTTTAAGGTGAAGATAAAGTTGTTATTCGCCATGTTGCTCACAATGCTGGAGTTTCACAAATACATTTTCTAACTGATTTAGCACAAACCGTTCAAAAGTTAAGTTAGAGGTCATAAAGATTTTTTAAAGAAAGGAACAATTTAATTCAATAAGCCTAAATGATTAAATTGGATCAAAATAACAGTAAAGGCATTTATAATGCTATAACATTTTTCAAATAATTGCTGTTCTTTTGAACGTATATCATGGTTTCCACTGGAGAATATGCACCGATGTGTCAGCATATCGGCTACAGCATGAAAAAGTCAGATATAACAAACCAGTGGTTCATAAATTAACTCCATGAAGGCACTGATTTGTAAAATGTCTGTTGCATAATCCAACATTTTTCTCTGGGTAAAATAATTCAATACTTGCCATAGTAAAATGAAACCTGTAAAAATATTTTTTTTTAAAGGCTTAAAGGGGGGCGTGACCAAAAGTTTGAGAACCACTTGTATAATGGATCTGTGCAGCTCTTAAAGTGACAGCAGCCTAAACCCCAAAGTATGCCTCGGTTTTTTACGTATACACGAAGGTCCACTAGTAATTTGCTAGTATACCTTAATGTATGCGTTTTTGAACATTGCTCATTTGAAATGATTGAAACGGTAATCTTTTTTAATGACAAATGTTATATCAGTTTCGGATGATAGTTGTTTGTTAAAATCTTTATCGGCCCTCCCCCCAAAAAAATCACATCGGTGCGTCCCTAGTTTCCACAAAAATACTATGCAGCACAACTGTTTTAAACTGTGGTGATAAAAATAAATGTTTCTTGAGCACCAAAAGAGCACAATAATATCTGAAAGATCATGTGACACTGAAGACTGAAGTAATGGCTGCTGATAATTGAAATTACATTATAATATCATATATTAAAAAGATAATATAATTTTAAATTGTAATAATAATTCACAATATTACTGTTTTACTGTATTTCTTATCAAATAAATGCAGCCTTGATGAGTATAAATGACTTGTTTCAAAAGCATTCAAAAAATTTTGAACGCTAGCATGATTACTTTATTTTCTTTGTATGGAAAGCAATCATAGGCTTTGCTGAAAACAGCCACACTTGCAAACACAGCAGACTTTCTGATGTTTTGGCAAGAATTGAGCGGACTTCATCTGGTCAACAGTAAAACAGGCAAGAAAATCTCATAGACTTACATAACAGTTTACATGACAAGCACTGCTGATATTTTCCTTCAGAAAATAAAAATCTAGTATGTTTTCACCATACATTCTAGTTATAGCACAATTCATGCACTGTATGTGAAATCCATTTGCAGAGTTCTTGTTGTTTTGTTATTTATGGCAGCTGCCAGCACTGCACGGTAGATATTTGGCCTCATCGCATTTGGCACATGAACTTCAGGTTAAGCTCTTTATAAATGCTCTTATTATGGCTTAGATGAGCGATCAATGCGAGCCAATTTAATGTGATTAATGAATTAGCACTGTCACACCAACATCGTACTCTCACAATGCTCATTATACTAATCATTACAAAAACACAGGATGTCCCACTTTATAAAACTTCCCAAATAAAAGCTGAAAGTTGATTCATTTTATTTTAATATCATGTATTTGAGTCTCTTATACATTATTCAGAGACATAGAGAGCCACTTTGTGAAGCATTATGAATAATCAATAAGCAAACCTCAGTAATACATCGTATAAAGAGATCATTTCTCCCTTGACTGTACAGCACATTATAGTCATACAGGCGGTAAAGAGCGATTTCGTACGGACCCCCCTGTGAGGTCAACTGTGTCTGGGGGCTAAACACTATTGACTGAGGGCTTCAGCATCTGCTTGTGTCCTTGTGTGGTGCTGACTCCATTTGACCCCTACACACACCCAAGGTGAGGGATGTAAGCTTTGTGTTTTACCCTGATGGGACTCCAGGGCTCTCGTTTATCACACCGTTACATCCATAATTTACAGCTGAAGATTTAAAGAGGAAGCGTGTTTACATTGTAGGCTTGTTCCATGTGTTTGTGGACTTTTCAGCATCTGCATTGCAAACCATGGTGTGCGAGGGCATGTTTGTGAACTTGCGTGCATTAACAAAGGGTGCTTCGAAACAAAAGGTGTTGGAACCTATTATCTCTGCTGTCTTAGATGCTCAAAGAGGCTGAAGATGTAGAGGTGAATAAACTTTTCCCTTTCCACATCCCTTTTTTCCTGTTTCATGTGGGAGTGTCTAACAAGGGTAGTCAGTGTGGATCAAGAATGTCAAGTAAATAATTTACTTGGAAGTTCTTATTATTTATTTAGTCTCAGACAATCTTTTCTGTGTGCCAGACAGATTATGTGGTTAAAAGGTCCTTTGCGATTGTATTTACAATTGATCATTTCATCTTTTTATATATATATTGGATAATTACAAGATGAAAAGACCAATTGTAAATGCCTCTGGTTGTTTAGGCCGCACATGTAAAGTCCACGATATCGTCCACCATATTGGTGTCAGCCGATATGTTCATTTTTAATGTTATCGATATCGGCCAAATATGGACATTTGGCCGATATATTAAAGGCGATTAAATAATGGATTATTTCCTTCAGCTGAGACACTCAGATGCGCGCTGTTCACCATGATGATTTTGCATTTCATGAAATATAATTGAAATCACTTCAAAAAGGAAAATACAGTTAAGTGCAACATGTGCAGATCGAGTCTGTCATATAAGCTACATAAAATTATAATGAGAACTCTATAACTATGTGCTTGGAACATTTGAAACTTTTGTTTTTGTAATCAGGTTCTCAAAAATGAAAAAGAAATATCGTATCGGCCAAAGTTTTCATATCAGTCCATCCCTATTCATCCCTAACAAGAACTATGTCTATGAGGGCATACAGAGGTGCACGAATCACACAGTCATGGATGAGAAACTTAGAGTGGCCTCAAATCTCGAATACTAATTCCATGTTATGTGGAAAATTTCACTGGCTGGCTTTGGCATCAACACAGAAGTGAACTATGTATATAGCGTGGGAATAGTAGATGAGATTTATATCCGATTTGTGGAGACACATTTATGTATGTTAGAGTGTAAATGGATTGTGCATACCCAATTGGACAGCAATCCGATCGATATGAAGTGTAAATGGCTTTAACTGTGTTTGTTTTGTGGTTGTTTCAGGTGAGCAGAGGGCTGTGGAAGGAGAAGAGGAGGAAGAAGAGGATTGTGGTCCATCTTGGGACAGAGGCACTGAAGATTCTTTGGGTATCTACTGAACATCATAAAGAAGACTATTGTGCTACTACACTCCTAAAGTCACCATGAAATCAAAATCATTCTTATTTATATTTTTTATGGATTATTGTGTTGATTATTAATAATTTCTGTATATTCTGTTCTATAATTATCATATTGTTTTTGTTTAATTAATGTACCACATTTTAAAAGGTAAAATGCGGTCATTTCAATAGCAATCCATGCATGTGAGGTTGAAAGCTTTCTCCATAGAATTTGCGATGGGTTTAAGGTGGTCTCCCAGATTGTTAGTGAAATGTCACCAAAAATTTCACTGTGATCGCACCGTTTAAACTTGGGTGTGCTTCACTGAGCATACCACTGGAAAAAGCTCACACCAGGGTTGTCCAAACTCTGTCCTGGATGGCCACTATCCTGCAGAGTTTAGCTCTAACTTTGCCTCAACACACCTGTCTGGAAGTTTTTAGCAAAGCCGCTTGAAGGCATGCCTGCAAGGTTAGCAAAAAGCATAACGCCTGCTAACGCTGTGGTATGCAGGGAAGGAGACCAGACCACCGTTTTTTTAATGGATGTCAATGAAGGAGAGGCTTCTCTTTGCTGAATAATCTACTTTTGTGAGGAAACGTCTTATCATTTAATGAATCGACAGCCCATCGGCTAATCTTTAACATGTTTGCTCTTAAAGGGTTCACCCAAAAATGAAATTTCTGTCATTAATTACTCACCCTCATGTCGTTCCACACCCGTAAGACCTTCATTCATCTTCGGAACACAGATTAAGATGCTTTTGATGAAATCCGATGTATGACTCCTCCATTGACAGCAATTTAACAACCACTTTCAAGGTCCAGAAAGGTACTAAAAACATCGTTAAAACAGTTGACGTGACTACAGTGGTTCACCCTTAATTTTACGAAGCGACGAGAATACATTTTGTATGCAAAACAAATTTATTCAACAATATCTGCTGTCCTGTGTCATTCTGCTACATTGTTTACGTCCAGCGCTTCCAGGTTCTGAATGCCAGCTCAGTATTGGCTGAAGGTGTTCACGCGAGCAGCATGATGCATGACGCATGACGCAGGAGCTGGCCAATGAGTCGCCGTTCTGTAGTAGAACCTGGACGCGCTGAATATAAACAACGTAGCAGAATAACACAGAACAGAAGATATTGTTGAATAAATGTATTTTTTATTTTATTTTTTTATTTTTTGCTGTAGTTCACCCTTAATTTTATAAAGTGATGAGAATACTTTTTGTGCGCAGTCACGTCGACCATTTTAACAATGTCTTTTAACAATGTCAATGTCTTTTAGTACCTTTCTGGACTATGGAAGGGGTTGTAAATTGCTGACTAATGATGAGTCATACAGCTATCAGATTTTCTCAAATATATCTTATTAATTTGAGTTCCGAAGATGAACGAAGGTCTTACGGGTTTGGAACGACATGAGGGTAATTACTGACTGAATTTTCATTTTTGGGTGAACTAACCCTTTAAACATTCATTTTAGATTGAGATGCTGTTTTATAAGAGAAGTCACAGAAAATAGCACGACAGGTAAGATTCGGTTTACTGTACCATTCATTTCTGTGTTATTCATTATTCCGCAAACAATTATTGACTGTCGCTCAACTGTGAACGAAATTCAATGGCATCAAGGCTATAATGAGATAATCTGGTTATCAAGGCACACGTGATCCAAGTTAGCCATTACGCTTTCTTCAATGGTAGAGCCACGGACCCATGTATCCCCCAATGTGTTTAAGTTTGGAGTTAAACTTTGCAGGACAGTGGCCCTCCAGGAACAGGATTGGACATCCCTGGCTCACATAGTTAAAATGAAGCCATTGCAGTGGTTGTCCTTCGGCTGCCAGCTCGGTTTTATATCCCATTGTATAAAACGATCACTTGACCTTGTTTCCTAGAGCATTCTTATTCTCTCGTGGCACAGTGACTCGGTTGATCTTTATTTAAGATGATCTCTTTGAGGTCAGATTTGCTAGGACTGCTGTTACCACAGCCCTGCACTGCAGCCCACTGTAATAATGCTAAGCTGTTATTGATAAGTCATGGTGCTTCATTATCAGCCCTTATAAAGTCTCAATGGGGAGCTGTTGTAGTTATTACTTTGGCATACAGTCTCATTCTTTGTGCATTATCGATGCTTGTCACTCACTTTAGAGGCAATTGCTAGCGACGGCACGGTAACATAGTGGAATGTTTTGGATTTAGCTCTAGTCATGTTTTTTGGGTGATGTAGTACATAGTCTACAGTATTAAGTTCTGGATCCAGCTGTACATTTTCTGTGTTTACAGTCAATGAGTGACCAAGGCCTTGACAAATCCCTTTTGGAGCGTCTCAGGAGATCCGAGAACTCCCTTTGCTACCATCAAGCTCGTTATAAAATAGACAGCTGTTTCAGTCACATTTTCAAAACAAAACATGGAAAAGTTAATCTTTTCTGTATATTCCTTTAAAGTGTGCATAATATTTAATAACAGATTCAGAACTCAAAGCTCTTTTGAAAGCTGCAATCAGTAATTGTGACAGCTGTCAAACAGACTTCACTTGCGAACCTTGTGTCTATGTAGTTCTACCATTTTCTCAGGCACATAGGACCTTGGGAAGTTTCTCTGAAGGGATTTTGAATGTTCTTTCTTTTGTTTTGATTAATTTAATCTGGCTTTAGTGTAGTCTTGTATGTAAAGTAGCTCTGACCTGATTAGTTCCGTTGTAACTGCGTAACTCTTTACTTACTGAATGTTTAGGTATGATAAATGCCTTCAATCAATAAATAACTCTCCAGACCCCAGTGTGCGGTTTTGACTCGCCTCATAAATGCCTCCTCTAATGAGAGAAGGAGAGAAATTTCTCATTAACAGACTGAAGGTTGAGCCTGCTTAATTTAACAGCTTTACTGCTGGTTACCGTGGTAATTACAGCCCCGCTTCTCTTTGATCTCGCCAGACAATGTTTCCCAGATTCTTCAACTCATCAGAGAAACAGCTGCTATATCAGAGAGACCCTCTCTATGGCAGGGAAATGAGAGACAGCTCCTCCATCACATGACACACGCTCTGAAGTCTAGATTTACAACTGGTGCCTTTGTTGAACACAATGTGCATGATTCCTGCGAGATTTCAGAGGGACTGAGGGTAAAACTGCATGCCGAAGCTTAAAGGGATAGTTCACCCGAAAGGAAAATTTTCATAATTTACTCACAAGATTGTTCATGCTGCTTGTTTACAATGTAAGTGAGGGCTGACAAGGGGCTATCAGGTGGCAGAAATGACAAAAAGCCCCATAAAACGGCTCATATGGATTGTGTATATTCTGCTTCAAAATTGAAGCTATTCATATGGTCATATGGGTTACTTTTATGATGCTTTCTTGATATTTTCTTATATTTGGAAAAGAGTAATGTGAAGAAAGTCATGCAAAGACCGTCATGAGTAAATGGTGACCGAATTTTCATTTTTAAGTGATCTATCCCTTTAACCTTGAGAGCAGGGAGTGAGAATACACTTCTGTCTATGGATATAAAAGTAATGTTGCCCACTGATCGCATGCAAACACAATCATGTTTATGTACAAACAGACTTGTTTCTTGGTTCTACCTTATCTAGATAACCGTTGCTCGTCTTATTACTTCTTTAAAGCTACCCGAGTTCACTCTTAACTCCCTGGGGTCCTCAGACCTGAACAAGCACTGAGGCAGGAGTATCTGCATAAGCTTTGATGCTCAGTTTCATATTCTCTAACATTAAAAATGTGCATATTATAACAGGCTTCTTTTCCCTGGCCTCTCTGATATTATACACGGAGTTGAGATGGAGATGGAGATCTCTAACCACACCCTCCATCACTCAGGAAAACTTGATGCAGGTCTTTGTCTGTCTTTCTGCCAGTGTTCCTGTAAATTTGGCTTTCCTTGTTTTGTTTTCCTCTCTTTTGTTCTTAGTTACTACCTTTTAGTTTTTGTTTTTTTTAAGCCAAAAGTACTAAGTGAGTTAAGGCCCATTCACACCAATAAAGATAACTATAACAATAACGATAAAGTTTTAATAATTGTTCTCATTAGAGAAGTCGAAGTCCACACCACAGCTATAATAACAACAGAGGAACGATATTGCTGAAATCATGTTCGGAGCTATTTTTTTTTCTCAGTTGATGGACAATAAAAACATTGACAGCCAATCTGAATCTAGCTTTAAAGAGCTTGAGCATTGCTTAAAATAAACAGAACTATGTAGTCCATTGGTGTGTATGCTAATATAGTTATTATATATTTATCTTGTTCTTTTGTGGGCACCTGAGAAAATAAAAGGGCTGTCAATAAAATAATTTTTGGTTTTATTTATTTATTTATTTTTTAAAAAATAAAAATTCTGTCATCATTTACTCACCTCTTCTTCTCAAGTGCATAAAAGAAGATATTTGAAAGAACTGTTTTTGTCCATACAGTCATAGTCAGTGGATTACAATGTTGATCCGCACAACGCTTGGACATTTTTCAAAATATCTTTTTTTTTTTTATCCCACAAAGCATCATATAGGTTGGGAACAGCATGAATTTGAGTAAATAATGATCAATTTTGTTAGAAACTATGCTTTAAATTACTTTTTAAGGACACTTTTTTATTTATGTATTTATTTGTATTTTTATTGCATTTCTGACAAATTAAGTCTGTTCAGCAAAGAATTCATTGACTGATTCAAACTTGTGCGTTTGAGGCTTTTTGTGGGATTCATTAAAATAGAGAAAAAATAAATGGAGCAAAAGTAAACAACACTGACTAAAATAAGCAACCATTAAAGGGATAGTTCAGCCAAAAATAAAAATCCTGTCGTCATTTACTCACTCTCAAGTCTTAGAATTTCTTTCTTCTGCAAAAAAGGTATTTTGAGAAATCTGGGTAATTGAACAGTTGATGGGCCCCACTGACTTCCATAGTATGGAGGGGAAAAAACACTATGGAAGTCAATGGGGGCCCATCAGCTTTTTGGTTAACGACATTCTTCAAAATATCTTCTTTTGTGTTCAGCAGAAGAAAGAAATTCATACAGGTTTGGAACAACTTGAGGGTGAATAAAGGACAGAATTTTCATTTTTGGGTGAACTATCCCTTTAGGTAACATTAGCAAGCATTAGTTCCATTATACCATGCAATCCTATACTGAGAGGCGAAGAGACAGAAGTGTAGGGAAATTTGGAAATGAGAGCATAATGATGAAACAAGGAAAAGATGTTATGGGAGTTGGTTGAAGGTGGAGTGTGAGGGTTTATGCAGTCTTTTCTACTGTGTGACCTACTTAATGAACACAAATGTCACACCAAACAGCAAAAGGTCATTTAAAGGTTCTCTAAGGTGACTCACATAGACTTAGCCTCTGGCCATAGACTTTCACACTTTCATTACGGTTTCTTGGCCTTCCTCATACACCCACTGATCATTTCATCTGGGTGAATGTTATAATCAAAGACCAATCCTCTGCTGTCAATGTCTTTTCACTTCTTTATTCTAGAATCTAAAATTGAGCGAAAATTACCCAACTAAATTCATAATTGTAGAAATTGGCCCCCTCCTACTGTGGACGTTCATGCAACATCAACCCAAGTGCTGAGAATCATTTTGGCTGTCGCAGTCACTTCCTCTTCAACACTTCACCGTAGAGGTGACACACACTAAGTTGCCCTTGGCGACTGCATTCCGTGGGTCAAAGTTCAATAGCTTGATTTACAGCATCCTGTCTGGTCGGCTCTGCGGAAATGAGGCTCCTCACCACAGTGTCTTCAAGAAAAAAAAATCACTGCCAAGAGAAATTATGACACACGGTTATCTTTTGGCTCCTGCAACCATACTTTCCTGCAGAATCCAGACATGTTTACTGCTAACATTATTTATTGAAAAATATGGCTCAAGTATGATTTGGAAAACAAATCATATTCATATAAAATCATTACAAATTGTATTATATTGTTTTATTTTATAATTCATTGTAGTGTAACATTGTTTTCTATACAATTTTTCAAGCTCCAAAAAGCACCACATTTCATTTGCAGTTGTATTCAGGTCTACAGGTTTGACATCGGTTAAGTCATACATCACTGGTTCTCCAGTCTTGTGATTGAACCATTGAAATCAAACCTAGTGTGACGAATTTTGACAATATTTAGATGCACGCAGAAGCGATTAAGATTTTCACTGAATAAATTTCATTCTGTTCCTCACACAAAAATAGTCTTACTGCATAAATCATATGGACTATCCAATACTTTTGTGTTGTTGTTGTTTTTTTGACAGCCCTCATTCCCATTCACTTCCATCATTTAAAAAAGAACAGCCTGGATATTCTACAAAATGCCTTCATTTTCAGCAGCATTTATGAGAGAGATTCCTTTATGCATGCAGTGATTTACATTGAAATGGTTCAGTCAGTGAGAATATTTTGGTTCTGTATTCTCTGGTCTTTCTGATGTAGGATGCTTTTCTTATTGATTAGTCCACATCTGCGTGTACAGGCAAGCCTGTAGTTTTGAAATTGGAATAGATTTTTTTCCTTCCACATTGATTGGCTCAGGTGACAGCTAATTACTCAAGAGTGTGTTTGTGCGTGTGTTATGCACAGTTGATATTATTTCATGTGGTTCTTTTGTTACGGTGTCTAGTTGACTGACATGTTTTAACATCTGTTGTATTGTTCCTGCAGAGCACAGTCTTTTTGTCGGAACATGTACGTAGCGTGTTACGATGTACTGGCATGTTTGTGTTTTCATTTCCTCTGGTTAATATTTTGTTGATGTGGCTGTCACAAGATAAGATACTACAGGTGTCTCTGTGTGTGTGTGTGTGTGTGTGTGTGTGTACGCACCACATTCCTGCAGAAACTGTCCATAAGTCTGCTGTGGAGAAGCAGTCTCAAACAAGCAATAAAAAAAAAAAAAAAACAGATTCGCAAACAGCTGACCTTTCACTCAAACACACACACACACTTGTACACATTCAAACAATAATACTATAAGAAAATCTATCCTCATATGCATTTAGGAACAATATCACAAATTCAGTCGCCCCAGAAAGCAGTAATTATTCAGTATTTCTAAACTTTAAAATCTTATTTATCTAATTTTGATTAATTCATCCATGCATATCTATCTTTAGGCAATTTTGAGCTTGAAATTTTTTATCAAAGTGTCATGACTCCTCTCTGGACTTCTCCAGTCATTTAGTTTGCTTAAACTCCGCTTCACTCCAAAGAACGCCACAATATGGAAGACAATATCTATTGCTACTGAGTTTACATATGTACATTTCATGACATTAGATGCAAATATCAAAACTAGTGGCATTTGCAATTTAACCACCTGGTATCAAGCTTATTTCTTAAAATTTAAGTGTTCAAAAACTTTTTGGGGCCACTGTACACTACCAGTCAAAAGTTTTGACACAACCGACTTAACTTTTTTGTAGACAAATATATATTGTGCTTAACTACATAATTCTCACACTTCCATTTTGTGTTATTTCATAGTTTTGAAGAATTTACCATTCATATAAAATGTGATAAAATCAAAAAGGTATTTATCTAAAAGTTTTTAACAAATAAAGAGCGTGCAAGTGTGTCCAAACCTTTGACTGGTACAGTTCAGGACTAAAATTAAGAAGGAAAGCTTAAAAAAACCCAATATATATCAGATAACACTTCCTCTGGGTAAATTTGTGAAATAACACTCTTTGTTTTCATATCAAACAGATCAGTGGTCCTTCTCTTTGAGCAGGGAACTTATCGTTGAATTCTCTGTAGAAACTTGGCTTAGAATGTTTAGCATGTGCAGTTTATTGTCTCTTCATCTTTCCCTATTTTATTTATTTTCACACGTGTTAACGACTTCACAGCTTGCCCAGAACAACAGGGGAATTAGCCAACACAGGCTTGATTAAACAAGCGAAAATATGGTTCGACAGACCTGTGTTTAGAGATCGGGAAGTTTGTAGAGGCGTAGAGATATGACAGATGTGCTGTGCATGTAAGTGTGTGTGTATCTGTGGCAGTCAGAGCTCATGGCCGTTGGATATGGATGTTCTAGCCAGAACGACCGTGTGTGTCCACCTCTCTTATCTCCTGCAGATCCCTTCCTTTCATCTCCTTTCAAACCTACAGGGTTCTGGACAAACCCCTCCCTGAAATATAGTCCCCCACAACACACACACTCCAAGGCTGCTATCTCACTGCCACAGATGAGGACCTTCATGTACAGGCCAAATGACATCTTCCCCCCCCATCCTCGTCCCACTTCCACACACACACACATTAGGGTTGGTTCCCATCTCACCTGGCTCATTCATTGTCCCCTCCTTCTCGGTTAGCCATCTTTCCCTCCCTTTCTATCCTTACCCTCCTGTTGTTTTTCTGCCTTTGCCTTGACTCTAATCTGAGCCTGTGTGACATCTGGAATGTCCTCTGGTTTTGATCGAGATAGTGAGAGAGCGGGGGTGGAGGTGGGGGACATATTTGGAACGCAGGCAGACACCTCTAAACACTGTAATTTAAAGAATCGATTGTGTTAATTACACAGCAGAGGTTCAGTTCTGTTCTCTGCATTTGTTTTTTTTGTCCAGGATCTTCAGTGACAGTGTGGCAGACATGAAAACCCAAGAGCACCGTTCCAGCCCTCTGAAATCACACACACAGAGTGAGTATAGAGATGATAATAATAATACACAGTCTTATGATGCTCATCTTTTAGGGTCAAATAATAATACTGTTGCAGTTGTACTCATGTAAAAATTCTGCTTTTGTAGTATTCAAATAGATTAATCAAAACAAGTACTTTTTAATTGTTTAATGAACATCATACAGACATTTTTTGTTCACTTAAAGTTAAACCCATTCTGTTCCATTCAGCTCACTGTATCCATTAAAAGAAAGAATGCATTCTGTGTGAACGTCCTGTAGTCCTGACACTTATTTACTAATCGTTCTGATGAATCAGACCACAAAGAACTACCATTAATTTCCCTGTAACCGATTGGTTAAATAAAAATTGTGCTTGTGTATAACTGTTACTGAATTTAGATCAATGTGAAATGCTTTAAGTTGGAAAAAGAAATTCATTTCAAAAGTCACTTCTGAGTACTCGGGTACCTCCCCATCCCTTGTAGTCACTAAGAATCAAACTACTTACAATTAGACAATTTTGTAACATTAGCCCATCAGGTAAGTCCCCTGACCTATTAACCAACATCTGGCCTGCATTCCTTTATGCATGGCTGAGGTGTAAACACACACATATGTTCACTAAATTCATTCTCACCAACACATTCTGTTTTTTACAACAAAAAACAGACCTACACAGATATATGTGGTGGCCGGAGTGTAACCTTTCTAACATAAACACCAGATCTCACCTTTGAACTCTTCACCTTTCAGTCTGCTAATTGGTCCGTGATGCTCTTCTTTTTCTTCATGAACATTAGTGTGGCTAAAAATAAGTCCCTATTTTTTCCACCTAAAAAAAAGGTACTCTCCTCTCCTTCTATGGTTTCTCATCTTCCCCTTTTAGGCATGGTGAAAGCCAGCTCGTTATGATGTTTCTGTTTTTAACCTAATTAATTCTATATTAGCCTAAATGGGATTAGGAATGACCCTGCACATACAGACAGAAAAACTGTTGAAACATCATTTACATTTTTTCCATCTTCATCAGTAATCTTGGTTGCACTTTATTTTACTGTACATGCATTTACATGTACTTAGAGTGTACTTACCTAAGAAAGTACTGGATAACATAAGGTAATTACATGGGTTAAGGTCAGGTGTAGGGGTAGGTTCAGGGTTAATACCTTGTTATTACCAGTTATTGCAATTACTATAATAAGTACATAGTATGTACATGGGGAACAGGACTGTAAAATAAAGTGCTACCGCAATCTTTGTAGCTACACTGTTCTTTTTTTTTTCCTGACTAATGTCTTAGTATTTAGTAATGGCAGCGTGTACAACTAAACTAATTAATCCAGCATTGTACCAAAGCATCTCATTTTGTCAAGTTATAGAGGGCTACGTATGTACTGTTGTTGTTTTTTTGTTTGTTGCTTAACTGGTAGAGCTTGTTACTAGCAACGACAAGGTCATTGGTTTGATTCTCAAGGAAAAAACAAACTCATAAATGCGTATTTTGAATGCACTGTAAGCCACTTTGAAATTAACATTTCTGCCAAATGAATAAATGTAAATGTACTTTTCTTTATTCTTTTTAACGTTAACCATTATATTAGGCAGAAGTCCGCAAGGTTTTGAGTTTTGAATATGGTTGTTTCTAATGGTTATTCCTGTTCATGTAATACTACTGTCTACATGTCTACTGGGCCATTTTTATGCTTTAAAGTAGGGTAATTCCTTCTGCAAGAGTGTGTGTGTGTCAGTGTGAATTAGAAAGCATGAGAGAAGGTATAAGACTTAGTGAGCTGCACCATGAACAAGAGCAATATGCTGAGCTTGAATCAAAGGGGCTCAAACTCTTTGCCCCAGGGTGAATTGGTGTGTGTGTGTAAGACACAATGAAAAAGGAGAACAGGGTTAGACCCTTTTTTATTCACTGTTGTTACATCTGATTTCTTAAATGACAAAGTTGAAGGTGTTATCTTATCTTGTTTTGACAGGTGATTCACGGCCTCACTCCCAAATTAAGGGTCTCCAGTTTCGCAGCATTGCCCCCAAAGCTCCAGCAGTGGTTCCATCATCTGCTGTTCTATCCTGCCAACCTCCCTCAGCCCTTCCAGAAGCATCTACAGCTGTCAGCCCCAAATCTATCCTGGTCCCTGCCCAGAACTATGCACTCATGCAGGTGGCTGGACAAGAGGGAACCTTCTCATTGGTGGCCTTACCTCAAACACAACAGCAACAGCCAATCCAGAAGAACCTTAAGCTGCCTATTCCTAGATACCAACCGGTGAGAAGCAAGAGCACTCCAGAAAAAGGTTGTAGCAAGATGCAGAGTCCAGCCAAGGTTTCTGCAACCACACAAGCTCAATCATCTGCTGTGAAATCAGACCAGAGTTCAGACCCAGTATCTGAGCAGTTTATGATCGATACTCCTACTTCGTCTGAAATCAACATTGCTCCCTTGTTCCCAGGTTCACAGACTGATCGAAAAATGGAACAAAAGAGCGATGCCCGTCCAGTCAAAAACCAGCACTACCCTTCTGGAACCTCCCTTGTTGCCCCTGTCAAGAAAATATCACCAGTTAAAACCCAAATAGAGGGTCCAGCCTCGGCTGGCAGTGCCATCACAGTTCTCTCTCCCACTATCTTTAGTAAAGCTGTTCAGATCATTCCATCTCCACCCAAGGGCAAGCTGCCCATCCTACCCTATGCCAAGGTGAAAAACTCCCTCCTGGTACCAACCAGCCTTGCCAGCACCCCATTCTCAGACAAGCAGACTGTGAGTGGAGCCAAAAGCAGTCTGAAAAGACCTCCAGACAACAACATCAAGTCCACAGACAGTAAAGTTAAGCGTGAAAGCCAGAGCCAAGACCACAACAACACCCAATTCAAGAAACCTCCAAGCAAGAAACGGGGGAGGAAGAGGAAAACCATGGAGGATATTCTGGCCTTTGAGGCCCGAAAGAAGAGATCCTTGTCATTTTTCAGAAGGAGGGTACCTGAGAAACCTCCAGTTGGTGTTCCGAATTCTGCCTCTCAAGAGAAGTTGCTGGATATATCCAAAAAGTATCGTAGTATTCGTCCTAAGCCAGTACTGGTAATGGAAACCACTATTCCACAACTTGTATCGCTTCCTTCTTTGTCAACACCAGACAACCCTGATCAAGAACTATTATTAGGACAGCAGATATCAGGAAAACAACTAGGTATTCCACAGTCTTCACAAGCTACTGATCAGCAGCCAGTGGCAGATTGTAAAGTAGGTGGAGGTGTGATTTACACAAGTCGCCCGCTGCACCGATGCCCTACCTGCAGCAGGTGTTTCCAGTTCAAGCATCACTTGCAGAGCCACATGAACAGCCACAGTAACCTGAGACCCTATGTCTGTCCGGTATGCAGGAAGGCCTATGCTCACTCAGGCAGTCTTAGCACTCATATGAAACTGCACCATGCAGAAAGCAGGCCCCGGAAAAGCCTTTGCTGTGAATTCTGCGATAAGTCATTTGGCTATGTGGGTGTCTACTTCAGCCATTTGAGAGAGGTGCACCGGGTAATACTCACCGTTGAGCCATCCATCAGTCAACATGAAGAAAACATGTCTGTAGACCAGTAAGTAACACAACATTGACTGTTTGAGCGTTGATTCTTGCTAAAGCCTTGTTCTTGACATAAATGTTCCTTGTCTTGCAGGTCTTCAGAAGCTGACGAACAAGCCTCAGAACAGCGAGTTGACCCAGTCGAGCTACAAATTAAGTGTGGGCGCTGCCTGGCCATTACACCTACCTTTGCTGACATGAAGCTGCATTTGTTGTACGTCCATGAAGAGGAAGTCCAGGTCCGACCGAGAGATGGGGCTGCGCGTGGTGGCCGTGAAGCAGAGGATGAGCTAGTCAAACATGCAGCACATTACTGGAGGCAGCTCAATGAGAAACGCAACCTAGTGCACTGCGGTACCTGCAATGAGGAGTTCTTCTCCTTTTCTAAGTTCAAATGCCACCTCCATTCTCACCATCAAGGAGCTAGAGAGAGTCAAAAACAGGAAGAGGTGGAAGAAGAAGAGGAAATGGTAGGTAAGGAGGGCCATGTATTGAGGGCCGTCAATAAAGGTATATCCCTGAGGGTGGGATCTCACTTTAACTGCATCCTTTGCAGTAAGGTGTTTAATAAAAGACAAGAAGTTATCGAGCATTGGAGGGCACAGCACAACTGTGAAAATCCCACCCTTCTTTGGGATGTCCTGGATTTCAAAGGGGAGAACAAGCCTACTGATAGGCCAAACTAACTGCAAATGGGTAATTTATTATTTCCTCCATGTGTCAGAAAAAATCCACTAATAGACTTTTTTATGTTGTTGTTGTTGTTGGTGTTTTGTTTTGCACTGTTTTTAAGATCACATATGTTGTCTAATGCTTGAATTTTGTAATGTTTTTGTTTTTTTGGTTATTTTTTCTTTAACGTTTTAGTGTTTTATGCATAAAAGCTTTATACAATAATCCATAACATTCATATTACAAACCTCATATTCAATCAAAAACATTACCGTGGCCCAGCTGTAGTCGTAATATAACTGCCATTTAACGAAAGACCCAAGGATGATAATCATAATTTAAGGTTTGTGAAGAGAGCGTGTGCTAGTAACAGCTTCAGCTAAAGTGAATCAGGTGAAACAGACTAACAAAGGCTCATCAAAAACACATTGCCACTCAGACAAATTGAAAATTTGCAATAGACTGAATACAAATGGGGCATGATTAGCATGCTTGAAATAACGTCAAAGAATATTCAAAGTAATACAAATTATCAGTGACATTCCACAAACACATAACCATAATCACATAGTTTCAGTCCTCATTCCACAACTAAAATAAATACTGCTGGAAAACCTCTGCTCACAGTCACTTTTCAGTCGAAGACAAAGAGGTCCACTAATAAGGATTTAAAATATCCCTGAGAATATAAAACTCAATTTGGCCAAACTTTAACTGTTAGGTTTAGTGTGTGTGTGTCTGTGTGTGTGTGTGAGAGAGTCATAAATATTCTGTTGTATTTTTGGATGAAAATGTTATATATTTAAAATATTTTTCCATGGTGAAATGTGTGGTGATTTATTTATATTCTCAGTCTATTCCAACATGTTTCCGTTCAAAAAAAATATTTCAGGGTAAAGGAATGTTAAAAACCCTCTCAACTGTTATATATGTATACTTGTATAGATAGATTACAAATATATATAAATACTATATACAGCTATATATTGAAAATATATATTTACACAAAGACTTCCCCTCCTGTTTTGTCAACAAAAAAAAATTAATTAAATATATTTATCTGTTCAAATGTCTTAAATGTCTTTTAAAAAACATGCAGCTTCAACTTCACTACCAGTCAAACGCTTGAGCACACTTGACAGAGTTTCAAAATACATTTTATAAACAGTATGTAAAGGACACCTACTTGTGAATTTCTTTACAAAACTAAACTTTTAATTAAAATGCAGAGAAAGGGATGATGGGGCCTTTTAGTAAAGAAAAAGCAGCCAACAAGTGTCCCAGCACACATGGCATCTCCTTCAGAACTGTTTAAAAAGCATCCCAGGTGGATACTTCATGAAGAATTTGCAGAGCTGGAATCTAGGCAAAGGGTGGCTACTTAAAGTCTAAAATACACTACGTGATTTTCACCCTGATTTTACCTGGAGAAGTCGACTCTAGTTGCTGAATGTTATTGCCGGTCAACAGATTTTGGGCAGTCAGAGTTGACAAATTTGACAGAAAATCATATTTTCTAATATATCCACAGATTCAGTCAGAGTTGTTTGAGTTGATTTTAAAATAGTTTGTTGCGTTCGGAAAAACTTGAAAGTGTGGTAGTGTATAATCCTTCATTTAAAGGATTAGTTCACTTTAAAATGAAAATAACCCCAAGCTTTACTCACCCTCAAGCCATCCTAGGTGTATATGATTTTCTTCTTTCCGATGAACACAATCAGAGTTATATTAATAAATATTCTGATCCATCTAAGCTTTATAATGGCAGAGATTGAAGCTCAAGAAAGTGCATCCATCCATTATAAAAGAATGGAGTACTTGGCTCCAGGGCGTTAATAAAATTCCATATTCAACTTACGAAGAAAATGTAACGCCTCTCGCGAGAGTTGCTGTATAACTTGTTAAATATGGATATTTTTCTTACACAAATGCATCGCTTCACTTCGCCAGGCCTTTATTAACCCCCCGGAGCTATGTGGAGTACTTTTAGAATAGATGGATGCACGTTCTTGAGCTTCATACTCTGCCATTATAAAGCTTGGATGCGTCAGGATATAACTCCGATTGTGTTCATCAGAAAGAAGATAATCATATACACTTAGGATGGCTTGAGGGTGAGTAAAGTGAAACAAATCCTTTAAAAGTTGTTTAGCGTAAGATACTCAATTTTTGTCTGCAAGTAGTGTAAACAGCAAATATACAATGCCTAGTGTTTTAAAATGTTTTTAAGTCATGTAGTGTATTCCAGCCTTAACATAATACCATTTGTTATTTCATAGTTGACTTTACTATTATAAAAATATGGAGATGAGTAATGATAAAGAATGAGTAAGTGTGTTCAAACCTTCGACTGGTATTCGTTTTGTAAACGGTTATCTACTTGAACGGGTGCTATGTAAAGTGAACCGATAAAGCTCACTAACATTACTTTCTTGGCACAAAACAAGCCACAAATCCCAAAGCACCGATTGAATTCATATTTTAGATAACCTAATGTCAATGATTTTGATTTCAACAGACAAATACCGATTCTTGTTGAACTGACCCCTGAAGTGTTTTCATTGTGAAACCTAGTGGATCACGCCTGACTTAACCCTGATTTACACTTAAAAAGAGAGTGAAAAGAAATGTTTGGTTTAAAATGTGGTCTTATTACGTTTAAAGTGATTGTTTTATGATGCGCAAAACATTTTCAGGCTTTAGGCCTTACTGTGGTTCAAAGCCATTAATGACAAATGTCTGGTAGCATTTCTTGTTCTGAAAGTTTCCCTGCCACTGTGATAGTTAAATTTGTCTGTTTGTGGCTTTAGCTAAACTAAGCCCTAAATAGCAAGAGCGAGCGTCATCCCTGCATTATTGATTATTGGTGCCTAAATAAAAATGTCTAACTACAATAATATTCTGTGTTCCTGACTGTCTGACTTAGATTTCTCCCATCGTCTCTCTAATGAACACAAGCAAACACATAAGCTGCTGCATCTTAAGGCTTACCTTATTCCATACAAAGACATTTACCGCAAGACTTCATTTGTAGGTTGCACAGAACAGTGAGCAGTGTAAGGCAAGAATTAAATCAATTTCAGCTGGACACATGATGGATTCATATTAGTCTGTGTATTTTATGCAACAACCTATATTCACTGAAGGAGCGCTAATGCTTCTATAATGTCTGCTTGAATGTCTTACATCATTAAATTATCACTGTATGTCATCATTATAAATATAATATTAATAGACACACTTCGAACAACATTAGAAAGCACTCCTTTAGGTTTCTAACATTAGAAACCCCGGTGTGATCATTTTAGTCACGTATGCAACATCTAGTTAAATTAAGGTTTTTCTATCGCATTTTTATATTGTATTCCTTAGTGCTTCCTGAAGCAGTTCAGCCTCTGATTTATAGCCTACATTAAATGATCATAACTTCTCTGTCCCAATAGTGCAGTCACTTCAGATGCAGGTAGTGAAGGAACGTCAACACCGATGCATATTCCTCTTTAATCTGTGTGGCACTCTTTCTCACTTCTACTCTCTCTCTTCACACCAGAAACATGATCACTCACAGGAGATCAAAGCCCATCCTTCTAACAGGATTAGAGGATGGAGCTTTAGAAGGAGGAGAGTGTCTGTTTTAAAGAAAATGAAGGATGTAGGGCTGTAGAAAAGAGAAGGAGGAAGGAGGTTGCAGGGAGAGAGAGAAAGGAAGTAGGAGGAGATTGCAGAGACAAGATAGTGCTGGGAAAATGTAAAACTGCAGAAGAAAAGGGGGATGTGTATATGCACACCCTCCATTTCATTTGCAGAGATGACCATGATGAGGATGAATTCTTCATGAACTATGATGAATGGATACTGATGAAAGAATGATAGCCAGTGACAGAAAGTTCTCACACCCAAAAAAAGAAGCAGCCGAAGTACGGCATTTTAATAAAGCATTAACCTGCATGGAGACTAATGGAAGCAAGAAGCTCTATCGATCTGGTTTGTTTGGGGGAGAAGGAATAGAAATTATGTTGAGCTGAAGATGAATGAAAAAGTAAAGGGTGTGTCTAAAGTATAAAACATCACCTGCGTTTACAGACACAGGCCTGTCTGGAATGGAAGGAGAAGTTTTAGCAATATCGAAAGCTATTAGATGGTTAACACTTTATGAGGCAGGGGAAACATTTTAGGGCATGTCAACTCTTGTTCGTAATATGATCTATCTGAAGTTTTTGAGTATATTGTATAATAAAAATTGAGACTTAAATTGAGTGGACAAGGAATTGATTGGAAAGTAAAAAAGTTTGGGAAATTTGGTTAATTATGTAACATCCTAACAAAATGCATTTATTTTGCAAAATTGTGTAAGGTAATTTTATCCCATTAGTTATTTCCTGTTTTATGTGTAAACCTGACTAAATATACGCTATTGTTCAAAAGTTTGGGGTCAGTAATTTTATTTTTAATTAATAATTTTATTAAGGATGCATTAAATTGGTCAAAAGTGACAGTAACAACATTTATAATGTTACAAAATTTATATTTCAACAAATGCTATTCTTTTTAACTTTATATTCAACAACGTTAAGCAGCGCAACTGTTTTCAACATTGATATTAATAAGAAATAAATTTCTTCAGCATTTTAGAATGATTTCTGAAGGATCCTGTGATACTGAAGGAGTAATCGCTGCCAAAAACACAGGAATAAATTACTTTAATAATATTTTACTAAAATAGAAAAGTTATTTTAAACCGTAATAATATTCCACAATGTTACTGCTTTTACTGTACTCTTGATCAAATCAACACAGGAGAGCATAAGAGACTGAAAACATTAAAAAAAATATTTCCGACCCAAACTTTTTGGCTATATATATATTCATTTTTATCATTTATGTAATTATTATTTTGATTTAAGGACATTTTTACTAGAAAAATAATACTGGTAATGAGTACTTTGCATTGAGCAAGAAGTTAGTTCACAATTAAAGATAAAATGACCAAATTTATCTTGCTTCTTGTTTTTATTGGGACAAAGAACATGGTATTGATGATATTATGCAATGTGGTTCATTAACACTTGTGAAAAGATCTGTGGAGTCTGAATATGAATGTTTCTACATCTTTCCATTGCAATGTATTTGTACTACACCTGGAGACACTTGTAAGTAGTCTACTAAAACCCTTGTCAGTGACATTGCCGCTTTTTGGTCTCTCTTGTGTGCTGTGTGGTCCAGATGGTACAGAATCACTCCGTTCCACTGGGTCTCTAGTAGACCGCCCAGGGGGACAGTAGCCATCTGCCCAGGACATTTCACTACCCACACACAACTCTGACCTGAAACACACATGACTACACACAGAAACAAAAAAGCCACTAAACTGCTCATCTAGAACATTTCCTGATTTCTTCATCAATGGTCAGAGTGTTGCCACCCAACCACCAAGGGCCAATCTAGGACCTTTTAGACTAGCAAGTAATGATGTAAACATTATTCAAGTGACTAACCTTGTTTGCAAATAGCCTACATTTGGTTCATTTTTGGGGGCCGAAAGATACCATTGTTAGCCGTCGCCTCCTCAGGAGGTTGCATTTGTCGACCGCATACGTCATTGAGGCTGATTCATTTCAGTAAAAAACTGACCACTACTTCCCAAAGTCATAAAAAATTTACAACAATTTACGCTTCACTAGGAATAACGTCTATTTAATAATGGTTGCTGTTCTGAAATAAGACATCCTTTATGACGTATGCGACCGTCAAATGCGACCACCGGGATGACGCAACCTTGTAAATGAGACGCATGATTATCTCAGTGTAAACAACAACAAAAACGCGAATTTGTGAAAACGCTGACGTCAGGCGCATGCATATTACACGTTCAGTCTATAGGCGTGTAGTTTTTCTTTACATGGTGATCGGCCTGGCATGCACAATACAACGTTTTTAATCATTTTAGCAGATCCATGTTTTGACAGCGTTGTCGTCTGTATACAAAAAACGCAAAGGAAAAACTTTTCCGTTTTTAGTACAACGTTACCGTGTAAATGTACCCTTAGTTAGATATTCCCTTGTTGATTAAACACACTCCTGTTTTCATTCTCAGCCAATCAGTGCTCAATCATTCACTGGAATAGATTAGTGATAATTGGCTCTCGGTTGTCAGTACTTTAGCATCCTAATGAGAGCAATATTTACTAATCTAGAAAGAGAAGTGAGAAAGTACTCCCAAGTTTGTCTGTTTTTAATGAGACCCAGGTAGGCTAACCGGAGCAGTCTGGAGTAATTAGGAAAGGATGTAGAGCATTTTCTCTACCCCCATCCCGCCCCCCGCTATCTTCCAGTGTCTTCCCACAGGGAGGATCCTGACAGTGGAAAGCTGAGGGGGGGCTCTAGGGAATTAGGTCTGCCTGAGTGATAACCTACATTCACCCAATCCGACATCTTTCTGCTCTCCGCTCGCAAATAAGACTAATGACATACCGCAGGCCTGCAGACATGCATGAATATTATGTTGATGTTATGTGCATGTGAGCACTACATTAACTAATATTTAAAAACGGGCCACACACTTTAAGACATCAATGCAAAACACAATTTCTTCTTCCATATATACGCACCTACATACAAAATGCATGGAAGAACTTGAAATTGTTCACACACACATAACCTTTGATGATGCTCCTCTGCTCCTTTGATGGCAATTACCTGCGGCATGCTCTGAAATTCTCTTAACCTTATCTGATAGGTTAATTAGCTAATGCATATTCGTCGCACTGGATGCTGGGAAAATGTCAGAAGCGATATGGAGAAGTGCTTTACATTTACCTAGCCGACATTACAGCTACAGCTGTATTTTTAAGCCGCTCCCCCTTTTTACACTTGCAGTTCATCAATAGCCGAACATATGATCTAATACAGTAACAACTTTATCACTTCGGTCGTCCTTTCCTCTGTTTTCACTTTCACGCCAGTTTGCAGGACTAAGGAGTTCTTGCAATTTGCAATTAAGAAAAGCATTTTATCATTATCACCTCCAGCTATATTCCATCCCTCCTTCCTCCCTCACATCCCCTTCCCCAGATGGAGTGTTACAGTGTGGCCTCCCATTGTGATGATCCCCCTCGGGAAACCTGGATCCCACCTCAGCGGTCAGAATCAATTACATTCATATCTCTCTCTTCCTCTCTCTCCCTCTCTCTCTCGATGCTGTTTCCATGAGTCACATTTTGCAGGCACAGCATAGACTCCCCTGTCAGGTCCTGAGAAAATGCTCCTCCTTTCAGTGCGTTTAACAGGTTTAAAGGGGGCACTGGAGAGGTGATAAATTCACTCAGAGTGAGAGGAAAATGGAGAGAGGGGAAAGGTGTATATGGGCTGGGGAAGCAGATGACAGGTAGGAATAATAACCAGACAGATGAGGGAGGAGAAACAGGGACAGAGAATGGAGAGAGTGCGCATGTTACAGAGAGACAGAAAAAGTTTAGAAATCCATCCATCAATCAAAATGGACTTTGTTTCAGCTTTGTTTCAAGGTTATTGTTTGAAGACAGGCTTTAAAGTGGACCTATAATGCTCCTTTTACAAGATGGTGTAAGATAAGTCTCTGGTGTCCCCAAAATGTGAATGAGAAGTTTCAGCTCAAAATATAGCTTGTCAAATTTGCCCCTATTTGGGTGTGAGAAAAACACGTCCCTTTAAATGTAAATTAGCTGCTGCTCCCAGCCCTCTTTCCAGAAGAGGGCACAGTTTTAACAACACGCACTTCAGTTGCTCATCAACAACAAAGCTGGAGAATCTCACACTTTGCCAAAAATGACGATTGTCAGTAACGGTGTTCAGCCTTATATTGTTCAAACCGGAGTCGGACACGATTCTGAATGGTTATTGGATAAATATATGTAATTGCCGTGGAGTTGATTCAACTCATCGACTAGCATGTTCCGTCATGTAAATCTTTTGTGCAAATCCAGCCTTGAATTGACCCTCGTTTGTGAAGCAATCCTGCATAAAATGAAGACATGGCAACAACTCTTCCTCTTCTCTAAAGCAGCCCAACATGGCCTCGCCTCATTTGTTGCGTGTTCCTGGTGGCAGGGTTTATGTAAATTGAGGTTTGTGATGTTTCAAACCCGGGAAGAAACTCCTAGTAGTCCCTGCCAGCCATTTGTTGTAGTCCTTAATAAACGATTTAAAAAAAAAAAAAAAAAAAAAAAGGTAATCCTCCTAAAACTTTGAGGATCTTAACATTGAGCAACAGTAACATTACACACTAACTAAAGTTAAAAAAAACAAAGAAGTGATATACTGTGTATTATATATATATATATATAACATTCTTCAAAATAACCTTTTTTTCCACAGAAGAAAGTCATACAGGTTGCAACGACATGAGAATGATCATTTTGGGGTGATCACTTTAAGGTTTGTATAGTCTTAATAACCTTTAAACTTTAACTACAAAACTATTTTAAACTAAATTTCCAGCAAGGTTTTGTCAAGCCAACATGAGGTCTGTTTCCCACTGTGTAGTCTGGTACCTAATCATGGAGCCAAACCAAAAATGTTAAGGTCTGTATCCCTCAGTTACTTGCAATATTGAAATATTTGGCATGCAGGTTTAAAACATCTCTTGAGTAACCTCTCGTATTCATTTTCCTTTGGAGAGGGCTGTCTTGGTAACAGAGAAACCATAAAATAAACATAAAAGAAAAATAAACAGGCAGAAACAGCACACAAACATTGGCAGCGTCAAACCAAACTGTGTAAATCTCTCATTCTTTCTCTTCTGTTCAACTACCTATAACGCTCCAAACGGCAATGCAAAATTCCTCTCTGGTATGAAACACCGTTTTCGCATTACATTGCTGCTGGGTTTTTTGCATTCAATCTCAAACAGGCAAAATGCCAAGCACAATGAAAGCCATCAGTATCACTACGTTACCAGATTACAGGTCATGGAATACAAGTTGTGGAGATGAACATTAAATTCTTTACATATTATTTGTGCGAGAGCTCTGAACAACACTGTCAATGCAATGCCTACCTCTCATATGTCTCTATAATCAATACCATGTTATGCAGCCACTGGAGGGAGAAAGAGAGAGAGAGAGAAAATAAAAAAGAGAAAGAAATAAATAGAGTGAGCAGTTCTGAGCTTTCCTGTATTAAACGGCTGAGTGAATTTACAAGCATTTTCAGCAAGTTAATGCATTGGCTGTGCCTTTACCAGCTGACAGTTGAGTTCTGCATACAGCTCATTGACCTCACACATGTACCTGGACCGCACGTGTCACTCGTCGCATCCAACTTCTATTACGGGACTGGTAGAATCAATATATCAAACATCATACTGAACACAGTAGGGGCTTATACTTCAAAACCACACACTTTAATATGGTATCTTTATACATTTGTCACTGAGATCTTCTGGTTTTCAATACCGCCATGCCTCCAGGGCTCTGATAACTGAAGATTGATATTTTCTTCTAGGCTTTCCACCTGCTGATTACTTGGACAATGGCAAGAGAAATCACACATCAATATTACTGACTCAACAGAGCACAGAAAGCCAAGAGCTCAAGCTTAGTTCAGTTTACACCCTTAGCACTGCTTTTAAAAGGCCAATTAGGAGAGGTTAAAACTGTGTGCCAGAACAGTGTGGCAATACGCTGTATAAAAGATTGAGGTAAGTACTGGCTTGCCATTTGCTCATAATCTCATATATTATGTTATAAAGGGGTTTATTTTGGAGCAACTTGCTCCAACTTATTAATCATTCTTTTTTTTTTTTTCAAAAGTATTTTGCATATATTAGTTTTTTTACATTTTTATTATTATTATCATAACATTTTTATATTTCCAGCTGTAATATACATTATTGAAAATGATTTATTTATGCATTTACTAGAAATCCATTGCACATTGAACATGTTGTTTAAAACAGGATACACCAGAACAACTTCTAAAGTTTTGCTTAGACTCAGTGTGAGAATGTGTTGTCATGTGTGTTAGGGGAAAAAACTTGCAGGATATGACCTATTGTTCTGAGATAATGTGCGATGTAATGTTCTCCAGCTCTCTTGGACCGAGCACGGTCAACGAAAAAGCCCCATCGCCGCAGGCTACAAGGAGCGCCAAAAAACCGCACCTGCCAAAGACAGACTCCATCACGAGAGCCATATCAGGTTTTACTGCAGGGGTGTGTGTATGCCTCTGAGGAAACAAAGCCTTTTAAACACCTTTTCTTCTACACATCATCCAAAGGTACAAGCACGACCTCCGAGCAATGCCTTTAACTCTGGGAAAACATTACATATGCAACACATGTTCGGCTTCAGGACAATGGAGACGAAAGGAAAAATAAAAAATGAAAGTATAAGGAACTAGCAGAAAGAAATGTAAAGGAAGAAATGTAGCCTTGGAGATTTATGGGGAAAAAATTTCTCTTGGCTTGTGAATGAACACACATATGTATAAGTAACAATCCACCCCATTGGTGTCCCATTTTTCCCTGTGAGCTCTGGTGTACGGCCCGTCACGAAATCAAATGCGGCCATTTTAAAAACAAATTCCAGTTTTAGAATTTTTTTGATTTTAAATTAAATTAAAATTTATTAAATAAATATAAGTTTGAGCTATAATGTTTTTTGTCCAATAAAATAATTTTGGTGATCATGTATTATTTTCAGACATGCGCAGATAGGCCTACTGAGGACTCACTTAACCAACACTTACAAGAGCGAGCTTTGGCAGAATTCCAATAGTAGCCATTATTTTTTTTGTAAATTTAGGCATCAAAATTGATAAATTTGTTATTAGAGGAGAAAAACGAAATGAGGAACATACCAATGAAGGCTTTGCAAACAAGAAGAGTCGTAGCATCAGCAGAAGGTAAGAATCAGTTTGCTTTCAGTGACGAGATAGGCAGCCTTTGTTTGCTCTGTAATAAAGTACTTGGCATATGCAAAACCTGCAATGTCAAAAGACATGTGAATTTGATGTGTTTTTTTGATGTACTTTTTAATCGATAAAAATAACTGCATCTGCGATTGCGACGTGACAGAATATGCTTGATATCGTCAGAGATTGTAATAACAATGTTGTTTGTAAAAAAGAGAAACATATGCATATTAATACGTTTGTGGCCCATATAACATTCTGCAATTGTTTGGTGACTGTTACAATGCTGTTGAAGAGAATTAGCCTAGTTCATTGAGCATTATTATCTGATTACTGTAATGTTAATATCAGTAAATTAGTTTAAATTTGGTGGAATACATTGTTCTCTTTTTCTGTGACATACTGTATATTTTGTGTAACGTGGGTTTATTGAGCAAGAGAGTTTCATTTTGATATGAAGAAGTCACACTGCCAGCTATTTCAACATACTGTGAAACAATCAATAAACAAACAATTTCTTATAGTATTTGGCAGGATGTGACAGAATTATAGTACCGTATTTGGCACCAGAAAACATATAGAAAACAGGTATAATAATAATATCTGCTAATACCATAACATTAAATCTGATTGGTTTTCTGATTGGTTTCCCGTGAGACTTGCACTTGGACCATAGTGAAGCTCACTGGAGGAAAAAAGGTTGTGAATCACTGGTCTATATTGTAAAATATAGAAGAAAGAAAAATAAAATTGGAAAGTTTATATAAACACATCATCTTAACCAGTTGCTTTGCTCTACACTAATTAGTCGATGCAGAACTTGGCAGTGATTTAGATACTCACAGTTCAAGACATTAATTCCATTGCTGATCTTATCCAGCCTTTCCATGAATTTTTCACACAATTCATTGCCACATCTTCAGTGCGGTCGACGTTTGGTCACTAATTTTCGAAACAAATGGTTAAAGTTCATCTTGATCAACTGAATTGTCTTTTGGCACTAGCACCAAAATGTTCACCCAAAAATATAAAAAAATTGTCATCAGTTACATGACTTTTGTTCATGTTCGAAATACCTTTTTTATTTGTATTTCATATAAAATCTGAGATTTTTGTCCTTCCACTGACAGTCCATGCAACCACAACTTTGTTGCTTCAAAAAGTTCATAAAGAGACCATAAAACTATAAATCGAGTGGTTTAGAGCACATTTTCTGAGGAGACTCGACCTCTTTATATTATGAACAGATTGAATTTGGGTTTTTATTCACATATTAACATTGATCAGCGAACATTAACGGAAGCTCAAACGTGCTACATAACACACAAGAATGAACCTCATTGGTTTTTGCACGGGTCAAGCAAACATACTCGAACTTCTGTTTGCCACAACTGATGTGTGAGTTGATGAATGTTTACATGTGAATAAAAGCCTAAATTAAATCTGTTCATCATATAAAGCATTCGAGTCTCTTCAGAAAATTTGGACTAAACCACTCAATTCATACGGAATTAGTTTTGCGATCTCCATGAACTTTTTGAAGCATCAAAGTGGTTGTTGCGTAGACTGTCAATGGAGGGATAGAAATCTTTCAGATTTCATTAAAACATCTTCATTTGGGCTTCGAAGATGAATGAAAGTCTTACGGGTTTGGAACACCATGAGGGTGAGTAGATGACAGACTTTTTGTTTAGGTGAACTAACCATTTAAAGACCAAAACTTTTTACAACACTCTTGCAATTAATACATCTAATACAGTGATAAACAATAAACGTTCTTCTGTTTTGTTTATGCATCTTGCAATTCAGATTGTAACGGAAAGTGCTCTAGCAACCTGTCACTATGGTTACTTCTGCAGGAGAACGAGACTTCTGTTGATGAGCATGGTCTGAATAACTTGTATTCTAACTTGGTGGGCACTAACAGGTTGAAAAATGCAGTTGAAACGAATTTATACTTTTAAAAAAGAATAAATAGCATACTTTAAATATCTCAAATATATACGTCTTTTGTTTTGACTTGTTTTGGGGAAGCCTTCATCACATCCCCCACAATTCGCACCAAGGCCACAGTGCAAAACACATCACAAAACACTTAATATTGAGTCCAGCAGACACAGATACAAATTACACTTTTGCAGAATCTAAATGTCTTTAAATCTATATTTTATGCATATATATTTCTACATGCATTGCAGGGAGATCTTCATGTACAAATCTACAGTATATCAGATTTAGCTGTGGAAAAGTGTAGAACACACATACACTTTCTTTGAGGAATATTTTAATATTAAATCTTCAAGCCCACTCTTTTTCCTCCTCTTTCACCCTGAAATTCTTTTTTTTTCCGTTTGTGTTCCACACAAATATTTCATCGAACATCTTATTTTTGTGGTAACCAACAACAGCACACATCAAACCCAATCTCATTTTGAACTTTATCTGACAGGTTTGAGATGTGTATGCCGGTAGCTTCTACAATGATTTTTAATGAGACCTTGAGTCGAAAACATGCAAGTTAGCAGAAACAGGGAGTCATCTTGGTTTTAACCATTAGTTATTCAGGAAACTCATGGATATCAGCAACTCAGACCAGAATTATTTTTGGGCTCAATAGAACAGTGTTGCATGACGTTTGAGTATCCAGAGTATTGCAGTTTTGATGAACGTGTGCCCTTATGATTATAAGTCAAAACTTGAATTTTAAGTGTTTTGTTTACTTGAATGAGAGTAAAATGTGATGTGATGTAAACACGTGTGTCTTTTATGAAGACATTATAGATAAAATTGTACAAAATATATTCCATCGCCTAACCCTAAACCTATCTGTAACGCAGTTCGTAAGAACGGGAAGGAGGAGGCGGGAACCGGCGAACATTTCAACGTAATTCTAATCAAATAAATAAACAAACAATAAAACGAAAGTAAAATGGCGGCAGTTCCTCACGGCGACTGCCGCCCACACAAACAAAATAAAACACAACATAAAATCCAGGCCTGGTCCTCTCTCGTCCTTCATTGTAGTCGCTCCTCTTTTATGCTTCCGGAGCTCCTCCGTGAGAGATACGAGACCGGTGCAGTGTGCAGCTGACGCTCATTATCACTCGCGTCACCGGCCTCGCACCGTTCCCTCACGGCTCGTCACACTATCCATCACAAAAAAACTTTCTGCATTTTAGATTTTCAAAAAACATCACTTAGTGTGATCTATAAGCTATCTATACTATCTAAACTTATCTGATCTATAAGTTTTCCTCATGGGGACCAAAAAATGTCTTTGTGGTGACATTTTGTCCCCATAACGTAGGGTGAACCGTGCACACACACACACACACACACACACACACACACACAACATATACTAAGAAATGTATAATTCTTTTAAGAAAGCTTAAATAAACATCCACATATCAGCATCAAAACAGATGTCTAAGAAATTCATGCCTGTGTGCATAATTGCATTCAGAATGGGTGTAATCTCTCCCTCCCTCCATCTTTCTCTTCCTCTCTCTGTTGCTTTTGCACTCTCTATCCCGCATCAAAGAAAGAGAAAGGAAACATGCAGGCATTGTGGGAGGATTACGAAACAGAAAAAAGGTGTGTGTGTGTGTGTGTGTCAGAAGGAGCAAGGAGAACACAGTGTGGGAGACTGGGATGGTACACATGAATTACAGGGTGTGCTCATATTTCAAACACACACACAGACACACACACTCATATGGTTAACTGCAGTGTAATTACAGAGCGTTATCTATGATTACAGCGGTGGCTTACACCTGATGCCAGAGAAAGTGCTGCACACTTTAAATATTTAATCAAATCCTTCAGAATGAACCTAATGAGGCAGAGGGTGGGGGTGGAATTACACTTGCTTACAAACATGGAAACATACCTGCACACTCACATGCAGCCACATACATAGCAAAGGAGATCATTCTGTGTGAGCAGAAAATAAAAGAGCAGAAAAGAAGAAAGTAACCTTTTTATAAAGATAGGCAGATGGAAATGAGAGCGGAGAGAAAAAGGAGAGGAAAGATTAAAACAACCAGCAGAGAAGGAACAGAGAGAACAGAGTGATTATTCTGCGTTTGACAGTATACCTTTAGACCAAGTCTTTAGTACTTTTGTAGAGTTTAATAATTAAAACACGCCAGAGTCTTTTATCTTTTCGTTCCTTTCCTTCTGTCCTCGCTGTGAAACTGTTGGCTCTCCCACTGCCATTCTGGATGGATGGATGGATGGATGGATGCTGTTTTTCTTGTAGCATTAAAGGTAGAGCAATGCATCTGAGTCTGAGGACGTAAACAGCGTTTACGGTTGGGTTGCCATCTTGTAATTACGGTTACGACATGGTATGAATGCAGCATAAGCTCGTTGTTTTGGTTCATAAGGAACTGTAAAAGGCGGCTGCTGTTTGTTTGTGGCACTCAGTGACTATCTGTCTACAACTCTGTATAGCCTTATGGAGCACAATGATTGGACGAACATTTTTAAGTCCTGAGACTTCCACAGAAGATATATGTAAATTTTTTAATATTTAGACCACTTCTATTATTGATTGCTTTTTGAGTTTCAACCAGTATAACAAAAAATGTATATGAAAGAAAATTGCATACCCTTCCTTGAAGTTGAAAAAAATATGAGTATACTATCTACTATTTCCACACACACACACACCTTCACTCTGCCACCCTTCCATCTGCCCCAGTGTCTCACCTTACGTCCCTAGCGGGGCTCTCCTTTACTCAAAACGGTGTAGGGTTTGCGTAAGGGGTCCGATCCTGAATGCAAGACCCCCTCCCCCCTTCCCCCTCCCAACACACAATCACACACCCCATTAATTTCCAAAAAATCATTGATTTTTCTGTTCCCCAGTAATGCTATCATCTTCTGGAAACAAACCCACCAGGGAGTTCAGTTTGATCAATTCATATCCCAATGCACCTTTCTCTCTCTCTAAGAGGTCACGTAGTGGTACACATGCACCAGTATGCAGGTGGCTTTATGAAGATCATCTCCCACCCTCCAGTTTCCCAGTGGAAATGGATGTCCATTAAAGATGACATCACACAGGCACTACAACAGCCATGAGCAGCTGTGGCCCATAAGAGAGGCTCAGCTATCCTGTAATGTTTCATATGAGTCTAGCAGACTCATGCACACACACACACAGAGAGCAACGTCATGGCTTTGGGGAAAACAAATGGCACAGCTCACCTAACACACCAATACAGAGAAGTGACTTAAACAGCACACACACACACAAATCCATAGGCTAGAAAATCACATCCTTTGCTATCTAGGAGAAATAGATGAGATTAAACTGAGACTTTTGCTTCATTCTCAGTTTTTTCCTGAGAAATAAACAATTTCACGTCTCCACAAGAGTTTTGACGAAGATGCCAGAAAATGTCTCAAACCATGCTAAGAGTATGCAATCAGAATTTAGAGATTTCATTTCGAACTCTCATTTTTTTCTCTGTTTTGGAGGAATGTCTGAGACAAAGTTGATAACTCAATGATACACAACTGAAACCTGGAAATACAACGATTTTAAAATTCTGCCCAATATAGATAAGCCTGCAATTATTTTTTATGTTATGGCCAATGATTGATAAATGATATTATAATACACAAAACTAAAATTAACTATTTTAAATGCTACAAGTGAATAGGCATCACGACATTAAAATGTACATTAGCAAATCTCAAAATGTGTATAAATATATCTATATTTTTAATAAAGATTACATTTAACTAGGTTAGTAAACTATTGGTGGCAAAGGTGAACTAAAAGTAAAATTAAATTATATGAGCATGCATATATATCCAATATTGGCCAATAAATTATAAAAATTTCTATTAATGGGTATCAATACATCCCTGCTAAGAAATCTCTAAATCTATAATCTCCTGAGCTACAAAAGAACAATATCTGAGCAATACAAATTTCCTCTAAAAAGTTAGAAGAGGTAGAATATTTAAGCCCAAAACTGTGTACTTGACTCACAGATCTAATCATTCACACATAAACGTACACCGACATTTAAGCAGGAATAATCTTATTCATCATCACAAAGTCTCATAAAGACTCCCTCTCTCTTTCTCCTCATGAAGCTATTACACATCCGACAGGTGCTCTCCTTTCGGCCAGATTGCTTTGAGGGACAACAGCAACTGTTGCGTCCACCTGTCTTTCCTCTTTTCTTTTCTTTTTTTTTCCATTTTCTTTTTAGTCTGTGAAAACAGCTTCACAATGAACACATTGCGCTTATTGGTCACTGAGGGTTTGATGTCATGTTAGAGTATCAGGATTTTAACAGAAGATGAACTCTCAACAGTCAATGTCACTGGCAAGGCTGATATTAAATCTGTCACGGTAAGGTCCATAGCAACACACACACACACACACACCATACAGTCACATTAACGCAGCCCTGCAGGGCCCCCTAGTGCTGCTGAACAGTCACTAAAATGGAAATGAGCGCACACACACACACACACACACACACACACACACACACACATATGCATGTACACGCATACACTTCTTTGATATTTGACAGGTTGTGTTTTCCTTTACTCTTTGCTGACTGCCTTCCAACACATTTGCTGACTGAGAATTTCCAAGCGTATATACAAGAATATGAACATCAGTGCAGTTTGATTTTCAAGACTACATAAGGTGATGGCAAGTGAGGTAAAAACAAAAAAAAACTAAACTAAAATAGGATTAAAATAAAATGCATAAATTATAAATAAAAATTGAATTGATGAATAGAAAGATTGCTGAAGATGGTCATTATAGCTTGTCCATGCTGGTCATTTGCTGGTTATTGGTTTGACCAGCAACTATGTTCCTCAAAACCACCTTATACTGTTATGACCAGTAGTTTGAGATGGTAAACCCGGCTTAGACCAGGTAATGACCAGTTTGTGCAAACTAATGACCAGCCTGGTCCATTTAATAACCCACTTGGACCAGATAATGACAAGCTTAAACAGGCAAAAAAAAGAGGCTTTTAGCTTTGATGCTATCTTTAGCATCTTTTCCATCTTTAGCGTTGATGCTATCAATATGCATACGAAATTTACTTTCAGCTGATATACATTTAATATTTATATTCTTTCTCCAGGAAAACAGACAAAAACGCATGTTGCACACAGATTTTTGTCCAATTAAATGTATCTCTCTCCCCGCAACCTTCAACTGACGAGCCAGTCATGGTTTAAAAAAGTACTGCCCAAATGTTTTAATAGGAAATACATCAGCAGGAAGGATAACTGTGCTTGTCAAGCAGTTTCACCATATCCAGCTCAATAAATTATGCACAATACTGAAACATTACCAAAGGTGCTAAATGGTTTATATAAGCTGGTTTGTTAAACTGTGACTCAAGACATTGATCTCACTGGGCTGCTTACTGGGGTAAAGCTATAAGGTTATGGCTATTGCAGCGCTGAGTTAGCAGTATTACTATGATGTATATCGCTCTCCTGAGGGATGCAGAACACATGCTGTTGCATGAGCAAGCAGCCTGAAACATGACAGGAAGGCATTTGGCCTCTAGTTTCTCTCCAATACTGAGGAAAAAAGGGAGGACAGAGAGAAATGTAAACTGCTCACCAAGGAAAAGGGCCTATGACATCATTTGACATTTGTTTAAAAACATGCATGAGCACAGGAACTTCATAACTCAAGATGTTCTTGCTCCTAAGGAGGGACACCTTTAGTCCTGCTCCGTTATTCCTACAGACATAAATCAGACATAAATGATATCTCAAATCATGTGGCTTTTTGAGGAAAGGTGCGCTATAATTTATAGTTAGGGAAGGCAATTTTGTTATACAGGTTGAAACTCTCTTCACATCCTGATAGCATTCAATAATAAAAGTGGTGTAAATATTAAAAGTCTCTGGACCAAAAAAATGTTCGTCCAATCATTGCATTCAGGCTGAAGGCAATGATATGATGTCCTACCTGCCTGGCAAAATATTTATTTACATACCTCCACGCACCCTGCTCGCGCAGACATCACACGTCATCAGCACGTTCCGTAAGGCTATGCAGAGTTGTAGACAGACAGTCACCGAGTGCCACAAACAAACAGCAGCCACATTTTACAGTTCCTCCTGAATAAAAACGAGCTTATGCTGCGTTCATGCCATGTTGTAACCATATTTACATAGCAAGCTTGCTATCGCTAGCAACTCCGAAGCTGCCTACCCTATTAAGCGATCAGGCTTGCAATTTTCACCCGATGGAAGATAAGCAAAAATCTTATTGGGGAGTCATATAGGGACCAGTGCAACATACAACACACTAAACAAAAACGAAACAAAAACAATTAGCAATTTAGTTCTAGCTTCTTTAGCATCTATTGCTTCAGAGGGGTGAAATTTCGGTAATTTGGCATATTTCTGTAATTTGGCATGATCTACTTTGAATGGAAATACTCCACTGATCTGTTTTTCATCAAAAAGGGGAGGCAGCCACAATCAGTGTTCAAGGTTTCTGATTAACAGAGGAATCTTTTAGGTGTAAGTCCGTTCAAGAGCTTATTTCTCAAAACCCAAATGATATTACACTCGAAATGCACATGAAAAGGAACATTCGCAGTTAAATACAATAAGTTGAACTAAATCGACAGCTAATGTAACATAATGACTTCTGTGTAAAGTTATATCCAATACAACTTTGATGCCATGACAACATAACACCTAAAACCCTGCAACTTTATGGCACAGAAGAACTGTGAAATAGAACACAGTGCTTAATGCTTAATGTTTCAGCTTTTAAATCCTTCAAAAGTTGGTCCCATTGCAATTACAAGCAGCTCATCATTGCCTTAATTAATGTCTTTTATTAAAGAACACAAAGGACCAGTCAACAGGTTTGAGACTAATTCTAGGCTTAGGCCTAAATTTATGATTTATGTATTTGAATTGTATATAATTTCCATTCATTTAGATTACACAGTTTTAACTAACCAATTTTGTTCTGTTTCATTTATGTATGATTGACAAATTAATAGTTTATGTTGAAACTGTATTATCCAAATGGATGGACCTTTTATATGCAATTATAAAACTAAGATCAGATATGCAATACATAAACTTAAATTTAGGCATAAAATATTTTTTGAGTTGACGGATGCACACACATGCCCCCCCCCACACACACACAGGTTTGTTTCGCTATCAAAGTGGGGACATTCCATAGGCGTAATGGTTTTTATACTGTACAAACTGAACATTCAATCCCCCTACACTTCCCCTACTCCTAAACCTACCCAACACAGAAAACATTCTGCATTTTTACATTTTTAATAAAACATTGTTTAGTATGTTTTTAAAGCTATTTGAAATACGAGGACGCATGAAATGTCCTCATATTTCATGTTTACGTTGTAATACCAGTGTAATACCCATGACATTATACAAATTTGTCACAAAAACGCACGCACACACACACACACACACACACACACACACACACACACACACACATATACACACACATACACACACATACACACACCTGGACTGGATATAATTCAAAAGGCAGATTGCTTATTACCCTGCAAAGAAAACAGACATGTTCTCAGAAAATTAATTCTTTCTTATTTGAGATTTACTCAACACTCCTATTTGTGATCAAAAGCACCGCAACCTAATGTTTGCCAAATGCGTGAGTGATATTTTCCTTTCCCATTTTCTGAGCGCTTTGCTATGCAAGGTCCCATACCTTTTGATAGAGCATACCGAGAAAGAGCATGACATTTACCAGCATGTGAACAGGAACACAAACATTCATATCCTCATTTCAGACTCTCATATGCAGGGCATAGGTAAATCCTGTCACGATGACTGGTATCCGTTTTATATGCTCAGGAAAATCAACATAAAATATATATCCCTACCTGCATGAAATAATATCTTAACAAATGTTTGGAATCATCTTGGAAATAGGAGGAAACGCTTCACTCTTGCTTTCCACCTTTAACAGGAAACATACAAGCATGAAAGAAAATCTCTTGCCTCTCAACACATCAGTTTATATTTTACACATCAATCACAGGCCTGGCATTGGCACAACGCTAAACCTGGACCACAGGCTGCATAAACCACAGCTCGTTGATAGACTCTGGCATGAGCACATTCGTCTTCTTCCCAGTTCACATATGTTACTGATCACAGTAGAACCAATCTGATTTACACACCCTCGTCCTTCGTGATCGAAAGGGTCAAAAGCCAAGATTCTAATTATGGTTAATCCAAAGTGCTTGTGAAATTTGGCTTCTGAGAAGGTGACGACATGTTAGGATAATAATGGTGGGAAACAAACACTGCAGAGCTGGAATATAACCAATGATGGTTTCAGGTTTCATCTGCCTTCATTCTTTATCTGTACATAATATTTCTCTCACCTGGCCTGAGGCAGTCCAGCACTAACAATATTGCCATAACACCAGCTGTCACTGTAAAGGGGAGAGCGGGACTGTTTGTCACCCTTTTTACTCCGATGAATATTTTTCTGGATAGGCACATCGTATAAAATCTTGGCTACAATAACAATATTGGACCTTTCCACTGTTTGCCCAGGAAAAATACACTAACCGGCCACTTTATTAGGTGCACTTTGCTACTACCAGATACCCTTTTGCCTTCAGAACTGTGTTAATTCTATAGTGACATAGATTTAACAAGGTACTAGAAACATTGCTCAGAGATTTTGATCAATTTTGAAATGATAGCATCACTCAGTTGCCTCAGATTTGTGAGCTGCACATCTATGATGCAAATCTCCCATTCCACCAGATCCCAAAGGTGCTCTATTGTATTGATATCTAGAGGTTGTTTGAGTATAGTGAACTCATTGTAATGTTCAAGAAAAAAGTTTGAGATTATTTGAGCTTTGCAACATGGCACATTATCCTGCTGAAATAACCATCAGAAGATGTATATACTGTGGTCATAAAGGGATGGACATGGACAGCAACAATAGGCTATGGGATTTAACGATGAACAGTTGGTACTATGGAGACCAAAGTGTACCAAGAAACATGGTGAGCACCTTGAGACAAAACAATGGCAGTGACTTAATGTATGTCAGTGCAAGTTACTTTAAATTAAAACAGCTTCAACATGCATTTTAGTCTGGGACTAGGCTTAAGCCTTGTCTGTGAAACCAGGGGGGAAAGAAATAGCAGTTTGTTCCCCCTTTCTAACATATTTTGAACAACTAAAGCTGTCTGAAGAGTGAAACACTCCCACCCCTTTTCCACTTATTTTATTAGTGGTGTTGTAAACTGTCTGTGAAAATATATGCATATGTGCAATTTTTTTTATTGTATTTATTATAGATTTTTTTATTATACTTATTTTTAAATTATTATGACTACTTATTATTTATATTGTGTGCTCTTTGCCTCCCTATCTTGTCTTTTTTTCTCTCTCCCCCTTTCTCTTAATATGTTTATTTTGATCTCAGGCTTTGGCATGGAACAGCAGCTGATAAGCAGGATAAGTGTGGGATATTTGATGTCTTTGTGTTTGTACCGATCACTTAAGGATTGTACGTTAACTCAGTCTTCTCTTTTGTTGTGTTTTATGGATAGGAGTGGGAACAAGTTGTAAAACTTGTCTTTAACTTTTGTTAAATTTATTGTAATTATTTTCAAACCTTAAAAAAAGAAATACCAGTTTGCAATATCAACCAGCATAATGGGCTGTTTTTGTAGATGATATCCTAAGTCTTGCACATTCATGTTAAAAATTTGATGGATATTCACACTACATGGGGTAAGTTGTCACAATGAGGACCTGCCATTAAACAGTCCATTACAGGTTTTCCAACAAAATGTAAATGAAACAATTAAGAAATAGCACAAACATACACAAAATTGGAAAAACATATCTTCCTTACTTACAGTTCTTTAATTCTTTCCTTTTTTTGCCTTTTACATTCTCCTCACTCAGGCTTCCTTTTCAAACATGATCTGCATTGTGGACAAACTCACAACCCCCTGTAACGAAGGATATGCCAGCCTGCATCTCTGACTCTCTGGAGAGGCCCTATTTATGACAGATTTGCACCCCAGGTCAAAGAACCTCCAACTGGGCATGTTAGCCAGCAACAGTAGGCCTCCTCATCCCAGTGTTTAACCCTTACCCACCATGGCACTAATACAGAAGGGGGTGAAGTGTGGTGACCACCGTAACTGTTCTCTAACATTAGGACAAAAAAGACATGTTTGTGATTTGGGGTCTAATAGCTTGGAGCAGTGATACTCAGTCAGGAGCATTAATTACTATTATGTATAGGTGAAGAGGATTATGACAGACAATACAGTTTTTATACAAGTAGACAAAGTACAACTTACAAGTTGAGCAAAGGTTATTTAAGGCCTCTGTCCACATCGTCTTCTGTCCTTATAGTCATTTATTTTATGGAATAAAACATACTGAATCCCCACCTTGGTGATCCGCCTCAACAGGGAAGGAGAGTGGCTCGCCTGAAGGACTCACCCAGGATTTTTACATTAACATCAAGACTCCAGCTGACATTCTTCATGAGTCAAGCAAAAGCCCCCCACAGCTTTTACACCTGAAGCCCCCTCTCTTCAACCCTCATGTTTTTTTCTCTCAAAGAAAAAAAAAGTATGCATAACCAGAAGGTATGCATCTGATTTTGCCAGAGAAAACTGAGCCTTCTTAAGCAATACTTCATGTTCCGTAACGTTGTTTTACACGGAAAAGTCACGCATTCTGAGTTCTGATAACAAAAATCTCTATTTTAAAATAGATAAACATCTCTGAACTGAATATTTCAAAAGTCATGCATTTTTGAAGAACATTAAAGAAAAAATGAGGAAAATGTATTTTTTCCTCAGAACAAAATCCCTGTTAATTCAACAAAATAGAATATGGTTAAGAACAGAATTAATATTAATTTTATAATAATAATAATGGTTAATTATTTTGTAATCACAATTTGAATTTTTAAAAATCACCATGTTGCAACAATAGACTATAGTTATAAAGGGACAATGTTTATTTTACATTAATGACAATTGACTGTAGCAACATTATCCTGTTTATTTCACCAACTACTCACCAAAAAAACAAATACATCTACATTACTTTTTATCTTACAGTCTCCGCTGAGAAACAAATAGGTGAGAGTGGGGACGGTTGCAACAAAGGGCAGATTTGACATGATCAGAGTTTTTGTCACACTGTCTAAACTGTTGGCGTGAAGCATTGTAATGTGTAATGTAATGTGAAATATAGTATTTTAATCAGTATTTTCTTAGCTTTTAACAGGCACAGCTAGAATGTGTGAAAGCTATTGTGTCAAGCTAGTTTTATCATGGATGTCAGTGTCAATCTCTTCATTAATCCAAAAAATTCATCAATGTAGTAACGTTGATGTATTTTTTGGATTAATAAAGAATCCCTTTCAATAGTAAGAGCTTGATTAGCTGGTTCAGGTGTGTTTAATTGGGGTTGGAGCGAAAATCTGCAGGACAGTATTATTTATTTATTATTACGGACCCAACTGTTCGTGCCATCAGTTTCGGCAGTCACACCGTTATCATAGGTGACATATTATTAGGGATATTGACATATCCGGTGTGATTGACCAATCAAAATAAAGTATTCCAGAGAGCATATAATACAAAGAAATGATTAATTATTGATTTAAGCATTTCCTGGGTATAAACCAGTGATATCATTGGCAATTCTAGTGCCTTGAGCTGCAGCTTGAGCTAAAACCACTATAAAGTTCAGACAGACAAAGAGAGTTGAGGACCTAATTTCAGTGTCTTATTAACACACAGCATAAACCAAGAAAAGCCATAAAAATGCAACAGCTTTGCATACACACAATAACCAATAAACACATACTAAAACAAAGGGCTATAAATACACAGTAGTACAAGCAACTAAACCAAACACATGGGGGAAATCAATGGAAACCTATGGAAACTGTGGAAAACAGGTACTAAACCTCAGAAAATGAAACAGAAGCAAAGGTACAAAATGAGTATCAAAATTGGAGTCTCTCCAATACACACAATTAGCGATGACAAGACTATAAATCTGCTTCAGTTGAGGTATAGATAGGTCTATTCATGAGGATATGACAGGAGACCATCATGTTGAAAGATATTCAGATATATACATACATACAGAAATGACAACCAGTTCAAATTGCATATACAACACAAAGATAGCATCCAAATTCTGAACATCTATAATTAGTTTCAGTATTAAAAGAGCTCATAGATCTTGCCTATAGCTACAGACCTGTCTCTTATAAGCAGCAACAGATCACTCCAATCAGACTGAAGCCAGAGGAGGCCCTGCTCCATCCAGACAGCTTTTGGGTTTAAATATCAGAAAATGCTCATCTTCAAAAAGATGACATCCAAATATTTTTTTATTCCCATTCCTGTTCTGGCTTTCATTTCCTGCCCCTATGAGAAGGGTGTGTATGAGTGTGTGTAGACCTGGAAGCCTGAGCAGAAAGTCACATGGCTCTGGTTTAGGTGGAAAATCAAACACAGTTGTGGGCAGGCACCGATTTAACCAAAATAGGTGCTTTAATCATTTTTATGGATGGTGGGAGTTTACAACCTTTATATGTATTTATGTACTCTCAGACTAGGAGAGAGGCATAAATCATGCGGTCACTGCAGGAGAGCGGAGGAGATCGGAAGAAAGGACAGAAGAGGAGATGGAAGGACAGAAAATGAAAGCGAGAGCCAAGAGAAGAGGTAAAAAGACAGAAAAGAACAATTAAAGCAAGCCAAATTTGACAAAGCCATTCAAACATCACTTAAAATCATTATATATCTGACAGAAACTTAATGAAATGAATTTTTACTATTTATAATTACACTAAAGGACTCACCATTTACTCTTAATGTGGGTGGGAAAGGGTGCCAAAAGCCAGGTGATTCACCTTCATTAGATTAAATGAACAGACCCATTAGTCTCCTTTATTACAGACTAATTAGGCCATTAGATAAGGGCCAGGTGTTGGCATGCAAAAAGAGCACTTTTGTCACCTTAGAGTGAACTTTGTTGTGATGGAACTCAAAAAGCTTTCTCCATCCCTCCCACACAGAGTATTTTACAAGTCAACTCCGACCGCTGCAGGAATAATAACAGGGTTGGTTTTGGAGGTTGAAAATAAACAGGACGGGTCCTTGAGCTGTAAACCTGAGTTGGGAGTGTTGTTTTTGTTTCCATGGCTTTCGAAGCTCCACTGAGAGCTCATGGAGAATTGATTGTGTCTGAGTCACTCCCTCCGCCTGGTTACGAGACCTTTTTGTTTGTTTTTCACCCATTTGCTTGTCAGCCCAAAGAGGTACGCCTGACCCCTAATCTCCCCTCGGAAACAAACTAAAATACATATTTTGGTAATTAATAAAAGACACCGATTCACACAATGCCATATATTTACTGGATGTGGTGATAAAATGAGTATCGTAGCTGCAAGCAGGGGATGCGTGTACAAATGTGTGTTCTGGGGATATGGGGTGGGATGTTATGGCGCCTGCATGCTAGGGAAAGCACTAGGGAAGAGTTTGACGGATAGCAATGAGCAAGATATGTTTTGAGGGTGTGGAAAGAGCTGGGTCATTTTGAAATCAAGAGGGAGTACAACAAATTGGATTTCTGAAAAGAGGTTTGTAATACCTGGAGAAAGCTATCTGTCAGCATTCCCACCGAAATCAATGGCAGTCACTTGAATGGCACAGAAGTTTGGATGAAGCAATACAAAGCCTTCCTGTAACAGTGTTAGCATGGCACTAACAATGAGTTTGATTCTCAGGCAGGAAATGCTTGCATAAAATGTGTAAAATACACTCTAATGTAACGCCGATTTTTGACCAGCGAGCCAAACCTTTTTGCTTAAAGAACCTGCCTAGCCTGATCAGATATTTCTTTTAATTTTACTATTAATTTGTGTTTAAGTCGCTTAAATAGCACGCTTAGCCAGTTACGGAGACACTAGTAGCCAGGAGACCAACAAGTGACCAATCCTGAGTTGTGACGTCACTACAAACGTTCAGCCACCCCGGTTCAGCATGGTTAGCCAACCGTACTGAGAACTCCGGGCCGAAAACAGTTTGTAATTGTGCCTTACCAGGCTCACGCAGAAATATAACTGGAACCGTTCTTGCCTGACGGTGGAAAGGCAGCTTAACTGAACTAGTTTACAGAATTAACAGTTTTCGCAAGTAAAATAACATTTCAGTTTCTTTCACATTTTCAGGCCTTAAAAGACAAACAAATATTTATAAATTAATAAAAATGAATGAATGAATCGATCAATAAGTGCAAGAAAATAAGAGAACTTTTCTTTATTGCAGGATATTTTCACCTTGTATGAACTGAAGAGACATTTTGGGCTTTTTGGACTGGTGCAGGATCAGTGTCAAAGTATTAACTTGCCATAAGTGTTAACTCATTTGTTATGCAACTCATATTTGCCAGAGTTAAACATGAAGTTCAAATTTGTCTAAATGAAACTTCTTTACACGACATGCGATTTATTTAGTTTGCAATACTTTGGTGGGTACTTTTTCTTTCTGCAATAGTTCTTTAAAGTACTTAAAATGCTTCCGGAAGTGATGTAACTAACTAATGTTATAGAAAGAGTGGATAACTTGAGTTTAACTGGCTTTTGATATGATATTCACAAAAAGCATGAGCCCCTATTTTATCCCCTTTACACTTGACACCCCATGCACCCACCAAGGTCCTTCACTCATAAGGCCGGCTGTGGAAATAGAAAGCAGAAGTTGAGCTTATGGAGACTAAAAGCAGGCCAATACAGACGCCAATTTAAAAGATGGAAAACAAGATGTGTACAAGAATGAAAAAGGAGCAGAGAGAGAGGCCTGAATACTTTGTTTCATCTGTTATATAAAGCAATCTATGATGCTCAGATTCTGGCAGAGGACAAATCAGCGAATATAAAAATATAGACGATCATAGTATTCAGCAACCTCAAGGATCCAGTGTTCTGAATCAACCCCTTTGGCAAAACCCGAACCTATTCTACGCCGGGCTGGAGGCAGCATGATGGCTGCCGGCCAAACGTGCTAACTGTGCAGCAAGAGATTGCAGTGCCTCCACTGTGCCAAACTGTGTTGAAATTAACCCAGTAATCAGAAACATTATGTTCTTGTGGGGAGAGCCCAGGCAATTGGCAGATGGCTAAGAGCATTAGAGAGATACCTGCCAAACGTTAGCCTGCTCTCTCCTCCTGGTGTGAAAGCCATTGTGATAAGGAGAGGGGGGCACCCCTGTGCATCTGCAGCATATGGCGGGGTAAATATTGACTGATAATATAATTATGAACGGCATAATCTAATAATTAATCATGCACTTGCTCACTTATTCAATACTCAAGCAGACACATACCGGAGGAGAGCCATTTGTACATTATGCTTGCAGGGAGAATATGACAGATGCCACAAGACCTGTAGCTGTGCGTTCTGACACGATGCTTTAATCTGCAATACTGATCACTTTCGATCCGAAGATGCTGCGATGGATATGAGACAAGAAAAGGTGAAGTCATCTAGGATTGGTGGTCCTAAATATCCGTACTTTTAAGGACAAAATCTTGACGAACGATTTCATTTAAGCAACAGGTTATACCAGTGATTCAGGATTCTTACATTTTTACAAGAGGAGCCATCACGAGTTACTTTTAAAAGTAGTGTTTTACATTATTGTGTTACTTTAAAAACAAGTAACTTATGGAGTTAGTTTCTTTTTATGGGAAGTAATGCATTAGAATATTTTTACATTACTTTTTTCACCTAGGCTGGGCTTGAATGCTTTGTTTTTTATTAACCAAAAAAGTTTTGGACATTTTGAACATTAAGAAATAACATTTTTTAATAGATAATGTGATCATTAGCAAAATGTTCTAACATATTTTGGTTAGTTGGGCGTACAGCCATAGCACAGTGATAAAAAGTGGATCTGACTGGATTATGAACATTAAAACACTCTTACTGTTGAGTACTAGACTACTACACCAAAACCATTCAACTTTAGGATTGTGGGTTTGATAAGTCATGATAAGTGAGGGTCTGCCCCATTAATTACTTACCGTTTCTCTTTCTACCTCTGAATTTGTCTTTCTCCATGTGTCTCTGTTCTGTGTAGAGGAACGTTGCCATATGAACATGAACAGCCTGCGAACACACACAGAAACACACGCTCATAAACACATTGATGTGATCCATTTAAGTCTTTTAGAGATCAATAGCTTGCAAAAGTCAAGTGAGAGAGAGAGACATCTGATCATGTATAGGGTATTCCAGCTGAGGGGAATGAACCTCAGTCTAACTAAACACCTGACTGTGCAATCATTTGAGACACATTCTTTAGCTTTACTCCTACTTGTAAAATAACAATATAACTGCATTTGGGCCACATTGTGCACACTTTTCTTGCTCACATCTTATCTACAAATACATTTAAGCTACGAGAGAAAGCAAGCGTTAGAAAAATCTAATCAGTTATACTACAGCTCCCCCTGCTGGTGATATCAGTTGCACACACGTAGATGCATGTAATCCAGGGTTTCTCAAACTTTTTCAGTCCAAGGACCACATTATCTTCCAATTTTTTTTCTGAGGACCACCTAACAGAATCCCACTCTAACACGCTTTGTATGATGCCTCAGTAGCCTTTGCATTTTCACCGGGCATAAAAAAACTGTGAGGTGTTTTTACTCATGTGTCGCTCAAGCTCATCACGTTTTCTCTCAAAAAATGACACTGGTTTTTCTGTACAATCTTTGAGTTTAGACTCAAAGTGACGCTTGAGTTTAGATGGTTTCATTGCTTCATTAGCCAATATTTCATAACACAAAACACAGCGAGGTCTAGGATCCTCAAGATCCCCAGTCCAGGAAAATCCAAACTTTATGTACTCATTGTGATATTTTCGCTTAACTTTCTCACATGGTCTGCGGGAGTGTGGTGGCCAGTGGCCGTGATCTCGGTATATTCGGTACCGGCTTCAGTGGGCCTTTGTGGTGCTGTAGTTTTGCTGCTTTCAGTGGACGCTTGAGCTTTTCTTTTTACTCCTCTTTGGTTTAGCCACCGATCCTTTTTTTCGTTATTAAAACACACTGACGTCAACCCCCTCCGCCCGCGATTCCAGTGCGGGTTAAGAGCTTGCCTACTTTAGGTCATCTTTTCGCGGACCACTAGGGGGCGATGGCGGATACACACTTTAAGAATCACTGATGTAATCTTATGTCGCCGAAACCAGTGGCTGAGCTCTCCTAGTATGGGTAACTGCAGTTTGGAGTAATGGGCGTGCTAACGGTTTCTGATTGGTGAAAGGACTGTTGGTGTTGGCCAATTAGCAGTAACCATACATTTACGTAAATTCCTGGCGGCTGTAAGGCGTGGCGTGTGATTCGTCATAGATAGTTATAAGTTTATCTATGTGATCTATGTTTTTGAGATTTATGACAATGTTTATAAAACAATGTTTTATTAAAAATGTAAAGATGCAGAATGTTTTCTGTGATGGGTAGGTTTAGGAGTAGGGGTAGTGAAGGGGGATACAATGTACAGTAGAAGAACCATTAGGCCTATGGAATTTCCTTACTTTGATAGCAAAACAAACCTGTGTGTGTGTGTGTGTGTGTGTGAGACTTAAACGCGCGGTGATGACGTCAGTCCTCCGCGCCGTGCAAAAGTTCTGAAGGCAGTAATTAGAAAGTCATTTTTAAAAACTTGAATGTAATATTCTTAAGATCATTGACGCTGTTTCTAAATTAAAATAATGGAATTTGGTTGTATAGTATTGTGTTGGATTCATTGCTTTCTGTAGACCAATAGCGATTTAAGAGTATGGCTCGCCTTTATGCAGAACAGGCAGCTTTCGTGACCAATGAGAAACCGTTCAGCACGCCCCCTACCGTTCGACACGCCCATTACTCCAAGCTGCAGTTACCCCTGTCTCGAGCGGAGTACAAAATAATATATATATAAATATATATATAAAATATATATATATAGGATCATAAATACATTCCCATACGTGTGAAATACAAATGTCGACATTTAACCATCACACCGACTAATGTAGAAAAGATAAATATGAGAATTTAAAGTTTGAAATACAAGAGCTAAATTTGTCCATTTTGAGCATAATAAGAATTATCAGCTAATTTGGTTAAATCAATGTACTCTGGTAGACTGAAGGGAGCGTGAGCGCTATCTACATGAGTTGGGGTTTATATAATTTTATTCATTGCTCTGCTTAATACACAACCGTATTAGTGTTCTATTACTCTATTGTGTTTAATACAGCATCTCTTCAGTTAAAAACATAAACGCATACTGTACACTCAAGTGGACGTCATAAAATCTCTTGGGTAAAAATATAGGTAAAAAAAGTTATTGTTTTTCTTTCCATGAGAGCAAATAAAACACATAGGAAAAAAATCCTGACTGTGGTTATCATAATTCATGCATGAAAGGGTTAATCCCAGATAAATAAACTTGGAAACGAAACGGAGTGCGAAAACTTCGGAGGAAATGACGTTGGAAAGGTCCTCTCCCCAAGTGTGCACGGTACGATCCAGATTTTTCCTCTGACAGACTATTAACGTTCCCCTACCACAGCTATCTTTACCAGTTTTCATAGGTTAAAGTAACGTGAACGTAAGTTAGTGCAGATAAAAATTTACATGCACACTGGCTCTTAATATAGCTCGATAGAGCCCATTACTCTGAATGTAAACATGTCCTGACACTACGCATGCGCACCGAGTCAAACGTACTCGTATGTTGGGACATTGTGCAGATTCAAGCCTGAAAATGGGGGACAAACAACAATAAAAGTAAAGTAGAATGCTTATTTGAGACACGTTTCTTCTAATCGTTTAGGGTTTACCCTGGGCGAACCCTTATCTATGTAAGAAATGCGGTGTAGAGGGGATTCAGACTGAACTGTGCAGCGAAAACGAAATAACATCGTTTGCTAACAGCGGCTAGCTAGCAATGAGGATCAAAATGGAGGCGCGCTATTTATTATTAGCTCAAGTTAAAGTGGTTCATACCTCACGAATAATATGCAACATAACGTTTAGTAAGAAGATTTATTTGTAGCATTAGTATTGGTATAATAGATGTGTGCATGTCTTCACCCAAGTTAAACCGGTAGTGAGCTGCAGTAATCTGTTGTTTGTGACTAAGCAACTGATTTTAGCCTATAGTAAACTTATGTCATAAGAGGTGTTATGTGAACGGTTTGAGTGTTTTATTTAGTTTTTGCTTACCCACTGGTTTTATTGTAACTTTATAAAGAGGCATAGGTTGCGTATATAGACAGGAACGATATGCTTCTTTGCAGTCTTCACGTTTCCACTGCATTCAAGGGGATCTTTAAATAATAATTAGTAATTTACGTATTCGTAACTTTGCTATAAAATTGATTCTAATTGAATAATTAATGTTTTTTTTTTTCAGGTATAGGTCTGCAGACATATCAACTCTATAGTAGCCATGGTTCATAGGGTAGAGGTTTCTCTTCGCCATGAATATGCGACCTGAATGCTTTTCTAAAGTGGGATTGTACTCAAACAACTGTGACTTCGGCCCAACCCAAACGAGACACCCAGCTAGTGTCCGAAAAGAGCTCAGTGATCCTCTTGGTGACACTCCAGACAGCACCAGACAACATCTGATCTTGGACAAGACTTTTGGTGGGAAAGCTGAACGGACTTCATTGCCTTTAAAGCCTGGCAGAGAGTTGGCTGTGGCTTCAGAGGCTGGCTCTGTGGGCACAGAAACACTGTCATCTCAAGCTAAACAAATGGGGGGTGAAGGCACCCCTGTAAAAAGTAAAACTCCTCTTGGACAGACCAACACCATTGATAACAAGCCAGAGTTTGTATCCATGAATTCACATAGTAATTCTAGAGACCCTGTGGGTGAGAAAAGTCCCAAAGGGTTAGAGACCATGGGGGCGTCACATGAACACTCGGAGGGTAAAAAGACAAATTTGAGGAAGATCACGGGTCATCCTCACGCACAAGCCACCTGCCTTAAACAACTGCTTCTGCTTCAACTGGACTTAATAGAGCAACAACAGCAACAGCTGCAGTCTAAGGACAAGGAAATAGATGAACTCAAATCAGACAGAGACACGGTATGCACACTACCATTGGGGTCTGCAAGGATCCATTAAATTGATCAAAATACATTTATGCAACAAACGTTTTCTATTTTAAATAAATTCTGTTCTTATTAACTGTGTATTCATCAAAGAATCCTGGAAAAGCACGTTTCATGGTTTCCACTAAAATATTAAACATTAGAGCAGATTTCAAAATGAATAATAATGTTACTTGAGCACTAAATCATGTGATTATGTGACACTGCAGACTGAAGTAATGGCTGCTAAAAATTCAGCTTTCCTATCACAGGAATAAATTACAATTTTGAATATTTTAAAATGGAAAACAGTTGTTTTAAGTACTAATAATATTTTACAGTATTACGTTTTTTTTACTGTATTTTTGATTAAATAAATGCAGCTTTGGTGAACACGAGACTTCTTTTTTTTAAAAAACCTTACAGACCTCAAACTTTTGAATGTTAGTGTAAGATTCATGGTTTGTGGGATATTGATTTTTGTTTGTTTCCTAATGTATTTGTCTTGCCTTTAAATAGTTGCTTGCCCGAATTGAGCGGATGGAGCGCCGTTTGCAGTTGTTAAGCAAGGAACCACGTGACAAGAGGCTCTTCCAGCCATTGGAGAGATGGGTCCCTGACACGGATGACTTTTGGGAATCAGATTTGGGGGACAGCCCTCAAACTCAAGGGTCTAAGTCAAGTGGCAAAGTGCAAAAGAGGTAAGAATGGGAAATTCACCAGTTAGTAGAGCTGCACGATTCTGGATAAATTTAAAAAAAATCACGATTATTTGTTACAAATCATAATTTTCCCACAATCCTGAACAGACAATAGAGAGCTAAACAAAGCAACGCGTAACTTACTAAAGCTTCTGACAAAATGTTGATTGTTGCAGTCTGTTGAAAATGTTTAACTTGTATGGATTATTTAAAAAAAAAAAAAAGGTTTGGATAAATGATTCAATGACTCACACTCACAAATACTTCACTTGTTTCATTGCTGGATGAATCAGCGTTTATGAACAATCTCTTGAATAACTTATTCAATGACATAATGATGTAACTGATACAATCTTTATTTGAAAAGTTACTTTCAAAAGGATTTGCTCTGTTTTGATCGCTTTCATAGACCTCAGTTTTTATATCCAAGCTATAAACATTTATTCCAGTTCTGCTGTGATAATGTGAATAATTGTAACATAGAAATAACAATACTGTGTGGTTGAAAAGACAGTTTCATACTGTTTCATACATGCTTTTGTCAAAGGTTTAATAGACACGGGCGAATCATTGTCACTTAGGAGTGAGATCATTAGGTGTTTGAAAGGAGATTGTGATCTTTTGACAATTAATCAGGCAGCTCTACCTGTTGGTGTCTCTTTCCTGTAATTTTGTTTACTTGATATTTCTTCATGGCTTCTGATAAAACTTGTAAATACTCTGTCTAGGAAGATGAGCATGTTAGAAACAAAGATGCAGAGGTCAAGGGGTAAGTCCTCAAGAATGACGCCCCAAAAATCAGATACAGGAGAGACGTCGCCATGTCAGCGTGATCTGCGAAGCAAAGAGACCCCAGAGAAGACAAACGTTGTGAAATCATCCGGACAGGCGGACCTGGATCCTGAGGAAGAAGACAGCAGAGAAACCGAAGAGCTTCCGTACATGACAACAACTGAGATGTACCTGTGCTGCTGGCAGCAACCCCCTGCCTCTCCATTACAGGAAGAGTGTCCAAAGAAAGAAGAGGATGTTGCAAGTAAGTGGCTGGTTCAAATGCAAAATGGCCATTATAAATATTGATTTATAAATTCTAATACAAAAAATATTTCCTTAGTCCCATCATGGAGGGAAAACATCATGGAACCTCTCCAGGAGGAGGATGCTGCTGACATCCCTGAAGTAAGGGTCATCATTTACATCATATATGTATCACACACCAGTTCCAAGAATCTTAAGTATGAGGTCCATTGTCATTTATCAATCTTTGTTTCTGTAGAATCTCGAAGACGGTGTTTTTCTGAAACGGCACGCAAAGTTAGAACTGGATGAGAAGAGACGAAAAAGGTGAGATTTAGTTCTAGAAGATTGTTTTCCTGATCTATGTCTGTGGAATCAATATATTTTAAACCCTTTTTTTATGTGCTTGATAAAAGTGCGTATTTCCATTCAAACGTTAAGGGTCGCTAAGATTTTATAGTGCCTTTGAAACCGGTGGTAAACGGTTGAGCTGTTTTCAGGATTCTTTGATAAATAGAAAGTTCAAAAGTATCATTTACACACCCTCAAGTTGTTCCAAACCTGTATGAATTTCTTTGTTCTGCTGCACACAAACGAAGACATTTGAAAGAATGTTAGTAACTAAGCAGATCTCGCATTGACTTCCATAGTATTTTTTTTTCCTATTATGATATGCTTGGTTACAAACATTCTTCCAAATATCTTTAACATAAACTGCCAAAAAAAAAAAAACAACACTAAACCCTTTTAATGCTCTTAATATTCTTGCTTTTTTTACTCCTGTTAGATGGGACATTCAGAGAATTCGTGAACAGCGTATGCTTCAAAGACTGCAGCAGCGCATGGAGAAGAAGAAAACAAATGTTCCGGAGAGCGAGCCAGAAGTGTCCTCGTTTCATCCCGATTTGGACAGTGGTATGACCCTCAGAAAGATTCATTTGAAAAAAAATATTTTGTTCTATTACTGTATTATGTTTAATACAGCATCTCTGTTATCGTATTATATACTGTATTTTTTTTCTGATGTTCCCTTATACAGTGGAGGCAATCCTAGTCACACCCTTTCTGCCAGTAGTGGCGTTTGGTCGGCCTCTGCCTAATTTACCTGCACAGTAAGAGCCTTTTTTCTTTTTAAAATATCTTCTGAGTAACATTGTAAATGCTTTTAAGTACTGTTTGAGTGTCATTATAACAATTATAAAGCATAGTGAACATTTCGATCCACTTTTGTTGTCTGTTAGGAACTTTGAGTTGCCCTGGCTTGATGAGAGAAGTCGATGTCGCATTGAAAACCAGAAGAAGCAAACCCCCCACAGGACCTGTCGGAAATAAGTTGCACTGATTCTGGGCATGAGTCCGTGTTGAATGCCAGAGTGCTACTTCATGTCCAGTGGAAGAACATGGGATTAAAATAGGCAAAGCACTGTTTGATCAGTCTGTTTGGGCAAGAAGGAAATGGCAGCATTGCTGCTGAGTTTTCATTTTATTGTGCCCTGATAATAAAGCAACAACTGCCCAGTTAACTGCTATTTTAGTTCCCTCACAATCAGTGCGTGGCCTTGATTTAATTCTTTACTCGTAGTCCTGTTCTGTGTTCTTTCACTGAGGTTAAGTGATATTGATCATTGCCGGCTCCACTGCAAATACTGTTTAAATGTGCACTAAACTGTGGTAATGGGGTATTGCTGCACATTTGCATGTAATTGTGTTCAGAATGACTTTAAAGAGTTTTTGTTTTTCAAAATGTAATTGTGCATGAATGTCTTGATAAATCCTCTGCCTCAAAATGTACATATTTTTGTAAGCTTAGCATAGTTGTTTAGGGAGAAAAAATATTGGCAGGATTAGAGTGAGGATGCAAAAATGCTCAAATGAATGACCCGTTGTAAAAGAGTAGAGCAAGAATTTGTTTGTACGGCATTTTAGGGTTCTCTGAAGCTGTTCAGCATCCCATGCAGGTTTAAGGACAATGCCCTTAACGTTATTTTTGGATCGATTAGTTGGTCTGTTGATGTTTGATGTTTTTTTTTTTTTTTGTGCACCCCAATATTCTTATTGAAAGTAAAATTTTTACACCACCATTTTCTTTAAACCTCATCCATGTCCAAAAGTGTTGCTTGTCTTTATGAGTTTTGCATAAATTCTGTGCCTCATGGGATTCATGGGTTTTCAGGGCCTTTGTAATGTATTTCCTAAAAATATTAATTTCTTGTTCCAACTGATAAGTGATAATTTTCCTTTTTTTTTTGTTTTTGTTTTTTTGTGTAAATGTGTTGATTTTGTGAACACCACACACATCCAAGTTCTTTTTTTTGTGAATGTGTACAACTGGACTGATGTAAATAGCTTTACTGACGCGCATTGGCTGTAAATAAGGAAAATGTTGCTGTTATTTTTTTATTTAATGTCAGAAAAGTTGTATGTCCAGCATAGATATTATATTGATAGCATTATTTACTAAATAAAAATTTGTTTTTCAAAAAAAAAATAAAAAAAATAGGTGAAACTCACTCTTGTGGTTTCATAATTGATGCACAGTTTTTAAAGTCTTGTGTCCATGCTTGGTTTTGCTGTAGTCTTTCTTCCCAAATCACTTGATTTGGCAGCTTAGCGAATATGTGATTTGCCACAAGGTTGAGATAATGAAAACAGATCACGTTTGTTCAGAAACTGATTTAAATATTTTAACATTTTTGATTGTATTGTATAAACACTTATGCAAAATTCAATTTGGGATAAAATCGTTTTGTACTTTTAGTGAAATCCACAAAACCTAGACACTTCTTTGTGAGAATTACCAATGCAGGAAAAATTATATCTGACAACCATTGTAACACATCACAGAACTCAAGTGTGAAAAATGTTTATTGAACCAAAAAAAAAAAAAGAAATAATTTCTTTCAAAATATACCACCTCTTTTGATACACCATGAGATAAATACACTGATAATTTTACTACTATTTTTAATATTTCTTTAGATTATTTTTGTGACAAAACAAGCTTTGGAAAACTGCCTCCAAGAATTTTTTTTTTTAGTTAAATGAAAAGTTATTGAGACATTGCCTTGCACAAACTTTAGTTCATGAAGGTTTATAGTTCACTGAACAGGCCCGGGACAACAGATTCAATCACTTCGAGAAACAAATGATATATATGTATACCACCACATGTATTATAAGAAGGTATTTACTTCTAAAAGATCACGAGTAAAATATTATTAGAAGATGATAGTATAATAGCAGAGGTTTTCCAAAGAGAATTCTCTGATGTTCCCTTATAGGAACAGATTGAAAACTGGAGTGACTCCATTTCAAACTATTTATATAAAAGATTAGTATCACCATCTGTTTATTAGAATTAAGAGATGATGTGTGATTAACCAAATTTTACAGCAGTGAAATACTTAGTGTTAAGGTTTCCTCAAAATATCAATTTGGAATCCCAGGATAAGCAGATTCTTTGTTGATTTTATCACCTTTAAAAAGGATTTATCTAAACAGAAGGCATGAGGGCAGTCTGATGCATTGCATCTTCATTTGGGTTATGTGTTTGGTAACATTTATACAGCACATGTCATAAAAAGAGGACAGAAAAACAAAATGGACGCATTAAAGCGTCAAATGTCAGAAAAAAAGACGGCATTCACATCCTCTCTCTTTGCATCAGTCTACATTTTAGTGAAGCGAGCTTTGCACAAACATATCTGAATCAAAACCTTCACTGAAAGTCTTTCTTAGTCTCTCCTGAGGTTGTTCAGCCTCTCCTCCAAGTCAGCGTCAGCATCTGCCAGCGTAGGCTGCGGTTCAGCTTTCTTCCCAGCTGCAACCGAAAGGCTCCCTCCAGTAGAAGGCAGGTCTGTTTGAATTAAAAAAGTTAATACGAGAACAACTTTGGCTAGAGTAACTTTAAGGCATATTAACTGTGGTGTCTTTTTGACTTACTTGAAAGTTCGTCAGACAGAGTCAGACCCAGCTCGTCCAGAACTTGAGAAACCACGGCATCACTGAAGCAAAAAGATTGTATGTCAGAAGAGTGCAAAGTCTGGTATGCAGACATCTCTATTCCGGAGCAACACTACTGATTTTATTAAACGTTTTATAAAGAAAAGCCTCCTTTGCTCGCCATGACTTCATTTATTTGATCATTATACATTTACCTAATGCAATTAATGCAGCATCCATTTTTTCCCGTCATAATGTGTCTAGCGTAACATGATCATGCTCTTATTTACGCAAATGCTTTTAAACTATTCAAGCGACACAAGAGAAACGAGAAAGTGTGTACAGAAAGATGCGTGCCAGTATCAAGGTCTCTTTCGCGCTTGAACACACAATAACACACAAAATGCCCGTTTTGTCGAGTATCCTCATAAGAGGACTATTAAATGAGTTAAATAAAAAGGTGTTAAATGAACAAAGTGTTGTGAAAAAATGAGATGCGTGTCAGATCCACGTCAAGTTCTTAAAGTCACAGTAGCCTAATAAACCACTTGCTGTGATGTCTGTCATTAATGTTAATCAAAGATCAAAGATAACAGAGAAAATTGTAGCTTTAATAAGGATTAATCTATATTTTAATTTATGCAGTGAAGACTGTAAAGTGTTTGATAACTTTATTCAATTTCTGAAGGCCTATATTTCCTAACTGTTATACAGGTACAGTAAAATATATGTCATTTCTTATAATGGTTTTATGTGAAGATCGTTTTAAGTTCACTTAAATTAAGAGTTATTTTTTAAAGCCCAATAAATGATGAATTGATAGCTTTCATGTGTACTGTAATGCTGAATGTTTACAATTAATCTTTCATAGAGATAGTTCCAGTATTAGCATCAGTGATACTGGCCTTTATACAAAAAAACATGCCATTATACAAATATTTAAAACATACTGTCATTACTGTCTTTAAGATATTTCTTCATTAATTTGGAGAGTAACTGTGACATTACTACAATATAAAAATATTAAAAACTCACGATTAATTACAGAAAAAAAATGTGTAATTAGTTTGTTCATTTTCTTAATCGATTGACGGCACTGATACATTTTAAATATATATTCCTGTGATGGCAAAGCTGAAATTTCAGCAGCATTTAGTGTCACATGATCCTTCAGAAATCATTCTAATGTTTATTGGAATTCTCACCTCTCCTCTTCATCGTCTTCATCTCCCATCGCATCATCGATTGCATCATTCATCATCTCCTCCTTCATGTCCATGATTTCACTTTGGCGCTCAAACTCCATCATGATCTTCTGAATCTGTGGCAACTTCAACTGTATTGAGAGAAAAAGGAATTCACATCAAGCACATCAACAAGCTGCTTGTTGACAAGAGAAGTAAAAACTGTTATTGCTGATATACCTGTCTGTTCATGGTGGCCATAGCTTTGGTGACTCCTTTCATTGCCTGTGCCATGCTGTTGTTTGATTTGAGGGTTTGGATTTTAAGGCTGACAGCTTGAATATTGGCTCTCATCATGATGAATTTCTTAACGTATCGTCTTGTGCGGACCAAGTCCTTAGCCATGATCTTCACAGCATCCTGTCAGAAAAAGAATATTATTTGCACTTGAGCGAGACTTCATGGACATGTTAGTAATAGAGACATGTCAAATTAAAACTCTCCTCACCATCTGTCCTTGTTTGGCCATTTTCTTAATGTCTGCAATTATTTTCTTCTCCTGTTGCTCCAGCCTCTGACGTTCTCTGTCAAGATCTCGCATGGCTCTATTTAGCGCTCTCTGATTCTGTCTGAGCATCTCCTCCGGAGTCTTTCTCCTTCCAAACAGGAACTCCATCTGACATGGCCAAATCCAAAAAAATAGAAAAAAGGATCAGATTGTTAGATGCTTGAGGGAAAATTAAGGATTCATTTTAAGGGTTTCCACAATCTGATAAACTATCCAAACAACACTACAGACAGAAGATGATGTCACAGAGAGGAATTCAGATTTCCATGATTGATTGACTCTCGAGCACGTGATGCTATGACATCATTCTTTGCAGCATGTCATAGGGTGAACAAGTGGTTTCTATAGCTACTCTCGAATTAAAATATTTTACATGCTATGAATCAAGTGACATCACCCCTACTGTAATCACTGTCATATTGTTCTCTTCCATCTCAATTTAGAAATTTCGAACACTCCTTAATATTCAGCTGATCTATATGACACTGTTAATGACAATGAACAGCGCCAAATAGAACAATACACTCTGAAACTTACTCGAAAGGACACCAATAACTCACACTCAAACTTTGAAAAATTAAATGATTATCCTTTTATAAAATGACCAAGACTTTTCCTAAATAAAATTAATGATAAAGAGCTCAGTTGCTAAAATTAGCTCAACAAAAGAAAAAAAACCCTGGAGGCCTGTATCGCTTTCGTTTTTACCTTGCCTTTCCTTTATGTGGAAAACGTCCACCAGAGATAAAAGTAGCTGAACAGGCCAAATATCACGCCGTCGTTTGTTTCTTCTATTCCTTATTTAAAGTTACAGTTCGTCGATCCACCCGATTGTTTTCCCCAGTCTAGCTTCTTCCGCATCTGAATGTCAATACTTCCTTTGAAAAGGTCTACGTCACAGGAAATGCGTCACACAATACTTTTCAACAAACAACAGGGACAATTATGACTGAGTAAAATGAAATATTGTTGTGCAATTTTCTTTTGCTATATGAACGTGCAATATATATATTTTTTACTTATGGAAAGAATTTGGAAAATGAGGCATACATTATTAATATTTTGATTAAAGGTGTTAAGTTTTTATAATGATATATTTACTATAATTGACAGTACAAAGAAAAAAAATGAAACTGTTTCTTAATTTTATCCATTTAAGATTTTGTGAAATAGCAAGGCCTTTTATTATTTTATTAATTTGTTTTATTTATTATTATAAATTGTAGTTATTATTATTTTGGCAGTTTTATTTACGTAGACTCTACTTGTTTTATATATTTTTATGTGCACACCCTTGGCATTGTTATGTAATTTGTGACTCGTTTATCATTATTATTGGTCAAATTAGGTATTATAATGGTTATGCTCTTACACTGAAATATATTATTTTATCGTATGAAATCAAAAATACATTTCTTGAAAATATTGTACAAATCTTTAATTTGTTTGATAAATTTCATATTAATAACTTATCATAATAATAATGATAATAATAATAACAACATGTGTAATACACCATGTTCATATGTTTTCAAACTCTTCTATGCACATACAGAACGGCTGAACATAAGCTGTCGTTCGTGCCCTTCAGTGACAGTAGATGGCAGTACTGTCATCGCACTCAGTACAGTCTGTCTTTGGCGAATGAACAGAGGAAGAAAACCCGACAGAAGCACACAATGCAGTTTGACTGCTACGGGTTGTCCACCCAGGCTTCATGTATGCCTTAGCTTCCCAAATAAAACGAATAAATCTATTTATTCCATTTTGACGATCGGGACGAAAAGCAAGCTTTCATAGGTCAATTTTCACGTTTCGCTTGAGAAAGAAAACAACTCCTGCTGTGGACACCGGCGAAATCTCCAGCTTGACCGCACACAGTGGCTCACAGAGCGGGCCGCGGAAGGAGGTGCCCAGCCTGCGCTGACGGGGCTGCGCTCAACATCCTTGACGCTGCAACTCCAGTCCGAGGCCTCGGGGCCTGTTGTATATTATTATCGTTTTAAATGGAGGCTCGGACGAAAGCAGAAGCCAGAGGAAAATGGCCCTCTGTACAGCGCGAGTGGTGGGTGTAATTGGAAATATTGATTTGTTCGTGCCCGTGCCTTTGAGTATCGTTAGAAAAACAGGACATAGTGGGTTAGTTTTGAGCAAAAAGAAGGAATAAGGTTTTATAGTTCAGTTGAGATTTCGCACAGTGTCTTCTTTTCCCGTCTGCCCGTTAAAGAGAGCTAAAGCGCTAGTATATGGTTTCATCTGACGTTTTTTTAATTTTTAAATCCGCAAATAGACAAGTGTCGAAGAGTCGTGATGCGTTCTTCGGTTGCATTAATGTGCTGAACTGAGTGATTAACTTACTTTAATTTCCTTCTTAAGTGTGATGTGCGAGGTGGGGTGTCAACGAAGCACAGGCTGCATGGTTAGCTTGTTTTATTGGACTCGTATTAAATAGGTTCGGGCCCCTCGACAGATGTTTTAGAAAAGAAATAACGAACTAGACTATTGTAAAGCGAGTGATTGATGTTTTAAAATGACATTTTATATGTGGTAAGGTGGTTCACGTAACGATGGTTGGTGTTTGCTCGCCTGGTTGTTTACACCGGATATATAATAATCGATGAATAATTGGCAACATCACTATCGCTTAATTTTAGTACTGTCATATATAGTACAATAAGATACATTTCTCGAATTTGGTCGTTTAAAAGCGAGTGTGTTTAATCCGCGATCATAACCAGGTTAGCTAAGTTAACTAGCAAGCTAACATCGAGCGCTGTGACGTTAACTCGTCGCTTCATTAAGCGATTTATCTGATTAAGAAAAAGACTTTGACTAAAATATTTTAGTGTGTAAGGATTCGGCTTGGCCTTTGTTTGCACTGATCATCTACCTTTTAATAAAGTTCACTAACGAAAACTCAGCCTCAACTTATAAGGTAGCATATTTGCAGACAGACATTCTTTTTGTTACGAGCATATGATAGTTATACTTTGCCATATGTTTTTAGTCTTTTAGTGAATATTCTATATGAAGAAAAGCAGCTGTTTCCAACATAACCAATGCATACTTTCATGGTTAAACAGCCATATTGAATCTTTAAAAGCTTGACTGCGCCACTCATGGGTAGTTTCTCCTTTTTTCATTCCCCAGATGAAAGTGACAATGTCTTGACAGAAAGACAGTAAGTGGAATATCTCGAAGCTTTCATAATCGCTGTGTTATTGGACAGAACAGGCCCGTTGATGCCCAGACATGACTGAACTCAGACTGCAGTGTGCTCGCTCCATACAGCTTCCACTGGACTCGATTAAATTATAAGACAGAAACCTTAAACCACATTTTCATCTGAGATCCACAGCACCGTTGGTTTTTATTCAGTAACAGTTTTACATACTCCCAGGCCGGACCAGGGTGTGTTTTTAATAAGTGCCTTTTTACGGACATTGACATGGACGGTCCCAGTCGAAGCGGAGGCTTCAGGCAGAGCCGTCGCTCCCGCTCGCAGCGTGACCGAGAGCGGCGGCGGAGGAGAGCGGATCTCGATGAGCCCAGGGCCTCGTCCCCATCCTCGGCCTCGGACCAAGAACTCTGCAGAGGAGACTCCCTGCTCCGTGCCAACGGAGGAGAATGCAGACCCGGTTTCCCCGGGGCCAGACACCGGCCTCCGCGTCGGAGGAAGCGAGAATCGGTGTCTTGCGAGGAGGATATCATCGATGGATTCGCCATAGCCAGTTTCATAAGCTTAGAGGCCTTGGAGGTTTGTGTGCTTATCCATCTATCACTAGTCTGACTCTGTTGTAATAAGTCTGTATAAGTACTGTATTGAGATTAGAAGTTGTGACATTTTGCATATTAAGTGTAGGACAAAATAAGGTACTCAATAATACCTACTAATTAATACACAATTAATTAATGTAAAAACAAATAAAAGCACTGTGAGTTGAATTACGGCCGTCTCAGTACAGAGCTTGAATATTTGCTGCTCTAACATGTTTTATTGTGTTACTTTGATAGATGGACTGTTCCCTAAAGCCTCCAGAACGATCTGGCTTGTTAATGGGTAGAGGAAGCAAAAGGAAGAGAGGTCTGGATGAGAATGGAGGGCCTCTGTCAGAGCCGGAGGAAGGACCTCCTGCTACGTACACCAACAGTTGGGAGCAGCGCAGGAAGATCAAATCAAAACTGAAGAGAAATAGAGATGCTAAGGTTAGTACTGCAGGTCCATCACACTTTTCTTGACTAAATAAAAAAATTCACTGTGTGGAAACACTCGTGAAAAATGTCACTGCAATATTTTTGGTGCAACAAGCAAACATTTCTTGAATAGTACTGCGTAGATGTGCTTCTAACATAAACCAGTTATTCAAAAATAATTTTTAATATTGATGCGGTATTATTGGGGAAATTAGATGCAGTGACTGGTCTAAACACAATTTGCATCACATGCATTTGATTCTCGCTGTCCTAGCAGCATTCAGATGACTGCTGTAGAGACTCAGTACAGATATCTGGAGAGCAGGGTGACCACTGGCCAATGTGTGTACGTGTATGTAGTTATGAAATTCAAATGCAGCAAAAATTGTGTAGAAAGGCAATGTGTAGATGTCAGCAATCATGCTAAGGGGAACTGCCACTTCTCTAAATATGCATATGATTATCACCCAGTACAGTAGTCTCAGAATGGTCAAATATCAGCTGATTAGATAGTTAAAGGCTTATACATAAGTCAGACTGAGAGCCAACCCTTTTAATATAAGATAAAAATAAATATTTATTTGCTACACTGTATTCTTTTCACCATGGTTTGACTTTTCCAAATGTCTGTTTCAGTTATCTGGAAATCACATGGAGACAGGATACATTGTAAGTTGTTTTTCCCATGTGTTGTCTCTTTTTCTTGCTGCCCATAAATGTGACTGAAATGTTTTCAGACTTAGAAAATGCATATATTGTGCACATACACTACCATTCATGGGCACAGAATATGTGGAGGATGTAAATCAATCCTCTGCACTTTTTTTGGGCTAGTGTGTTCACGTAGAGGTTTTCATGGGCCAATGTGAATACATCTAATGTCCTGACATTTTATTCATATCCTAAAAGAAGCAATGTAAACATTGTGGAGTGCTAAACTCTCAAGTATTGTATGCTTCATTTATACTCAAAGCCAGGCGGTGCTCTCTCACAGAAGGTCCAAAACAGACTCGTAGAAGTAATAACTAAGAAATCCCTTATGTGGGCAAAGGCATCCAGCTATCGTTGTAGCAGAATAAAAACAAAAGTTTAGACTGTTGAAACATAAAGACGATAAACACACGATTGCGACAATAAATGGGTTTGTGTTTTGTTTCAAGCAATCTTGAGGTATTTTATAAGTATGTGAATAATGCAGATAGCCTTTACTATAGTATAGAAACTAAATTATATTTGCATTGTATAACGTCCATGTTGACAAGTGTTTGTAGTACATAAATCATAAAATTCTCATATGAGAAAATAAAACATAGAATACAAATTATTAGTTACTGTTCAGCAGTGTTTTTGATTTCTTGGCCAATTAAAAGCAAGAGTTAAGAAAAAAACTTGTCAGTTAGTTAGACAAAGATCAGGGTAAAAAACTGACATTATACTTGACATTTCTGTCCCCCCACTTCTGAAATGATTGCTATGCCCCTGCTACCATTCAAAAGTTCGGGTTTGGTAAAATTAATGTTTTTTCAATGAATTAAGTCTATTATGCTTAGGCTGCATTGGTTTGATCAAAGAAAGAGCAGCATTTATTTCAAATACAAGTCTTTGTGTAACTTCATCAATGCCTCTACTGTCTCTTCTTAATCTATTTAATATGTCCTTTGCTATTTAAAAAATGAATATGAATCTTTCAAAAATAATTTTACAGACCCAAACTTTTGAACGGTCATGTATATTTTTTGTTTGTTTGCATATCATAAATTCTATAATAAATTGTCATTAAATTTTTCTCGCAAGAATGTAGTGCTATTACTTAAGTACTTTCTTTTTTTACCCACAGTGCGATACAGAGAGTGAATCGGGTGATAAGGTAAAAACCTTTCTTTGTTTAATTCATTTTGCATTAATTTATGTATTGTGATGTTTTTCTTTTTTCATGAGTTTTTCAAAAATGACAATTCTTCCACTATTATTTAGGCCTCTGACAACATGGAGCCAGCATTCATTGTCTGCACACGAGAAGGTAAATGTCTGTTGCCAGTGGTAGATTTATGTACTAGGGGTGGGAGAAAAAAATCAATTCTCTTTGACGATTCTGAAATGATACTGAAAATTTCAGAATTGATTTTGAGTTTCGTTTTTAACCGCAGATTCACGACACTGTGCGCTCTAGAAACAGCTGTATTCTGCTTGCTTCCAATTCCACATACACATGAAGAGACACACAAAATCCCTTCCATAAAATAATCTTCTATAAAGTTTGAAAAGGTTGAAGCAAATTACAAGTGCAGACAACAGGGCTACATTGTTACGCTTACAATGAATACTGCTCCCGCCAGTATTTCAGCGTTTTCTCCTCAAAATGCTCTGCGAAGGCATCGTTTATGCTGTTTGGAATGCTTTAGGTCTATATTTTCAATACACAAAACTGACTTCCTGACAGACAGCTGCTTTCAAATGCTCACATCCACTCCGTGTAAGCGGTTGAATACACTTGCATCTCAAAATGCTTATTTGACACGAAATTAATGTAAACAGTCAGTTATGTCTTAAGGAATTATACAGACGGGACAAACATCTAATATGTCAAAATAGAGCTGTACGTTAGTGTGAATTCAGCATATTAGATGGGACATATTAGATTGCTGCCATGGGACAATGGTGTTCGTCATTAAATAAATTGCATGCGTAATTTATATGCTACACAGATTTTCATGAAGAAACAATGCTTTTGTGCATTCTTATATGGAATTGTTTGATTATCATAAATTGTATAATTGTTGATAATTGTTGTCGTCATAAAGCATGGAAAACAGTATTACAATGTAACTCTCTTTTTTTTTTTTCTTCCATAGCAGTTAACTCCAACTCTGCAAGCGCTGCTGCAGGCAACGGTTGTCCTCTCTTGCCCTCAAATAGCTCACTACCCCTTCTGTCAGTCACACCCCGGGTCTCTGGCCTGGAGAGGAGTCAGGAGAGGAGTATGGAGCAGCCTTACCCCGAGCCCATCTCTACCTCATCCTCTCTGCCTAGCCTTGCAGCCCATTCCACTGCTTCTGTCTCCAACTCACTTCCTGAGCAGCGTAATGGAAATGGTGGACCCCATCACCGCCATAATCCTAGCCCACAGTACAAACACAAGCCTTTCCTCCCTTTCCCTGGAAAGTCACAATCAATCTACTCAATAAGCAACAACAACAGGTCAGTGTAGTGAAACCACGTTTCTGTGTATTTTAACTTAATATCCTCAGCCCTCTAAAAACCAATCATGCAGTTAAAGCTAATAGAATAATCTCGGCACATGTACAGTTTGTTCACATAGCTTCTAAGGTATAATTTAGACAAAAACAGTAAAAGCTTTGATTTTTTTTTTTTTCAATGTGAAAACGGTAATATTGTGAAATATTACAATTTAAAATAACTCTTTTCTATGTGAATATATTTTAAAATATAATTTATTCCTGTGGTGGCAAAGCTTACAATTCAGCAGCTATTACTCCAGTCTTCAGTGTCACATGATCCTTCAGTTAAATATAATATTAAGCTGTTTTCAACATTGATGATAATAATAATAAATGTTTCTTGAGCACCAAATCAGCATATAAGAATAATTCCTGAAGGATCATGATATTTGCACTTTCACTTTGAGGACTTCCGTTCCAGGGCATATGCGCTTCAGATGATAAAAGCCGTAAATCAGTACTAATTGCAAGAAAGCATGTCAAAATTACTATTCCCAAACTGTAAATGGTTTAGTTCATCCAAAAATTTAAATTCTGTATTTACTCTCACTCTCTCATGTAGTCACACAAGCATTTGAACGTCGCGTAAACTAGTATGCATGTCATTGTAAATCTGTTCATCATTTAAAGCCTTTGTCATCATTTAAAGCCTTTCGATTGTTTTTATGACATATTTTGGATCATTTAAGTGTTAGAGGAATGGACTTTAAATGGAGGGACAGAAATATCTTTGGTTTCATAAGAAATATCCTCATTTGTGTGTTTGGAAGTTGAATGAATATCTTAAAGGTTTAAAACGACATGAAGGGTGAGTACATGATGACAGAAATGACATTTTTGGGTGAATTATACCCTAAAATACAGTAAGAGCCTTGGATAAAACTAACTATATATTGCGTGTCATATCCTTTTTTCATCGATATTTATCGTAACATTTTCATATTATGATCTCTCTCTCTCTCTCTCTAAATAATATATAAATAAATAAATAAAAAATTCAAGCTTTGGAATATTGCGCAGCTCTTACCCAGCTGCAATCTGACTTGTGCCATTTGTCAAAAGTGTCTATTAATATAATAGTGTATTCCCTAAACATGTGATGTGGCATTGGTTTTCTATCAGGAGCAGTACCTCAGGCAAGCCTCCATCTTCATCAGCCTCTTCTTCATCAATCAGACCACCTACTCCTGCTACAAGTGTGTCCCTAGGTCGAGGCCCAGGGGGTGTGGGGACAGTAAGACCCTCCTCTCGACCAAGTCCTGGTGCTGTCTTCACACCGTCCCCCAGCCTTCCCCCACCTCCTCCTCTAATGCAGGTGTCGCCCCACCCTTCAACAGGTAACGTTTAGTAACCGATACACTACAGAAAGATATGAAGTGCTAACAGCTGTTATTTCATGTGTGTCACTGAAATCTTCATAGAAATGAAATTGTGTTCATATTCAGAAATATGAAGTTCTTTCTTTTCTGTTCAATTAACAGATCAGGATCTGACACCATCAAATGTTGCCTCTGCACCTGGAGGAGCGTCTGTGTCAAGTTCAAGCTCTGGGACGTCTAGCAGATCCTCACAGGCCCAGACGTCTATCCCCACCATGGCCTACCAGTTCCATCAGCACAATCACCAACACCAGCACACTCATACTCACCAACACTTCCTACATCCCACTGCTGCACCACCACCATTGGTGAGGAGTCAACTAATAGCCCATGGATGGCTCATTTCAGAAAGTGGCTGATTATGACATTTCACACTGACACTTCTCTCGTGGTTGTTGTTTTTCAGTTTGAGAAGTATCCAGGCAAAATAGACAGTCTCTTTCGACACCCAGTAAGTGTTGTATTGAATTTGTAAGCTTTTTATTTTTTACAGTATTACGTTATGTTTAATAACATTTTGAAGTTTAATTTAAATGTGGGGCAATTTTCAAACTTACAGTATTTAAGGTCTCTGAAACGCTAGTGTTTCTAATTTGTTATTTTTAATTTCTTTCTTATCCTGCAAAGTTTTTTCCTCAGTACCCACCATCTGTGCCTGGAATACAGCCCGTTCCCACAGGACCTTTCAGTTCATTGCATGGAGCTTTTCAGCCTAAGGTAAGAGTTGCTTGTCATTTGGTCCGTGTTTTGAATATTGAAATCTAAAAGCTCTGTATGAATATTTAAATCAGGTGAAGAATGCTTGTGTATTACCACAATATCCAGTGATCTTGGAAAGCTAATTGCTATCAGTCCACCGCATAAAAGCATTAAAAAGGACAACCATTTCACCAATTTTAACAGTGGTCAACATATTTTGCTAATAACCTACACTACTGTTCAAAAGAAGAAATTGTTAATTCAGCAAGGATGCATTAAATTGGTCAAGTGACCTTTTAATGTCAACAAATCTATTCTATTTTTGAAAATAAAATATATATATAACTTATTTTTTTTTTACTTCATCAAAGAATCCTGAGCAAAATGTATCATGGTTTCCCCAATTATATTAAGCAGTGCTGTTTTCAATATTGATAGAGAAATGTTTCTTGAATTCGGTGTTCACGTGCTGTCTGTTGGTGAGTTCCAAATTGAGTTCTCTTTCACATCTTCTTGAGTGCATTAAACGCGCTTGAATGTTTAAACTAAAAGGACTTAAAAACATGTGCAAATGATAAACTTTCTCTCTGTGATGGTTAAACTTTGCCATTAATCCGCGAATCATATGTTCCGAACCGTGGGGCCTGATCCGTATGGGTCATGGATCAACTACAATCCTTACCTGAACCAATGTATGCTATCGCAGATCCACACATAGTGATGTTGATGTTAAACCGATATTTATTGTGCAGCCCTTCTCTGAAGTTAGCAAAGCTAATGCTGTCTTATTTTAACGGTTACTTTAGTAAGTCAGAATAGCAGTTCGTCTGGTGTTTAGCTATACTATGTGTTCTACTGTCTAAAGAGACAAATATTCATGTTTCTTTATGGCTCATATTTTTGGCAAGATATTTTAAAATTTGAAAGAGAGCATATGTTAGAGCAGTGGTTCTTAACCTTGTTGGAGGTACTGAACCCCACCAGTTTCATATGCGCATTCACTGAACCCTTCTTAATAGGAAAAAGCGGGGCGTGTCATCACGAATCATATGAGTCGGGTGTGTGTCTTGACCTCCGCCGAACCCCTGAGACTGACTCACCGAACCCCTGGGGTTCGATCGAACCCAGGTTAAGAACCAATGTGTTAGAGTCTTTAATTTAAAATGTTCAAGAACAATCTGATCTATCAGGATGACCACTTTAATTGAAATTTTTAATGCTTAAAGCCAATTTATGGCACCAATTCAGCCACTTTTTGTCCTGTTTTTATTTTGAGACCTCGAAGTGGGTTTGAACAGTGTGTTGTTATTGACAGCTTGTTGCCCTTCAGGGACCTGCTCCAGAGATGACTTCTGGTTTAGGAGTTGTGCCGCCCCATCTGCAGCCTAAAGCCTCAAGGGTAAAGATGCTGTATCATGTACATTTGTATCATATATCATTATCAAGAATCTTTTGTTTGAATAATGTATGGTGTTTGTGTTTCCTATCTTCTGTGTCCACAGCTAACAGACCCTTTTGCACCACCACCAAAAGTCAGTAATGTAAGTTTTACTCTTTTGTTTTATACTTGATTTATTTTAGTTGTTGATCTATAAATGAGTAGTGGGGAATTCCTTTCTAACTGTACTTAGACGGTCTCTTTACAGAAACCTGGGAAATGGTGCGCTATGCATGTCCGTGTGGCTTGGATGATTCTAAGGCATCAAGAAAAAGTCAAGGTTTTTGTGTTCATCTGTGTTTTCATTTGTAGTTCTAATGCAAAAAGAATGGGTTATAAAATGGTTGAAGTATTTCCTCGTATTTTATAAAAATCTGTATCGATATACACTCAGATTTTGACCATGAAACAATGAGATTTTTGAAATGTTTTGTAGAAAATGTTACTAGAAAGTGTTTATAAATACTAGAGGTGTCGTTCCTGTTGACCTTCTTTTTGTCACTATCTTCCTCAGCATATGCATGCTGATCCACAAAAACTTGACTTCCGTAATGACCCATTGGCTCGACTCCCTGGCCCTGGTATTGGTGGACTAGGAGGTCTTGGACCCCTTGGTGGTCCCCTTAACCCAACTCATGATCTTACAAGACCAGGAAGCCTGTTTGCAGCTGCTGGTGAGTGATACTCCTAACACTTACTTCTACAATTTAGGAATTTCGCAGGTGATAGCCTGCAAATGTTCTTAAGATATTGAAGTGAGTTGTTCCACCTAAATAATAAGTTTTCTGATTAAAGACACTTTGACAGCACTACTAAAGGATTTTTACAGCACAATTGTGGTGTCGTACAAGGGTTTTAAATTACAAAGACTAAAGGACGATATAAAGCACAAACTTGGCCAAATGTCAACACTCAATGGTAGTCCATTTATGGGTGTTTAAGCTTTTGTCTGAGTTGACCTATGTCTTCTCAGGTGGAGTCAATCCGTCCTCCACACCATTCATGCCTCCATCAACGCCCCACTCTTTCCTCACCCCAGCAGCACATCTGGGTAAGAGACTGACTGAGAAAGTAGGGGCATCAAAAGCCAATGTGACCCATGCTGCTCTTGTTGCTCTGTGCAGTTCTGTTCTTCAGGCTTGCTTCACTCGCTCGCTTTGTAGAGCATGATTTCCTCTGTATTGATGTCTGATTTCATCATCACTAACAACTACGTTTCTTATTCCAGAACCATATGTTCGTTCACCACCGTTCTCTTTGGGAGCCCTGGGTTCTGGTGCCTTTGGAGGCCTAGGCAGCCCCACAATAGGTTTGTCATGCTATTTTGTTTTTTAGGAATATATATATTAATCAGTAGGATTGCTCTTACTTAGTCATTTTCAATCCTTTTGACTCCAGGGCAGTTTTACTCACAATTGGTACTCAATAAAATATTTTATACCTAGAAAATGGATATTAATTATAAAATGCCCATGGCGTTAAAAGATTTCTCCAGTATACATGACATTTCAGGTCGAGAAGTCAGTTTTAACATGAGGCTTTCTCATACATCACTGGGAATCCTGGTTCTCTAAAGGCAAAAAAACTGTTGAGGGGGTTAATCAAAATCTGATATATCTTGAATTTGTGTAATTGAAATACTTGTTTTGTCTTATTTCAAACCATTTTAATGGTTTTTAGACCCTCAAACTGAGACTTTTGGAAACGCTGCAGAACCCGTTTTAGTCTGACAACTCAGGGTTGCATTTCAGTGTAGACAGACAAAAATTGAGACTTTTGAAAACAATGGCGTGGGTGCCCACATTCACTGATGGGGTCTTCTAGATCATTGCGTATTCTTCCCTGATTCGTCAAGCCCCTATAAAATAACCATTACACTACTGGAACATGACACTAACAGACCATGCTCAACGACCGTGTAAACAATAATATGGAGATGGAACTGTAGGCTTTGCTGACTTCATTGTCCTGTTTAACTCTGCATTTTATAATACTGTAGCTGCCTGCATGCACAAGAGGCAAGCTATTATTCATGTGACATGCGTTTTTGGTCATATAGTGTAGATGGAGATCTTTTCTGAAACGGTGGAAACACCAGTATTGATGAGGATCGTTTTCATTTTAAAACTCCGTGTTAAAAATGAAAACGCACTAGTGGGAATATGCTGAGGCCCCCTGGTTGTGAACCACTGCTCTTATTTGACTCTGTATTTATAACATTTCTTAAGCATTTTAAGTAAAAGATTTCTCAAAGGTAATTTGAGTACTGCTTTGTTGGTCACAATCTTTAGCTAAAGACTAATCAAATTTGATACCTTTCCTTTTAGCGGCTAGTGTTTTTGGACATAAGACCGAACCCTCTGCAAGTGCAGTTGGAGGACTAGGTAATCCTCATGATCCATGGAATCGTATGCATGTTGCCCCTGCCTCTTTCCCCTCTGGATCATCTTGGGCCAAAGGACCGGAGAAAAAAGATGAACGAGGGAAGGAAGTGGAAAGAAGAGAACTGACTCATATAAAAGATGAAAAGGACAGGTATGACATTACAAAAAAAATACATTTCTTTTTCTTTCTGTTTACTTGAACTTTCAATGGTTTGTTGTCATTAGGTACTTTTTAAGGGGGCTTTTAATATCAAAAGTGATTTATGTATTGTGTGTCTCAGTTTGATACATACTTAAATGGTTTAATACTGTTTCACACAGAGACAGTCTCATGTATGGACGCCCACCAGTGCGAATGTCACCCGGTGTCCCATCCATGAGGCACCGCAGCAACACCCCCAGTTCACATACGAATGGCTTGGGTGCACTGAGTGGCGGTGGGGTCCCTTCAGATGGCCAAAGCAGAGAGCGTGAACGAGAAAGAGAGTCAGAAAAGAGACAACATTCTGCATCAAGGACACCAGCGTCATCTTCCTCAATAGCACCGGACAGACCTCGATCCTCAACATCTTCTATTCTCACAACCTCTCCTTCTAATGTCCCCTTAGCCCCTTCTCCTCTGGATCTGTTTCACCGACAGCCACCACACACTCTCAGCACAGAATCAAGTCACTCTTCTCAAAGAGAGAACAATGGTCCAGCCTCTTCCTCCTCTTCTAGTTCGCTTCCAGTAAAGAAACCTGATAGGACCACAACTCCGGTATCCAAACCTGTACTTAATCTAACCTCTGGGCTGCTCCTCCCCCAAGTCAAGGTCAAAGAAGAACGTAAGGAGGAGCCTGAGCCAGTGCCCATCTCCATACCACATCTCGCCGTAACTCCACACAACTTTGAACGGCCCAGTAGTCGACACACACACCATCCATCCACCCCTTCCTCAACTCTCTCATTGACACCTACACCTGGCATGCCTCTTCCTCCTCCAACTCCGCACCCTCCCCACCATCATCTGTCTCTTTTAGATCGTACACGGGCTATTGATGCCTATCTAGGTGGTGCTGGAGGCTCAGCCGGACTGGTATTAGGTACTGCAGCTGACCGTTTTCCACCACATCCACATGGTCCTCCACAAGGACATTCCCAAGCCACTCACAGCTTTCCCTGGGACCCTTGGAGGGATCTGGCCGCCCAACACCAACAGCAGCAGCAGCGCAGGGAAGTATTGACTCTGAGGTCAGATCCCCACCTTGCACTTCGTTCTGATCCACACTTGTCTAGACTTCTCCAGCATCAGCAGGTACAGCGATTCTTGGAGGCTGAGAGAGCAGCAGTAGCGGCAGCTGTGGCTTCCAGCCCACACCATCCACCAGTACCTACCTCTACGTCCTCTGCTTCAGCAGGCAGGCCAGAGTTTGGTTTGATGTCCCACGCATTTGATGAGGAACAACGTGCTCAGATACTGCGTGAAGACTTTGAGCGAGCACGGTACTTTGGGATGCATCCACATCCGCACCTGACTGCACCTCACCTTCCTAGCCCATCTCATGCTGCCCACCTTGAACAGCTTCACGCTGGGCTACTGTCTCACTCTCATCTCCATCCAGCTGGAGCCTCTGCACAAGCATCACATCACCCTGGCCTCTACTCTAGACTTGGACCCCTGCATTCACACTCTCATGTACCTAATGGCATTCTAGGGAAAACCCCAAGTCTAGTCGGGGCATTGTCAGTTGGGGCTCCACCACCTCTCATTCCTTCTGTTAACAGATCTTCTACTCCACCCCGTGGCTCCAGACTTGGCGGGGCAGGAGACTTGGCCCTTTTTACCACACATAAAGATGGCGAATCAAGATAGTACTAGGTAAAAGTTTGGGGAGCTTCCAGAACTGCTTTGCTGAAGAAACTGCTCCTCACATGGCATTGTTCTGCAAGACACTCAAGAGCTAAGCTTCAATGACCATACACAAGTGTTGAAACAACCTGGGGAGGGAACAGAGAGACTTCCCAGGGCTGTTTGATATATTTATCCACTGTGGTTATGTTGGTGCAATTTAGGTACTGTCTTGCTGTGGCCTGGTTTTTATGTAGGGTTTTCTTTACAAAGAGGCCTGTGGATGCTCAAAGACAATTCATTACTACTAATAATATGAAGACAAGTTTTGTTGTGGATCAAAAATTGCGAACTTGTCTGTCTTGGTGAACTCAAGGAAAATCTATTGTAGAGTTATGGTCCTCAGCTTTGCTTTTGAAGAAAGAGAAATCGGACCTTGGCTGAAGTAATCAAGTACTTCTCATTGTCTGAATCAGCACTGTTGGCAAATATTTGAATTAAAAGAAACGCTTGGTCCACATTCTGCTTTAAATATTCAAGTCATCCATCAGACAACTTCCATTAACATCAGAATGAACTTAAGATTTATTTTATTCTTTAAAAAAAAAGTTATGAACTGTATGTACATCTTGTTGGATAATATTTTAAAATTTAAAGGGAAAAAAAACTGTCTCCCATTCATTAGTCTGACTCAGTACAAGAGCCGAGCCAGAATATAGTAGAATAGTGATATTGCTTTTGTAATAATTATTGTTAACATTAATTACCTTCCATAATAAATATATTCACTGTTTATGTTATGCCATGTTTCAGGTCTCACCAAATGCACTCACTTCTTGAAATAAGTCAGAGATGATTATTGTCCAGCAAAGCACTACAATGAGATATTTTGCTCCAATATACTGGTTATGTTAAAGCCAATGTACTGAGGATGTATCAAAGCCAGCCTATACAGTTTAGAGAATTGTATATCTTCATACTTTGGGAGAGGAGTGTATATGTGTGTGTGTGTGTGTGTGTGTGTGTGTGTGTGTGTGCGCGCGTCTGTGTTATTTCTATGTTTTCCACAGTTGAAGCCTTTGGAAGTCAACAACAAGCATCATCCAAACACAGAGTGGCATGAGGCAACTGTCGACTGGACAAAAGGAGTGCATGTCTTGTACTTGCAGCTAAACTGTAGGATTAGAAAGACTCTTGAGATACAGGACACTCTGGATTAATTATTTGAGCAAAACAATTTTATACATTTTAAATATGTCCCTTTCCCAATTGAAAAGAAAACCACAAAGATTAATTATTAAACAAATGGTTGGTTATTTACATGTGTTAGTGTATTGATTCATTGTGCAAGTAGAAATGATGCATGCTGTATGTACTGTCCCTTCTCAAAATTTCAGAGCCGAACTGTGACTTACCTAGGCTTACATCTGGCTGAACTTAGCATATTCTGTTTTACTTAATATGTGTGACCCATTTGTCCTAAAAATTAATTGTCACAAAGGTAAAGGTAGCAGATCTGAAATTGTAGCTCGAGTCAAAAATCTTTAGAAATATTTGTTAGTGTTTGTGGATATAAAGCTTTCTTAAATGTAATATAAAATGAGTGAATAGAATCATATCAATAACTTAAACCTTGAGAAACTGCTGCCACCCAGGCAGTAAGAGAATCTTTTAAAAACTAGTTTGAAAAAAACAAATATGTACTAAAGTTGCGTGCAAACAAGGAATAGGTTTGTTGGAAATAGAAAAAAAACGTGAACTTTTAGTAACGTCTGAAATATCTGCTGCAGAAACTGCCTCAGAAGCCTGCAGTGAGTCAAGTGCGCGCTGGAGCACGTCTCGCGAGATGTTCCTTCCGCAACTTGGTCAGCAGTCGTTCGTTCCTCCATTTCGCTGCGTCGAAAGTCTCCTCCCCGCAACCGCTAGATTCAGCGATTCCGGACCCAGTCTCTCTCGGACCGTTCTTTAACTTGATCCTACGAACCTGCCAGTACCTCACTGGGTACCGAGAGACAGTTTGGAATAGTCTCAACACGGATTGAGTACGATTTGAAGCGGATGGCGACTCCTTCAGCGAGAATTTAGTAAAAGAAAAGTGCTCGGAAATTTCAGGTAGGTGGGAACTTAAGATGGCGGTGGTGAGAGGAGGGGGGAATGCTGGGGAGGAAGTGATAGGAGAGGGAGGGGAGGAGGGTAAGGGGGTCACTGGGGGGGATTGTGACATGGCGGGACAAGTTGACTTTCAAGCGGTCGGGTGCTAAAAGTATGGGTTTTGTAAGATTATGTACAGCACGGCCTTTATTGAACTGACTCGATTTGGATCAACGGCACATTTTCGTTTCTACTTTAAATGCAAAATATAGAATTGTACCTAAAACCTTAGCAAGCCAGATGGGTTCCGGTTTCTTTTGTACCGCACACTTTTGAGAGGACAAGCTGGAAATGAAACTGTCGTCTGTCACTGCGAATTCAACAACAACCAAGTTGTCATTTGTGCGTTACTTTAGCCTCCAGTACGTTTGTTTTAATGTTCTTATTTAAAGTGGTTTTATATAAAATGTCATTAACCAATGCATTTGCTATGATCATGAAGATGCAGCTAATCCAGTATATAGTAAGCATAATAGACTGTAGAATTGTTGACTGTAGTGATCGATTTCTGCGCATCAGTTCCTTCGAACAAAGAACCGGCTCAGGAACCGACCCAGTGATTCTTTGTCATTCACTTCCCCAACCAAGCTATTTATATGCATATTTTGCTGTTTATTGCCTTTTTCTTATTATCGTTGTAATTGCAAGATATTTGTAATGTCAATGTATTTGGAACCTAAATTTTGCATACATTAAATAATATTAAATGCACTTGTATATCTTGTCCGTGATTTTACTAAGTTTTTAATAAAATGCTAAAATGTCATTTATTAAAAATAAAAAGCGCCACTGTTTCGTATCTCTTGATCGAACTGTCACGCAATTACACAATGTATTTTTCATTAACAGTCGACTATTAAACTAACTTTCATTTCGAAAAGATCCGACTCAAAAGAACGACTTGTTCGCGAATCGGGCATCGCTAGTTGACTGGCATTTTTGTCTAGCGTGACCCCGCGCGGTGACGTCAAGACGTTGTTCCTGTAATGGGTGTACAAGAAATATCAAGCAATATATTTGTTTATTGACAAGTGTTTAAAAACATAGATATGGCTAATGATGAGTTATATAGGTTGTTCTTGATCAATGCATAACTTCTTATGGAAGCCGATGTGTACACGCGCGCTCTTTGCCCGAGCAGTGTGTTCAGCGCGCGCGTGAGAGCTTGAGACGGTGTGTGTGTATTTATATTTATTTCAATGTGTTTGTCTGAGTCAGATAGATTAGATAATAACAGACACCCTCTCACGTACTATTACACAAACAGTCAAGGAATGTAGCTCCCTGTCGTTTAAACACAATCACCATAAATGAAACGTTATCGTGTCGGCTCCATTGCTATAAGCTATTAGCATTGCTAGCCTGCTAAAGGCCCATGTGTGTGCGCACGCCTCATGTATACAAAACGGCCGGCTGCGTTCGTTATCAGTATTCGGTATTACACGTTAATCGCCATCCTATTTTCTGACGTTTATGTGCACTCGTTGGAGAATAACGTTACAACAAACGGCAACTCGTAGCTAAAGGCTAGCTGAACGTGAAGCACCTGCACTATTGTACTGAATGAGACCGTTTGTCCGGCAATATATGTCCGGCTATACAACAGTTTTTGCTTGTAACTTATAAGTGATTAGGTGTGCGTTTTAAAAGTTATGGGCAGCTAGTATTCCTGTTCAAAACGACAATACTTTATTTCGTTTAGTATATGCTTGGAGGAGCCGGCTGTTCGAAGGAATTAATATTAGCGATATATAATTAAGCATTAGACTTATGCATTTCGTCTAGTTCTGAAAGAGAGTACTCTGTAGATGCAGCCAACGAGAAACCCCATTTTACCAGATTGCTCTGCATTTTAGCCACCAACCACGTAGTATAAATAGGGTTTGGGAAAATTACACAGTCTTTCTGTTGATTAATTAATCTATAGTTTGCATTCTAAGAAAACACTTTTTTCTTTCATGTGTCGTCATGCTCGTGTTGGTTCTTCAGGATTGTATATTTGATGGTACACAGATGATTTAATTCATGAAATTCACTCCAAATGTTTGTCTTTAGACCCTCAGATGCAGCGGTACCCTTGATCTCAGCATCCTGGAAGTGGAAATCACGGAAGAGACTGGTGCTTCATCACATACAGGTATTTATTAAGTTCATTCCTTTTAAGTTATATGCAGGCCCACTCGGAATCTGCAGCTCTTTTAGAATTACACAATTTCCACAAAATCTTCCTCCCCTTACTTTTGTTCTCTCAGCGTTGATGACGCAACGTTTAAATACTGCTTGGAAAAATTTCTCTTGCAAATTAAATACAGAAAATTTGAAAAAGGGAAAAAATTTTCAGCAGATTCTACATGGGTGTTTTATTGTTTAGATGTTCATCTCAACATGCGTGTCATGTATTTTTTGCATTTTGTTAAGGGTTGGTCATGACATGTCTCGCTGTTCTTTCAGGTTCAGTGAGTAGCACTGCCGGTTCTGAAGCAGGACAGTCTGGGGAAGAGGCGGTGCAGCAGCGCACCTGTCCGGCAGTGGCTGTGCTGGGTGGCACCTCCGCGGCTGCGCAGAATGTGGCCGGGCCACCCCAGCATGCCCTGCAGCCAGTCCCAGCTGCCACTCTATCACCATCATCGGTTGACATCAGCACTGGATCTCAGCAGCAGAAAGGAGACTCAAAGGCTGCTTGTAAAGAACAGACCATTGCTCACATTCAACAAATCGGCGGCATCAAGGAACCAGAGGAGATATTGGCTGACCAAAGAGGACTGGTGTCAGCTATTGCTAAAGACTCACAAAAGCTTACAGACACATTGGAGGGTCAGACTCCCTCAGACAAACCTTTTGAGAGCGGGAGTGATAGCATTGCGCAAAAACAGGATTTGCTTCACGGGTGTAACACGGAGCAATCAAGCCTTGCATTTAAGGAGATTGATATGGCTGAAGGATCCAGCACAGGCCACTGCCAAGATTGGAGCCAACACCCTGGAGATGCAGAGGGTGTCTCTGCCCCTATTGAAACAGAAAAGGGACCCTTTCCTCCAGAGACAATCAAATTGGACTACAAGAACATGTGTGGAGAGCACACACCTGGAGAAAGTCCCTGTGACTCAAGAACAGAAGTCATCCCAGCAGTCTCAAGTGCAGTACAACAGACAACAGACAGAAATGTGGAGCAACTCCATACAAATCAGACTGCCACCTCATCTGCATTTGGCGTCCCAGAAGAACAAAATACAACAAATTCAGCGAAGCAGGCTAGTAAACTTGACTCTAAGGATGCTATGGAAATTGTCATGCAACACCTGCCTAAAACAAACAAAGAAGGTGCAGTTAGTCCAGGTAGACAAACCTTGTCAGCTGAGGGAACAAAACAAGGAATTAGTGGAAATTCTCTTTGCTCAGGGTATTCTTCAAAACAAGGGGGGCAGTACATTACCCCTGAGAGTGGAAATAGCATGCCAAATGACTCCGATAAGGGCGGCTGTTATCCCCCAGAGGACTGCAGTAAAACACAAAGGGCTACACAAAAGACAAGCCCACTTCCTAAAACACCTGGCGGGAATACACCGTGTGTGCAAGAGCTAAGTTCTCAGTATGTACATGTAAGTGAAACTCCCAAAATGTTTCAGTTGGGTAAAGAGACTAGTGCAAGGGAGGGACAAGGCAATGAGAAAGTCCCCGTTTATGGAGATTTGTGTTGTAATGTGGCTGCTAAAGAAGTATTTCACAACATTTCTGTTGATGAACCAAAGCTGTCTGGGCATGGGGCATGCACTGACAATGTACAGGTCCCTATTGTGAATGAAATGACACAAGTCCTGGTTTGTGGCTCCTCTGATGTGATTTTGAAGCAGAATGACAGTGCCAATCGAATAGAAATATCTCTGTCTTCAAATCACCAACAGGATAGGAGTATGTTGCTCGCTCACACAGAGAACTGCATGACTTTAGAGGGGCTAGAATCAGATCAGCCAAATCTTTCTGACTGTTTGCTCCAACAAGTACAAGAGTCCGTTCCAGCAGATCATAAACTCTCACAAATTCAGATATGTCTGAATGACACTCCAGATATCATGAATGTGGAAGAGAGGCAGAAAGTGAGTGCAGAGGCTCTCAATGCTGTCAAGGTAAAAGATTTGATTGATGTAGGTATTTTAATGCAGCCAGATTTGGAGGATACCTGGCTGGTCGTAAGTGAGATAGACGGGCAGCCTGAGCATGCAGAGATGGAGGTCAGCGAGGAGTCTCTGGTGCAGTGTCCCGAAACCCAGTCAACTCTTGCTGTATATGAATGCACTGTGCCCTGCTTTACATCAGCTGCCATTCACAGTGAAGTTAAGCTCTTGTTAACTGACAAAGAAGAGGAGGAACCAATAGAAGCATTGACGCAAGGCTCTCAAGCCCAGAGTAACCTAGGGACTCATTCTGATACCCTCAAGCCCACAAAAGATTTAGCCACCATACCCTCTACGCAAAACGAAGGATCTATAATTGTCAACCAACATGATAATTCATGTCCCACTGATCTTGCGAACACATTGACAGGGTTAACATCCACAGTGTTGGATGTCACGCTTGACTCTGTGCAAGAGCAGGAAGAATCTGATGTGTTGGAGAACACACAAGGTGTGTCATTAATTTCATTGTCTTGTGGCCCGATTGACCCAAAGCTATTGATCTTAAAGAAGGGTGACAGCCCTGCCCTTAAGCAACCTTCTTCCCTGTCAGCTAGAAACTCAACCAATCAGAACTCCCCTGTCCAGACTGGATCCCCCAGTGAGGGATTGAATAAAACTTCAGAGTGCCTTGCTAAAACAGATACAGCTGCATCTCCCACAGTAAAAGAGGATGCCACGTTACATGTTGACTGCCCTGTCTCAAACACTTTCTCACAGTCCTCTCGGTCTGTTTCCACTTCTAATGTACTTTCACAGAACAAATCTGTGAAAGAAAATGTAAATAAATCAAATAGTTCTGGCAAGATTCTTCAAAATGAATCCTCTGCTAACACTTCATCAACTCCAATACAACTCCATAACTCACAAAGCCGCCTTCCTCTATCTGTTGGAGACGTGTGGGATACTATATCCAGTGTTGTCCCAGAGGGGAATCAGTGTAAACAGTTGTCGGCCACAACACCATGCCAGGATTCAATGTCTTTGGGAGGTGAACTGGAGTTGGAGCAGCAGCAGTTACCAGAGAAACTATTGTCAACGCAAGATGCTCAGCACTCAATCCTGGAGCCACTTGATGCATCTGTAGAAGAGAGCAGTGATGGAGAGGTTGACAGCTCTATGGAGGTCCACAATGAAGATAGCAATGCTATGCCCAGTCCAGCAGCGAACAAGGTAAAAGCAACCAAACTCTCAACTGTTATGACTTGAACAATGATGTAGCAGTGATTTCATGTTTTTATGTACATGTTTAGTCCCAATGAAGGCATCAGAGGTAGTCAGCCAAAGTGTTTTTATTATTCAGATCTTCTATAGTACACAGAAAGCCATGGTCTGATGCTAGTGCACTTCTTGGCTGTATATTAAGCCATGTGTGTTTTCCAGCATGGGCAGAGCAGGACAGACAGACAAGGCTTGTTATTGAAGGTAAGAGGTGTCAGGCATTCTTCAGATCTGATCGTTGCAATCTGATGCGATGGTCCTGCTTCTTCCAACTAGTGGTTGACCGATATAGGTTTTGCAATGGCCAATATTGTTTTCTGGAAAGCAGGGTACCCAATTTATTTTAGGGTTATTTATTTTTAACAAATGTGCTGACATTAAAGTGAACACTTATTTAACCAAATTTTTAAATTCACATAAAGGTAGAAAGTAAAACTTGCGTTCAATCTGAATGATGCTAAAAATCTCAAAATGGCCAGCTAATTGACGTGGAATATATATCGGTCTGTCACTGCTTCAACTCTCAGCCACTAGCTTAAATTTTATAATTTTTTTCCAAGTATAACCTGGAAGGAAAATGAGGGTATGAAACCATTATATCATCCAGAGTAACATGTATTATTTAGAAATAAGGACAGAGGTTGTAAGCTGTTTGCTGACCAAGATAGACCTGGCTGTTTTTATGAAGTTCTTTTATCTCTTCTTGGGCACTCTATCTCTCCTTTGTACTCTACGCTGAATAATATTGTGCAGTCAGACACACGGTTTTATTTGTCTTTCCCAAGGTTTGCCAGTGGATTGCAGGCAAGGTTACAGGAGCCTCTACTCCTTGTTCCTCCCCTGTTCCATGTCCATCTCCATCTCCCTCATCTGTTGACTGGATGCGTTTGCACACAGGCAGAGCCTCACCTGTACAAAACTCTCTTGGCAAAAACATGCCCTCCACTTCCTCCCAGGGTTCTGGTGGCTGTTCTCAGTCTGAGCAAACAACCACCCCAAAATCCACCCCGAAGCATACAGACATGGCAGAACTTGCAAAACATGTGAGAGGAGGACAAATTACATAATTTACTATCTGAAATAATGATTGACGTTCATAATTAGACTTTCTTGTTTTTCTTGTTTTTTTTTTCTAACAGGAAGCAGAAATAGAACATCGAAGTCTTGCACTAAAACGTGAAGGTTTCTGGTCCCTAAAACGTCTGTCTCGTATAAATGAACCAGTACGCCCCAAAGTTCATTGGGATTACCTCTGTGAGGAAATGCAGTGGCTCTCTGCAGACTTTGCACAAGAGAGGCGATGGAAAAGAGGAGTGGCCAGAAAGGTAGAAGTTACATTCAGGCTATCCTATTTGAAATTTTTGGGTGAACCGTTCTCACCGTTGTGAACTCAATTGTCAGGTAGTACGGATGGTGATGCGCCACCATGAGGAGCTGAGGCAGAAGGAAGAAAGAGCAAAACGTGAGGAACAGGCCAAACTGAGGAGAGTTGCTTCTTCTATTGCCAAGGAGGTCCGTGCCTTCTGGAGCAGCGTTGAAAAGGTGACTTTTTGTTTTTTGGATAAAATATCTATTTCTACTAAAGACTATGAATGATTCACATTTTAACTGTTTCTGGCCCATTGCTGTACACAGGTTGTCCAGTATAAACAACAGTCCAGGCTGGAGGAGAAGCGGAAGAAGGCCTTAGATCTTCAGCTGGATTTCATTGTGGGTCAGACAGAGCGTTACTCTGACTTGTTAAGTCAGTCCCTGCATGCTGCTCCTGTACACAGTTCAGACACTGCAGCTGTCTCCAAACAATCACAGCTGAATGCTGTTGAGGAGGATGGTGAGGACCGACTTTTGTTTTACTGTATTGTTGTTCAGCTCAAGTATCTTGGATCTAGGCCTGCCACTAGTAGTAAACTAAATGTTATGTGACTATGAGAAGAGGCTTAATTGACCAAAATTTTATTAGTCTATTAGTTGCAGAAAAAAAAAATTCGACAGGAAATGCCAAGTCACGCAGTCGTTGAGGGACAGATCATTGTAGTCGGGTTCTTGTGATAATTACAGTATGTCGGGCATGAAATTCAAATGTTCACCTATCATTCCTTGACCTCAATATGGCTTATCATTTAAAACAAGAAACAAGTTTACTTGGTCGCTCACTCTTAACGTTAGGTAGACAAATGTGCGTTATTATTTGGCACATATCCAGGTGTTTGTGCGGAGTGTGGAAGCTAAAGTATCGGTGTGCTTACTGCATGACTTGGAGGCACTGGTACGGTCACTTGCTTTTTTTTCCCTGATAACAGTGGAACCAACTTAAAATACTCAATTTTGGTCATACAAATAAGATTAATAAAACATTTGAATTCAGTTTAAATGGACGACGACTAGTCGACTAAAAAAAAAAAAATATTTAGACAGCCCTAGAATTAACAATGAAAACATGAATGTCATTTCAGCTCTAATTTCGGAGTATGAATTATCATGCGTTGAAAGACAACAATATACAAGCACTGTAAAAGGTTTTGCCACAAACTCAACTGACTGGCTTCTCTCCTTTATGATTCTTCAGACCTTACTGTACATGCATTATAAGCTTCCAGAACTTCTGTTTGAGGCTGTGTGTGACCTCCTAACTGAACTCCTTTCCACAAATTGAACATATAAATGAAAACAGTATAAATAACAAAAATAATAAGTTTTCTTTAAGTGCAAACAATAAGTGCATCCATAATCGAAGCTTAACTCTCTTAATATTCAAAGTGCAAACAGAGACCAGAGCTAAGAGGTGGTTACAACTACACAGCCCAGCCAAAGATAGGTTTGGTATTGGGAGACAGGCTATTGTATGTACTTAATTTGCCCACATTTGGGAGCTTGCGTTTTACTTTCACATTTGCGATCACACCTACTCTGTATAGGAGCGGTGGTGCTGAGTGCGCATTGTACAAGATAAGACATTTATGAGACGCTTAGGCTCTGTTGCGCAACAAATTCTCTGCCATGGTCTTGTCAGTCATCTTGCCTTACTCTCATCACATGATCTGTGACCCTGCTGCACTGTGCCCAACTCTGCAGCTTGTGCTGGATGAGCAGAGCAGACATTTTCAATAGTTTACAATTTACAATCAACAGTTAACCAACTGAATTAAATGGGTTTTTTTTAAAAAAGTAAACCGACAGATATATATATATATATATATATATATATATATATATATATATATATATATTATTTCAAACCAAGTGGGTTGTGCTTAAATTATGCTAGATTAAATTTTTTAATTTATTTAGTAGATGTATGAGGTCACTGTTCCACAGTTCCACTTCAGATGGTTAAAATGCAGTCTTATTTTTTTTAACAGTATTTAATGTTGCATTCAAAACATAGCAATCATCCTATTTCTTTATTATATTAAGATTGTTATTCTGGTATGATATTTTGTGTAATGCAATAGTATTCATGAATTAAAGCTTGGCTCAAGTGTCCAAATTCTGTGGGCCACTTTACACAAAGATTGTGCCTTTAATAAATTCAGTGAATGCAAAATCTGCTCTTGTGAGTGTTTTTGTCTAGTAGAGTTTGATATGTTCTTGACCATGATTCAGGAAATTCTTGTTTACACTTGGATTAGATGTCTTAATTGTCCCTTTTCTGCTGCAGATAGAGACTTTGAGCCACCTTGTGAGGAGGAGGATGATGAAGAGACCATAGAGGTAGAGGAACAGCAAGAGGGGAATGATGCAGAGACACAAAGGCGAGAGATAGAGTTACTTAGGGAGGAGGGCACTCTGCCTCTGGACCAGCTACTCAGTACTTTAACTCTCCCCCAGGTACAGCAATCTTCCAGAATCAACGCCAACACTCATTGGTCACATACACTAGTTAAATTTGGTAAAAAAATAAATAAAACCAGTTGTCACCTCTAAAACTTTGTTTAATTAATCAGAATTTTGTTTAATGTGGTCCATCACTGTTCACATCAGCTGTTTCAGTATGGCATCATTTTTTTTTTTTTTTTTTTTTTTAAATTCTCACATATTTAAATATTTATTTTTTCTTGCACAGGTTGTTGAATCAGAAGAAGAGGCCTCAGATGCTTCATCTTCTGCGGTTGGAGATGAAGACAAAGAATTCAGTGCCAATGAAGAAGATGGTTAGTAGAGTTTTCTTTCGATTTACAGATACTTAACTTGGGTATCCTGTTTATTTGGACCGTAAGATATAACTTGAACCTTTCTATGTTTCACTTCAGCGGAAGATGAAGAAGACACCATTGCAGCCCAGGAAGTTGTTGAAGGAGAGGGAGACCATGCAGAGGAACTGGATGACCTTGCTAGAGAGGGTAAATGACATACTGAAATATCCTTTAAAGGGATGGTTCACCCAAAAATTTAAATTATCCCATGATGTACTCACCCTGAAGCCATATTAGGTGTATATGACTTTCCTCTTTCAGACAAATACAGTCAGAGTCATATTAAAAAATTATACTGCTCCTCCAAGCATTATAATGGTAGTGAATGGGGCACTGTATTTTGAAGCCCAAAAATCCATCATAAAAGTAATCCTCGCAACTCCAGGGACTCAATAGAGGCCTTCTGAAGTCAAGCGATGTGGGGTTTTTTTGTAAGAAAAATATCCATATTTAAAACTTGAAACTATATAAACTAACTAAAATGTAATTTATTCCTGTTATGGCAAAGCTGAATTTTCAGTAACCATTACTCAAGTCAGTGTCTCATGATCCTTCAGAAATCACTCTAATATGCTGATTTAGTTATAGTGTTTAAAATAGTTGTGCTGCTTTATATTTCTATGGAAACTGTAGCACATCTTTGAATAGAAGGTTCAAACACATTTGTGTCTTTTATCAGTTTGAATAACAGTATTAATTTATTTAAAAAAACAAAACAAAAAATTGACCCCAAACCTTTGAATAACTTGACAAAGTGTTTAATTATGACTTAAGCAGTAATTTTTTGGTCATATTCTCACTTGTTTTTTGTTTTTTTTAATTCACAGGGGAGATGAGCATGGAAGAGCTCTTAGAAAAGTACAGAGGAGCGTATGCCTCTGATTTTGAGGAGCCCTCAGCGTCACCAGATTCCTCAGAAGAATCGGAGGGAACTGAGGAAGAGGCAGAGGAAGAGACCGAAGGAGAGGACAGTGATGATAGTGGCTCTTCCTCAGGTGAGCTGAAATGTATGGTAATAGAACCACTGAAACTTATGAATTGTTGTATGAAGCCAAATACCTCACATAATCAACTTTTACCACTGTGATCCACTCAATATTTAGGTTCCCAAGCGGCTGTAGAGAGTGACGTGGAAGAGGAGGAGGAGGATGTGCAGGAGAGTGAGGATGATGATGATGATGAGGAGGAGGAGGATGATGATGATGGAGGAGAGGGAATGGAGGTTCTGCTGAGAGAGGGAGACCATAGTCCCACTGTAACAACATCTCCCCGACCTAAGAAAGAAATCAGCCATATTGCTGCTACTGCTGAGAGCCTTCAACCTAAGGGATATACACTAGCAACAACAAAGGTAGTAACACAAATCCTCAGAAACAATGTCTGAAGAACACAAGGTTTGTTTTTCATTAACTGCAGTTTTTTGGTTTCTTTTTAATATAAGGTCAAAACACCAATTCCATTCCTCCTTCATGGTACCTTGCGTGAGTATCAGCACATTGGACTGGACTGGTTGGTCACAATGAATGAGAAGAAACTCAATGGCATACTTGCAGATGAAATGGGGCTTGGAAAAACCATCCAAACCATCGCTCTGTTGGCTCATCTAGCTTGTGTAAAGGGTAAAAAGTCCACATAAATTCATATTTCCCTATAATGTTTATTGAAAATATTGTGGATATATGCAGTTTGACAAACATTTTCTCCGTTTCTCTTACAGGTAACTGGGGTCCACATCTGATCATTGTGCCCACCAGTGTAATGCTCAACTGGGAGATGGAGTTGAAACGTTGGTGCCCGGGGTTCAAAATCCTCACCTACTATGGCAGCCAGAAGGAGCGCAAACTCAAGCGACAAGTAATGAATACAATAATGAGCATATTTATTGCAAATTAAGGTCTTTTAAACAAAAATCTTACAAAGCTCTCTAAATCAAATGTGTATTCTTTTAGCCTTTCAATCCTTGTGATTTTAGAATTGTTTTCCTCCTTTTTATCATTTCTCAGGGCTGGACCAAACCCAATGCTTTCCACGTTTGCATCACCTCGTATAAGCTAGTACTGCAAGATCATCAGGCTTTTAGACGCAAGTCTTGGAGGTACCTCATTCTGGATGAAGCTCAGAACATCAAGAACTTTAAGTCTCAGCGCTGGCAAAGCTTGCTCAACTTCAACAGGTACTTGTATACAGTCATTTCTATGATGCACTTGATAATTAATTGCTACAGGTCCCATTCTATTCTATCTTTCATTTCTTTGCATTTTTTGTGCAAAGCCCATATAATTATGAGAATGTAATGAGTTTATTTATCATTTTTCCTCACAAATGTCTTCCATGCAGTCAGAGGCGATTGTTGCTCACGGGCACCCCTCTCCAGAACAGTCTAATGGAGCTTTGGTCTCTTATGCACTTCCTCATGCCACACGTTTTCCAGTCCCATCGTGAGTTCAAGGAGTGGTTCTCAAACCCGCTCACTGGCATGATTGAAGGGAGCCAGGAGTACAACGAGGGCCTGGTCAAACGACTTCACAAGGTAGTACAAGTTTATGAATTGTGGACGACATTTTATTTCATCTATTGCGCTTATGGATGTAGCGCAAACATAGTTCCCATGGTTCCTTGAACATTTTCTGTGTTTATTTGTAATATTATAGGGAACATTGATGCATTTGGCATTACATAAGTTTCCTTTATCTACCTTTCGTTCTAGGTGCTACGACCCTTTCTGCTGCGAAGAATAAAAGCAGATGTGGAGAAACAAATGCCCAAAAAATATGAGCATGTTGTGCGCTGTCGACTCTCCAAAAGACAGCGCTTTCTCTATGATGACTTCATGGCCCAGGCCTCGTGAGTAACTAGGGCAAGCAGACATGGGCGGGGTTAAAAGGCCTTTTAACTTTGAGATAACTTCCAAACTCAGGCCTTGGATGAATATTAATTGGCCAATTTTGTTCTTACCTCAGATGGGAAGTTTTTTTTTTATTTTTCCCTTATTGTTTGTCTTTTTTGTGTACCCTTATACTCACAGGACACGAGAGACTTTAGCCAGCGGTCATTTCATGTCTGTGATCAACATCCTGATGCAGCTACGGAAAGTGTGTAATCACCCTAACCTGTTTGATCCAAGGCCTATACAATCTCCATTCATCACAAAAGCCATCATCTATTTTACTGCTTCACTGGTTCAGCGGGCTCTTGAGACTTCACCATTTGAGGTAAAGAAATTTTTTTTAATCTTTTTTTTGGGACACTTCCAGCTCTGTATTTTCACATTCTTCAATTTTTTTTCCATCATTCTCATAACAAATGAAATAGCCTTGTCCATTGATCACATTGATGTATAGCTAAGGTGATAGAAATGGAAAATTTTCTCTTTTTACACATTCCTGTTTTCAGAATTTTTTTTAAAATTAATACTTGTATGTTTCTTTTTTTCTTTTCCGAACCCTCAGTGAAGGTTAATAAATTTATATTCTTTTCAAAGCGCTGTGACTTGTCCATGTTTGACCTGGTCAGCCTGGAGCAGCATGTGTCTAGATACCAAGCAGATATTTTCCTGCCTCAGAGGAAAGTGACTCATCAGCTTATACAGGAAATCATGGACTCCCCTGATCCTCCTCCCAGACCGAAGCCTGTTCGCATGAAGGTTAACAGGTATGTTAAATAGTTAAGCACAGAGTTCTTATGTTTGTATATATATATATATATATATATATGCTTGAGTTAAATAAATGGTAAATTTTTTATTTTAAGATCATTTTAATTGTGATGATCTAACTCATCTTTTAATGAAGTTTTGGCATATGCTTGCTTGTCTGCAGGATGCTCCAGCCTCTTCCCAAGTCTGATGGACGTTCAACAGCAGCGAACAACCCACGGTCTGCGTTTCCTCCTTCCACCACCACTACAGTTCAGACTCCAAAGCCTCTAATCACAGAGGTCACCCCTTCCCAAGCTCCCTCCCAGCCAACACCTCAAGGTCAGCTCAAGGGGCCAAGCCTCACATCCTGATCAGCAAGTGTCTTTCATATAATGGTGTAATCAGGAAGAGAATAACTTTTTACTCTCATTTCAGTTTGTCCTGTTACTCCTGTCACTACTCCAAGAGCTCCAGTGGCTCCTAGTAGCATCCCTTCTGCCCCTGCAGTCAGGCCCCCAGCCCCTCAGCCAGTGACTGTACGTCCCTCAGCACCCTCCAGCATCACAACTGTGTCTGCTCCCCCTCAACCAACAAGCAACATTATGACTCAGAGGGTCCTTCTCAGTCCAGATATGCAGGCTCGTTTGCCATGTAAGTTAATTACATCACACTTGTTTCACTTCATCGTTTATTGCCTTGAAACAGTAGCAGCACTTTGTTAAATTATTTTAATTTACAGCCGGTGAAGTTGTGAGTATCGCTCAGCTGGCCTCCCTGGCAGGCCGACCAGTGTCGTCCTCTCAGGGCAGTAAACCAGTAACCTTCCAGCTACAAGGCAACAAGCTCACACTCTCTGGGACTCCGCTGCACCAGGTCCCTGTTCCTCAACCGCGACCCATCCAAGGTATCCACAGTCTTCCACATAAATAGTATATCTGCTTGTGGAAATATCCACTGCCTGCTTTGGATAGGTTTCGCTTTTCCTGCACGCCTTCAGTCTTTCTGTGAGTGTTTGGTGTAGCCTATACCCTAACACTTTCTTCTGTGGTTGTGCCCTTTAGGAAATGTAATGCATCTGGTTTCCAGTAGTGGGCAGCACCACCTTATTAGTCAGCCAGCTCAGGTGGCAGTTCTTCATACAGTTAGTCAGACAGGTAGCAGCTCAGCAATTCCCCACCCAGCCAGCACAACCCCAACCTGCTCTGGACTAGCATTACCTTTCACCGCTACTCAAGGTACTGGTGCTGTCCTTGAGTTCATCCTTGTTCGGGTACAGCCTGTATCCTGGGTACCAAACTACCTGTTACTCAGCAGAGCATGTGCATGGGTATTCTGGCTCCGGTTCTTTTTTTCTAACTGCATATGACGGCTTATTTGAATGGTTTGTTGGCTACTTATTCAATTGGTTCTGTTGAATGAAGGTAATAGAAATCTAAAAAAGATGCAAAAATGCAAACTGCACTGCAAATAGTATGTCAAATGTTGTAGAGGATGCATGAGGTTTGAAATGGTTTGGTTTCTTTTTCTTTTTTTACTTGTTCATTATGGAGTTTTATTAATATTTTTTTATCCCGTTCCTTTTTTTATCCCGTCAGAATTTTATTTTTATTTTCGGAGATATTAACCTTTTATTCACCAATTATGCATTACATTTATAAAGTGACAGTAAAGACATTTTATAATGTTACAAAGGATTTTTATTTCAAATGTTTCTTTTTTTTAACTTTCTATTCATCAAAAAATCCTGAAAGAAATGTATCAGTCTTTCCACACACATTAAGAAGCAGTTTTTCTACATTGATAATAATAAATGTTTCTTGAGCACCATATTAAAGGGATTTCTGAAGGATCATGTGACATTGAAATCTCTAGTAATGGATGATGTTTTTTCAAAAACATTTATAAAAAATTGTACTAGCCCCTAAACTTCTGAATAGTAATGTATTAGATAATGCGAGAGCATTTTTATTGATGGCTCTGCTACTGTAATTAATAGTCTGGTGCCCAGTCGAACTCAACTTTCTTTCCAGGTGAAATACTTGTGTAGTTACTAAACTTTCTATTTTTAATTCCAGTCCCAACATCCATGGTAAGTGGACCCGGAATTGTAAAGATTGTTGTACGACAGGCACCAAGTAAGGAAGGAGGATCAATCCCTACTCTGGCCGTACCTCCTTCTCCTCGTCCTGCTCCTCCTCAGTCGGTCACCCTTCACCCACATGGCACTCCAAGCCCTATTCTTAGAGCGTCCACTGCTTCACAGCTGTCACACCGGCCTCCGGTTTATGCTGCTCCACCCCGAACTGTAGCTTCCTCCCAGACACCACCCACTCGTCCTGTGTTGAGAGTAGTACAGGGACCAGCACCACCACCAGCCCCAGAACCACCAGGTAAGTTGAGCCCAGATGTGGTTTTCAGAATTTACTTGACAGAAGTTTAAGCAGTATATTAAGGAAAAAATAAGTAGACTAATTTATGCATTCAATACTCTTTACTTTTCAGTCACGAAGGCAAATTCATCATCAGTATGTGAGGATGGTAATAATGATGTGATAACTTTGCGCATGAGCACTCCTAAGCCCACATCCTCATCTCAGGGCAGTGGGTCAACATCTCAGCGTCCCCGCATTCAGCCGCCACCTCCACCACGTTCCCCCTTCTACATGGTAATAAGTGTAGATTTAATCTTAAATTGATTAATTCTTAAACTCAAAAAGGAGCATAACACTGTTTCTACTTTTAATGTCAGTTTGACAACCCACATCTGAGGGTGTAATATTTTGCAAATATAGATGTTTCTTAACGTAAGCATCAGTAACTACATCATAGTGCATTTGTCAATTTTCTGTACCCTTTTTTTCTTGGTGTAAAATTTTTGATGACCCTATTAGTTTGCCTGTTCCTGTAGCACTTATTTGTTACTTTGGTTCTGACAGTCATGGCTTGCAGGCAGGCGAAAGGGTCAGCGAGACGACAGAATCTCTCAAATCATGCGCATCAATGAGCTGCACTGCAGTGCTAAGCCTGTGTACGGCCGTGAGGTGCTGGACTTTCTAACCTTCCTCCCAGGCCCTTGTCCATCTCCACCACGTCCTGTTGTAAATAACTGGAGTTACTCAGGTTATAGCTCCTGCCTGACTGCTCAATCACACCATACCAGTAGTATTTTGGAAAAAAGCAAAGTCCTGATGGAAGTCATCCACAACTCTGAGGAGAGGCTTCAACTTCTCTCTGAAGTCATAGACAGGTATAGCTCACAAACATGCATAAAGCACTAAACTTTTATTTAATTTAGAAATAGTATTATTTACAGATGCAGTGTATATATTCCATGTCATAATGTTTAAATGTGTGCCCTCATTCCACAGGTTCACTTTTGTCATTCCTCCAGTGGAGGCAAAGCCCATCACCATGCACAGCTGCCACCCACCTCCCTCCCTCAGATACCAGCGATCTCTTTTCTCCTCTGCTTTATCTTCCCATATCTCCCCAGTTACACACACGCTCCATCGCATCCAGTGTAACATGAGGACATATTTTCCCGACTTGAGGCTTATTCAGTATGACTGTGGTAAGTACTGGGACCCCAGAGCGTGCATTTTAGTATTTCATTATACTTGAATTTACCATGTTTATACATAATAAACATATAACATTTGTGTAGTGCCAAAAATAAATAGACAAGAAATATTTTATGGCTGTTCATCTCTTTAGGTAAGCTGCAGACACTCCACCTCCTGCTTAGAAAGTTGAAGGCAGGAGGGCACAGAGTCCTCATTTTCACTCAGATGACACGTATGCTAGATATACTCGAGCAGTTCCTCAACTACCACGGGCACATCTACCTGCGGTTAGATGGAAGTACACGTGTAGAACAGAGACAGGTGAAATGCTAGTTCCAGTACTTGAATTTTGTGTTTGTTCTGCTTGCCTAAGTCAAGTTATATGAAAATCACAAAGTAAGCGTTTTGTTTCTCAACTGTGACATTATAATAATGCTTGTCTACCTTTCAGGCTCTGATGGAGCGCTTCAATGCAGACCGTCGTATATTTTGCTTCATCCTGTCCACCCGCAGTGGAGGTGTAGGTGTTAACCTGACTGGGGCAGATACAGTCGTGTTCTATGACAGTGATTGGAACCCAACCATGGATGCCCAAGCTCAAGACCGGTGCCATAGAATTGGACAGACAAGAGATGTCCACATCTATAGGTAAGGTCAAAACTAATTTTTTTTTTTTTTTTTTTTTTAACATCCAGTACCAGTTTTTGTTCCTTTTTATTTTTTTTAAATAAGTGATTAACATTGTACAGATTTTGCAAGCACGTTTGACATTTAAATGTATTGTTTGTTTAGGCTAATCAGTGAACGCACAGTTGAAGAAAATATTCTGAAAAAAGCCAATCAAAAAAGAATGTTGGGAGATATGGCTATTGAAGGTGGAAACTTTACCACTGCCTTTTTTAAGCAGGTATGCTTTCATTTTAATGTAGTTTTTCATAGTGAAATCCTATCTTGAAATAAACTGGAAGGATTGATTGCCCAACTGTCTCTTTCCCACAGCAAACTATCAGAGAGTTGTTTGATGTGACAGAAGGAGAGAGGAAAGTGGCTGAAGTGAGTGTGCCTCAGTCAGATGATGATGAGTCCATCAATAAACATACCACCACCATTTTGGAACAGGTAATTTTAAATATATCCATTTGGTGTATTTCATGGAATAAACTTCTTAGAAACAAATATAAATAATAAAATAATAAATAAATAATAATAAACTTCTTTCAAACCAATGAAAATGAGATTTTATGTGTTCTTTATACTAGGCCCTGTGTCGTGCTGAGGATGAAGAGGATATCGTCGCTGCATCTCAAGCCAAGGCTGAGCAAGTGGCTGAGCTTGCAGAGTTTAACGAGAACATCCCTCTGGATGATGGTGACAGCCGAGACCAGGAGGAGGAGGAGCTTTCCAAGGCTGAGCAGGAAATTGCTGCCCTGGTTGAACAGGTAGTCATTATATTAATGCTATCTTTATAGAATCTTTTATTAGAATGTGAATTTACCTGTTTGTATCATAATGTACTATTTTCCACTAAATTTCAATTATCCCTGTTCTTACAGCTCACTCCCATAGAGCGGTATGCCATGAATTTCCTTGAGGCCTCGCTTGAAGATATTTGCAAAGAAGAGCTGAAGCAGGCAGAGGTAACAATTAAAACAGTAACCATGCTTTGATTATTTTCTGGTAGAATAAACGTTTAGCATTCATACCCACAATATTTATCTTGACTACAGGAGCAAGTTGAGGCTGCAAGGAAAGGGTTGGATCAGGCAAAGGAAGAAGGTTTGAAATTGCATCAGTCATCTGACAGTGATGAAGAGGATTCCGTACCTACCAGTACCGAGGAACCTACTCCAACCCGCCGCCCTCGTAAACACAAAGAGAAAGGTGCTCCTTCGACAAGGGTCAGTGGCAGGCTCAGAGGGACACCTGCTGACGATATATCCTTAACCCGGCTGTCCCCAGAGAGAGGCAGGAGGGGGTCATGGATGAACTCAGAGCGCAGTATAAGCCAAACCTCTGGGTCCACACAAAAGTCGCCCCAACACAGAGAAGTGCCTGAGAAACTTCGCAGTGGACCACGTGGGCGAGGGACAACCAAAGAATCTGAATTCCTCGTGTCATCAGAAAACCAGACAGTCCAAACCAACCAGCAGCTCTCAGATTCAACAACCTTGTCCCCTGCTATCCAGGGCTCATTCCAAAAAATTACAAATGTGTCATCCCCTCACCTGCAGCTCATCTCCCCATTAAGCTCTGTGCCTTCAGCTGCTGCATCTCCTGCAATGGACAGAAACACTCAGTCCTCCTCTTCTGCTGCATGCAGAGAAGAGAGTGAAGAGCAGGATGGAGAGGCAGTGTCTGAAACTGTACAGTGTAGCAGGAGAGATAGGAGAGCCTCTGCATCATCAGACTCCATCTGTTCTCCTGAGCATCATTCTGAACAGGATGGTCAGCTCTCCCTTTCTCCTACTCTTGCATCACCTAACTCTCGCTCACCACGAAAGCGGCAGTCTGCTGAAAGTGAAATTCTCAAGGGACTTCCTGAAGATTCTCCATCAGCCAAGGTCCTTCGAAAGCTTCCAGGTCGTCTGGTCACTGTGGTGGAAGAGAAAGAGCCGAAACGGAGACGGAGGGGAATGAGTGGAAGTGGAGGAGCACACAATGAGGGTTCATCAGAGGAGTCTGAACAGGTAGAACCAGTTCAAGAACCAGCCACTCATTCATCTGATGGACCAAGTCAAACTCTTAAAGACTGTCCTCCCATATCAGTCCCCACATCCTTAGCTTCTTCCTCACCAGCACCACCACCACCACAAGAGCAGGAACAGGCCTCCTCTCCATTACAGTGTAGTCCAGGAAGAGGGCACCACCCCTGTTCCCCAACACACCATTCGCCAGATATGCCTGTCCTACGGAACTTACCGGTGCGCCGAAGGCTTGAGACAGAGTCTCGAATGGCTGCACAGTTAGGAGAGCAATTTGTAGGAAGAGGTAGAGGGGTGGATCGGCGGTCTGCTTTGTCACCAAAGAAACCGGAAACGAATTTAGACAAGGACAGTGCTGCTCAAAGTGACTCAAATGTCACCAATCTTATATCAGTGAAGCGCAAGAGGGGCAGGCCACCTAAAACACCCCCAAGGGCACCAGAGCTGTCAGAAGACAAGAAACCATTAACCCAGAAAACCAGTCCAGAGCGGAGTCCCCCTCACTCACCAAAACGGAAAAGGGGTCGTCCCCGTAAAGATTCCACCACAACTACAAGCTCATCGCCATCTTCACCTTCTACTGGTGCTCCTTCCTCCCAAGAGCCTAATTTGTCAACGTCCAATGTTATGCCTGTGACTTTGCCTGCTGTCAGTAAAACTTCACCAATAAGCTCTCCAACACTCAACCCCACTTCACCCTCAAATGCTGCTGAAGTGTCATCTAAAACTGATTCAGAAACAAATAAGTCCACTACATCTGTTTTACTGTCCTCTATGCATGGAGACTCTCAAAATATGTCCTCATCTACATCAGAACTTGTAGACTCACAAGGTGATACTCTCACTAGTCCAAACCCTGTAATTGCATGCATTGACTCCCTTACACTACAGCTTCCAAGTCCCCTCATAGAGCCTCCCACTTGTACCCACTTGTCCCCAATCCATGCCGAGGAACTTACCCAAATGCCTGTACTTTCTGAGACCAGTGAAATCACAGCATTTTCAGAACCTTCTGCTGTCTCAGTGACTACTGTAGAAGCTGAAGAAAATTCACTCGCAACTAACAAGCAAATTGATCCTTTGCAGTACTCTAACACATCAACTCATGTCACTTCACAACCCTTACACAGAACCAGTACAACTACAGACTCTCCACAAACCTTTGTAGAACCCCTGTGCAATATAGCTGCATCTCCTACTGCCACTCATCCGTCATCCACCCAACCTTCTCCACCTGCTTTGACTTCTGGGATTGAGCCAGAATCATCTTCATCTAAATCAGAGGCACCAGAAGCTTCGGCTACACTGACTCTGTCAACAGTCCAACAGTCCACACCTAAATCTGATCAAACTTCTGTTCCTACCTCACAACTTCAAATTACAGCCATTGAAGCAGCCACAGATTCAGGACTTGTATCACACAAAATGTCTTCAACGTCTTTACAATCTCCATCTACCATTAATCAAACATCAGATTCTCTGTCAACATTCAGTTATAGAGATGCAGATTCTTCTCCACCCCAAAACATGCCAGTGGCTGATAATCATGAAGGCCATTATTCATCCAAGGATGAGGTTGTAACTGAGGAGGAGGAGGTGGTTGTAGCTGAGGAGATAGAGAAAATTGAAGTAGACCGTGTTGCTGAGAATGATGCAGGAGAAAATGATGGTGACTTATCTCAGCCAAAAAGAAGGAAATTGGATAGTTTGCCCAAGGAACAGACACCCAGTGCCTCAGGAATTGCCTCATCAAATTCGGATATTGAGACTCATGATGCTCCCAAGAGTGATCAGCCTGTTAAGCCATCAGAAGAGGAAACAAGAGAGGACAGAGAGACCAGAGCTTCTGCCAAAAAACAAAGCATTAGTAGACAAAGCAGCCAGGAGTCAGTCCGTTCCTCTTCCCCATCTTCTGTATCCTCCAGTGGTACAAGATCATCTCAGTCCAAAAAGATTGGAGACCGTAGGAGGCCTTCAAAAAGGAAACGGGATGATGTAAAGTCTGAAAAAGAGAGAACTGAAGAAGAGTCTGACAAAAGGCACCAGTCCAACTCTTCATCATCTTCAGACTCTGAGGACTCTAGTATAAAAAGATGCCTGACAAGATCTGCACAAAAGAAGTTGGAGAAAGATGGCGTGAGTTCTAAAAATGACGAGAGCAGTAATAGACAAAGGGGTACATCAGACAAGAAGGGTCAAACCACCAATACCACAGAAGGAGAGTCCAGTGGTGAAACGTGTTCAAGAGTTACCCGGAAATCTGCAGGCCCACAATCCAATACTTTAGCTTCCCCTGAACCTGAGGTACTGGGCAAACGCTGCTCAGCCCTCAATGCTGCAGCCAAGCTCTTGGCAATGAGGGGAAGAGGGCCAGACACGCCCAGTCCCAGCCCCAAAAATAAGACTGCTGTACAGCAAAGCAGAGCACTGTCCTCTGAAAGAAGCAGTAAACCCAAGGGAAAAACAGGGCAGGACTCTCCTAAGATGTCTAACAGTAAAGCAGGGAGTGGTAGGCAAACCCCCAATCAGTCAACCGAATCACCACAGTCGTCCTCTTCTGCTCGATCCACTCGGCAACGACCGGGCAGCCTTGTTCCACCCTTGGAAACAGAAAGGGTTAAAAAAGAAGAGAAGAAAAAGGCATCTGATCAGAAGGAAGAAGGTGAGGATGAAAATAGAGAGACCAGGTCTTCAAGAGGTCATAGTGCCTGCAGTAGTATAAGCAGCGAAAGAGGCGCAGGCAGCAGTAGAAGTCGGAGTAGCAGCAACAGCAGTCAGCGCACCCACAGTCTAAGCTCACAGAGTACAGAGCCTACACGCTCTCGTTCCAGAGCAGCCTCTTCTAGTAGTGATACAGAGAGAGGCAAAAGTATTCGGCGGAAGAGCGATGGAGGCAGAGACAGGGAGAGCAGGAAAGAGAAGGGGTCCCAAAAGCATGATAAACCTGAACTGAGTACTGGGTCCAGCGATGGGACTCCGGACAGGGTTCTCAGGAGTGTAGCTGCACTGGCAGCCGCACAGGCACGTACTCCGGCTAGCAACACGCGCTCTTCATCCACCCAACACCGGCACTCCAAGACGTGATATGGAGTGTAGAAATCATCTCTAGGTTTAAACAAGGAGTTAGATGTGAATTTCAGCAAGGAGAGAATGCATATTTTATGGAGGATAGGGGATCAATTTTATTTAAGGCCATGGTTTAGCTGTGAAAGACGGGAAAAGGAGATCTGTTGCACATTGTAATTAGATCTGACCTCGCTTTTGCCACTCAGCTAACTTAAGTCAAGCCATTTACAGTGGAAAGGGTCTGTAGATGCAGGACAATTATGAAGATTTGGTCACCTATTTAATAATGGTCCTAATAATTTGAAAACCAGAGAATATTTTACCCTACCACAAAGACTTTGGAACTTCAAAGTAGCTGGGCAAGAGGCAAAATTTATTATTTGTTCACACTATGTACTGTAATCATAAAGACTGGAAATACTATGTGAAGTATATGTTAGAAGATTGGTTGCATAGATTGTACACTTTTTACAGAGTTTACTAGTGCTGCAAATGGTATTGATGAGGAGGAAATTCATTAATGCTACATTGAAACGATTAGTGGGGATTGTACAATTGTAAAGTTTTTAGACTGTTGCGTTCTGGATAATATTTATCAGCTGTTTTGACTATTGTTTGTTTCAAGTCAGTTGATAAATTACAAAAATATCTTCTATATCTTCCAGGGTATGAAGAAGAGGGCAGGTCTAAAAATGAGATTTTTTTCCCCCTCTGCACTATGCTGGAGTTACAATTTGCTTAAATCACCTGTCTTGTGTAATGTTTCAGTCCATTATTTTTAAATTCTGCTGCTGCCTGCTTTTCCCCATTTGCACATCTGAAATGTCTCAGACATTGGAGGTGTGCATTGTGATTTAGGTTTTTTCTCTTTTTTTTCAGAACATCAACTTGTCAGTACATCTTTACTGGTACCTCACTGCATTTTGTAAGCTCTAAAGTATGTGTATCTCTTGAGCTTGTGATGAATCTTGAAATTTGCTTGTCATTTGCTTTATAACAGTACAGAAATGGGAGACAACATCTTGCTATTTTTCTTATCTCTTTCCCAAAGTGTTAGTCATTATGATCAACTTTACACATTAAATTGTATTCTCAAACACAGAATCTAAACAAGTTTGATAAAATGAGAGTGCCTGTTGATCCATACAAGGATCCATGTTAACGTATAGACGTTTGGTCATCTGTAGTGCTTCAAGTGTAATGAGCTCTTCCACCCTTCGTCGTAACAATGCCATTTCTGTTTATGTGCAACCAAAACTGAAATAATTTCTCCAGTGAAAATTGCTGCTGTCAGCTCTTTTTATTTCTGGACTGTTGGTCCTTTTTTATGAAGGGACCGATACTGGGTTGGTAGGATACACCTGAAATAACTTCTTAAGAGGAATATCTTATTTTTTGCTGAACATTGGCAGTCAAGCGAGTTGTAAGATAGCTTTTCTTTGCCCTTTTTGGACAGAAAGATGTTTGGGGGGGATATTTAGTAGAATATGGTGATGGTCTTATTTTCATTATGATTTGTCTATTCTAATTTGTTACATTCCTTATGTTCCCTTGTAATTCCACATTGTTTTACTTGAAAGATTGAAACAAAAATGTAAGTTGAATAAAAAGACCAAAAATACACTTTGTTGATGTCATCTTAAATGTCTTTATTCAAATTGTAAATTATTTTAATCGTGGTTTTCTTGATGTTGGTTTTCTTATTGGTCATTTACGATGAATGTACATTTTGTGATTGTAAAAGTGCAGAATTGCCTCGGTAGATTGAGTTAAACTCCCTCAAGCCAATTAGCCACATCTAGTTTAATCTACTAACGTTACTTCTTTTTCAAGTCTCTAAACCGGTTTTGTTTTTGTGGTGGCGTTCAAATAGTAAGCGTTGAATGAATGATACATAAAATAGATTGGCGTCACCAGAGTGAGAGCCAATCAGAGATCAAGAATTTGCAAACGTGAATAGAGATTGGACATCTCTGTGCTCCCCTGACCTCGTGCTCTCGTTTCATTTTGAGAGCACCTGGCAACATCGTAAGCATGAGAAAATCCGCTGACATTTCCTTCTGAACAGCCATGAAAATCCGCGATACTGGGCTGGCCCCTTCTATTTTTTGACAAAAACAGCAACAGGTGCGTATTTTAATTCCACCGGACCCATTGAGTTTATTCGCTTTATTTGTTTATGAATATTAGCCAGCTAGCCGGCTAACCTGCTTTTGAAACGCGTTCTGTTGCCATGGCAATTGTACAGGGAAAGTCGTGCGCTAAATTAAAAAGCAAGAGAATCAAGCACGCCATTATGTTGTTTTAGCCTGACTTGCAAAAAGTAGTTCACGGATATTTATGTGTTGGGGTTACTTAGATAAGATGCCCTGAAGTAGTTTAGCGTTAAGATTGTTTTAATCTGAATTCTTCAGTTACACTATGGTCACAGTTTGAGTGTTGACGTTACTTCAATGTCACAGAGTTTTTCAGGGTGGACCGAAAACAGGAAAGATTGTGATTATTGCTTTCTACTTCTTGAAATATAACTACGACATCAGTTCTTACTCTGATAATTTACACTTTTTAAATCATTACTTAAAATTGAGTCATTTGAAATTTAAGAAACCGTTTGAATTGATGTCGTTATAACATTAACTTACCATCTTACTTTTAAACACTTTATTGTTGCAAATCCCAGTATAGTGTAACCAACACCTTCTTTTTATGCATGTAATATTTGTTCCAGGAACCAAGCACTTTTCTCATCACGTTTGACAAGTAGGGATTGTCTTTCTTCTCTGATTCTTGCTCGCCTCCTGGCCTTCATTTTCATGTTCATGTATCAGGTTTAGGTCTCCTGTGTTTCTAATAGGTCACTTGATCCTAAGGTTTCGGCGTGTCAGTATGTAAGTATATCCAAATTGGGCCACCCATCACAGAAGAGGCGAATTTGTTCCTTTTTGTCAGGGATTACGTGCCAGAGCCCAGACGACAGCTCGCAGTGGGGACGATGATAGCCTTCTATTGCACAGCTGTTGTGTGTTGTGGACACGAGACTTTCACATCTTAGAGGGTTGTGAGCTGATGCCAGCACTGCTGCCCTCTTTCTAAAGAGATCACCGGTTGGTGTAAGTGTTGACCCAGTTATAAAATGAGTCGATTTATTGGATATATTGATAGTTTTACATCGTTACATTTGATTGATAGTTCCAAAAATCCATTATGTGGTTTTGTTCTGCTTATTTTTTTCCTTTAAAAAAAAAAAAAAAAAAATATATATATATATATATATATATATATATATATATTTATATATAAAGATATATAATATATATATATATCTTTATATATATATTTATATGTATTTTATTTTTTTCTCCTTCTCACTGAATAAATAATATCTGTCTAATAAGGTCGCTTGGCCATTTCATTTGAGCTCAGGGCCAAGAGGTCATGGTCAGGATTGTGTAATTCACTAGATCAGAATACAGTTACCTCAGTCAGGCCTCTTACATTCTTTCCTTATGCTAATTGACATGCATTCAGAAGTACCTGCAACTTCAGTTGGATCGCAGATATGTGGCTTTTTACAAGTTGTGTTCGTTATTCTGTTTGTTTTTAAAGTCTCCATGGAAGCAAAATTTACATCTTGTTTTTTTTTTTATGGGATATTTAAGTTTCACAGGCACAGTTGGGTTCCGGAAGTAAAAACGCCATTCATTTTCTCCATAAGGTCCTGTAGCCATCAGCCCACATTATTCCAGCTTATTTTTAAAATAAAAGTTTAACTGTGGAATTCCTGGTCAAAAACTACATTACCCATGATGCTGTACAGAAAATTACACCAATCAGAGATTCAAAAAAGACAACACTCCAAAATAGCTGTTTAGCCCCGCCCACTCCTATGAAGCACTGCGAATTGCTTAATCAAGCTGATCTCCTTACGCTCTTGAAATGCTAAAATGTTTATATATATATAATTTTGCAATACACTTTAAAATATGTTTATACGTATAATCAACATTTGTGAATGAGAAGTTTTATATTTGTCCATTTTTAATTTGATTGCTGTTCACAATGTTTCATGGAATAGTTCTTTCACTGAAACCTTTAAGTACACAGTCTTGTAACTTTGTCTTTTTGTCCCATTTTCAAAAACTTTTTTGCTTCAAATCAAAGTTTGTAGTGTTGTGATTCACCTGGTCGCTGCTTGGCTTGGTTCTTGGCTATTTTAAAATCCCTATAGGAAAAATGAATGAAAAAAATACTTCCAGAGCCACCGCCGTTGAAAAAGGGGACAAGCACTGTTGCACTCTAAACTAACAATCAATATATTCCCAATGGACAAAGTCAAGCCCCGCCCTACATTTTTTCTTGTTCGTGAAGCCGTTTCACTTAGATATGCGTCACAATAGGGAAGAAAAGACTATCACAACTTCCATTACATGCCGAGTTTAATATTAATAATATCAATTTATTTGACCCTTTGAAATGGTTAAATACTGTAAATGTGATTCAGCTTAGGTGTGACAACCTCAATCATTGACAAGTGGGTACTCAACTGTGGAGAAAAACGGGGACAGAAACATGATGCCACGGCTTAGCATTTTGCCCTTTACAAGCACACTACCGATAGGGTCGATTGAGTTTCACATTGGGGATGTGACATCACGCAGCAATATTAGATCTTTCAGCTCATAAGTTCTTAAATAGGTGTTTCACTAAATCTCTCAGCCCTCGCTCAGTCTTCATCAAACTTTTATGTGTGTTCTCAGAATGGGGACACCAGCAGAGCACTCAGTGAGTGAACCTTGCAGGTGTGAGCCTGATCCAGGGGTGGAGGGAGAAGGCTGGGGAAGTGACACTCCAGCGGAGCCCTGCAACTCGCCAATCCCTCTGCTGCCTGCAGCAAACAAGAAGAAAAAGAAAAAGAAGAAGTATGCCATTTCTATGTTATGGTATTCAAATACTACCATTCAAAAGTTTGGTGGCGTTAAAGTTTTGTAGTTTTTGAAAGAAGTCACTTATTCTCACCAAGGCTACGTGTTGGTATTACACTTTAATTTATTCCTTTGATGGCAAAGCTGAATTTTATTACTCCATTCTTCAGTAATCCAAGATCCTTCAGAAACCAATCTAATATGCTGATGCTCAAGGATATTTGTGCTCAAAAAAATCTTCTTTTTATCAATGTTGAAAGCATATTATTTTTTTAAAAACTATACTTTTTACTGTCACTTTTGATCAATTTAATGCATTCTTGCTGAATAAAAGTGTTAATTTCTTTAAGAACCATCTTACTCAGTTGAAACATTTGAATTGTACATAACATATTACTGTAATGTCACACATTATTTAATACATTTGGTAACATGAACTAACACTGATCAATACTTATATAGCATTTATTAATCTAGGTTAATCATATATATTTTCATACAACAGTTCAAGTTAACTATAAATTAACATTAGAAAATGAATAATGACCACAACCCGGTCACAGATAAGTGCCAAGACAATTAATGAATGAATTAACAATGAACTATAGATTTTTTTTATATATATATAAATGAATCTACTATCTTAGTAGGGACTATTAATTTGGTGTTTAATCATTTAGAAGTGATATATAATTATTCATGAAGGCCGGAAGTGAAAAAGGCCTTGCATTCAGGTGTGCATAATTATTAACCAGGTTTTCTTTTACAGATAAAATGAGCCAAAAAAAAAAAAATTTAACTCAGACTGAAAAAGTCAAAAATTATTAAATGCCCATGACAAGGATGCAATACTAGAAATCGCAAAGTTAAGGCATGACCATTGGACTGTGAAACGCGCATTGGGCCAGCCAAAAAAACGTGGAGAAGAAAAGATACATGTTAATATCCATACCCGAATTAAGACATTTTTCACATCCAGCCTTTAATTATATATTACTTATAAATTATTAAATACAAAATTAGTAGGAGTTATTAAGATTGATGTGGTTTGGAATTGATAAAATATGCTTTGGGAAAAAAATGATCAGAAAATCAACTTGCATAATAATTATGCACGCACCATAGATTAATAAATGCAGTAAAAATGTTGATCATCAGTTAGTTCTTGATATTAAGTGCTTTACTCAATATTAGTAAATTGAACCTTTATTTAAATTGTATTTGGTTCCTTAAAATATCGATAACTATAAGCAATGTTAATAGGACATTTTAACAAGATTTTTATAATTAAACATAAACTGTTGTATAAAGGTTAACAAGGGAGCTTTTGAATTCCTGAACAATGCACAGGTCTGTCTCTTTGTCCTCTTCTTTTTCAGATGACTGTGGATAAATCTCACCAACTGCAAATATGAGAGTGGTGGGTTTTACTCCAAACATTTGTGGATATAGCCTCGCTTTGACTAAGCATTTGTGTTTATGTTGTGGCATGTTTTTTTGGTTTTTTTAAAGTGCGTCGTGCTGCTCGCAGATTTGGGCTACGAGAGGCTGCAGAAGGAGAAGACTGGACCCTGTTTTGGACCGACTGCTCTGTCTCACTAGACAGGGTCATGGATATGAAGCGTTACCAGGTATTTGCTGTCAAACATCATTCTTCTCTTGTTAAGGATCCTATTCGGTGTCACTCATTCCCCCTTGGCTAACAAGATGCTTAAATTTCCCCCACACAGAAAATCAACCATTTTCCTGGCATGAGTGAAATCTGCAGGAAGGATTTGCTCGCACGTAATATGAACCGTATGCTGAAACTCTTCCCGAAGGAGTACAACATCTTTCCTCGGACATGGTGCCTCCCTGCAGAGTGAGTCATTTTGAGTTCAAACATACGTTCGAGTTGCGATACAGATCTTTTAATGAGCATAAAATGAAAGTTTTAATCTTTTCCCCCACTCTCTCCATGTCCTTCAGTTATAGTGACTTCCAAGCTTACACCAGAGCCAAAAAGCATAAAACGTTTATCTGCAAGCCAGATTCAGGTTGCCAAGGTCGTGGTATCTTTCTTACCAAGTCCAACAAGGATATTCGGCCAGGAGAACACATGATTTGCCAGGTGTATATATCCAAGGTAACACAATGTTTATAAAGTCACAGTTACAACAAGAAGCCCCACTGTCAAAATACTAGATTCAAAAGATTATAATAAATAGGCACTGATAAAATGTCTTGATTTATTTTATTTTTATTATATAATTAATCTTTGTTTCTACAGCCGTTCATCATTGATGGGTTCAAGTTTGACCTGCGCATTTATGTGCTAGTGACCAGCTGTGACCCCTTTCGCGTCTTCATGTACAACGAGGGACTAGTCCGTTTCTGCACCACTCAATATAATGAGCCCACTGGCAGCAATGTGGTGAGGGACTTTAAAGAGAGTGAATAAACTTGAAATAGATTCATGTATTTTGTTAGTTACTATTGCTTAAAGCACATTGGTTCATAGCAGGTGGTTGAAAATGGCTTGTAATGAAATACTTCAAACCAGTGGTTAATGAGAGTTACGCGCAGCAAACATCCGTATTCTGTAAAACAGGTTGCATCGCTTGTGATTTCAGGTCATTTGTATGTGTTTTGTTAAATATAGATCCATTTTACTCAAGATTCCTTCAAAGGAGAGAGCAAAGATAGAACGTTTTTTTTTTCTTCTCCTCACTAACATTTAGATATTTAAATGGAATAAAATGGCAACAGTAACTAGGTTAGCTGATTACCTTAAGTCCATAGATAACTCTGTCAGTTCGTACACTCCCTGACAAGCGGATGCAATGAGGCCTGTTTTTATGTGTCTTCATATGACTGTTGGTATGAAGTCTACTAATTCTTTTATTTGCTCCTCTTAATGCAACTCTACAGGAAGATGTTTGCATGCACTTAACTAACTATGCCATCAACAAGCACAGTGAAAACTTTGTACGTGACGAAGATACTGGCAGCAAACGGTAAACCATATGTTCTCACAGAATATCATTTTCATGTTTTTCTTTAAAACGGTATAGAAAACCGTTTTTCTATTTATGTCTTCACAGCAAACTCTCCACCTTCAAGAAGCACATGGAAGACATGAGCTATGATACTGAGAAGATGTGGACAGACATTGAGGATGTCATCATTAAGACACTAATATCTGCCCACCCAATTCTCAAACACAATTACCACACCTGCTTCCCCAATCATGCATCTGGCAGTGCCTGTTTTGAGATCCTGGGATTTGATGTGTTACTGGACCGTCGACTTAAACCTTGGCTTCTTGAGGTTTGGACTCCTTTTGAGGCTTATTTTGTATAAGCATTTTGAAGTAGTTCATGCCGTTTTTAATTACCTGAGATTTCTAGATGTTACAATTTATGTGAATTGGTTTCATTCTAGCTGTGTGCAATCTTTGAAACTGTGTGTTTAGGTCAACCATTCCCCTAGCTTCACCACAGACTCCCGTTTAGACCGGGAGGTGAAGGATGGCCTGCTGTATGACACTTTGGTGCTGATTAACCTGGGAGCCTGTGACCGCAGGAAGATCACAGAGGAGGAGAAGCGCCGGGTAAAAGAGAGACTCCAGCAGAACCGCTCTAGGGAGGCCAGGTACCAGAAAGACCACAGCTGCACTTAAAGGGTTAGTTCACCCAAAAAGGAAAATTCTGTCATTAATTACTCACCCTCATGTCATTCCACACCTGTAAGACTTCTTCATCTTCAGAACACAAATTAAGATATTTTTGATGAAATCCGAGAGTTCTACTGTCGCTGTAGACAGTAATTTAACCACCACTTTCAAGGTCCAGAAAGGTATTAAAAACTTTGTTAAAATAGTCCACGTGTCGGCAGTGTTTCAACTTTAATGTTATGAAGCGACGAAAATACTTTTTGTGCTCAAAAACAAAAAGAAAATAAAGACTTTATTCAACAATTTGTTCTCCCCCCTGTCACTCTCCTACACTGTTTACTTCCAGGTTCTTCATCAGAACATGGGCTGAGTTATTTTTTTGTTTGTTTTTGTACACAAAATGCATTCTCGTCATTTCATAAGATTAAGGTTGGACCACTGCAGTCACGTCGACTGTTTTAATGTTGTCTTGAGCACCTTTCTGGACCTTGAAAGTGGTGGTTAAATTGCATATACCTCTCAGATTTCATCAAAAATATCTTAATTTGTGTTCCGAAAATGAAAGGTCTTACGGGTGTGGAACGACTTGAAGGTGAGTAATTAATAACAATTTTTATTTTTGGCTGAACTTACCCTTTATACACAGCACTAGTTTATGGAAGCCCATTTCCACCGTGCAATTTAAAAGAAAAGAAAAAGTAATTGCTGCTTTTTATCTCAGTTATAACTTTATATCTCACATTTTTTTAGTTAACCTCACAATTCTAACTTATTTCTCACAATTCCGAGTTTATGACTCACAATATTGAGTGCAACAGTTTGGTTCTGGAAGTCCATAGGGAAATTGATTTTTAGCGTTAACTTATAAACCCTTAAAAACAGATCTACTGTGAGCTACGAGGTTGTTAATCCATGCTATTTGCTTTATTTCAGCTTATTTTTAAAATAATCGTTTAAAAGCTGAATTCCTGGTAAAAAACTACATTACCCATGATGCTGTAAAGAAAATTACACCAGTCAGATTCAAAATTGCTCTTTAGCTCCACCCACTCTGATGAAGTGCTGCGAATAAACTTAAAATACATTGTTTTTATATAAAATAAACATTTGTAAATGAATAGTTTTATATTTCGCCATCGTTTTTAATTCGATTATGTTGTTTGTAATGCTTCATGGGATTGTAGTTCTTTCCGTCACTAAAGCCATTACATACAGTCAATGGACACAGAAATTCAGACTTTCCAAGTTTTCAATTCCAAGTTTATATCTCCCAATTTTGAAGTAACACCTCACAATTTGAACGTATTTTCTACAAATTGAGTTTACATCTCACAATTTTGACTTTTTCTTTGGAATTCTGAGTTTATATGTTTTTTTATATATGACAGGATCTGTCTATATCACGAAATGCTGATTATTAAATTACGAGAAATAAAGTCAGAATTGTGATATAAAAAGTCATTTATTGTTCTGTGGTGGAAACGGCCTTTCAAACTAGTTATATTGTGACTTGTGTTGTAACATACATTGTATATTAAGTGCCATGTGTGTTGTGTCTCATAAGGAATGAGGAGCTTCGTCAGTCTCAGGCTGCTAGTATGGAGCAGATGCAGAAATATGAGGCAAAACACATGGGTGGATTCCGGCGGATCTTCCCTCGGGAAGGAGGCGAGAAATATGAAAAGTATTTTCAACACAGCAGCTCTCTGTTCCAGGAAACTGCAGCCTCCAAAGCCAGGGAGGAGTGTGCCAGGTGCGCACATACTTCTTGTCGTTTTGCAGAAATTCATGAAGCTAATTGTAGACTAACAGCAGAAGAAAATGTTGATTCAAAATATGTATACTTGTAGGCAGCAGTTGCAGGAGTTGCGTCTGAAACAGGATCAGAAAGAACGGGAAAAGAAAGGATCACGTAAGCAGGATCTTCAAGGTGAATCTGCAGGAGAAAGAGCAAAACCAAGAAGAATTCAGCCTCCACACCAAAACCCCAATTCAGTGAGTCATTTTTAACTTGTGTTTATATGTGTACTTTAATGATCCATTGTTTGTTACAAGTTTCTTTGGTTGACCAAATGTTGGTTACTTTGACCTACCACTAGAGGGACCCTGGTGTCTATTTTTGATTATCACCAAAAAACTCATGAATAACTAATGAATTCCTTGTGGTCTTATCCATTTCTTTAGCTACCAGCTATGTTAGATCAGACCACCTTGAGGGGAGAGACGCCTGTTACTCTTGACCTAATAGATGAAGAGGAGGCAGAGAGAGTCCGTGAACTTAACCAACGAGAGACCCTGCTGCTGAACATGGGTGTGGTTAACCAGGTGCACCAGCTACTTCAAAGTGCCAATCATCTTACTGAACTTATCAACCACTCGCATGAACAAGCCGGCTTTCCTCCACACTGCAGACATGACCACAAGGTATGTGAAAAGAAGAACAGGGGAAAAAAGCCTGAATTAAATAGATGGTTGATGACTGTATGATTTTCTTTCTTTACTTTTTTTTTTCCAAATGAAAATCAATGGGGTGCAGTGTTATTTTAGTTTATATATATATATATTTATTTATTTATTCATTTTTTTAAATTAGCATAAATTTTGTTTTTAGTTTAGGTTTTAGTATTTTTGTTATGTGCTTTTGTCATTTTAATTTTTTTTCAGACTTCTATTTAGCTTTAATGTATTTTTATTTCAATTTTAGTTTTAGTAATTTTAGTACTTTTTTATTTCAGTTGGTTACCAAAGCAACATTACCAATTTTTTTAAGTTTACATTTTTCATATTTATTTATATATTTTTTTATTTCAGGTTAGGTTTTAGAGTTAACAGTAACAACACTTATCATATATTGTTTTGTACCCCATTGACTTTCATTGTATGGACAAAAACAGGTAAAAAACATCCTTCTTTTGTCTTTCCACAGAGGAAAGAAAGTTAAACAGCTTTGCAACGACATGAGGGAGAGTAGTTTCTCCTCTCTGACTGGACAATATTTTAACCCACCTTTAAAGGAGTCATGAACTGCATTTTTTTTTTAAATAATGTTCTGTGAGATCCACTTATAATGTTATCAAGATTTTTTACATAAAACTTACTAATTTAGAAGCAATAAGCTATTTTCTACCCTGTTTTTTTTACCCTCTCTTTCGAATACTCTGTTTTGATAGGCGTGCCGTTTTTAAGTAAATGCCCACTGCTATGATTGGGTAACCGTTTTGCTTAATAAAATAATTTTCAATGTTACATAGTTGAAACATTTGCCAACAATCTGAAACGTTCATGCATATCAAATATGATTTTTAAGTCTTGGTTGTGGCAAATAAAGTTTAAGTACAAGTTACCACAGTTATAATTAACAAAGGCTAACTTAAAGTGTTTAGTGTAAACGGAATTATGAATGTACCATCATTTATCACACTGTCATTCTTATAGGCTTTGATAAAGTGTTTTAAATCAAATGAAACATAATGTCTCACTGATGACAAAACAGGAAAGGAAAGGAAAGGAAAGAACAGCAGATCACAACTATTCAGTTTAACTGCAGCACTACAGTATAAATACTATAAAAGTATAAATATATATCAAATGATCTGTATCAGACAAAGCAATAAAACACATAAAAAAACACATGGTTACTCATACTTGTTGGCACTGCTTCATCTTTTATTTTCAGTCTCTCTGAAAAGCCTGCATCTTGTTTAAAAACGAATACGCAGTAAAAGAAGCGAGCAGCGAACTGACTGGAACTTAATAATTGAATAAAGTTCATCCACGCTTTTTTAATGTTAGGCACTTCAAAATGTCTTGTAATCCTCAGAGGTATCTCGAAGGTTTTGTTGCTGGAGTAATCCTGTGTTTGCATCTGTCGTATTGACTCCTACACGACATGCATGAATCGGTGGGGCTGAAGAGGCAATGATGTAGAAGTTTGTGTTCTTTTTCTGTAGAGGGGGTTTTCATTGCACTATGATGTAATAATTCTGAAACGAGTCGTTTTCTGAGCTTCAATAAAAGCTGTTTTTGTTTTGAGTTCTGAAACTTACAGGATATTTTTGTAGTATAAATACCTCTAATATGTCAAAAGATTATGTAAAATTTGATTTCTCAGTTCATGACCCCTTTAACATAAAATGTTCCTCCTTTTTTGTCAGTTCTCCTGATACATTACTCTCTCTATCCAGCTGGACTCCATTGCAGAGATTTCTTGGAGGCAGAAGAACCTCTGCACTATCATGCAGCAGCAGGTGTCTACAAAAACCAAGCCCTGCCTGCAGTGTGTGCATTCCCAACCGCTGCAAAACCGAAAGCCCTGGCCCTCTCTGGAACATGGTCTGCTCCAGCCAGTCCAGGCTGAACGGGCCGGTCTGACTCACTGTGGAGTGGAAGAGACGGCGGCGTCAAATGCAGAGCGGCAGTCGTCCGCTGGTCTAATGAAGGCTGCTAGTGCTCAGCGGGTGCCATTCACAAGTGATTACATTTTCGAATAGTTTCTGGCTCGTACTCCCATATCATAAATCTAGAAAGGAATTATTCATAGAAAATACACCTGTCTTCTTTCTCTGCTTCACAGTAAGTGGGTCTTTCTCTTGGCGTCACGGCAGTATGAGTTCCTCTTTGGCCGAGTCAAGAGCGAGAGCGTCGATGTTAGGAGTGCCTCTCCTCGCTCCAAGGCGACCATATGGCCCGATGATGCTCCGTGACCCCAAGTCTCTCTTCGTCATTTCCACCCCTGCTCCTCTTGTCCCAAGGCCACACCTCTCCCAGACCCTTCGAAAGGCCCCTCGCAGAGTCCCCCCACACGAGCACAGCCACTGACACGGGACGTGTACAAGCTCAACATAACCAAGTAAATCAATACTATAAGTATTGGGAGTATAGACTGTGGAAGCTGTTCAGTGAAAGCCAGTCAGGAGTAGAAGGTGAGATGGTGTGCATTCACTATCTGTCTTCCACACTGGAAATGTGAAATTTCTCTCTTTGCTATTTTCATTATAAAGCCATTTCTCAAGTTTGTCAACTAATTTGTAACATTTAGTCAGGAAACTTGATTTTGGACGATACAGTGGGCTGGTGCCTGCTGTAGCCTTTTTAATGTTTTTTTTTTAGCAAATATTGTATGTAAACATGCCATAAGTGAATGATTTTAATATAAAATAATGCGAAAGCACTTTTATACATTCTTTGATTTAACACAGCCTTTGTAAGCTATTTTCATGACTTCATGTCATACTGAGCCAATACGAATAAACATTTCAATTAAACATTTTTATAGTATTTTGTTTATTAGTTCTAGCACGCAATTTCTTACTCGTAAAGGAATTGCCCCAAAACTTCAAATTCTGTCATCATTTACTCACCTTCTTGTTCTTTCAAACCTGTAAACTTTTTTTTTTTTCATTTGCAAAACACAAAAGATCATTTTTGTAAGCCAGTGGGTTGAGATACAATGTTATTTGGATACCAATATTCTTCAAAATATTTTCATATGAGTTCTTCAGAAGAAGTTTAGGTCATACATGTTTGGACATGAGAGTGAGGAATAATTTTTATTTTGGGGTTAACTATTCCTTTAAGTTTAATTCTGTGCTACAAAACAGATTTAACATATTTACTAATATATATCAGACTTTCTAAATAAAAAATGACTTGCTGCTAAAGTTGTTTTAGCAACAAGTAAACTCTCCACTACATGTTTACCAAAAAAATCATTAGACCTAGATAAAAAAAAAGGTTTGTATACTATGAAAACATAATGTATTTGTATTATTTTTAAAATGTATGTCATCATAAATAAACAACAAAAAAGACATAAAGAGGACAATCATACAAAATTACGGGTAGTTTGGTCGACTGTACCAGCGTCAAATGCTAAGCATTACAATTAATTAAATTATCTAAAAAACCTTTTATATATTATTGAATTATTTAAAAAAAAAACATTTATTTCAGCTATTTCTAACAAAAACAAAATTTAAAAACAAAAAAATTTGAATTAAATTATTACGTATATTTCTAAGTGAATGGGATTTACTTTATCGCACATAAGAGCAAACTGCTTGCCGAAATCCGTGTGTAATTTCATAGTTTTGCATCATCTTAACCTTATGAAATTAGTTTGGTGAATTATTTAAAATTATTACATTGATTTTTTTTAAATCCTGTCTGGTGGTAAGCTTATGAGTTCAGATATGAAGAGTTTCTTAATTCCTTTTTTAAATGCATTTGGCTTCAACGATGCACATAGTAGTTCGCATTTTAGAGCTGTATTATAACATACTAATACTAATGCGATATAATATTAAAAACACTCATTAATAATTTTGTTTTCCAAATATATTATTATTAAAGAATAATAATATATGAAATAATAGGTTTATTATTTTACAGACAAAAGCAGATAATAATAATGCTTCGTTGTTTTATAGCAAAATGCAAATTAAATGCAGAAGCAGAGGTTGTCTTGATACAGAAAAGGCCTACGCTTAATTTCGCGTGGCTTGATCTAATAGTGCATAAAATGAAAGCAGTAAAATCTAATTAGTTGCTCTGGTCGTAAAGTAACTGTGGTATGAAAATATCTTGCAGCTGTTCAGCACCGCGTTGTTTGCTTTCTCATTTTCTTCACATAATTACTCCGTTCTCCTCACCTTTCCCCCTCACGGTGCGAACAGAAAAGGAGAGAAAAACCACCAAAATAGCATACACTCAAAAAATGTTTTTTGTTTTTCGATAGTCCAAGTAAAAAATACAGTCAAAAGCAAACATTTTTGGTAGTTGAATGTTTTTCCGCGCATGGATTCGTTAAGAATATTACATTAACTCTCTCACTGTAGACGAGCAGATTTTTGTCGTCCTCGAATGAATTCGAGTGAACTTACAATATTCACCACAAGATGGCAGTGTTACTCTAAAAGCAGAGGATAACTCGCCAATCCCCATTCGAGACGTTTTTCTCGTTTTTCAAAAATATTCCTTTGACTTTTTAAACTTTTTATTCTCAAATACATTAACAAATCTTATGAAACAATTACATAAATTACCAAATATTAAAAGTACCCTCTCTCTCACATTCTGTTGGCAAGTTGGATATAAGCACGGGTGGTCTTTTCTCAGCTTCTCTGAGTTGACTGATATCATTTCCACTCACTCTGTACTTCATAGCGTTTTCTAAACGAATACAGAAGTAGCCTAATTATAGGAGGATTGCAATAGACTTATGGACACACAAATATATCATCAAAACATTAACATGAACGTAATTACAAATATGGTATATTTTTCTTCACAAGATGGACCTGCATAAATTAGTTTTTGTTATCCCACTGGAAACATATCGTTTGTCGTATGCATGTGCTGGCACTGAAATGGTTTACCAATAACTCTCCTACTCCGCCTTCCCCTCTCAGAACTCCCTCTCTCCCCTTTTTTCATCTCCCCTTTTCAGTCTCTCCTGCTCTTCCTATCACAAGATCGCGCTTTGTCTGTTTGGAGATGGCGTGTCCATCCAATGATATAAGGAATCAATAACTGACGCTGAAATGCAACTCACTATCAAAGAGAGTAAAAACTATTTATTGCTCGGGGACCATCACTAAGGAGTCATGTGGGTGCAGCTACGGATACATTTGTTTGCGTGAATATTTACGACATTTCATGCATATAATTTACACCTGGATGAATTCATTTTGGTTGTAATAATAGGACCGCATTTGCTCAAAAACATTATTCAGCCTGATCTCAATACAGTTGTCAAAGTTCCTTCTTCCGGAAGTTGATTTTACAAGCAATGAGTTCTTACTTCGTCAATTCCCTCTTCAGTAAATTTAAAGGAGGCGATTCTCTGCGCTCCAACTACTATGATTGCTCAGGGTACGCGCCGGATCTTGGAGGCAGACCATCTGTGCTGTACAACACCGGATCTGCGTTTCAGCACGCGGCTCAGTTCCCGGAATTCTACCACCACGGAACATCATCGTTCTCCCACGCGTCTTACCAACAGAACCCGTGCGCAGTCGCTTACTCCGGAGAAGCCACGGGAAACATCTTGGGCCAGGACACTTTACAGAGACAGTCGTTCTTCAGCGCACCAGATGCGGATTTGACGCAATTTGGGGATTGTAATTTAAAGGTCAACAGTATCAGGGATGATCTGGAGAGTGCAGAGCCGTGCACAGCGCAGCTCTTCCCATGGATGAGACCACAAGGTGAGATGAGTGTCTGTTGCAGTCTCACTTAAAACACGATGGTAGGCCACCTTATTACCCCCAATTAAACGCTTTATGGCATCTATAGATTAGTGAGGAATTAACACCCCTTAAGAAAATCCGGATACACATTGTTTAATGGCAATAAACTGTGAGAGTTTTAAGACTTTGTTGTTTTATTTCATTCACAGAGATAGATATAAGATCAGTCAAACGCTTTCAACGGAAATAACGCATCTTTTCCCACACAGCTACCGGCCGGAGAAGGGGCAGGCAGACCTACAGCCGCTACCAGACGCTGGAACTGGAGAAAGAGTTCCTGTTCAATCCTTACCTGACCCGCAAGCGGCGCGTCGAAGTATCTCACGCGCTGGCCCTCACCGAGAGGCAGGTGAAGATCTGGTTTCAGAACAGGCGCATGAAGTGGAAAAAAGAACACAACAAAGACAAGTTTCCCAGCAGCAAAGCGGAACAAGAGGAAATTGAGAAGCAGAGGCAAGAGGAGAGCCAGGTATCAGAAAAACACACATCAGGAGAAGATGACTCGGAGACTTCCAGTAATTCTAAATAGTCCGTTTACTGTAAAAGAAAACCAGCGCTGCGATTTAAATCCAAGGTTGAAGTTCGAAAGGACGTCTGTCGACACGAGGCTATCGAATACGAAGCCAATCATGTATTACATTTCTGCTTTCCAACTGCTTTGAATCAGTCTCAGCTTTGTGAGGTTCCACTGGTGTGTTTGTCCTCGAGTCCTGTTGGGTGAGGGCAAATGAGGTCTGCATCAGGAGTCACAATTCAAGATATTTTCTCCTCACTTACAGCATATAACAGCATTAGTGAGTGCATTACTGTACCTCTTACTGTAAGAAACTGCACTTATTGTGATTTAATTACTGTTCGAAAAATGATTATTAAGGTTTACAAATCTACAACCGAACTACCTAATATATGGGTCATTGCGTCAATCATTTTGTCAGTGTATCCATGCGTTCTGCTTTCCTGAGAGGGGATGGTTCAAACGCACAATGTTGTTCTTAAAATGCTGTGTAAATATTTGATATTGCAGTTCCGTGGAAGCACTGTTCTGTTGTGTTTTCTATTGTCTTTAACTGGAAGTGGTTTCTGAAAGAAGCCACAATAAAATATAAGAAAAGAATCCCTTCGTCGCCTTTGTTCTTTTCTTCCCCTTCCACAGGATTGTCTTCAATGAAACGTTCTTTGTCTTTTTCTTCAGAACACAAACGCTCAAATTATTGTCACACTTCACAAGCCGAGTAAACGAATATATGTAACTGGAAATAGTTTTTCATCTGTGATCCTCAAATAAAATTAAGTAGCAGACTGTAACTCAATCTATTAAAAAATGAAATTGAGTCAATTGTAAATCAGTCAAATAAAAAGTAAATTGTAAGCCAATCGCATATTAAAAAGGGACCCTATTTCACTTTCTCTCGGGATTGTAATAAACAGGGGTGGCCTAGTAGTCTGGTAAAAAGTTTCAAAGGTGTTTAAAGGATCTGAGGATCTTTTACAGTAGCCTGACTGAAATGAAAATTGAGAGTTAAAGCCATAAAGGCTTAAAGCCATGACCATATATGCAATCAATAATATTAATGAACAAATACTGTTTTTCTAAATCACATATCACGTATATATTGACAGCAAAGTGTCGAACAAAACCATTTGACCCCAAGCCAAAAGTTCAATATGAGCACTTGGTTTCATGCAGGCAGTTTACAGGCTTTTATTACTCTGGTTGGATTCCCGAGCAGTCTGGTCTCAATCTCTGTCTCGTCGTTTATGAACAGCAAGTGCCAGATGCCTCTTAATTGTGCAACCTTTCCTTCAGAGCTTTTGGCTGCCTTCAGTCTATAGGACATTCATGGCCTGAGATTAAATATTTGAAGATACTGAACTCTCTCCTCTGTGTACACTCTGGTCTATAAATGTGTAATATACTCTGCTAGTCTGTGTTTTTAAATTTATTTCATATTCGTTGCGTTTGTTGAAATAAAAAGATCAGCTAGGTGATTGTTTGCTTTGAATGTTGTCCTAAAATGAATCTAAAATACAATACATTCTCATTGATCTATTATTTTAAGCCAAAGATATCATATGACGCACAAATACAAAGTTCTGAATCTCTAAATTCTATTAAAGTCGTAGAATAGAATACATGAACCTCAATAAGAGCAACATGAATGCTTCGATAGCAGTTTGTTTGCTTTTTCTCATATTTAATTGAAGAAATTAAGCTGTATGTAAACAGAATGTAAGCCGAAATGTTTTCCAATTATATAGAACTGTATTAGATCGTTTTGTTGAAGAATGGAATATGAAATATAAATTAACGAATTTCATTGTACATTTCGATGTATATTTAGAGGTAGCCTGCATCAATTCCGTTATTTTGGCAAAATGTGATCTGCATTTGTATTCGTGTAAAAATGACTCAGCCATTGAGCAGTGCACGAACAAGCAGAAGAATCTTGAATATTATAGAAAAAGATTATTATGGCCTATATGGGCCGTATTATTATTATTAAACGTGCAAATTCTGCATGTTATTCTTTGATCAAAACATTAACAAAAGTATTAATGTATGCAAAATGTAGGCCTACGTGTTATAAGAATAAGCATTATTTTAAAACAAAAATGTATATAAACACAGGAACTGATTTAATGCTGAAGACTTATTGAGCCGCACATTCAATTCAAGTTTCAGAGCTTTAGAGAAACTTTTTAACTTCCAAAGAACGATAAAGCATAACTATATAGCCAGTGGTTCTTACTATAAGGGAACCATAATGCTGCAAACTTTCTTTTCTGTGTCCAAACTGTCCACGAAATGTGAAACCTAGTTTTGATGTTGTCAAGAGGCTATTCGGAAGAAGAAGAGCTCTTTACTGATAATGGTTTAAATTGTGTGCAGCTGTATTTCGGGTTTTTTTTTTTTTCTATGAGCAAGGCATGAAGACATCTTGAAATCAAACTTTACTTTTCAAGTCCATATTTTTAAAGAAAATGGATAAAACGAATATTGACGCCTGAATATTAGCGTTTTATTTAGACATTGCTAATATGGAGTCCTATATACTATATAAGTGTTGTACTATATATAAACATTGTATATATATATAACATCAATATTATATCACACATTTTGTGAAGTTTTTATCCACTATGAAAAGCTGCCCATTTTCATGGTTCTGAGAATATCAAGATCACAATCTAAAACAATCTCACGTGAGCGACTAAATATTTATCTCCAGCTGTAACGTAATCCTAAATTACTAAAAATGTTAAATAAAGTCCAACATATTATTCCACACTTCGCTGGGCCTTTCATCTGATATCATATGGGCAAATAGCATAATCTGACCCACTTTTATTGGCGAAAATACTTTAAGTATATATAATGCAAAAAGACTCAAGTGTGTGTGTGTGTGTGTGTGTGTGTATGTATTATACACACCGTTTTCTGGCTCAAATCCATAACGTGTGGCCTATTATCAGAACCATGCGTGCATGCATTAAAATTTCCTATTAATAAGTAAATGTATATGTTTTTAAATAAAACAGTTTAGGTTCTTTAAAATGTGTTAACGAATTCAAATACATTTAGACTCTTATATTAAAGAAATGTATTTTATTACACTACATTCAATTATATATTCAATATAGGCCTAATTCTGCGTCTTGTGCCATCTAATTTTCTCATACTTTTGACACAATGGAAATGACTCATTTCAAAACACATAGACAGAAAGAGACGCTTATATTACGAAGATGAAGTTATTATTACATTTTAAGAATACAATAACGAAAAGCACTGAAATTCATACTCTAAATGAACAATGCCAAATTAAAAAAGAAATTCTATATTTTATTTAGCAGTCTATTAAACAAAAATGTAGACTTCAAATTCAAATACAAGCTTGTTGAGTTGTCTCGCAATAAATTTAAACGAATATAGAGAGGACACAATGTTACACGTTACACTTGAAATGAAAATAATTCTGAATATATACCTCATATGCTGCTTTGGGGCCTTTTTTTGGACAGCACGCGCTGCTGATCTTCAAGAGCATTGCCTTCTGGAGGGTATAACCTACACAGACCATGCTCGGTCACTTTTGGGTTATACTGTTTTATTGCCCCAATAAATGTCGGAAATAAGTGTTTGTTCGTAGATACAGGAAGCAATTCTTTCCTCCACGCATGTTTAGTGCTGTAAAAAGCTTTCAGGTTCCATTTGTCTATTCTCTAAAAGTCACCTGACAAAAGAACGCACACCATTGAGAAAGAGGGAATGGTGCTCTTTTATTTTAGTGTAATTGGTCCATTTTAGCCACAACCGGCCAAAAGAGCCTCCAATCCTATAAATGGAATTCTTTTCGTATTATTCGTTACTTCATTTTCTGATTAGTTATAAACATTGCAAAACCTTTGTGTAGGTGGACTATTAACCATGTATAAAACTGAAATCTAAAATTCTATAAGCCAATAGACTTAATTCATCTCCAAAAAATAATGCAGCCTTTATCTTTGACTGTTAATGAAGTGAAGTCGTGCTTTTTTCTCTTTTAACGAATAAAGATGGCGGCGACCGAGTTGCTGCTGAAGCAAAGCAATAAACTCACAGCTGTTTATGAAAATTTACAACTTTGTGATAGAACTTTATGTGTGGTTCTGCCAGTGGATTGGCTGACAGGGGTCACGTGAGCAGCTCTCAGTGAACATGAACTTTTTATGATTTCCCAAGTGGCTATAATGCAGCATTCTTTTGGTCAGGGCGCAGTCAGTAGCACCTCTGTCCTTTATGTTTTTTTACGTTTTGTTAAAGCTGAAGGAAAGACAAATTCTTTTGAGCTGCAGGGCGAATTGTGCGCGTTAATATGGATGGAAAGCTCGACGTCACGTTATTACGAAGCGTCTGCGTCTTTAGATTTTCACATCAGCTAAGAGTGCAAGGGTCAAAATTCACTGAGGACCTTAGTTCATTCTTCTCTAATTTGTCAAGTTTTAACTCCAGTACATCAACATATACGGTACGAGATCCAGGTTAATCGACGAATCTGCGTGATTGTTTTGGATCATTCCACTGAAGCGGTGATGAACGGGAAAGGAAAGGTAGGACTGGACCTATGGGCTCTTTTACTCTTCTTATTGCAGCGATGTCATGATGCACACCGATGTGCACAGATTTCCTTGCACAATATGTCTTTTGTATAACAACACAAACAGATTAAAGATAGATCATTCAAGTAGATAAGAACTGGTATGAACATACAGAAAGACTTCAGGCGTCGTAAGATGGTTTCTGTTTGCGGCATGAGGTGTGTCGCAAATAGGCCTATTTGGATCGATGTTTTTTTAAATGCTGACTGTTTTATTTGGCTAAAAATATGTGCTTAAAAAGAAGTATTATTTACTGAGTTACAAGATGGCCGCTGCATTCAAATAATTCTTATGAGATTTACAATAACTTTGAGTTTACAAATCTGCTTCTTAGGAAAAATCTCAGTTGCTTAGGAAAATTCTCAGTTTCTTAGGAAAGGCGATTCATCCGTTAATCACTTTAACCTGCAAAGTCATTTTGTGTTTTTGTTTTGTTTTTTTAAACTGTAAAGTTGGATGTAAAAGTTAAATGTTTCAGCTATTGTTATTGTTTGAGCTATTGTTATTGCTCAAAGTGATAAGTGTTATTGTTCATCACTGATGCACATCAGTGATAAGTTCATGTTTTTGAGGACATTTGTGAACACGATTATGCCTCAAAGCTTCAACAGCACTCTAATTGATGTTGAGGGGTTTTGTTTTTTTGGGGGGGAAACATGGAGTACTTTGTAACAGCTTTATTTTTGTTTGAATAATTTGGTCATTTTGAATCTGAATAACCAAAATAATGTTTGATTTTTAATTACAATCACATGGGAAATTCTTCTGGAGAACCATATCTTTTCTCAATTCTTGCTCTGTGATGTCATCTAGTGACGAGATTTGGTAACTGGTCTGTGTCTGTGTTTGGGTGTTCTCAGCATGTGATCTGACTGACTCAAAGACCTCTATAGCATCCCTATATAGTGTGTTTAGCCAATGTCTACAATGAACTAATCGACAAATGCAGTTTGGGAATTGTTAATTCCTTGAGTCTAATTTTAATGGTCTTTAATTTTGATTATTTGACGATATTTTGTGTTTCTCTGCTCTTAGAAATTGACCTTGCACTGAAATTGTGTAATGTCCTAGTTAATAAGCATCTTCTTTCTTTCTTTCTTTCCTTCTTTCTTTGTTTCTTTCTCTCTCTCTCTCTCTCTCTCTCTCTCTCTCACTCTCTCTCTCTTTCTCTCGGTGTATGCTATTAATACTAGCCTATATAATACGAAAAGAAGGAATGAGTAGTTTTGTATCCTCTCAGATGGTGAGGAAAAACTAATATCATACTTAACATTTACTTAATCATACATTTAATATTATTCTAATTATAAAGACAAAAGAATCGCTGCAGAATATACTAGAACGTTCCAGCCATCCGAGGGAAAAACTCACAACAATAACGTCATCGAGTACTTACGTACTGCAGCCTATCGATATTCAATATTACCTCCAAAGATCAATTTTTATTAATTTACAAAACAGAATAGTGATTAATGGTTAGATTTTTTTTTTCTGAGAGGTTTCCTTTCGCCTTAACTAAAGGCTTAACTCGTATAGCCTACTTAATTAATTAAATATTACAATTTAAAGAATGTTTAATTTATTATTATTATTTTATATATACATTTTTATATTTCAGGGTCACTAGACATTACAATTTGCAAATAAAACTTTGACGTAGTCTATTTCAAACAAGACGACAACAAAGAACAGGGCATGGACTGACTTATAAAATGGAAGTGATAGGTGTAGCCCATAGATTTTAATCGTGGATTATTGAGTTTGCAATTTTCTTCTGTTTACCATTTATGCATGGTTTATTGATATAGGAAAATAGCTTGTTTTATGTCCACTGTGTTACATGATGTATTGTTGAAGAAGCAGGTTTTCATGTTGAGTTCCCTAAATTTCCTGTATGGAAAAAAATTACACAATATTTCCATATACAATGTGAAAGCCATTCTGTACGGTAAACTAAGATTGATCGATTGATTGATTTTAATGGTTTGTAATGATTTGAAAGGCCTATTGAAAATGCGCCCAAGTTATAACGTCTAAAACGAGCATAATTACTCTTTGTAAATCAGCGTAAGTTGTGCTGGGTTATTTTTTGCTTTATAGCAAGAGAATGCGCCTCATGTGTAAACAACGACGGAATTAGGCTAAAGAGGGTAAAGGTCAGTACAAGTTCGTGTTGGAGAGTGAGAGTCCGTCTGTGCTTCTCTGAAATTCCCTCGTGCACCTGAATTGAGCCAATTAGATGTCTTCATAAACAGATTTTCAAAAAATGTGAGCATTGGACATTTTTGAATGAAGAATGACGTGCAGTTGTACACATGGGGTATGGTGAGGTTTGCAGAACATTTCGTTAAAAAATAGAAAATGTGGCGGGAAAATTAACTATTAACCACATACTCGTATAAAGTAATAATTTATTGATATTATCGCATTTTAGATTTCCTTTTTTTATCCATTATGTTTTTCTTTTTGCGGTAAACGGAGAAAAACACTTGCGTCTGAGTGTTTAGATATGCCCTGGGGATTCCATTCTGTGCAACAAGAGGGCCCCCACCACACGTTATCCTGTTGTCAGAAGTGCTCGGGATTGGTCAGGCACTGATCAGCTGGTCCGTTTCCCCGCGGTCTCAGATTGGCACCTCGCCACCCCCCTTCGGCTAAAACCAAATCTCAGATAAAGTAATGGCAAAAACCACTTGGACTATAAAACACAACAAATCATAACAGTCGGACAATAACACTGGCCACCCCATGAGTTCCTATTTCGTCAACTCAACTTTTCCCGTGTCTCTACCCGGAGGACAGGAGTCTTTCTTGGGTCAGATACCGTTATATTCTTCTGGATATACAGATCCTTTAAGACATTATCCAAGCGCTACGTTCGGAGCTACCAATGTCCAGGACAAGGTTTACACCTCCTCGTATTACCAGCAAGCTGGGGGCGTTTTTGGGAGAAGCGGATCCACCAGTGCTTGTGACTATACAACAGCCAACATTTACCGAACCGCGGACCGTTCGTGCGCTATCGGAGGTCTGGAAGACTCGCTGGTCCTAACCCAGGACCAGTGCAAGACGGACTGCACTGAACAGGGTACAGAGAGATATTTTAACAGTGAAGACAAGCCGTGTACCCCGGTTTACCCGTGGATGCAGAGGATGAACTCGTGTAATGGTAAGACACGTTTGCCACTGCTCAGTTTTGCATGTTATAGAGTGCCACACTACTTTCCTCTACGGCTCTATGTCAACATAGAAAAGAGAGATAGACATAGTCTGCAGTGTTTAGAAAAAGTTATTCCCAGGTAAAATGAATTGGCAGCGGATGCAGAAGCCTTTAAGCTTCATCCTGAATATTGCGCTTAAAGTCTTCCACATTTTTGTGATCCGTTAGAGTAAGATACACTCAACTGAATGACTTTAATATAATTTCTTCTTTTAAAAAAATGCTTGTCTCACGTGTAAATAAAATGCAGGTGTCAAATCTAGTGTCTTTGCAGTAATAACAGTCTGCGTAATGTTAATAATTTACTATTTGCGTTGTCCTGTTTGTATGTTTCCTGGATGTTGACGCATGTCTTTCTTTCACCTTTTTGACAGGAATGCCCGGTAGCACTGGCCGCAGGGGTCGTCAAACCTACACTCGGTTTCAGACTCTTGAACTGGAAAAAGAGTTCCACTTTAACAGATATTTGACCAGAAGGAGAAGAATTGAAATATCGCACGCTCTCTGTTTGACGGAACGTCAGATAAAGATATGGTTCCAAAACCGTAGAATGAAATGGAAAAAGGAGAATAAAGTGATGAACTCCGCAAAGGGCAGCGAGGAGGAGGATGGTGGAAAGGCGGGGTAAATGTTAAAAGGCAGCTTATGACGAAGCCCTGGAAACATTGTACATAACATAGCCTGTAGTTTCCATTAATAAGTAATGGTCTGTCCAACAAGAAAAAAAACTACCTAATAAGTTTTATGTTGCCCTAAAAAGCTTCAAGAGAGACTTTCTTTTTTTTCATAAAAACAGGCGTCTAAATCACCTCTGTGAAGACGGTCAAAGATATGGGAGGTGCTTTTACCACAATTATATATTTTGCTGTATTTGGCCTGTATCTAAACTAATAAGATAAATGCTTTCTCGCTGTTTGAACATTCTAATGCCTATAATTTGAAAGAAAACATGACTTAATGTTTAAAACTTCGGGATTAAAGGTCTTACATTGAATATGTGTTTCAATCCATGTTGTGTGCTAGAAAAAGAAGAAAATGGGACGTTTTGATGCTTAATTTATTGGGTCGTCACTTTTGTGTATGTGTATGTGAATGCACCAAGAATAATACGTTATCATACTTTGTTAGCAATGTCATTTTGTCAATAAAATGATTGTTTAACAATTGCTGTGGTTTATCCTCCTTTATGCATGGGCGTCTTCTCAATGAGCCAGAGATATTTCATTATCAGCTTTATTGTGCTATAAAATATTTGATCTTATAGACATCTGCTATATAATATGTATCTATATATATTTTAATTTCCAACTCTTCACTGCCTCGAGCCAAACCGGCCAGTTTAACGTAAGAATCTGGCCTATTTTTTATTTTTATTTATTTATTCATTTTTTATTTATTTTGTAGATCCATGTCTTAATTTGACTCTAAAAAACTAGGTTGACTAACCTATGCTAAGAAGCCACATATTGATACGGTTTGGTATGGAATCACTGAATGAAGTTGTTGTAACACCCAAGATTGCTTTCAGAGTTTAAAACTAAAAAAATTAAAAACGACTTGAAATATTCACTCTTTGCCTTAATTTAGCGTACATCTGTTTATAAATACGACTTACTGTTAGTGTCCCAATAGCATATAGTGTTACAAAATTATGCAGCAAAAAGGCTTTCCGAAATGGGCAGGTGTTTGGTCATTTTACAGTTCTTCCAGTAGGTGACGCCCTCCGCTAACGTGGGATGTGGCGCTCGATGGGGAGGCACCATTGAGTTGAACCTAACGATCATCATTTCGTCATCATTTGTAACCATAGAGCATGAATTACCTCTTGAAGTCATCAGAGAGAATTTACGACTGGTCAACAAAGGCACGTGATGCCCTAACGCTCTCCCATATTTGGCCGCATACATGGCAAAAACGAAGTACAGTGCATTGCTATAATTCATTATTACATCATAAATTGTGCGGCGCTGGATTTTAACGACCAAGATCTACAAATCAAGACATTTTAAAACATCCAAATGAGCTCTTATTTTCTAAACTCGTTCTCAGGGCGCTATCCAAATGGGTCTGACTATCAGTTACTAAATTATGGTACTAACGGCGCTATGAACGCTTCTTACAGGGACTCCACCAGCATGCATTCCGGGTCTTTCGGTTACAACTACAATGGAATAGACCTTAGTGTAAATCGTCCCAACAATGGCCATTTCGGGGCAGTTGGAGATAATTCTCGCTCTTTCCAAAATCCGGGTCAGGAGACCCGGTACAGACAGTCGAGCTGCTCGCTCTCGTCTCCAGATCCCATGTCTTGTGGCACCAGCGAGAGTCTGGAATTGAAGGGTTCATCTCCTCCATCTGATCAGAGCACACCAACCGGCAACAGCAGACTCACCAACAGCAACAATCTCACCAGCAGCAATAGTACACATTTTGCGGACACAGACGAGACCAATGTCTCGTCCGAGACCGAGGAAGGAGCACAGACCACCACCAACACACGTACGCAGAAGCAAGAATCTGTGGCGACCTCGACTACAACACCTAACGACGGTCAAACTCCACAGATATTCCCATGGATGAGGAAGCTGCACATTAGCCATGGTATACACATTGTTCTTTTTTATGTAGGCATGATCAAATGAAAATTGTAAAGCCTTATTTTGATGATAATAGTTAAAGAAGTTAAATTATACGCATGTTTTTCTCCTCAGATTTTTATAAACTACCATATTCGTTTAGAACTAATGTTTGTCTTACAAAAAAAATTTGACGGACCATTGATTTCATCTAAGTATAGGTTAAATTGAGAATAACCACTCTATCTGGGAGGTGACTGCATGTAAAATTATTGTGTAGCAGCCATAAAATGCAATGGTAGGCTACTAAACTACACGCTTGAATATAGTCTACATAGCAGTCCAACATCCATAATGTAACGGACATTTAAGTTGATGGCTTGGTGATGTTTGCTTATTATCTCTTTGCCCTTGCTTATGCCAGATATGACTGGACCTGATGGAAAACGGGCTCGAACAGCTTACACGCGCTACCAGACGCTCGAGCTGGAGAAAGAGTTCCATTTCAATAGATATCTAACACGCAGGAGGAGAATAGAGATAGCTCACGCTCTCTGCCTCTCAGAGAGGCAAATCAAAATCTGGTTCCAAAATCGCAGGATGAAATGGAAGAAGGACAATAAACTGAAGAGCATGAGTCTCGCTACGGCGGGGAGCGCTTTCCAAAATTGAGCATATCACGTCAACATTAAATGGGAAAATTCGACTACTGTTACAGCGCTGCACCTTTCAGCTTGTTGACATCACCTGACGACGTGTGATTTCCCCCGTGTAACTCAAAATTGTCAGCTCTTGAATATTGTTATCACATATGCTAAACTAGTTACAATTGCCATAAAATGAGTGTGAATGTCAAGTGTGTCAAGTTTATACATTCGTGGAGGAAAGCATGTTCCATGTGAGCTATTCGTGCAACGTATTCTAGACCTGTTACAAGAATTATGTACAGTACAACTCGCACTACCTAACTATCTTAAGTGATAGTGTAAAAAAAGAGAAACTTTTGTTGTATCCTTGAACTTGTATTGAAACGTCATGTATTATTCACGCAACATGCTATATTCTTGTTATGTGCCGGGCTTTTTGATTTCTCGTATCGCGAGAAAAATAATCTTTTCGCACTTACATTTGTGTACTTAGGCTGCAGCACAAGATTACTTTGGGCTCGTATGATGTCCAATGAAGAATGTCTTTATACAGTAGTGACCAATATGTTATTTGTAGTGCACAACGTGAGTTATGAACGTTCTGTGTAAAAAAAAAAGTTTTGTCATTGACATGTTGATGGTATCTCTGCCATTTTTTTTGTATTTGTGTCTAAACTGAAAAGGAGTTGATCCCAAAAAGAAAAATAAAGTTTTCTCTCAGTCATACATGAAAGTCTGTTTTTGTCTATAGGCCTGTTTGGTTAGTGATCCCAACATGGGCAACTAGCTCTCATTTCACCCGCCTGATATTTTACACTTTAAATAGTTGATTTTCTCTTAAATGAAAATGTATGCAATCTTAAATTAAGTTAATGTGTTCAGTTGCATTTATAAAACAACGGAGAGTCCATTGAGTCATTCAGTTTTTGCTTCGCTCTGCGATGAAACTTTGGATCTCGGTACAGAATATGGCTCAAAATGGCCATATCCAAACTCAGCACTTATGTGTCACAGCATATTAACTATATTTTAATGGTTATTTCATATATTTATTTATGTTTTTGAATGAAACACAACAGACAAATCATCTACCCTGACTATTTTCTTCTGAAGTCCAGTCCATAACACCAACATGTAGCTCTTGGTAGCTCTAAAAAGTCACGTGAGGTCCATAAAGTTAGTTTTATGGTTTTAGGGGGGTTGACAATGTGCTTCATAATTCACATTCTTGAATGTAACTGACTGTTTAACTGCTTCAGCGGGATTCTAAAGGTTGTGGGCAGCATGCGGAGTCTTCTCAAACTGGACAGTCGTTATATCCCATGCTGACTAGGCTGTCAACAAAGATTTTCATAATATTTCTGCTGGATGTGAAACGATAAGATGTCTTCTTGTAGTTCTCAAGTAAGTCTCTTTCTTAGCTTCAGATGCTCATTCTTTTAATTAATTGCTTTCAGAGGATCAAGCATTTTAGCAAATTTTCTATTTAATTTAAATGTCAGGGAATTGTACATTCAGTGATAAAAAAAATACATTTGTAAACTACAGTAGATTTTGACTCGGTCAAAAAAATGTTATAATAATAATAATACAAAATGTCATTAACCTTATGGCTGCATGCATAAGTGCAAGTTGGACCGGTGAAATTTGTATTAGCGAAGCTGTTTATTTTGCGTGGATTATGGAACATATTTCATCCTTAAATTTTCATTGATACCCGAAGAGATGAATCTAAAAATTCTTTCACTTTTACAACATAATCTACTACACAACAGATTTCCAAAAATTTGGAATAGTGACATTTTATCATGGTTAAACATTCATAGGCAGAGAAAGTTAACACGGTAGATTTTGTTGGTATTCCAAGGCAAATTGTTTGATCAGTCAAGCAATCTGAAAGATTATATATACATATTTTTGTTCTACCCACTTTGGTGTATCTGCACATTATTGTATGTCTGGACTTTTGAAATAGGTGCAAGATTTTGGAGGTGAGAATGTGGTTTGTAGCGTCTGTGTGTGTTTTTAAAGATACTAGAATGGATGTCGGGATGTAACTACAATTTTCTCGTGATAGAAACGGTTCCTCGATTCATAACTATTAAAGTCCCATTTTACTCCTATAATGTGTTTTGCATATTGATAGGGGTAATCTGGGCGCTGTTCTCATCAATTATTCATTGGGAAGGGATCACTCCGAGGTCAGGAGACGAGAGTGGCACACATGCCTTCCGAGAGAAGCACAAGGTCCATGCCAAACTGACTAGATGGTAATGCTGTAGTCGTGGAATACATTTCCACTCAACAGTCAGTCCGGTCTAAAAATTCTTAAAGGCATTTTTGTACTGAAACGATATTGTTGAGACGGACAGACTTTGTGGAAGAGTTGTGCGAGCAAGTAAATTGTAATCGACAACGCTAAACAGATTAGATTATTTTCAAAGCTCTGTTATTATGAATTTTGTTTTGCTTGAGTCATAAATAAAAGCAACGTTTCGTGATGTTGCTAGTTAGATTGATGTAATGTTGCTTAATCACCAGCAGGGCCCGCCTCACACCGAGCTGCTGATCGGTTTTTACTCATTTTGCATAGAGGGACATTCTGATGCTTCAGTGTTTTTTTTTTTTTCTCCATGAAAACAAAATTATGTTTAGGCATAAAATTCAAAGACAAGCAAGCCGCGAAAATGGAAAGCTTTTTTCAATGTGGCAGTTTTAATTTTTCGTTTGTTGGTTTTTGGTGACCCAGGTCTAAACAATATTGTTAAAATATGTTATTAAATATAAACTGTCGGAAGAGTAGGGCTATAATCATAAAACAGCAATAAGACCTTGTTCAGACCTAGTGAGAAAAAAAACGCGAATCGCTTCATGGTAGAACTATTAAATGTGGAATTATCAAAGCTAGATAGAATATTAAAAATGCTTGAAAAGAAAACGTATTGTGACAGTGCGTGGCATGGTGAAGGATCAGAGTTCAAGCTGAGGTCACTTATGCAGCTATGTTCTGTGATTGCTGGCAGTGGCAAAACATGCTTAAAAATTGAGAGCAGTGACTGATATTAATCTTAGATATAAAATGATGTATTTGAAGGTATGCTATTTTGTTCCGAGTTAATATAGAAATTTTTCTATTCATTTAAAGCATTTATTTTTTTAAGTGTAGTTATAAAAGTTTTTATTTTTAAATGAAAATAACAATTCTTGTAGAATATTTAATTAGTGGTCTGTTTAGTAGTGCGATAACTCCAGGAAAGCACTAATCGAAGTGTGCAGCAGCAGGATTGCCTAATGAAGTTGATAAACGATATTTCGCTTAAGGTTATCTTGAATTTTTCATCTTTAATCGATCGTTATGCGCCCAAAAGGTTGTGTGATGTCTCCAATGAAGCTGTTGGAAGGCTAGTCCTGCAGAGACACACGCGAAATGAAAGTCCGAGAGAAAAAAGCCATATGCTTAATTTTACAAATGGATTTACAGTGTGAAAGTAGCTATGTTTACTGGAGGCAAAGAAAATGTAGAAACATCGAGAAACAAGATGGGGACCACCGTTTGTGCAAAAGAGTGAGACACATAGTAAGTTTACTTATCTCTTTACATGATCTCAGGATTTCCTCCAACTGAGCAATGAATCAGATTTGCGTGAATGCCTTTGTTTTTGACAGCTGTTATATTAATATAGCTAAGATATTATGTGTTGGGTTAGAAATATTGAGGTATAAGGGAAAGTTAATAGCATATAACAAAATAAGTAATAGCCTAACTTATAATGCACATTAAAACGATATAATGGGTGGAAATCTGCGAGTTATAGAGCTCAAATGACATCCGTTGTTGTTTTCAACAAATTCACAATAAATTGGTAACATTTGTTTTCTGCAGGGTTTGCCTGGCAGAAAAGCTTAACAAATATACCGATGATGTCTGTCATCTATATATACCCTGTAGATCCGAATTTGTGTGAATAGAAAGTCGCAAATTCGTGTCTTGGGGAATATGTAGTTGACATAAACACGACGCCATGGTGGATTTGTGGATACACTTTTTGTCCCCCGCACGCTGCCTTTTTATTTTATTTATTTATTTATTTATCTATTTATTTGTCTCTCATTATTAGAGACATGTTTAAAAAAACACTTAAACGTGATGTGAATGTTTTGAAAATTAGACACCTGATGGCGCTACATCATTTGTCATATGATGACAAATGCTGGCCTGCGAGAACGTGAGGAATTTTTCAGCATCTATTCCTATTTAAAAATCTTGCAGGATCATTTATGTAGAGGTTTTGGTCACCACTTTGTTTTTAACCCTTTTCGGAATCTAAAATCTATTTTTCCCCCACAATGCTATTTTTCAGATGTCAAGCAAAAATGCTGAATCCAGTAACATTTCTAAAACAATTATATTGCTTATCAATTTACACACGAATAATAATACAATAATCAACACTGTAAAATACCTGAGGATACGACAAACTGTGTTACTCATCAATGTTTTTTTTATGCTAATTAAACCTGACTTTGCTTTCTTTTATTTTTCTAGAAACAAGTGTATCCCAATGACACTGCGTGTGACCCCATGAGGACTCGTTTTCCACGTGTTATTCATCAAATGGACAGTCTGCAGACATGTAAGAAGAAGGAACATGACAAGAAACAGGTAGCCTAATTTTTACATCTGGAAATACTGTCAGATGTCAACTGAATTTGTCTTTGCTTTTAGATTACATAAAGCATGAATAATGAGGAAATAGTCAGAGCCTATCCATATTGTGCTGTGGGCTAAATGTCTATCCTTGCTTGAATCAAATACACGTCTGTTTTCAATCCCTCGTTGTACAAAGAGTAGCTAACACACGGTGAATAGTAAAGAAGTGGATGAAGTAAAAGTGAAAAGATCCACATCCCTTATTTGCCGTGTCACGTGATTCATTAAATAATTAATGAAGAGGCTGCAGAGCAGCAGACAACGCGGCCAATTCGTCAAGACTGGCTTTTCGCCGAGCTAACTTGAGTGAGTTTGGGAGAAATTTCTTGGGGCTCTTCCTTCGCAAGAAACTATGCTGTGAACAGTCAAGAGGGAGAATGTAGGAGCAACCGCACAGCATAAGCACCACACATTGTGAGTAAGCCTTTAGATCTAAAGCTTGTATGCTAAAGCCTACTGTATTACTTATCTGCAGACCTGAAGAGAACATGTAAAGGCCAATGAGATGCATATTTTTACACTGCTCTTGGAAAAATACACAATCCGTTCATTTAAATATCATTGTATGAAAACACTATTTAATCACCTAAACTAGATTTCAAATGTCTCTCAAATTTGTTCACTGGAGAAAAAATGTGTTACGAAATAAATTGTGTTATATAATATTTTCTTCATTAACTGCATATTCTTATAATTTATGTAGACTATTTATTTTTCCTGGATTTTATGGAAGGTTTTTGTGTGCTCTTATATATTTCATAAGGCTGTACAATTGTAACAGGCTACGTCTGAATAAATATTTTGCCTACAAGTTAGTCCATCTCTATAAACCTATAGGCGTGGCTATAGCGTTGGTTTAATCTGGTTAATATCAATAAAACGGTTAATATTAGATTGTTAAGGCTGTGATTGGTTCGTCTGATGGTGACAGCCCAGTTTAGGCCGTCTCTGACGAATCCACTACTACAATGAGACGAGCAAAGTAATGGAACACTGGAGATCAACCTGAGAGATCAAAGGCCTGCGGACCTTTGGGGAATTGATCGCAGAACCATCCCAAGACAGCGGCACTCTCTCATCTTCAACATCACTAATTACAATATCATGCACGAATAATTCGAAACAGATGTCCCCTTTACAAGCGTTTACCACCATTTTATGGTAAAGATGTTAATTGCCATATTGGAGCTCCTAAACATTTTTTGGGGGGTGGTTCACGCTTCTACCAGAGTTATTTGTGTGTTTTCAGAATCAGGACTCTGTAGAGAAAACATAAGGCTACTTTTACCATATGCCGCATTCGTATTAACATAATTGTAGGCTATACTGTAATTTAGCTGCTGAAAAACGTACACGTGTGCAATAAAGTCTCAGACATTTAATGAATTATAACGGGATCCTCAATGAATGCCTTAAACATTTGCTTATCTAACTAAGCTACACAAAACACTATCAGCTTATTTAATTGAAAATAGCACACATCTGTTCGATGGTTTGTGTAGTTTGTGGTAAACGCTCTTGATCGTTTGGTATGTACACCACGTCAATACTGCTTCAGAGCAACATCCTGATCTTGCTTAATTTTTGTTTGTTTCGCAGTTCAATTTATATCGATTGCTAACTCCGAGAGACATCCTTCTTTGCCTCCATCAGCTTTTACATTGAAGACATCTGTAATCCTCTTCCTTTCAGGAGCTTGATACTGTATACGCTTTAGACAGAAATATGGATAATGGGCTATATTTTTGTTTTGTTATGACGTGTCTTTTTCTAAAAACGTGTCTGATTAGTTTTGGGTCTTTAGGCTAATTTCACCGGGGTCTTTTGCTGAGTTCCTTTGGCTTTTATCACTTTTAGGCTATAGGTAAGCATTTATTGCATTTCTATATATCCTGGAGAGGAACATATTTTTATTTATATTAGGTACATATAAATAAGACATAGCTTAACTCATTTTCAATGATAATTACAGCAGAACTTCGGAGTGACATTGTTCTCAACAAGTATTTTTTAAATGTTGATTAGAGTGAATTAGCATGTGGACTTACGTAAAATATATTTATTAGCAAATATTTCTCTGATGCTGCTGAAGAATAAGCTCACAGTTTGTGAATGGCGGAGGATCTGTCTGGGTGATTAATCGCCCTAGTACTTTGGCTAAGGTTCAAGACGAGTTCACTGGGCTTTGTGCGTTGTTCTAAACCATTGCACACTCCCCTTCCCATTGTTTTTTTCCAACTAGTCTCTTTCTTCGTTATTTAGTTATGTTTTTATCAGCCCAGACACGATTAAAAATAAATATATTTTGTCATTTCAATGAGCCACCATCTTCTTATTTTAAATGCTTCAGCTTTTATTTTCCATATCCATTAGAACAGTTTGGTTGAAGTGATTTTAAATTGAGATCTTGCTGTACTTACAGTCGGCATAATCAATTCAAGAGCATTATTATTTTGCCCTGATTCATGATAAACGATTTTACAAACGCTGTTTTTCTGGTTGAATTACCTTCCTTTTTCTCATAGAAAGAGACAGACGATGTTACTCCAGCAATACAAAGATCAGATGTCTCAGATGTCTGTAGGTCTATAAAACGAGAATAAGAAGTGTACATGGTTCTTTAATTCTTGATATGTAGGCCTAAATCGTTCATAAAACAGCCAATTGTTCCGTTAGACTATTTTTCTCTAATGTATTTCGATAGCCTGAACACATTTTGGTTTACCTCGGTGTACCTACCAATAAAAAATATGCAATTAAAAGGAACATATTTTCTCAAATAAAGACATTTTTCGTTGAATATTTTAATACAGTTATTCGTGTATTAATGTATTTAATGTATTTAGCTCGTTTCAATGGCAAAATGTCATCTAAAATTTGTTTTAAAATACATTTTTATATTTAATTTATTCTGAGTTTATGATCTGTTTATGCACATTGTATCACAAGGCGGATTTTTAAATAATACGCAGCTAAAAAGACTATTGTTACATTAGCCTATGTATTTTTTGTCAGCAGCACAGTGAGATATTCTGGTTTCTGGCAGAGCGTGTACTCCGCAAAATAGACACTATTCATATCTTTTTTCCTTTTAGTTGCGATGATGGATTCATGTTCCCTGACTCACACCGTGTTGCTCTGACCCTGCAGGTCATCTTCCAGCGGGCCTCCGGAACCATACTGTCACATGACACGAGAGGCCAGTTTTGCTAAACCCCCAGAAAGGACCGACATAACTGATGAAAGCCGTCCAGAAAATGCATATAACGAACAACAATAACGTCTGTCTCACAACGTCGCGGAATTATTTGCAACAAAGTCCTTATGCATTTGAACATAATGATCAAATTCATCACCCCAAACATACTGGGTCAGCGATCGCTAAAGACGAACTTGCACATTGAGATGGAATACAGAACGAGATAAAGAGGAGAAAAAAACTAGATGCTGTAGTTATACCATCAATCAAGACTGCAACTTGCAAACTTCCGGAGATAACTTTAGTAATCAACAACTTCTGACCCAATTTTCTTGGATGACAGAATTCAAGAAAACGACAAAGAGGAGCACGGCGTCATTTGGTGGTGAGTAAACCCCACAGTTCAGATATCTAAATTAAATTATTATTTACCAGTAACATAAATAATAGCATTTTGGACTTTTGGCATTAATGCTTACTTAAATCATACAGGCAATGTGTGAAATCTGATGTTAATTCAAATATTGTTGATGCGAATTTTGTTACAATGTAGAGTAATTGGTTCAAATTCTTAATATAAATGCATATCCTCTTTAACAGCTCAAGAGCGACAAGAAAAGCCCGCTGGGATTCATTGCCTCAAAAAGAGGACTATACAAGTGACCAGCTGTAGAAGTTCCACTTCAGCCCATATTTGTGCTGGCGGAGACGCGCGGAAATGCCCAGTTTAGCCTACCTATAGCCAACCTACTGAGAGGAAAATAACAATTTGGTTTCAGAGCCGGAGGATGAGGCATAAAAAGATAGGTTGAAAAGAATTGTCCCGTAGCCTATAGCTGGACCATCTTGGACCAACAGCCCATCCATCACCGAGTGAAACTGCAGAGATTTATTTATTCATGGCATATACAGTGCCTCAGGTAAAAGGCCCTTCCACAAATATGGTTGGGTATTCTTATCCAGTCTATGTAGGCATTAATGGGTAGCATTCTCTGTCTCCTATGGACAATCACAAAACTATTCTGCCATGTTCCCCAGAGATAGCCTATAATAAAGTCCCCCTTCAAATGATTAAATGCCAGTTTCATGTATAAGCCTAATATCCAGAATTAATTTTTAATGATAAATAAGTATTATAGTAATGTAATTGATTGATTTAATAACGTCATTGGGGTTAATAATTCAAATTTTTGTGTGAAAACGAAAAGTGCTTTGAATTTGACATTTTAGTGCGTGTTATTTATAAATCTACTCAAACCTATTGCTTTTGATAGGCTAAATTCAAGGTTAGCGATGCTCATTTGAAATCTGAGATCTAATCATCAAAGTTTATCTGGAACAGTTTACAATTTTTAATAGTTTTCTGAATTCGAATGGAGAATGTTTGTCACATGCACTACAAATGAAGTTTTTAGAGTCGATAGGCCTTTGCGTTTAGGAAAGAATCCAAGAACACGTTTCACGATCTCCCTCTGCTAAGAAGCAAAATATTATCATAAATCATAAAAACATTACTTTAATGGGAGATTAGATCTAAGAATTTTTTTTAAAAGTAGGATGGCTCACCATATCGAGAGAGAGCCTATTGGTGTATATAGAAGTTAATTCTGTCCAGTTAAAATTGGAACTAGATTTGAAAATAGCACAAGAAACTCCCTGGGGGGAAAAACACAAAGGCGGACTGTGTGCGGACAGTCAATGGTTTACATATTGCGTATGATGAATTTTTAGGACCTGTTTATTTATAGTTTGCAGCACAACTTCAGTTGTCCTCCTGTCACGAATATAGTATAAATCCGCTGTTACAATTCACATTAGATTTACATTGCCAGTTTATCAGATTGATGGGTGGATTCGATTGATGTGTTTGTCATGTAAATACGAATCGTTTGATGGACACCTGCAACGCCCAGAGTGCTACCGCAGGTCGCACACTATTGGTGCAAAATTAGTCACATGATCTGTCACTTAACTGATATGAGCTCGGATAGAACTTTGTGTGGTTTGACATACTGCTTAGAGGTTGTAGGGGCACTGGGACCACACATCAGCGTATATTGACCCTGCTTAATCAATTTTGCTTGGTCAGTCAACAATGAATTCCTACTTAGATTATACGATTTACAACCGTGGTAATAACACTTATAGTTCGAAGGTTGGGTGTTTTCCTATGGAGCAGGAATACTTGCCAAGTGCTTGTGCAAGTACAAATAGTTACATTCCCGAGGGACGGCCAGTCGGAGGCAACACTTTTACACCGCCATCGCACGAAACTCATGGCACAACTTATTCACAACTTCAGTCGCAGCCATACCACGTCAATATGGATATGGGGAAAACTGGACAAGCTTTCTGCAAGCAAACCCGACCTCCTCTTTCGGACTATGGACATCAGCACGTTCTCTCTCAAGCAGATGACCACATGCGCCTTCAGTCCCCTCCTTTTTCTGTCGTGAATATGGGATCCAACATTGGAACTTACAGTGAATCTAACTGCAGGCCTGGCTCGGTCTCTGCAAGCCATTATCAGTCGTATCCCTATGGAGAACACGATCCACACGGCTATGGCTCTTTCAGCAAGTACCAGGTCTCTCCTGACAGTGACAGCGACTCCAAGACGAACATCAAACAAGCGCCAACTTTTGACTGGATGAAAGTCAAGAGGAACCCCCCTAAAACAGGTGAGTTTAGGGTCATTACAGCGGTTACTTGCCTATAACTATTAATGTATGTAATATTAAATGACGTTTCTAATCTAAGCTGTCTTCTTTTCTTCGTCTAAAGTCGCCGAATATGGGATCCACGGCCAGCAGAACATAATACGCACCAATTTTACCACCAAGCAGCTCACAGAACTTGAGAAGGAGTTTCACTTCAACAAGTACCTGACCAGGGCGCGCAGAGTGGAGGTGGCCGCCACCCTCGAATTGAACGAAACGCAGGTTAAAATTTGGTTTCAGAATCGAAGAATGAAACAGAAGAAGCGCGAGAAGGAAGGAACCGCGCCAATAATTAAACGAGCGACTCTTTGCTCCTCTGGTCAAAGCGCAGACACCTCGAACAGCTCATCTCCTGGTGCTTCGCCTACCTCAGACTCGTCCACTACTATTTGATGCTTTCGTGCCTTTGTGGCAAAAGAACTTATGAGAACTACCTAACTTATTCTGCTGTCGTAGACAAAGCATTATATGTGCTAGTTGTGTGCATGTGTGTTTTATATATAAAAGGCAAAGTGATCAATTTTGCTGCATTAGAGCTACTGGATTCACGGTTCAAAATGCATTAACAGGGTATATGCTTAATAGTCATAAGCAAGACTTTTTTTTCTCTCAGGTTGATATCTTATTTTGCACTACAGATTCATTCCTCTGTTGAAAGAGAAAAAAAAACTGTAGAAAAGACTGACATGTTTATGTATTTAGAAAACAACCTGTGACGTTGTGATGAATAAATATTTTATTTTTCTGAAATATGTTTGATTTATAATTTCATTCCATTTCTTTTAATTAAACGACTCTTCGTGATGTTTGTAAGATCGTGTCATTTGTTAGAGGATGTTGCAATACAATGGACCTAATTTAAATCAGTGTTGCTCTAGTCTGTATAGTTTGACAAGAGGAATGTTGCATTACACACCGGGTGGCTTCCTATGACCTTTTCACCCTTTTCTGCCTCCAAGCTCTCTAAACATGTAAACACTCCTTGGTGCTCAGAATAACACTCACTGTCTTGAGGTTTCAATCCTACTTGGCACAGCACAACAATACGGCAGGTAAAGAAAGTAGGACTTGTTGCTGATTAAGAACTTATGATTATTATGATAATAAGGCCCTTTTCATCTCATTTGTACATTCACAGACAAGGCCAGAAAGAAGATTGATGGATTTAAAGAAATAATGGCCTGGTTTCACAAAGTTAACATTAAGTCAAGATTAGGCCTTAGTTCAATTATGACATTTAAGCAGTTTTCCATTTAAACAGCTCAATAATGCATTTTAGTCTGGGACCAGGCTTGAGCCTCGTCTGTGAAACCGTATATGTAATTTACTGGGAAATCAAACAAATGACCTTTGTTTGCGTAAACATTTTACTGCAAATGTTTCATTTGATGTTTATTTTTGGAACATCAGATTCAGAATGTAAGCAAAGAGGTGAGCTATTACAGAGGGGGAAAAAACTCTTTAACCCTATACTATCTACATTAGCCTCAATTCTTCTAGAAAGTTTGCAAAGACTTGACAACCCTGTTTCATTCCCCTGATCATCTGATGGACTGCTCCAATATTTACTCAGGGTGTTGGGTTTGCACAGTATTTGCCCCAGCAGCCACGCACTGTCAGCACCCTCTCCACTGACCAGGTTCACTTGGAGTTCAGGCCTAAATTAATTCACAAAAGCCACGGGCCTGTCCAGCAGGGGATGAGAAGGGTGTCTTCCCAAAGGTCAATCAGAGTGTTATCTCTCTCCAAAACAAATTATCCATTATAAACTGAAAATTGAATCAAATCTCTAATACAAATAGACAATAAAATACATTTTAAATAAATTAATAAAACGAAAGCTGCTAAGGTACCATGCTATTGAGATTTGGATATATTGAGAATTTTCACTGTGCATGACAAAATGGTGAAAGATGTACAAGCTTAATTTTTACCATTATGTGTTATTTGAGGTATTTTGTAATATGTCCACTTTTAGTTAAATCTGTTCCAAGTCAGTCCATCTTGACAACTGGTAAGGACATGATGCTGATTAAAAATAACGTTATTTCATTTAATTTAAAATAGTGGAAAAATATCCTTGCATGTGAAACTAGCATAAAAAGTGTTTTATATATATATATATATATATATATATATATATATTAGTCGGTCAGCCAGAAGGAAAAAAACAGCAACAATGCAACATATTTACTTAAAGTTATTTAGTATGTAGTGTTTGTTGCTTGCCCTTTTGGGTTGTGTGGCTCTGGGCTCCTACTGGGTCTCCCATCTGTGGGCATCAGTGGAAGAGCTACAGTGCTGCAGAGACAGATGTTCAGTCAGCCCGGAGGAGGAGGCTGTTTTTCACCAGGTTGTCAGCATGCAGAAAAGGCACACACTGCAGAATGTAGGGCAAGAGAAGCAGTCCACAGATACCGGAGAATTAGAGGAAGATAAAAGTAGCATCCTCAAACAATAATAATACGTAGGAAGAAATAGGCTGTTTGGAAAGACAGAGAGAGAGAGAAAATAGATGCATATCTGGGAAAGAGGCAGTCAGCAGTAGTCATCAAAAAGTCAGTCATTTTGTGAAAAGTGGAGCAGTCATTTTTAAGATTACATCAGGTAAGATTGGCAAATATTTCAGAGAAAGACACACTCTACATACTGATAAATGATGCCATGGTATTGCATATCATTTTATCTGCTGGCAAAATTTGATCCTTTATGAATAAAATAAAATAAACTATGGATGTTTAAACCTCCCCATTAAGAATATATTCATACATAAACTGTTCAAAACTATGGAGTTGTTTATATATATATATATATATATATATATATATATATATATATATATATATATATATATATATATATATTTATATGCATTAAATTGATTAAAAGTAACATTAAAGGCATTTATAATGCTACAAAGATTTCAATTTCAAATAAATGCTTTTTATTTTAAATGTTCTATTCATCAAATAATTTATAAAAAAATGTATGAGTTTCCACAAAATAAATTAAGCTGCCCAACTGTTTTCATCATTGAAAATATGATCAAATCAGCATATTAAATGATTTCTGAATGATCATGTGACACTGAAGACTGGAGTAAAGGCAGCTGAATATTCAGCATTGCCAACACATGAATATATTACATTTTACAAAACTATATTCAAATTAAAAACATTTACCTTCAGTACTTAATAAAAAGAAAAAAACAAAAACTATACACTGTAAAAACAGAATTGTTGGTTTAACTTAAAAAAGTAAGTTACCTAGTTGCCTTCATTGAAATTAAATATTTGAGTTAATACAATGAAGGCAATTGATTTAATCAACAGAAACTCAAAATATTATGTTATCTGAACCACATTGTTTATCTAAGATGGTTTGACAAAAGAAAAAAACATTGTGATAACAAATCATGAAATGAATTTTTTACAGTGATATCACATTAAAAATTCAATGACAAAAATCATATTGACAGGTACACCGCCTTTGCTGTCAGGTCACTTTTAAGGTGATGTTTAGGGCAGGTCTGAAGCTTGCAATACTCTCCCTGCTGAGTGTGCTTGTCAGAAAGTCTTTTACAAATCAAATGCCTGGCTTGACTTCCTGAGTCTTGTTCAAGTCCCTCTGAAGCATGTCACTCTGCTGGGGTGCGTGACCTCAAAGAGATAAAAAGAATACTGTATACACTATTCATGGGCTTGAAATAGGGGTCAAGGGGTCATTTTATATGTCTTCTTGTCTTTCACAGACATACAGTCAACAGCTAAGACAGTGGCCACATGCAGATACCCTCCTCCTCTCGGTGAAAACAGGAAGAACAGGAAGCCTTCCTCTTGCGCTCTCCACACAGACTCATATGACCATCCCCCTCTCGCTCAATCGTATCCATGTCCTCACGAGGCGATTTAATCAGTCCACCGCCTTATTAGCTGAGTAACTGAGAGGGACAAGCTTCCAAGACCCTGTAGCACACAGACTGGGCTCTTGCCAGTAAACAAGCAACAGATATTGGTTTAGGCAGTGTAAAAACAAATGTGCAAGGTTTTTTATAGTATAACACTGATTAGATTATGAGGTCGAGAGAAGTGAAGTTATTGCACCTGCTTAGAAAGGGCGATTTGGAAAGTTGCCAGTTGCTCTCAAAACCAGCACTATGGTGTTTTTGTCATAATTGAATTGACAAATATCCTGCATGTGGTTTTGTTTGTAGGGATCTTAGAGCTTGGCAAAGTGTAACCCGCGCACCGTCACTCATATGATTTAGAGAGGCAAGTAGTGCGCGCCAGAGGGAGACAAATGAAAGCTGACAGTTCATTTTATCAGTGACAGATCGTTGATCTCATGGACTGCCTCCCTGGTCTCTCTTAGAAGGCGGTGAAGGTTGAATATTAGTGGATACTGACACAACCAACCGCCCCCTTCTGAATCCCAAAGGCTTTATATTCCAACCAGCAGAATATGATCTACAGCACTACACATTGAAGCTACAAAACCAAAGTAGTATCAGATTCCAGTAATAAAATTAACATGGTATTATTTTATGATTTATAGCTTCCCTTTCCACAATTAAATCTAATAGAAACCTTTATATTTAACAGGGAAAATGACATAAATGCAAGCTAACAAACAAATGCAACTTTTTTTGTTTATAACTTCATGATGAAAATATTGACTGATGGTGTTTAAAGGGATAGCCAAAAATACTCTCATCATTCACAAACCTTCATGCTGTTCCAAACCTGTATGACTTTATTAAAAGAAAATATTTAATAGAATGTTTTTGTCCATATGATGAAAGCCAATGGGGTCCAAAACATCACTGGACCTGACTTATGTTCACAGTGTGGATCATTTTTTTATGCTCCACAGAAAAATGAAATGCACACAGGTTTGGAATGGCATGGGAATCTTTTTTTTTTTGGATGAACTATCCCTTTAAGCATGTGCACATGAATAAATGTTTTTGACAGAAACATTTCAGAACTATTAATTTCGACAGTAAACTTAAACAGTAAATTTAGCCATTTGTGTATGACAAAACAGTGAACAAAATTAATTCTGCAGAGGCGCTGTAGTGAAAAACGTTCCTCTAAATTCACCATTGAAATGTGGGTGTTGATATAAACTGATACCTGGGAAATTCTTTTGACAAACTATCATACTTTCCCCCATCTTCTCTGGAAATATTTACCACACAGGTCCTTAAACACCCACACAAACATCTTCTAAGTGCTGCCTGCAAGTGCCTGAAGTGTCTCGTGCATGTGTGGGGAGGTTAATTAGCAGTAAGGATCTGAACTGAGTTCAAAGGGTCAAACCAGCGACAGAGATGAGCCCAAGGCTTTGAACGGGCAAAAATGTTTTCATACCATTTAACAAGAAACGCATTATAAACCGGTTGATAGTAATTGAATCTCATGATGGAACAGACGACAAACTCTGAAACTGTTCCAGTGCCTTCATATTGACCCCTGGTCTCTCGAGGGGTGTGTGACCATGTTGGAGTGTGATTTCTGTCAGGTCGGGGTGGTTGGGGGCTCTCAGATGACAGAGTTCTGCCCCTCCCCCAAGTGAAACGCAAATGAAAAGGAATGCAGAGATAAAAAAGCCTGTGTTCCCAGATAAGGGGACAGAAGAAAGGAGTAGGCGAATGCTAAAAGAGCTCTCTTGGGGAGATGAGAGGCGCTGATGTCAGTGTTGGTGGTAGGAGATCATAGCAGGTTCCTCTCATCAGCCCAGGCCTGTGTTTGATACTGAGTCTTTGTCGCTCTTTCAGCTGTGCATTGTTGGGAGGTGTAATCCCGGGCGGATTACAAAGGCAAGATCCTTTCATATGGCTGTGCCCAGCAGGCAGGAGGCAGTGCTCATGCTGGAGTAGAGGGCCACGCTCATTCCTCTATCTACCTTCACAAGGGGCCATATAGCTGCAGGGACAGTGACGAAGGGGTCATTCGGTCATGTCCTCTCATTGGAATTCTGCTCCCCCTTCTCCATTCAGATGTTTTTCTTTCATGATCTGCTTCCACCCTGTACCTGTGCACAACGCCTTACACCTAACAAACTGGCAAATATAATAAAATACTGAATATGAGCTCTCAGATTTAGCTTGAATGAAATCTTCCACCATTTTGTTTTTCTGAAGATGTTGTACAGTATACTGAGCTTTGAACAACTGTATTGTAGGCACATAGTTCGCCTCAGGTGCTGTCGGCATAAGTGAAACAGCTGGACTTAATATTGTCACCTGGAGGATGATTAGGTCTTTTAAACTGGCCAGTAGACGACCACCAAGCAATGCAAAAGCAACCACACAGCAACGCTCTGGAAACAAACCACCAAAACACCATACTACTGTGACCAGAACATAGGAAGTCATCATTTACATTTTCTTCAGAAAATCTAAAAATCTAGGCTTTTACACTTGCCTGCAAGGTAAGGCTTATGTTAGCTTATGTATAGTGTATAAAGGTTCCTGAGGTAAAAGGTTCATTTGAAAATACATACTAATACCATGGTAATTTCCTAAACACCTGTTTGTCGATATGCACTGAAAAACAAAGAACCAAGTCATCATGTGCAATGAAGATTTTGATGAAATTAGATCTAACATGTAATGATTTTTTGATTATTGCATGATTAGCTAATGAAATTCTCTGAAATTATCATGTATATAAACTCTTAAAAAGTTAGTGCAACTAAAAATTTAACCAAATACACTTCTATGTCGCAACCAAAACACTGAAACACCACTAAAAATACATCACACCTGAAGTGCAACTAATTGTTTTTCATCAATTGGGAAGGAACAGATATGCAAAATGGCTCACACTGACTTCTTCGAACACAATGGAGATTAATTTGTAAAAACATGTTAATATTGAAGCTACAAGATATTCACTGTACTGTACTAAAGGCAAAATAATAAAGAAGTTCTTATAAAATATTTAAGTGTTAAAATATAATGGTACAAGTATGTCTGGAGTGTCATTGTCTTTTTTGCAATTTGAGCCTAGTCTTAAGCATTTAATTGCCCAATAGCCCAATAATAAATCACACAACTTGATTTGACCTGACTTGTAATTAATATGTTACTCAAAATTATTCAAAATTATTCTCTTCAAAACATTTGGATATTATGAGAATTTTTTTTTTTTTGCCATATCACTTCCAAAGGCTTTTTGCCCCAGGTTGGAGGGGTGGGTGGGTGGCTTTTATGTGTGGTGACAAAAGGCCCATCCAGTTTATATTATTTTTTTAACTACCTTTATTCCCCTGCCTTTTAACATTTCTTCTTACACATATTATGTTGGTCTATCAATATATATATATATATATATAGTACCCTAAACATAATCAAAATAAATAAGCCTTTCTCTGATTGAATTCTGTTATTAATGTAATAACTTTGAAAACAGAAGACTGAGATTGTGCCGCCCCAATGTGATGTAGTCCTTAGTCTTTCACATGCATTAAGTGCTAGCTCAGCATCAAACTGCTGATTCAGAATTTTGCAAACAATTGTGAAAGGCAAGCAAAAGCTTTCATGATATGATGCAAATGAATCAGATAGACGACACTGCATGAGCAGCAGTCATTCCACTGAGACAAAAAACAAACAAACAAAAAAAGAGCTACAGGGGTAAATCATATATGTTCACCACGTCATGTCCTGTCTCTGCGTAAAACATGGAATAAGTTGTAATTTTATTTTGTTTAAAATTATTATTATTATTATTTACTAATTATTACTAACTTTTACATTTTTTAATTAAAAACGTTGACATAAAACGAGGGCAGGAAGTGGTGATGGAGGGTGGCATAGTAATTATTTTTATAATTAAAATAATAATAACAAGTATAATAACAATAATGACAACAAGAATGTATAAATGCAAGAACATCTGATTATCACAATAAATTAATGGTGAATTTAAAATGTAGGCTTTGTTTTCTATCAGTATCAGTACATCTCAGTAGCGAGGAAGATTTGTGACACTAATTTATGCAATTCAGGGTGAGTAATAGATTTCTAAACTACTTTTAATTACACAAATAGAAACACTTCCGGTCTCCCCGGGGCAGTTGTGTGGCCTCGCCCTTTTTATAAACAGTGTAAACATTTTAGAAAATAATAATAGACGCACCTGACTCAACGATATGGACACTTAATTTAAACAAACTAACTAACCTGAGGCCTATACCATTATAAACATCACGAGTCTTTCAATGTGGAGAAATCATGGCCACAACTTAGACATGACACCACTGATGGTATACTCACGATCGATGGTCGTGATATGAGACGAACGAGGCAAACAATGAGATTAAAAAATAGGTGCAGTGGTTTTGAGCACGACCAAACGAAAACACGGTGGAGGCTACTCAAATGTGTTTGAACTGGGTGGATGGTCTAAAAATTAATATACGGTGGCAAAGGCAAATTCAGTTGTAATATTATGAAATTAATTTGACTTTAATTTGAGACTTATGTCACAAAGTAGCATAGTTCGCCTACATCTCTTTAGGCTGTTTCATTTTCACAACAATGTGCTTTGCACTTCCTCTTCTTCTTCTTCCCTCCGCGAACCGGTTCGTGTGTGTGGATATCTCTTTCGATTTTTTTATTTCACACTGTGAACTCGTTATGTGGGATGACTAGTGACCAACAAATACATTTTTTTTACCTTCAATCGTTTACATTAGCATATTTTATTAGCTTTTATTTCTGTTTGGAGTCTTGCTCAGAGAGTAAGAGATGGGGACGGCGGTTGATGACATCAGACAGCTATTAAGAGGTACTCGCCATTGTTTTATTGTTAATTGAATTTCAATCATATTGTACTTCTTCAATATGCGTAAATATATGTACCTATTTGTTTGTTGTATAATGTTATCTGTTTGTTTTTACTAAGGAAAACTATAGCATTTAATAAATGTCAACTTTTTACTTTAAAGAAATGCTTATTATATACCATACCAAAGAACTTAAAAAAAAAAGAAAAAGAAAAAAAGAACTTAAAGCACTTGCTTAGCTTACATCTTAAAGGTAGTATTCCAATTCATTGTAAACTTGTCATAACCAAAGTTGTGGTTTATGTTGTTAATCTTTATTCTATTTTATGATTTCAATAGTTTTATTTTCTCTTGTAATTATTCTGCTTTGCTGTGTTTAGTCTAGAAGAAAACATTGTACAAAATGGTACTTCATGAATGATGCCATCATGAGATTGTAATCGTCGTTCTGACACGCAGACAGGATGACTATTGTCATTTACACATTCTGGCTTCAGTGACATTTGCATGAATTGAACAATCCTTTTATGATTATTTGAATCTTTCAAAACATGTGTGCTCTACTGATTAGCAAAATCACATGAGCTAAAGGTCACGTTTTTCTCTTTCCACATGCTGAAATTCAACATAAAAGTTTGTTTGATTGTCACTATTTTTTTGTTCATGTTGATATCTTGTAAACAGACTCTAACATAGCAGGAGGAGTTTACTGAGGTTGTTTTCTCTCTTTTTTTCAGACTGTGAGCTGTTTGTTTTTGAAATACTCCAAGATGAGAATCTCAGTAACACTGCTGCAGAGGCCAGGGAAATTCTACTACGAAATTTTCTTTTCATCCAGAAGAGGTGAGGGATGTCACAGTACGTTTTATTCACGTGCAAGTGTTAGAGCTGACACATGCTCCCCCTGGTTTGTATTACACAATGAAGACCACAAAAAGTAAATTTATACAAGCAAGTTATTTGCAACTTGAGAATATGTGCTCCCAGTCGAGCTACAAATGAAACACAACAGTTAAGCAGACAGGAAGCAAATTGCTCAGTTTTTCTATTGTTGTCTTTTTAGAAGCAAAGAGTACAATTACAGCGTTGGAGTGGTTTTGTGGTTTGCTGTGCTGAAACAAGGTGTTTGCAAGGAGAACAAGCATACTTAAGTTTTTTTTCTTCAGCTCTGGGCTACATGAATACTTGACTGTCAATGCATCGTTTGCAAACGCTGCAATGCACAGTTTTACAGATGCATGTGTTTATACAGATACTTCCATCTATCAAACGCCTCTTCGATTCTTTTTGAATTTGTAGTACGGCTTTCATTGTAGAGCTGAAATGTTTATCTAGACTAAGAAAGATAGTGGAACAATGGAAACATTACATGCACTTGATTATAAGCATTATACTGTAATCCATTTTAATAAAACTTTTAAGTTTTGCAAAGTCCATTTTGTTTTGAAGGTTATTTTAATGTTCCTCTCAAAAAGCATTTCTATATTCTCTCTTTTCAGACACCCACAAGAATTTCCCCACAGAAGTAAGTGAACAGCTGCTTCGTAATTCTAATTAATTGCTCAGCGAGATTTCCGTTCAGATTCAGTCTTTCCCGGAACAATGGTTCTTTAGAAAACAAGTCGGATTGACAAAAAATGATTAGATTTTCCTCCCACAGCATTTTCATTTTATGTATATCTGTCGAATTCACTCAACAAAGTTTCTACTTATGTGAAGCTTATGTGATTTTTTTTTTTATTATCCTAGGTGAACCCAATCATGAGGATAGTTCAGATGATAACCGCAGCTCAAGTCTGGGACGCTCTGCCCCCTCAGATGATATGTCAGTGGCCTCTGACTACCAGGAGGAAGGAGCAACTGAACGTGAGTTCAAGCCACTCTATGTGCATATGAGTGTGTTTACTCGTATGTCTAATGCATGTAAGCTGTGATAAGTCCCGACAGGAAACTTGTCTAAAGCATCTTTAGCACATTTCTTGTTGTGGGGGTTTCACTGGGAATGATGAAATACCCCAGCGGAGGTGTTTGGTAACAGATCACCCTCTAGTGGATTCCCACAACTCTGCTGCTGGCATTGAGGAGTGTGTGGAGGGGGAATGGGAGGGTGGTCTTTTACCTCCATAGAAAAGGGAGGAAGAGCTCCCTCTAGTGGCAGGCGGGGGCTGGATGTTTGGGCATGTGTGCTGAGGCATGCTGGGTTCTTGGGGTTAAACTGTGGCATGTTTGCCTGTGTTTAACAATGGTGTCTAAATGTTAGCTTTCTTGTGCTTCTGACACAAAGTAAATTTACTCTTGCGTATAGCCTACTAGAATTTGAAAAAGTGAACTGGAATGAAATTCAACATTTAAAGAGAGTTTCAAAAGAGGACCTAGTGCAGATTGAAAATGGCCCGACAAAATCTGTGTTTTGTGTTTGCTGATTGTTTTTTTTACCAATATGGCCAGTTTGCAGTTGCTTCAGGCCAGATCTGTGACTGATCATCCTTGGCTCCTCTGTAACCAGCTGGTCTTGAAACTCAACACTGTACCTGAGGGGCGTTTAATCCATTTTCTCTTCTTTATCACTCATCATATGACTGACAATTTTCTCAGAGACATCAAAAGCCTGCAGCTTTGCAGAAAAAGCTAAAAGAAAAGAATTAAGGGACGTTCAATTCAATATCATTGATCTATAGTGAACGGCTCTGAAGTGCTTCTGTAATCCGATAAAAGGCAAAGACAATTCAGATTCTCTCTCTCTCTCTCTCTTTGCTAGATTTTACTTCATAGAAATATTTTCTCCTTTTAACAGTTTTACAGATTGAACAGCAAAAAAATGTCACGCTACACAATTGCCAATTGTGAAAACCATAAATTATTGTTTTTTTTTTATCTCGAATACGTCTTCTTGTTCACTGACACGAAACTTCTCACCACCCTGGTAAAAATGAATACTCCATTGTCCCATTTATTTTATATGTTGTTTGTAATTTAGCAACAAAAGGGGTCAAACCTGGATGTGCTCCTTTGGTTCGCTTCTTTGCCGGAAAAGACATATAAGTCAAAGAGGAGTAACTCGAAGAAGATTCGCATCATGTCGCTCTTTCAATAAAGATAATGACCAGCAAGGGCAAGTGCAGTTCAGGGTTCATGTTTAGTTCACCAGTTGGGAATCTCACATCAAACCCTACGACAGGACATTTGGAATTTGAGCGTATGAAATTAGAGAGAGGAATATAATCAAGAAGATTAAGGCTCAAATGTGCACCTTTTTCAGCAATTCCGATTTAGTTTGTTTTCTCATTTGCCTTTGATTCAATAAGGCTCTCCATGCTGTGAGCTCTCCTGTTTTTTTTTTTTTTGCTTTGCTCGAGTGAATGAAAAACAAAATGCATATGTGATATGAATGAGCTGGTGTCCTTGCATGCTGATATTTTCAAATTTACCCTATTGTAGCGGAGGGTAAATATAGTTCAGGCATTCAATTCCTGCACCGTTACTCGCTCCGTGATGTCACATGCTTGCCTGTGTGAGGAAGGGAAATTGACTGTGTCTGCTTGTGCTCTAACCTGACTGGAAGACGAGGCAGCAGTTGACTCGTCGATGGGAGGAGTCAGTTTTATTTCATTTAGCCTGCTCTGCCTCCCTGTCTCCAGAGGGAGGTTTGACAGTAGATTTGTTATAGCTGACAGGAACAGATGGGCGCTCTATTGTCAGGGCCCCTGTCTGTATGGTAATGTGAACTGAGTTTCACCCGCAGACCGCACGGTTGACCCCACCGTGCCTGCAGCCTCGTCTGGATGACAGCAGCCCTGCAGCCGAGGATGGGAAGCCCAGGGCAGGAGGAGCCTCACAGTGGGGTGGATATTTTGCCAGGTCAAGTTTAGGAAATGCAAAAATAGTAGAATAAAAACATTCGTATCACTTTGACTGGCCTGAAGCGTAGATATTTGTCTGGGTTTATCACTAAAATGACAAAAAAGTCAATTGTTTGTTGCACCTACGAGACGTCAGTTCCACCAATCATTTCAGTAATAACAAATACAACAGAAAAAAAGGTGTATGGTTTGTCAGCCTGACAGGAGTTTGTGTGTTTAAGAGGCTAATATCAATGCATGTCCTATCAAAGGCTGCACATGCTCTGGGCTCTTTGTGTGCACTGACTTGATTTATGTCCAGAAACAAAAGCCCCTCTCGTTCCTGTTATCTTACCCCACCACGGCTCTACAGGCAAAGCTGGAGAAGCCAATCAGACAGAGAGGCCGAAGATTCAGAGTTAAGTTGTTTCTTTATCGCAAATTAGATCATCAAGATGTAAATTTGATTTTTTTCAAGATCTTAGAGCCTCTTAATTAATGGTAGTGTTGGTTAGGAAATTGATTGTTGTAATAAATCTCTGGAGAGTCCAAAAAGGGCTTGCATCAATGAAAAAGACATTTTAGCCTGGCAATTAAGCAATCCCTCGCAAAATAAAGTGACCAGCCTAACATGCAAATCATCTTTGTCTTCATCGCGGTTACTGTCAAGAATTTCGACAGGGCTCTGTCCTGCAGCCTCATCTCGTCACAGTTATCCTAATGCAATGGCATGTGGCCACGCATGGAGTCATGTGATCAAAAGCACCTTGCGTGACCTCAGCGTTTGAGTCGTCGTCAGCTGGGGCTCGTCCACGTAGCCTCCATACGTTTGCGGCGAGTGCTCCCACTTTGAGTGTTTCTTCCTCCCTACAGTAAACTTTTGACCCCTGGGTCTTGCTCTGGTCACTTCATGACCTGTCTGAACTCTGTCTAGGGCAACTGAGTCTACATTATTGACCTCAGTTGCCATAGCCACAGCGCAGTTCAAACAAAGTTTCCCTGGCTGTGACAGGGTTATCAAAAACTTTGAACTGCAAAGCCATTTTTTTCCCGAAAGCATCCTTCCATTCTAGTAATCATCCATTAATTTTCTTCCAATCACGATTAATATTCCGATGCGGGTATAAAGAGTAAAGTATGAGGCATTGGCAGGCTTCATAGGGCACGTTAAATGACTTCGGCAAAGATTACACCATCTTTCCTCTGCACTGTCGTTTTTCCCACCCTCTGTTTCCCTTTGCGTTAATTAATTGAAATAGACACATATTAGACCAGAGCATCCTCAGTGCATCGCTGCTTCTGCCACACGGGTTCAAAAGTTCACTCTCCGAAGGCTGCTGAAAATGCTGATATTTGCTCTCGCTCTGTCTCTCGCTCATTTGTAATTTCACTGTTTCGCCCAAACACGCTCTCACTTTTCTCTCCTGCCCAGTAAACTGATCATTCGGAAGAGATTTTCAACTGTTAATGTCATATCATTGTCAGTCGCCCTATTCATTGTGCAATGATGAGTCAACAGAGCGTACATCACTATATTCATCAAGCGTTTTCTTTCATCGGTTAGGAAAATATTGCTTGTGTGCTCGATATAATATGTCCAGGTCTAGTAAAAGTTAGCTTGGGTGAAGAGAGGAAGTCTTTCATGATTTGCAAGGTATGAAATAAGCAGAATAGGAAGTCACAACCTTGAGTGTCTAATCTTCTTTGCAGCCTGTCAGTATCGCAGACAAATGGCAAAACGATTCAATGCTGTGGGTTCAGCTAGAGGTTAGCCTTCCCAGGTACCTCCAGCTCTCTCTCTCTCTTTCCTCTCCCCCTTACCCATCTTGCAAATGAGAATTTGATTTTTCTCTCCACTGGATTCCATTTCTGGAGATTGATGAAGTTTCGATGCAAGGCCCAGGTGGCCTGATGCTTTCATTGGGAAACAAATGAAAGCGCATGTAGGTGTGTTTGCTGTACACCCACAGGGAAAGAGTGCTGTTCAAATGTCTTCTGTGTGTCTTTTTTAGTTTTAGCTAAATGCAGATTCGCTCTTGGCAACCAATGGTGTGCATGTTGCATTCTTAATATTCAGAATTTGTTTGTGTGCTGTAAATGAACATTCGCTGATTGAGAACTTTTTTGTCTTTATATTGCCGTCATAATCCATTAGACACGTCTGGCTCTCTGAGGTTCTGTTACAGCAGCATTTGGAATGTTTTCACATCTTTAAACTGACCAGAAGATCGGTTTTTCCATGAAATGTCTTTCTACCCTCTGATTTGTCAGCCTGTAGGTATCATTTATCTGTCCAAAAATGGAAAATATTATGCTAATTGCCTAATTTACCATATGTTTTCAATTGAGTGTTGAAACATGTAATAATCATAAAAGAGTCTTTTCCCCACACGGTTCTGAATTTGAGTAAGGATCTTCACGAGTGAGAGGCTATATTTAAGTTTGGGAGGTTTAGGCTGGCCCGTAATGCACATCACTGCAATGTGTGTGTGATAATAAAACACAGCCATCGGTAACCACTGAACCAAATCATTTTCATGATGACTGGCAGGGCCATGATATGACAGATTCCAGTGTACAACAGAAAAAACCCTCTTGATGTTATCACAAGATGAGGATTTTCTGTGAAGTGATCTTTTTTTTAAACAACAATTCATGGCTGCAGTCTATAAGCATCTTGAGCCAATAAAAACACTTCAAGTTAACTTATCCTGCACTCCTAAATTTTATAGAGTAGCTTAAGATGGAAAATTGTTTCCAGATTTTTGTTGTGTATATATAATAAATTATTTAAAGTTAAGGACAAGTTTTATTTTTATAAAGAGAATATTGCTCATATATGGTTGGATTAATATTATAACGTGTAACTGTTGGCTCTTGTAGTTCTGCCATTTAAACAGTTAAGCCATTGAACTTACTACTTATTTACTGAGGAGACGCGCGCGGTTCTGCACTGAAGGCCTGCGCGTGCTGTCCACAAACCCAACATGTAGCCTATAGGCGAATAACTAAGTTATTTAGAAAGTATTTATAAAGCATTTCGAATGTGAATTTTTCGTTTTGACTATTAAATGTTTTTCTGTTTCATGTATTTGGGGCTACCCAACGAAACGAATTATAAACGAATTTCTATAAAAAAAAAAAAAAGAAAAGAAAAGAAAAAAAGAATAGAAAAGAAAAACCCCAAATCATATAAAACATAGCAAAACGGGGAAAGTAAATAAAAAGTTTTTTTTTTTTTTTTTGGAAACGAAAGTTGTTTAAACAGAATGATAAATTATACGGACGAAATTTTCTTGCATTAAAATAATTACTCAAAGACATACTATTTAATACTTTATTTACAAATTCTATTTAGGATATTCAAATAATTTTCAGATAATTTCAAAGTAAAATAGTGTTTTGTGAAGTGCCCTTATAATTAGAAAAATCATAATTGTAAATGAATAAAGCTGGCTGAACGAATAAATAATTAAATTTCAAAGTTTTAAACTTGTTAGTCTTACGGAAAACCAACACATCCGGGGATTTGTTAAAACCCGGAAAAAATCGTGATATATCATTTTCAGGCCTAAACGCAGAATAAATATAGCCTAAACATTTGTGGGAAACAAATGATATTGCCGCTTTTTTATTAGGATGTAATTTAATTATTTTTTCATGCTTTTATTCGTTGTTGTGTTCTGTTAGATAGCAAGTTAGCTGTCTCGTTACTTTAATACTGTCAGTGTTCTAGAAGTTCAGACTTCTTCAGAGAACACCATTCACTTCCCCTCGACACGCGCCCTCTGGCGGGCGTTTTAGTCTTTACCAATTTCCTAAAACTAAAGCAATTCTGATGATATTTACACGTTTTACATGAACTAAATTACACTTTTCGGCTGTCACTTAATACTATCGAATTTCACATTTTTTTCTAAAATGCGAAATTTGATTATTTTTCACTCCCTCATTCTCAGTTAAATAAAACAGACCCACAATAGCAGCTTTCTGGAGTTTATCAGACGGTCATAAATACCTGTGTGACACACATGTATGTGAGCGTTAACAAACACGTCAAACTTTACGACCGTACTGCATTCCTCATGTGATCGATGCTCGATATCATGAATCTTGATTTGCCGTCCGCAGACAGTCGACACGTGTCCGCTAGCATATTTCATCGTTCCTGCATCAAAAGTGTTCAGAGAAAACCTAACAAACACGCAGACAAGAGACGCAAAACCTACTGAATGTTCCAATAGTATTCCTTTACAGACCTTTGATGTCATGTTATTTCATACTTTCCTTGCGAATTATGTTCATGCACTCATATAATTTAAATCCAACAAATCGATATTGCAATTGGGAGACCGTGAAGTATTATAATAGGCATTAGTGTAGTACAAGTACAAGAAAACATGAAATTGTTTTTTTTCTTCCTCTAATTAAATAAGATTTATTTTTTCAAAGCAGTATTTTAAATAAGAAATGAATGTAAAAGAAAAAGAGCAATTCTAACAAAACAGGCAGTGTGTGTGTGTGTGTGTGTGTGTGTGTGTGTTAGTTTTGCAGTATTGTCCATTCTCTGCAGTAGAAATAGATTGTAACCCGTCTGGTCAGCCATGATAATTATTCCTTGAAAACCTGTGTGATATGTATCGAATTTAATAAAATTACCTGCTGAACCAGTTCTGTTTTTTACCATCCATTAACAACTGCATTAACAAGAAAGAAGAAATATTATACTTAATTATAAGTATAATATAATTATATAATTAATTAAGTATAATTAATTATACTTCCTTACCTTTTACTTCAGTGCTGTAAATCCTTTATATTTTTTTTACAGACTCACCTCAGAAGGGTGCTGGACATATATGATTCAGCACTGAAGTTAATTTCTAATTGGTTGAACTGATGCTTTTACAATTCATCCCGAAATACAACACTCCTTGTCTCCCCCTTTTTTCTTCTCTTTTAGGAATGTCTCAGTTTCTCCACACATTCGCTTGTGACAGAGTGTAGATCTAAAATTATATCGAACAGCTAGAAACAGCAGCAGTGCAATGCTATTTTTAAAACGAATTATACTTCTCTGAATTATACGCTCTAATATATAAGCAGTTTATTTAAAATTTTTTGATATGAGATAAATATCTATATCCCTTTTAGTTTCTTATATAAAATAAATTCACATCCTTTCAGGGTTTTTCTTTTCTTTTCTTTTTTGCAGCATTTATTTTAGACAGGAACCTGCTCATTATTCTTGTTGAAATAAACACACTCATTTTTAACGTATATTCGCGTTTAGTTAGTTCATTTTTCTTTGTGAATTGGCTATAACCGACAGCACCGAATTCCAAGCTTTCTCATGCCTCAGCTCCACTACTTTAAGTATATTTCCACATCTCGCCGAACTCATTTTTCTTTGCGGCCGTGTGTGATGATGACACTGCTTTCGAGTCATATCTCCTCTGGCTGTCGCACCCCAGTCCACCTCTCTGCCATCTCAGGATTATAGTATTTGCAGTTAAACTTTTGAATGGATGTCATAATATATGGGGGTAAAATTTATAGAGCTCTGGTCTCTCAACGGAGGACCCCCTTTGCTTTCCCTGCTCATTGCCAGGCTATAAATTCTCCTCTTGTACGGTGTGGCTCGTCAGTAAAGGAACAATGTTGTGGCACTAAAGCATGTTAAATGGTTTCCCACATCATGTGTGAAGCCCACAATTGCGCCGTTAAATAGAGGCCGGCTAAAGGTCCATCCTGGAATCTTGTAAATAATAAGTAATACTGCAAAACTGTTCAGGGGCTGCATGATTTCAGGTCTCATGTTGTGAATAACAGATCCTTTTCATTCAAATCGAATCAGTTCTTGTTAAGGACAATTTAGAGAGGTGATGTTCAATTGAGCCATTCACCTAGGGATCTCTCTCTCTCTCAGTCTTTCACCCCCCCTCCCTAATGCCTTTCCTTCTTTTTTTCTCACCCTCCTAATGTTTGCTATGCGCAGGCATCGCACAGAGGCCACTGCCTTTGCCTTTAATGAGGAAAAATGTGTCAATTTGCTGTTCTCTGTGTGCGGTTTGAGTGTTGGTGTGCGGTACAGGGGGGTTAAGGATGCTCGGAGTCTCCTTTTTTCTAATCAAGTGCTGTACAGGAGAGCGCAGTAATTCCGGTCTCTCCATCTCTCCCTGATCAGCATTCCTCCCCTGCCTCTCTCCTCGGCCCCCCAGGGACCCTCGTGCCTTCTGTTTCACCTCATCTCTGAGGTTCACGCCGAGGTCAGCCGCAGGCCCTTGCGTCCCGTGCAAACAGGATAGGGCAGAGATATGATGCAGATTTCGTGCAGTGTTTATGCACTGTATGTATTTTTGGCGCATTACATATATAGAGATTAGTTGATATTAGAATTTTTTTTCATTTATCAATATTATGCATGTTAGGTTATTTTACAGTTTCCTTTGCCGTCATGTTACGTTCACTTAAAGTTGATAATTAATAATGATAGTAATTTCATGAAACTGTTAAATGTCATCTTCAGCAAATTGCAAAATTCCATTTTCATACTGTACATTATAACGGTTTGATGACTAAATTCGCTTGTAGTGTTGAAAAGGATTAATTCAAATTTCAAATCAACATTTTTAATGTTTCGGTTTTTAATTTATTCAGACAAAATAGAATATAATTTTAATATTCACAATCTTTATCGACTTAGTAGCCAGAGAATTTGGTGCAGTATAACGAGATGCTTCAGAATGCAAATGTGATCACGTGACTGCTTAGTAATCCTTCATGGACTCATATAATCAATAGTGTAAATATGTTAGTGGTCTTGACTTTTGTGTCCACTGAATCTACAGTAAATCATTGTATTGTGTCGATGGTCGCATTCGGAAATGTCAAGATAAACCTGTAATGTAGTCATTCAATCTTTCCAAGATATTTAATAATATGATCAATTATGTGCGTTTTGATCATTGCAAATGTCGTAAACAGAGAAGAGAAAAATATGCACACTACCATATCTTGCAAAAAGATACTATTTTTATGACCTATGTCACCCTAGTGTAAAAACCTATAACAAAATGTATTTAAAATACATTTATTTCATACTAAGTATACTACAAATCCATTAACATATTTATTGACATATCGCTTGAGATTATTGATGTAAGTATTATAATTACACTACTTCTTTATTGCACATTTCTTAATATTAGGCATAAAATGTGTTTTATATCACTATTAGTAGAGTATGATCACTGTATAATATCAGCCTTTAAATTAAAGATATTGAAAGTGTACCTAAAGTATACTTGCAATAGTTATATACTTCATTTATATGTTATATATATTTTAATTATACACAATCAAATATACTTAAGTAGATATTTAGTTTGACCTCAGCACTACTTCCAGATAACTAAAGTGCATTAAGTATGAAATTAGTTAGTTAGTTATTTAGCAGACTTTAAGTATAGCAATTTAGTATGCCAAAAGTACAATTGCAGGGTATTTATACTGAGTACAAAAATTTGTAAATGTATTTGTAGTGTACTGTAGTGCACAAATATATGTATTTGTTGTAGAGCACAAATACATTTTGGTATTTTTCTTTTTCTTCAAGCATCATGAAAAGTTACTTAAATCTGTAAACAAAACTACATTTTGCCTCATTTATGTCTTTGACAAACCTTTGCATCTGTCACTACTCACTGTGCCCTGTCATTGACTCATAGCCACTCAACTGATGCTATTTAATGTTGTTTTACATTAAATTCCTCGGATCATTACAGCATCAATCAGATTTTTATAGCTGGATCACCTGCTGGGCTCATAACATCACCTGTGAGCGCAATATTATGCATGTTGGTGAGGATGTTAAATGCGCACAGAGCCCAGCTTTATTATCCGATATGAATACCTGATATGAGCTTATGACGAATGGTAATTAATTAAATAGTATATGAGGTTGTTTGTTTGCCACTCATTTGAGACCTGCTGCTCTTGCTGTAAAATCCGTTTTTGATGTAATTTTTACAGAAGGGTTCTCAGCAGAACGAGTCCGTGAGGAGTAAACACTGCAGCACATTGGTGGTGGCAGGCAGTGTGCTGTGGAGTGATAGGAGTAGTGTGACCTGGAGCTGTGCCTATACCTCCATGTTGCAGAAGGAGGGGGAGGGAGGCTGGGCCGGCCATCTCTTGGTTCTCCGGTATCCCGCCGAGCTGTTCTCGTGGCATCAGTCCCCGCTCTCCTGCTGCCATGGCACTGATGAACGTCCCTCTGCGTGGCACGCTCAATGCCTCACTCCACCAATCTCGCCCTGCCACATTGCAGAGGCCGCGCCATGCATCACCACAAAGCGTCTAGCAGCCGCGGAGAGCGCCTAGAGGAAAGTCATTAGCTTTGCGTCGCTCCCTTTCTCCTCTCCCCACATCTCTTCGTGTTTGTGTGGCTCTTGTGATGAGTTACTGACAAAATCAAGCTTGGAATTGGACGTCTGCTTAACGAAAACTAAATATATAAGTACTCTGATTTATGTTTTTCTTTGTTTGATACAATTTGATGCTCTATTTTTATCACTGAATACTTTAGAATAATTGATGTTGGCACCAAACAACATGAGAAAACAAGTCGGAAAAGGCACAAAGCCTCTGAGAACGATGGTGATGTAACACTCTGAAATATTCATAAACATCCACAGCACATTTAAATGGAAATGATTGGCCTTATGCTAATTAAGGAGGGAGAATGCAGGGGGCGAGAGTTAAGAAACCTCACTGCTCTGAATAATTAAAAATGCAATTTATAGCCGAAATGAAAATCCTCAAGACCGGTTTCACGTGCATTTTTTATGATGCTTTAATAGTTCTACAGAGGTAATTGATTGTGTTTATGATGAGTTCGAATGTGCAGGTTTATAAAAGGACGTAGAATCAAAGGAAACTGACCAAATGTAAGAAACAGGCAGAAATATAATATGGTTCGGCCTCTTGATTTTTCCCTGCCTTTTTGGCAGCTTTTTGTCCTCTGTGGCTTTAAAAATATCAAGCTCTGATTGGTTTGAAAGAAATGACTGAAGTTGAATGTTGCATATGTTCGTCCAATCAGAAGCTTGGGTTTCCTTGGAGACAGTTCAGAATGGAAAAATATGCCATTTTTTTTTTCTGAAGGTGAAATGTTTGGTTACACTGCTACCCTGTGGAAGAATCACGAATCTAGTGACTGGCCAGACACACGCCCACTGTTTAGTTTCCTCGGAAAGGCAGGTCGTAGGTTGTGAAGAATGGCGAATTTGTGTTCAGTCATTCATTTTTTCGTTGCTTAAGTCTCTGAAAGCACCATGGGGTCAGACAGCGCGGCCTGAGGAAGAAGGTTGTCAGTAGGTGTGTGAAGATTAGAGAGACTGTTAATTGTACGCCATACTAACATTTCTTCTGTTTATTCTGTTTCTTCTGAACTATTACCGGGGCTTGACCTTTTAGATAAATGAACAGAGGGGGATGTGGATGAATGAGGGGAGTAAAAGGTGTCAGGACGAAAGCGCACAGGGAGAAAAATTAACAGAGAAGTGGCTGGACTGAGGCCTCGTTTTTTTCGATGATACATCAACTTACCCTTGACAAACAGTGTGTAGTTCAGTTGTATTTATGACAACGTAGATGTGACCGTGTGTACTGAAAAGGTTCATGTGTGTTCGTGAATGTGAGTGAGGGTCAAAGGGCTCCTCTCTGAGATGGTCATCTGTCTGATAAACTGGACACATAACATGGCAGGCTACAGAGCTCGGCGGTGATGTCACGCAGACTGGGTGCGTTTGATGAGCTGAGTCTTATTTATAGGGGCATTAGATTCTCCAAGCTGTTATATCCACCGCTCATCCCAGTTGCACTCATCGTTTTTCTTTTAACTTTTTTTTCTCCCAATGACAAGTCCTAGACAGCCCTCTTAAGACGGTCAAGACTACATAACATTGTCTGTTTTATGCATCGAATGGCAGCCCTAGCTCAAAGAGAACAGATACCACAGAGATTACTTCAGCATAAGCGTGCAGGCAAGGAAGCATCTGCTCATGTCTAAATGAGTTTTAAATAAGTCTGGTAGCATGCCCAGAGGCCCACCTGTCGCCTACGCTCTCTTGAGGTTTGAAGCTGATGAAAGCTGGATCGCAAGGGTGAGGATTTGTGTCTCGTTTCTCTGTTTGCAGCAAATTGTTCGCCTGTGCTGCCACTCTCATATGCCCTAGAAAACGTGCTAAAAATAGGTGTGTGGGTGCAGATTTAAGTGCAGCAAGCCCTGCACCACATATTTGATAAATTCCTATTACAGTTGTCATCATATTAGCAGTGCGGAGACAAATATTTATGACTGGGCCCCCTCTCCCTCATGCCTAAAGAGTCGGATAATGTTCTACCAGATAATGGTAAATTGTTAATTTAGGGGTGCAAAAGCTCAAGGGTATTTATATAAAATGGAACAATATCATATCGATCAATGTCATTGTGTTGTGCATAGTTCACCCAAAATGAATATCACTGTGTGAGAAAAAATTCAAGTTTGCAGAGTTTTAGTGTCAGTGTTATATTCAACTACTATATATAATTTTGAATATAATGTATAATAATGCAATGGGGGAATATTTGGTGGTTCCAAAATGTCAAATGTCTTATGTTACCGGTAAAAAGTAGCCTACATTATTTGAAATATATCTAGTCAGTAACAGAGTGCAAACAAATTCATCTAAAATAAAACTATTAGAATCAAGAATATTTTTATTCTGGTGTCACTATTGTCCTGTGCATTGGGTTACCAACACCAAGTCCAAGCCTATTCATTTGTACAACCAAATTTAGCATTTTAATCAACAGTACATTTTTTTGTTCTCCTTGTACCATGTGTGATATTGACTCACAATAATATCGTATCGTGAGTTTAGTATCGTGATATGTATCGAATCATGACATGACGGGATGGTTACACCCTTAATATTTACTATACTATATTTACAAATATGTGTGTTTTTTGTGTGTAAATATATTTATATACAAACACTGCCATTCAAAGATTTTGGGTCATTTAGATTTTTTTTTTTTTTTTTGAGAGAGAGAAATTAATTAATTTATTTAGAACTCAATGATTTAAAAAAAAATCAAAAATACAATAAATTATATTTCTAATAAATGTTGTTCTTTGTTTCTTTTTCTTGTTTTTTTTCATAAGAACTTGCTTGATCTCCAGATCAAGAGAATGATTAGAATGATTTCTGCAGGAATGAATTATCACAGGAATAAATTACATTTTAAATACATATTAAAATAGAACACCGTTATTTTAAATTGTATTAACATTTAGCAAGATTATATTTGTACTGTATTTTTTGAAAATGTGTGCCCCTTATGTGATTCATTTTCTTACTTCTTATGTATCACATTACCACATTATTTCACAACATTATTTCCCTTGATTTCTGATTGACAGTTTTTGAAGAGATCCCTATGGTGGCTGCACAGGACCTGAGTAACATTCTAAAGCAAGGCTACCTGGAGAAGAAAAGACGTGGTAGGAATCTCAGAAATCACATGCATCATGTCGCATATGGACCACAAGCATTTCTAATCTTTTTCTTTTTCCAGATCACAGTTTCTTCAGCATGGAATGGCAAAAGCGATGGTGCGTGCTGAACAACACCATATTTTATTACTTCGGGAGTGAAAAAGGTGTGTCCTGTCCTGTTGAATGAGGTATACAAGTATTTTCATAAACACCAAAGACAGAGATATTGAGAAACTTTGGATGTTGTCTTCTAAATTCAGACAAGCAGCAGAAAGGCTCGTTTAATATAAACGGCTACAGTGCAGAGATGGTCCCCAGCTTACGGAAGGACTCCAGGAAGAATTCATGCTTCGAGTTGACTGCTCCTGGAAGACGTTCTTACCAGGTTCAATACACACAAATGCAGTCACATTGCTCATTACTGCAGCTGTGTTTAGTTATCTTGCTATAATTACAATGAAGAATGAGAATAGCCCTCAAATAAACAATGAAAGTTTCTCTCTGCAGTTCACTGCCAGCAGTCCCCGTGAGGCAAGGGAATGGGTGGACCAGATCAATTTTGTTCTTAAGGGTATGTGAGATATGAAATACAGTTTTATTGGAATACATAACATATTTTATATTATGCTGAATGCATCTGACTTGAGCCAAGCACCATGCTGATCATATTGATGTGAAAAGGGCAGTTTTATAAAAAGATGCATACCAATAACTTTCCTTCTGGCTCAGCCAATAAGATAGGCTCTAGACCTCCTCATGCAGCACGTCACTGCGCTTCTGAGTCCAACGTGCCTCAGGCTGCCTCCTCTTCCCCGTAGCGCAGCGCTCTTTACAGGAAATTGATTGGGATTTGCCCGGTCATCCTTTAGGGGCATCGATCTGGTCCTGCTTGGCATCCAGGCAGTGAGGATACGATAGCCTGTGTTACAGAGCTCAGTCACCTGCAATCAGGCCCTCACTTCATCTGAGACAGATCTGAGGCACCCTCGCCACTCTAAAATGGGCTCAATGCGGCCCTCTGATTTGCGGGAAGTAATAGACACTCCTGAGATAGTTTTCTCCCTCCCCATCCCCCTTCGCACATGTAGATACAGCCAAATGGCACAAGCATCATTCAGTATTAGAGAAGTTATAAATGTCAAATTTGGCTTTTTAAAACAGAGTTCTGTGCAGTTCCTGTACATTTATGATATTATTATCATTTATTTTATTTTTTTAATCAATTCTCCAATGCTTCAGTAGGGTCCAAAAATGCTAAAAAGTTTAATTTAAACCTGGAAACAAAGTAAATTTGAATGATTTTGGATTTTGAGGGAAAAAAAGTAATGTTGAACTAATTAAAATACTTGAACTTTCTGCACTATTTGTATACCACTCATTGAAAAAGAATATTCTTAAATCATGTTGAGAACCAACTTGTAGAGTGCCACTGTCATTAAATTCTTGTTATTTGGGAAATTCAGCTTTTCACTCAAATTAAATGTATTTTGTAATAGAAAAGCATTAAACTGAAGCCTTTTCACTAGTCTCAGACTTTTGGGGACACACTGCATGTAGATTGGTTATTTGTCTGCTGTCGTTTTCATAATTTAGATGCTAATGATTGCTTTTTCTACTTCTCTGTAAGATCTGAGCTCTACCTTCATCCCCTTTGATGACGATGAGGAAGAGGAGGTGGAAGAAGAGGAAGAGACATATGATGACATTGAACGAGCTACCACACCACCACCACCACGTCCTGGGCCAGCGTCTGCACCGGTTACAACTCCGAGTCTGGCACCAACCCCTCGAAGGACCCACGAGGAGTGGAAGGATCAAGCTGGGGCTCAGGAGGATGAAGAAGATGAGGAAGAGGACATTTATGAAGAGCTTCCAGGTATATAAAAAAGAAACATTAAAGGATTATTCCACTTTAAAATGAAAATTACCCCAAGCTTTACTCACCTTCAAGCCATCCTAGGTGTATATGAATTTCTTCTTTCAAATAAACACAATCAGAGTTATGTTAATAAATATCCTGATGCATCTAAGCTTTATAATGGCAGTGTACCAACGAATATGAAGCTGACGAAAGTGCATCCATCCAAAGCTAAACGTACCCCACATAGCTCCGGGAGGTTAATAAACGCCTTCTGAAGCGTAGCAGTGCGTTTGTGTAAGAAAAACAAGTAAAATATCTAGCTTCTGCCAGACCGCCTTACGTATTCAGCTTTTGGGGAAAGTGTAACGCCTCTCGCAGTTCAAAACTCTTATGCTACGTCGTACACCTTCCGTATTCAACTTACTAAAAAAGCTTATCTGACCCGATGTTGACGAAGTTGAATACGGAAGGCGGTCTTGCAGAAGCTAGATATTTTACTATATAACTTGTTAAATACGGATATTTTTCTTACACAAAAGCATTGCTTCGCTTCCGAAGGGCCAATTAACGTGTGGAGTACATTTTGCTTTGGATGAATGCACTTTCTTCAGCTACAAACTCGTTGGTCCTGTTCACTACCATTATAAAGCTTAGATGCGTCAGGATATTTATTAATATATTGTACTGATTGTGTTCATCAGAAAGAAGAAATTCATATACACCTATGATGGCTTGAGAGGGAGTAAAGCTTGGGGTAATTTTCATATTAAAGTGAACAAATCCTTTAATTGGCCCTTTAAACAAAACAGAGTTACAATATAACCAATATTTTAACCCTGTTTTGTTTAAAGGGCCAATTAACATTTTTTATCCTCAAGGTTGCGTAACTGTGCATTTGATAATCTTGTTCACTAGCTTAAAATACTATTTTTGATGGGATTTTAGTGCAGCAAAGCAACTGAAGTTGTAACCATCAACTCTATTCAATGTTGAACACCATCAATAAGAGCATATTCATCAAGATCTGGTCTCCCAAAGTGATAGCAGGACCCTCGGAGGACCTAATGAGACCTCTGAGGAGAAATATATCACTCTGGAGTGCTGTCATTTTCACCTTACTTTGCCATGTGTGCTGGGCAGCTGAGCTGGCCACAGATGGCGGATCGAGTGTCCACCTCTCTCACTTTTCCGTCCTTCATTCATCTCTCTCTCATCTTCTTGTGCCTCTCAGATTTTCAGTTTGGAAAAGTGCTGAGCAGTCCTTTTATGGCTTTGTCCAAAAAGTGCTGAATTAACTGCTCGTCTATTAACTAATCTCATCGAAGAAAAAATGTATATGTAATTGTGTATCATACCGTTCAGAAGGTTGCGGTCAGTACTATCAAGAAATGTATGTGCTTATTCAGCAAGGATGCATTTACGCAGCACGACTGTTTTCAGCATTGATAATAATAAGAAATATTTCTTGATCACTAAATCAGCATATTATCTCGCATATAACATAAAAGTTTGTGCTTATATAATATATGTGTGTGTATATATATTATATAATACATATATTATATATATTATTATTTGTGTTTGTGTGTATGTGTGTATATATATATATATATATATATATATATATATATACATATAAATACATACACATGCACACACACACATATATGCATTTATATATATATATATATATATATATATATATATACACATACACACACACATATGTTATGTAAACACAAACTTTCATATTAGATGCAATTAATCGCGATCAAATGATTTGACAGCCCAAATATAAACAGAATGACCACCTGCCTAATATACTGTCGGTCTTTCACATGCTGCCAAAAGTTAATGAGGGATATATATGTATATCTCCTGGCAAAGTATCTGAAAATTTTGTTTTTTTTGGGATGCACACATCAATTTACACTCTTGTCAATTCTGGTTTTCATCTCTCTTCTTTTTAAATAAAGGCTTATACAATATATTCCAACACATATTTTAGACATATTTTACCATATGCACACACGCATATGGTAAAGATCTACTTTAGCCTTACAGGTTTTTTCCTCATGCTGTTCCTGGAAGCTCAGGGCAAGCTCGTGCGGTGGGAAGTATAGGGTTGCTGGACGGTGGTTTTATCGGCAGGCTGACAGCGTGAGGATGGATGTGGGAGACAGAAAGCTGGGCTATCACTGTCACCTCATAGACCTAGAGGTGCCACGCCCAGAATCAATGCCTGTCTGCCTGAAACACACTAGCCATCTAACCCGGCCTGGCACCTCCCCTATAAATCAAACGGGAGCTGGCTATTCTGCCAGCACCACAGATATTGTTTAATATACTTATAAAAGAGTTCAAAGGTACACAGAGTTGATCCACAAGTTAAATCTGCGAGGAAGATATAGCATTAACTGACAGACGAGATGAGATAAGTGTATTAGCTGCAACACTCTACAAAAGCTGGGCCTGTTCCCTTTAAAACTCTTTATTTAAGAACTAATCTATACACTTTTGATACCAGTATGTACCTTTGGGGTAATAATATGGTGTGCCTTTTAAAGGATATTTGCTTTATATTTCTATAACCTTTGACCCTCTGTATTTTTCAGATGATGAAATTTCTGACAATGCTGAAGAGTTAAGTGAAAAAGCTGGTGAGTACTTGAAAAGCTGGTGTGTGCGCATTGGTGGAGGGATGCTGTAAATTGATTACATTTTTTGAAATCTCTGTTTTTTAATATAAAGGTTCTTCAGATTATGCAAATTATTACCAAGGCTTGTGGGACTGTGAAGCGGATGGACCCGATGAGTTGGCCTTCCAGAGAGGAGATCTAATCTACATCCTCAGCAAGGTCTGTGTTTGTTCCCTCCATCTCTCACATAAATTCACATAAATTCACACACGCACACACACACACACACACAAGGTCAGACTTTTAGTTCAGCGCGGTTGGTTGTGTCCTTGGCTGATTTGTTGGTTAAAGCGTTCTGCATGTGTTTTGATTTTCTTTTCCTTATCTCGCTCTATCCATCTCTTTACTAATGATGAATAATACCCAGCTGGCCATAAGATGAGTCATATCGGTCAATACTCACTGACTTTCTCTTAGCAGCTATTCATTTACTGTTTTCTAAATGACAAAGCTGGGATGGTCTTCACTCAGTCAGTACATTCTTATTGCAGCATTTTACAAAGAAGACCTCAGACAAAATATAATGCATCAGGATTTGTAATTTTTTTTTTCTGTTGATGAATCACATAATTTTAAAAAATTAATTGCATATCAGCTTTCTAACAAAGCATTTACATTTTACTTAAGATTATCCATGCAGATATCCAAGAGATTTGCAGGCAACAAATTGAGCCTGTTTTGTAGCATGTCATATTGACTTAACAGAAATCTGTTGTACATCTGTGGTCTGTGGACTACTGCAATACTGTGGCCACACAGGCACATTCTCAATAATAGGCTGTTGATTCATCGCTGTCGTTGAGTCTTGGAAAATTGACTGATCGGCCAAGCAAACCACTTTATTTGATATATTCGCTTTAATCTATATATTTTTGTGTTTTACAAATGAGATGTTAGCAGGAACGCATAGTGTAGCTGTTTCTTAAAGATACACCACTGATAGAATCAATATTTGATTTTTTTTTTATTTTTAAAGTTTTAATTTTGCCTTTAACTGAGCTCAGTGTTATCTTAAAGAGATAGTTCACCCAAAATAAAACTTGTTGTCATTGTTGTCCCAAACCTGTGTGACTTTCTTCTTTGCAACACACAAAAAAGACATAAAAAAATGTTTCAGTATTTTTTTAGGCCATACAATTAAAGCCAATGGGGTCCAATGTTGTTTTGAACTGTACCCTGCAAGCAATTTTGCATTTAAAAGACCATCTAATAGCCGTCCAAACACAACCCTGGGGTCTAGGGTAAAACAAGGCAAAATTTGGGCTGTCATTGAAAATTTAACAGACCAAATGAAACCAAACACTTTGTAATCACTGTTGACTTTGCTTACATGATGGAATATCATAGATCTCTCAAGCTATTTTGGCAAAAATGACATGTAACCAACTTCAAGGTTATTTTGGCTAGAAGTGGGTTGTAATGGGACTGTAATGGGTCTATAGTTAACCAAGATGGTGAAATGACGGCCATTGCTTGCTGGGTACTACTTTCACTTCACGGACAAAAACAGTTCTTCAAAATACCTTTAGTTTTCCGCAGAAAAAAGAAAGTCGTATAGGTTTAGAACAGCTTGACAGAATTTTCATTTTTAGATGAACTATTCCTTTAAGTTAAAGAAAGAATTCTACCATCATGTTTGACACTCTTGATATTTAAATAACATTAATGAAATGTGCAGATATGGCAGCTAATGGACCCTATAATCAGGATTAAATACCAGGGCAGCTAAAACAGGTTTGATTCTGTTATACAAAAAACAGAATATATAACATCCGAAATGGTTGGTTATCAAAACATAGTAAGGATATGCACAGGTCATTTATTTTTATCTCATGCCGTATTTCTAATTTGTGTAAACAATGAGTCTAACCATCTCAGATAGCTGGAGCATGTCTCTGATTTTGTCATCAAGCTGTTATTATATTCAGACAAGTAGATTTATCAGCTCTTACTTTTAATCCCTCTGTGACTGACATGTAATTGAAATAGCTTTTATTGATGGCAGTATTTTCGAAATAGCTGCACTTGTATCGCTCAAATCTCTTAGACCTCTTCAGATGCATCCTCAGAATCATTTCATACAATGTGGGGCTCCTGTTCTTGTTTTACTGGTGCTTCCCTGGAACGTTGACCTTACTGCATGAAATATAGGCCGTTGGCTAGAACTCAAGCCTAACTCTAGCGGTCCCACTCATAAAGCAGTGGTCATAAAACCTGAGTGCATAAATTCTGCTGCACAGAGGCGTGGAGGGGAGGCCAAGTATATTTGTGTCAACACCAAGCGTAATTACAAGGTGATAAAGACGTGGAAGGTGCTAAATCAATTCCTCTAACCAACAGGTTTTTGAGGCAGCGCTATGATTGACCGCTGTGAAGTCACAAATCAAAGAGGTCGACAGCGCTGTCACAGCATTGGTGTAAGCAGAGCGTAGAGATTAAAAAAAGCTCTCTCATCAGTCTTTATTGATCCACCACTTACAGTGAATAAACAGCTATTCGGCTTATCTACACAAATCACTACATGTATCTATAATATGTGGGAGCATTTTGGTGAGCTCCTATAGAAGAAAATAGTTAATGGCTTATTAGCAGAGAATTTTGTTTATGCTCAGGTGGAAGCATGGAAATGAAATTTAAAGACAACATCATAAAGTTTTTCATGTTGTTTAAATGTCTATGTGATGCCCGTTTTCTACCGTGTCAAACATGCAACCAATCTCTTCAATGTGTGGGGCGGGGCTTTTCTCCACTGAATTTCTATGATGTTCAAAGTATTTCTAAGGATGCTGACTTTTAGTAGGCAGCTGTCTGACTTTGAAATGGCAAACGGGAACATGGTTTGTGTAACGCAACAGATTATTTTGCTGTTTGATTTGCTGTTCATAGTCAAGCCAAAATCTAATCATATCAATTACCGCTATGTGTCCAACGATTACCATTCTAATACATCGACTTATAGACAACCCTGTATAATTCGCTCTTCCTCTTCTTTTGAATCAGTTTCTGTTTCAAAAATAACTGAATTAAACCAATATTTCCATTGGCTTTGTGTAGCGTTTACTACAGTTGACCAAATGGATCTGGTAATCCAAGCCGAAACTGATCTTCTTTAGTGTTTCATAGCAGATATTAAGCCATACAGGTTTGGAGCTATCCCCCTTTTTTGTTAAACTACACCTTTAAGTTCTGAACTGCACTGCCTAGTTATTCATCTAATAAACCAAATGTTTTAATCTGCTGGTCATTAATCCAGAGTTAATTTTGCATGCAACTCCGATAGTTGCACTAACAGCTCCCAGTTTCCTTCAGATCAGCCCCTTCCTTCTCATGCCGCATGGCTCCTCAATCAGAACACTTGAACATGAAATAGTGGCGAATGCTAACATCCATCTACCAGCTTTGTACAGCCTACTCAATCCTCAGGGCTGAAGAATCACAGCAGCAGGACAGCAGGCTATTTGGAGGTGTTTTTCTTCCTACTTTAATCACATTGCATGTTCACTACCACATAACATATATACTTTAATTTGTTCTTATTGTTATAACTCTTGCTCTTTGCGCTGTGTTCAGTTTTTTCTTGCATATGTGGTTGAAGGGGCCCCTGGAGACTTTCTTGACCATTCTTTTTTTCTTCTTCAACCATGCCATCCTTTGCATTCCTAACTCTTAATTTATGCCCCTAGATTCAAAGTACATGACTCCCAAAGGTCAGACCCAACACATGCCAGTATTCCCAGTGGAATCCCCTTAAAATCCTGGAATGAGAAACAAAGAGATTTATTGCACTAAAAATGGAGGCAAAATTCTCCAGGATCCTTTTAACATGCAAGCCCACTGATATCCCTTTCTTTCATTTCGCCCTGGGCTTTCTATAGAATGTGCTTTAAACTCTCACCATTAGGGGCTGTAAACCAGGAATCTTGGATGCCAGTCTAGACAATGGACAACCCACTGTTAACATCTAGATGCTCCATCAGTATGGCTGTAGACACTACTGCCACCTTCTGGTCGAAATTTGTAAGATTTTTCAAGCTAGGTGGCCAATCTAGTGTTTTTTAAAACAAATACTTGATAGTTTGTATGGAAAACCTGGCTCTTTTTGCAGTATTTTTTTACTTATTATTTTAAACTTATATATTTTATATTTAAATTTGCATTTTATGTTTTTATTCTATTAAGCCATTAAAACAGCTTTTAGACTACCATTTAATCTGATAAGCATGCATGTTTATGAGTATTTCTCTCATTCCACTGTGCAGGTTTTTACAGGTAGACATAAATGTGAATTTGCATATGAATATGCAGTTCTCACAGACAAAACTGGGTGATTGTGACTGTTATCTCCTCCCTTGTGGGACACATCCTAATAAACTTCAGACAGATGACGACTCCAGTTGGCCTCCCGCCCAGGGGGTTAGTCTCCTACAAAATGCCTAAAGAAAAGAAAAAGTTGCTATAGAAGAAAAGGAAAATCCTGTGGAAATAGACACTCCTTTTTAACTCATTCTCACACACTCATCTAAGGGCCTGCCTTCTTTGTGGCAACATAGGCGCAGAGGTGCTGTATAGACATATTGAGCTTTCTATTTACCAGCAGAGGCATCAGGGGGTGAGTCTGGGGTTCTGGGGTCATGCAGAAGGCAACGGTCATCTCCCGGTCAACTACAGTAGGTCATTATTCAGCCTAAGCCAATAGTCCAGAACTGCACGGCGACCGCTCCCCCTCACACTCTGCATAATTATTATAAATGGGAGGCCACATAAACAGCCATCATTACAGGCTCTCAGCAGCATACACAATCCACTTTAAATGCCTATTAAGTTTAAGTGCCATCAGTAATCCCCAAGTGTACTTTTACAATGGCAGATTACTTGGTCTTCCACATTTTTACTCGATGTCGCACCTTCGAACGCCCAGGATTTAGGATTAAATAAGGCCTGTGGCGTTTCCTCTCCGGCTTATTTGACTACGCAATACAAATATTAATACTACAAGTTCTTAATGGTTAGCTAAGATGAAAATGACATGCAAATGAAATGCACTGATTGAGATAAATTGAACGACGGCTGTCTTTGCTCGAGCCGCAGATCAATACCTGTTCGCCACCTGCCGTGTCTGCTGCTTAGGACTAGCAAACAACGTGACGTATTAGTGTTTGTCTTTTAAGATGGCTGGATGAGTGAGTCCCTGTGCAGCACTGAGCGTGTGGAGCTGATGCTTTACGATGCGAGTTAAGGAAAGAGAAGCAGGAGAGGAAAAGTGGAGGAGGGGGTTGTAGCACCCGAGCGCCGGGTTCAGCGGCGGGGCAATGAGAGACTTCCTGCGCTCCATCACTCCCAAGGCCTACCTCAGTCAGCTGGTGGCCAGGGGCAGAGGCCTCATGTCTCATTCTTATTACCATGTCTCCTGCCTCCAAAGTGTGTGTGTGTGTGTGTGTGTGTGCGCGCATTTCTTCTCGTAAGAGAAAAAAATGAATGTGTGTGGGCACCGAGGGAGAGTTTGCAAATAAGGGAAATGATTAAAACACGACTGAGGAAGAAGGCGTGCATGCAAAGCGTGTCGTCTTGTAGGGAAATTTATAGAATGGAGAGGAAGAAAAGGGAGCTCGGTATTCTGCCGTTAATATAGACAGTAGTCTCTTTTGAGCCTGTCATGATTTTGTTCAAGTTAAGCCACTCCTTTTTAAGGCATCATTAGCTGTCAATCTGTCCCCTGGTCGCTGGAGAGCAATGGGCCCATCTGAATACCATTGCCAGCCGCCCCCCTGAGTGAAAAATAAATGATATCAGTGGCATACTGCAGGTGTTGTCATGGCAACACACACTCTTGATAGCTCCCTGTGCCAACTCCGCCTTCCTTCAGAGAAGGTCATGCGGAGGTCAGCGCCATCGCAACGACGCACTTCACTTTCTCAGCAGCTGCCCACCAGACCTAGACCAAACTGAGACGCACCTGACCCTGTCCTGTTACAGAGAAGCTTCCCGAAAAGCCACCCATTATGCCAGTCCCATGCAGTTCTTTCGGGTAAATTTCTATAACAACCCTCTATACGGTCAGGCGCAGATTGGATGTCTCCCAAATGCCTCTAGCTGACAGATGCATTGCCGAAAAGCAGATTGCTAATACTGGGAGGCAGGAAAAATGAGGCAGGAATGAAAAGGACACGAGTCATCGAAATGGGACGGACTGCACTGGAATGTATTGACTCTCTTTCTTGTACTGTGTGTGTACTCTGTTTGAACCCACAGTTACACCATGTTGGGGAGGGTGGGGGTGAAGAAGGCGGGGCAGAGGAGGCGTGTTGGACGGGAGGAGGTGCAGCGTGTTTCAAATGGCTTCATTAGCTATGGACACACCTGTGATTTCGAGGAGTATTATACAACAGTTTGTTCTGGCCCCCGACTTTCATTGCCATTCTAAGATTGCTGATATGCAGTTTAACTGGACTGGGACTGTTTTAATGTTTTGCTTAAATACAGAAATACAGTCAGTCTGTGCATTACTAGTGTGAATTTTTCATTTTTCTGTTGGTAGCATCATTGCATCAGTAGGTGGCAACGTGCAACTGTCTGTTACTGAATGAATCAGTGGCTGTGTGCAAAAACTAAGGCAGCTGACTTGTTGCCGCACTGCCCTATCCTAGGCAATGACTTTGCAGGTAGCTTTTGCACACAAAGGTACTTCACGAAACTGATTTAAGACAGACTTCTGAGGCAGTAAAATGGTTTAAAGAGCAAATAGAAAAAGCAAAATAGAGCGTAACTTTCATGCAATGTAATATACAGGATTGTGGGATATCAAAGGCAGCAAAGGAATCAATGAATGGTCTGTATAAATGAGTCATTGAATCATTAACTAAATCGATCTTTTTGCGAAACACTGATTCATTCTGGAATGAAACAAGTGTTTCTTTATAAGGGATTCATTGAATCATTTACTCAACTGATCTGTTCAAAATTAATCAGATTAGGAAAAAAAACTAAATGGCTGGATCTGAAATCACCCTCTAAACCCATTTTCACTAAATAATTACATGTGTAATCAGGAGGAATGGAGAAGCATCATCAGCTCTTCATCACAGCGAAAATCATTTACTCAACTTATTCATTCAAACAATGATTCATTCAGAAACAACGCTGTTGCTCAGCATGAATGACCTGGGAGTTTTGCGTTTGTGCATTGAAAATGCACAAACGCAAAAAAAAACAACAAACGAAGAAAATAAATGCATGGTCCAGCTACGTCTTTTTTAAAAGTTGAACTTTTAACTTGAGATCCACATTTTTAGAACATCATGACATGCACAGGATGGAGCAAAAGTGGTGAGACATGAACGGAACAGTCAAACATGGCCATCTAGTATGTGTTAGAAATACAATGGAAAAGCAGCACATTAAAATGCAAATCTCAGTCTGTGTGATTGTGAATGGTCCCTTCTGGTAATATTGGGTCTAAAATGTAAGTTACTCAGTATTAACTTCTTGTTTACTGAACTGTTGTATAAGAGCATCAATCTACACCTCCAACAATCCCCATCTGCATAGCTGTATGCATCTCAAACAAAGAGCTCAAGTTCTCAGATGTACTGTTACCGAGGCGTTGATGCCACAACGGCATTCAGCTCACCGTCCAGATGGATTTTATTCCGTATAGCATCATTAAAGCGGCTCATCTGCATGGGCTGAGGACTACATTAGGCTCTGAGCACTGTGGGTGTGCTTAAAGAGAGGAAGGTAATTAGTTCCTACTCTCCTCAGCAGGCAGTGGATGGATGACATGCTCATCATGTCTAAATGTACAGTGTGTGCTTCTAGAATACTAAAGCTCTTAAAACACTTCAGTCTTTCACTATCAGTCTATCTCCGTGTTCTTTAATCTCCTCATTTATAACCCCCTGTCCACCCGAGTCTGTCTTAAAGGCCAGATCTGGGGCTCTCTTACTCTGAAGAGCTTTGGCCTGGAATAGCTCTTATATGCATTTGATTTTGGAGAGGAGTGAATTGAGAGAATGTTACACTGGGAAAACAAGGAGCTTCACGACAAGAATTGGGGATTTCTTCTGCTTCGCTCAAGACATAAAATAGCCTACCCGATCATGCAGTTCCAGCACCCAAACATTTACGCATCCAAGCACCAATGTTAAATCCTTTTTTCTCCAATTACTAGCCCTACCTCAAGTCAATATCTTTGGCAGCAGTTATTACCTCTAACTTCTAACAACAGAATCATCATACTTCTTTAATTTAATACTTCTTTATAGAAATGACTAAATTGGTGTTTTAAGATTTAAATTAACATTTATATTTGCATTTGAATGGCTGTATGCAGGTGCATGTCATTTTGCTCTATTAAAAACATTTTGATACTTTTTTTACATGCCGTTCAAAGGCCCTGCTGAGACATGCCACTCAGTAAACACCTCTTCATTCAGCAGATTTTTCTGTGATAAGACAATACAAATGTACAGTGAATGTGAATGTTTGGTTTTACACCTGAGGTTATTCTGCGAAGACAGTTATGCGAACTTGTGAATTTGTACTTTGGTGTCAAATTTCTGGCCAAATCCTCACTTAATGTTCTGTTTTTCTGCCTTTCTAAACCAGGAATACAACATCCATGGATGGTGGGTCGGGGAGCGAGATGGTGCTATCGGCATAGTCCCCAAGGAGTTTTTGCATCCTGCTTATATTCTATGAGGTACTTGTACTCACAGAATCGTTCTACATGATCACTGACCATGGGACATAAACAAGAACAGCTCCCTAAAGCTCTTAAACTGAGAGTGGGAAATAAATGTAAAGTATATTAACATATTGTTAAAGTTACAAAGGCCATTGTCCTTTCTATGAATGAACTTTATCACTGTACTAAAGTTTAAAAAGTTTTCAAAATTGCTTCAGCATTAAAACCAATTCCTCCATGCTGACACCTGCTGGAAATGATTGCAACTACAAAGAAATATGGCAACATTTAGATTGACACAGAGGCTGCATCTGAAATCGCATACTCTCAAGTAGATACTTATTCTGAACAAGTAATTACTTCATGACTCCTAAAAAAAGTATGTTCTATATAGTATGTATGTGTGTATTATGATTGTAATATGGGCATACTACATTCACCATGCTGTCATTACCACATGACCTACCAGCGTTAGTTGCATCTTTTCACCGCCATTCATGGGATAGTAAAGTGTCCATCGTATTCACACTTCAGAATCTCGCTGGAAGTAGTAGGTGATCCAGGTACTTTTTGCCTATTCTGTTATGAGTGTTCTGAATTCGGACACACTTCTTTTGTGTCACATACTGTTTTTTTTGCGTACTATTTAGTGTAGGAAGTATGCGATTACGGATGCAGCCAGAGTATATTGTTCACTGGTGTCACATTTTTTTTTTTCTCTCTTCTAGGTTTGCTCTTTGTGAAGATCACAGAATTTCCAGGGATATAACACTTTCACACATCATTGTTTAGAAATTCTAAATTAGTAGATTATAACGTGAGTTAAAGGGATCGTTCACCCAAAAATGAAAATTAAATCATAAATTACAAATTGCTCTAATGCCATGCGCTTTTCTTTCTTTTATGGACCACAAAAGGATAATTTGTAAAAACTGTCCCACTCGTCATAGTGAATATCAACCAGCATCAAGCTTTTTATAAAAGACGCAAAAGTACCCCAGAATGTTTCTGGGTGTATACGATATGTAATTTAATGTATTATTTAATGAAAATCCTGAGCTTGGCCATTGGTCTTCAGTGCACAGCTGTGCAATGTGCTCGTTGCTACAGAGTGGTGGAACTATGACCCATTTTTGTAGGCTAAAACCCAGAAGCGAGTTAGCATTTTAGCTCTTGCGGTTCCATTGTAACAAAGTCAATGGGTTTTTGGTTAAATAGCTTAAATAAGGTCCGTAGCTAAGACAAGCTTAAGATACTTTCACATTTTATTCTACGACATAAAATAAATCAGTATTAACCTACCTGTGATTTTTTTTAATATGTTACATGTCTTGAAAATGAAAGTTGCTAGCAAGGTAAATCTGACTACAGAGGCTGTCGGCGACATTAAACGCCATCACACTGGCGAGTAAGTAAACTCAGTGGGCTTTTACTGGCTAATTATGCTAACAACTGCACTCTTACAAATTATTCTAATTCAAACTTTCAGGGAAAATGTTTTTAGATAAAGACTGAAAGATTAGTGTCGGTGACGTTGCAATTGTGCGACCGTGGTGTAGTTCGCTTATAGCCTACCTTTAACATTTTGCTTCTGATGACTGCATTTAGGCTTCAAAATTCTTAAAAGTTGTGTTCATCTGTGAAAATTATCTTGATGGACAAAACGTTAAAGTATCATAAACTTTTGTTGATCACAGAGCCAATTTTTTTTGCGATAATCAAAAAGCCTATGGGAAAATCCTTTTGGGTTTTACCATTTTTGACGAGGGAACCAGCGTGATGCTAACTGCCAATTGGCCTACAATGTGACATCATGGTTCCACCACTCTATTCATTGCCATTATAGAGATGAGCGCAGGCGGAACATTTTTTAAAAATTCTCCTTTTGGGGTCGATAAAAGAAAGAAGGGCACAGAGCAATCCCAGGGTAAGTAATTTATGACTTCATTTTCATTTTAGGGTAAACTATCCCTTTAAGTAAAATCTGATTTTAGTTCATTTCTAGAAATGGTAGAACCCAAAAAAAGACCAAATAATATTTCTTGCATTCTTGAATAAGTCTTTTTTATATTACATTATCAGTGTACACTAAGAGTCGAGGCATATCTAAAACTAATTTTTTGATTTGTTCAAGCATAAGCCACATTTACACAAATGGTGTACGTATGAAAAACCTTGTCGTTTTGAAACTTCTTTTCCAGTTTCTCTCATTGATCATGTAAAGACTGATCTTTCGACAGCACAAATTACTGAATATAATTATTTTCATGCACAATTTAGGCTGTGGCAGCATCTTGAAAAAGCCATCTACTGGTTGTTAGGAGTTATTCTACATGTTGAGAGGTGTTTTCTTCTTGACTCTGCATTGGTATTTAAAATTGTTTAGTTGATAGTAAACTTCTAACAAATTCAGCAGATATTAGTCCAAGGAAATAACCTGTCATACCACTGTGTGCTTTAGTAAAAATAAAAATGCCCTTCTACTTTGGACTTCATAAATATATATATGTGTGTAAAATAAATATAATCTACTTATATTCATACATACTCCAATTCTAGTGAAATGCTAGTTATTTAATATGGAACAAGGAATAAAAATGTTCAGGACAAAAGCACAACACAAGAATGGCAGTTAATTACGTGCCTGAAGTGTATTGTAAAAACAATAGTTTATTCGGCAAAATGTATATCTCTTAAAACTGGACAAAAAGAACCATAAAAAGCTTCCAGGATTTGATGAATCAGTCATTTCAGATGAAAACAATATTCCATCAAATAATAACAACTGTCAGCTCACACTCCAAATAAAATCTTGCAGATGAACCGTCTTGCTTCCTACATGTACATTTCAGATGAAAAACGTAAACTGCTTAAATGAAATAAATCATCAATAAGAGCGTCTCTGCTTCTCAACCGGAGAAACCGACCATCATGGGATCATCATCATCCATATTCACGTAACCCCATAACACTTGAAATGGAAACAGAACTACATGGAATTTGGCTTTGCAAAAGATAAAAAATGAAACCCAATGTTGAAGCGTTTCTTTAATTAAAGAAAACCAAATCGGAGACAGTTTTCTCGGGACGCATGTTCAGGCTCTGCCTTTATACATTTACACTGTCCGCTAAGAAACAAAAGAAAAATCAAAAAGGGCTTCATTTTAAAGTATTTAAAATAGTGAACATATTTTACAATTCTATCTTAAGTGGCATGTTCTATCAGGCCTGATTGAGCGGTCCCTCTCTTGGCCTGGTTATAATAGGTGACAGGACTGCTCTAGAACCATCTGAAGGCTAAAGCTAGCTCCAAATGGTGGAACAATGGGCCAAAAACAAAAGGGAAGGGTGATCTTAATACAGAGCGTCGGTATTGCTGCTCCTCGGCCTCTTGATCTTCTCAATGTTCTTCAGGATCATGTCATGTAATGTTACCTGTGAGACAATTTTGTTTTATTAAATCAGTTATCACAACAACACCGAGGACAGCACATACATGCAGTATTTCTGCACATTAAATCAGAGAATCTTCAAAATACCTTGCATAATTATATATTCGGAGTAAAAGCAATACTTACATATTGATTTCTCAGCTCTGACACTATAATCTTGAGGCTGATGTATTCCTTCTCATCAATCTCGGTCACTGTGCGACGATAATCCTCCTATAAAAAGTCAAATTATATATTATGTATAAATGAAATGACTTGTGTATTCCTGATCTAAGTGCTATGTGTGTGTGTACTGAAGAAATGACTTACAACATGAGGGTATTTTGCTATTTTGGAAACCAGCTTTGCCCTTGTGATGTAGTACCTGCAAAAGATGGTATTTAAATATGAAGAAAAAATAAAGCCTGAATGTAAATCTTTGTCTGACTAACACTGACTTTGTGTGCCATACCTGGATATCTGATCTAAGTAAGAAGCTGCTTCCCCTTCCACTGTTCTGAGTTCAGCAACCGTCTCCTCCTGTGGAAAGTGAAGATAAACAGAATCACAACCAGGTAAATGCCTGACAGGACCAAAGCTTCCTTGTGGTTTCTTTTTTAAACACCAAAATTTATCATAAACTGTGAGGAATTACTGTTGAAAGGCCTTCAATTAACAAGCAAATAAAAAACTTAAGGATGTGGCACCATACCTGAATTGAAACGCCAAAATTGTTGCCATCTTCTATTCTTGGGATTAACAACTGAACCCACATTTTGACCTAGAGAGAGAGAAAAAAAGGAAATATTTACCCAAAACACTTTTAATGAGAGAGAGCATGTCTGAGACTATGGTCACATGGACCTACCGTGTTGCACTTTTCTATGAGAGTTCTGATTTCGGGTTTGACCTTTTCAATCAGCTCCACCAACTTGCCATTGCTTTTCATCATTCCACCAGGCATGACAAAGACCTTGGTCCCGCCAACTACAAACAGAAAACATAGGGTAATGTTTTCAGTATCAATGCGTTTCAAACTTACTTTAGTCACTTGCCAAATTAAAGACACCGTTTTCTTAGGCAGGAAAACTCACCTTTGTCATCTCCTGCACCATCTTCGAGTTTCCTCTTTTTAGCATTTTGCTATTAAGAAAATATTTCAAGGTTACTGGCTCGTTTTGTTTCATGTAAGGAAGCTTATTTCCACCACAGAATATAAACTTCCTCACAATTCTATCTTCCCCCCTCCCTTGAGTTCATATAATCACAATTCTGAGGAAAAAAATATAAACTCCCAGAACTGACTGTTCTCAGTCAATTGTAAGATAAAAAGTTGCAATTAGCTCATTTATTCGGTGGCAGAAACAATCTTCCATAATGTATTGCACAAATCAACAAAAGACTTTTTTTTTTTATCCTATTCAGAGACTTCATATCACTCTTTCAACTTAAACTGCTTTTTCACTGATGAACTCTCTCTTACCCCCTCAAGCCCATCATGGATGTCTGTGAGTAGAATTGGGTCTGGCACGGTCAGATTGATCTCAGAATGAATTTCTTTCAGCTCACGGATATTAATTGAGGGATCCTAAAAAAAGACAAGTCAACAAAAATGCTGTTTAATACATCCGAAGTAAATGTCAAAATCAAGACTGCATCATATGCTACGATTTAAACGCTTACCTTCAAAAACTGGTCCAATTCTAGCAATTTCTTCGGAAAAAAGTTTGCAACCAAATCCTCAGCCTATTTTTGAATAATTAAACCGTAAGCTGCCCAATCGTCAAAGAAATGTTCATACATAAACTCTCGGTAAGCGCAGTATCTTACCTCGGCTGTAATTCGTTCCCTGAATGCATCAACCTGGCAAGACAAGAAATATTCATATATAACTATTAAAATATCAAAATAGCGATTAAAAGTCACTCACTTATTAAAAAAGAAATACATAAAACAACGAGGGGCCCTTCTATTTAAGGATGCTAAATGTAGTCAATTCTACAATTGTATCATATATTCCCACTATCCCATGACTTGTTAGCCTCACGATCTTCACGGTAATCCCTTCCCAACATAATTACCGACTTTAATGTCAAAATCGAGACTGAAGCAGTAATGAATGTCTACCGCAGCAACATGCTGCCGTGCTAAAAACACGCTTCATCCACACTCGCATTTACCGCAGACGCCACCGCGCATGTGGGAGCTCTGGCTCCTTCGTGAAGATTTGATGTATATATATCCGCATAAACTCTATCACAATATGTGTTTTCTATTCTAAAACAGAAGTGATATTACAAACATGTGCGTGTATAGTAAGCTAACGCGCTCACGAGGTGACTCACGAGCAAGCCGGCTAGCCGTAAGCTAAAACCTACTAACAGTTCATCTGAGTGCTCCTTATTTAAATAAGGTAAGCCGTTAAAAATGTACCTTTGTCTTGATCTCATTGTCCACCTTAAGAAGCGAAGACATCGTATTAATTCAATAAATGAGAAAAGTAAGCGATTGTCCTAAAAGCATTAACCGTGTGGCTCACTATCTGCTGTCAGCCACAAGGCACTTGAGCGCTTCTAGATGACGTAAAGGCTTCGAGACCGTAGAAATGATACATAGAAATCACTTCAGCTCTGTCGTGTGGAGACATTCCATCTTCATTCATATTGAATTTGATACAATCTGCAATATGCATAATCATATGGCAAAATCAAGTCAATAAAATATAACGGTCGCGTCGACGTATCGCTGTAACCAGCAGAGCAAGTATTGCAATAACGGTATCTATGTTTTGATATCTATGTTCACGGCGACTTCGAAAGACGTAAGCGTGCGTGCATGCGTCATATTTTCGTCTGTAAAAATACTGTTTATTGGAATCAAAATATTAAGTAGTTACAGAACCATCAAAATACTTTCACCACCTATTTAAATATTTTTAATAATAATATTTGGTGAAAATAATAAAAAATATTTAGTGAGGACCAGGACGTGAGATACTTCCGGTGACGTGTGTTGGGGGCGTGTACGAATCTAGCGATGTAAACAAGAACGCAAAAGACAAGTCTCACAGTGTTGACACCACCACGGGCATTTTTAGAGCATCATATCCCCGCATCAAACGTGTCAGTTGACTCTGGCTCACAGTCATGAACCTCCCCGTCACTGTCAAAGTGAACTTTAGGGGCAACGTGAAGAAATTTCCAGTCTTGGACACGAACAAAGCACAGTGGGAGACTGTGGAGGCCTGGGTAAGGAGTCATTAAGCCTTGCTGGGTGGCGTTTATGTGGGGACGTTTACATTTCTTGGTCCTGGAAGGCCGTCGCTGAGGCCTACATAAACAAACCTTAACCGGGAGAATAAGACGTTTAACCTTCAGTGATAACATTTAATCCTATCATAGCAAATATATCATAAATATATATCACAGTTGGGTCTTTTATACTAACCTCAGTCATCTAAATTGAAACAATGTCTGTCATTCGCTCATGACCTTTCTGTTCAGCCATAAATCAGGTGACGGCTTATAAATAAAGAGTAACGTTGGAGGATATTGTTTTTCACGCTAATCTGCCTGTAATTCCTCGATGACTTAAAAAAACTGCGGTTCTTGTTGGTGTTTGTTTACATTGTCAGCTGACTTTATGCCTTTTTATAACTTCTAGATTAAAACTACATTCGGCTTGAGCCATTTTCAAGTGAAATATTTTGACGAGGACAACGAGGAGGTAAATCAATTATGACAGTTTTAATAACAAGTTTTCAATATATTTTTGATTTCATAGTTTTATGGATTACATTGATGGCTTATCCTTTTAACATTCAATCAGTAAACTATTTATTGATATAAATCTGTTTTCAAAGGTACTTCCATTGACATTATCCATTAATTTTTTTACAGGTGTGCATAAACAGTCAAGGTTTGTAATAAATTCAATTAATGGTTTTCACAAACTATAGTTTCAGTAGTGTTGAAATATCGATGTCATAATAAATATGAAGTATTATTGTGTTTTATTATTTGTCAACATCACAGATGAGTATACAGAAGCTCTTAAGGTAAGAACATCAATATTTAATTCAATCATTTTTGTGATGCATGAACCAGTGTACTCCAATGAGGCCAATGTTGTATTAAGTTACCCGTAGGCTGTTGACTGCTGTCATCATCATATTTATATATAAAAAAAAAAGTCCAAGGCTTTAAACTAGATGTAATTTTTTTTTTTAAATTCATTTTTTTTTAAATTTAGAGTGCATTTAAGCAAGCCAATCAGCTACACATGAATGTCTATAAGATGAAGGGTCAGGCAGAGGGTGGTGCAGTGAAGGCAGAGCTGAAGGAACTAAAAATAGACCCTAGACCAGCTCCACCTTACCGAGCAAGGGTCAAGATGGCAGACAAGGAAACCCAGGTGACCCCTGAGCGGGAAACTGTAAGCAGTTTGCAATCTTGTAATTAAACATACTACGTACCGAGGTGTCAAACTCAATTTCTGACTGGGCCATGTGAGCGTTATCTGTACTCTCAAAAGGGCTGACTGAAAATGTAACACCAGTATCGTTACTTATGGTTACAGTTTATTTTACAATGCCGTAGTTACATTGTAATTACTCAAATAAGTACTGAGTACTATTAATTAACTACATGTACTTACTATAGAGTTACAGTTAGGGTTTGGTTTAGGGTTTGTTACTTTTAATTATGCGTAATTGACTGTTATTACTATAGTAAGTACATGTAGTAATGTGTAACTACGGCACTGTAAAATAAAGTGTTACCTTACTTATTACTCATTTCAAAAGCATTTCTTGAGCATCTTTTGCAAAAACAGCACCAATGCATTCAGTGCTGGGGATTTTGGGAGTAGCCTCTGTTTATTTATAGGATGTAACAAACATTAACATAAGTATGTGCTGCATGTAGATAACTCCACATATTTATAAATTGGAGCTCTGCATTCCTATTTCCATGGCGACGCATCAAGCTGTTACTTAACGCTGTATGATTATTGCTTCCAAGGACATAAGTGTAAAAAACAAACAATATGAGAAAAAGCAGATTGAAATGTAGCAGATCATGTCACGCACTGAATGTTTTAAACACACTGGTGTGACCATATGCGAAAAGGGTTAATATTCACAAGGAAAGCACTAAATGAGAAGTGATAACTGAGGCGTCTCATACGTATATTTCAGAAATGATCACGCAGGCCACATGAAATGAAATGGAGGGCCGGATTTGGCCTGCCAGCCTTGAGTTTGACACCTATGCTATGAGCTGTTTATTTGTTCATGCATATCTTGTAACAAAATGTTGTGAATAATAATGAACTGGGCTTATTGCAGAGCAAAACCATTTCAGACTGAGGAAACCTGTTTTTGTTATTTTCCTTTAACAGGCTGTGGCCAAAGAAAACAAAGGGATGAAAACCGAGGAGGAAGCAGTCCCAACGTGGTTCAAATCCTACATGGACAGGGTACTTTACCTTAAAAAATGTCTTTCATAGGTCTTTTCTGTAATCTGGTCCAAATTTTTTGCAAGTGTTCACAATTTACCTTGCAGTTCAAAGATCAAGTGGTAAGGGAGGTGGTAGACAGGATGTGCAGTGAGTTTTCTGGCCAGTGTTGCACACACAGAGCCTTGGATCCTCCCGCAGAGGAGCCAAGCACCTCCGGAACTCAGAAGGCTACGAGCTCCACAACGATAAGGGCCTCTAGTTCAACTCCAAATTGCAGTAGCTGCAAAGGACCAGCCACTGGGGGAGGATATCAGTGCAGGTGAGAATGTCCTAAAACTTGTTTTTACTAATGACACTCTTCAAGATATTTATTAATTACACACTATTTGAGAAACTGAATCATATGTTTAGTATTTATTCATTTAGCAGGCGCTTTAACCAAAAGCAGCTTACAAATGAGGAATACAGTAAAGGACTGATTTTAAATTGGCAATAATATGAAAAGTGCTAGCAATACAATATAATATCATTCAAACATCGTTCAGAATAGTACAAGCTAGAACAAGGAAGAATTAATAATGAAAGTATAGACATTTTTCCCCAGCAGGATACAGTCACAATGAAATCAAAACTGACAATTTATTCTTTATGGAATATTACAGTATGCATTATTAATGATGTATCTGTGCACATGATTATTTTTTAAATTAATTAATTATTTTTAAAATTATTTAATTTAATTTATGTGGCCTTGAAATCCTTAATCAAAATAACTTCTCCTCCCTCTTGCAACATCTTCTCTGATGATGTGTTTACTGGTGATGATCCTGTCCTGATGGACAAATTCAAATACTGCTCTGCATTTCTTTCTTGTTTAAGAAGCCATTTCATTTGAACATGCATCACAATAGGGAAGAAAAGACTATCGCAACTTCCGTTTAATGCAGACTTTACATGGAGAGAGATAAGTTTTCAGCTGTTTCTTGAATATTGTCAGGGATTGGGCTGTCTGGATAGGGTTAGGAAGATCTCCCCACCAGCAAGATGTCAAATGTAATGCTTAATATAAAACATATCTCTCCTTTTATGTGCAGCGTTTGTCCATCTTGCATCTTATGTGAGCCATGTAGTCATAAACACGATCCCAGCCACAACCTAAAGAGAACAAGGACTCCTTTGTCTGTCCCTGAACGTGGAGTTACTCCGGAACCCAGGCAAGCCAAAATAAACACTTGGTGCTCAGAATTTTGTTGTGTATTTTCTGCTTAGTCCGAATGGCTGTTAAGCGATATAATTTATACTTGCTAATTGAATTTGATTCATTTTGGCTCATTCTCAGGTTTCTGAGGCGGGGTGACAGGACGGTGCGAAAGGCGGAGAGGCAGCGGCTGAAAGCCGAGCGGAGGCAGCTGAAGGCTGAGGTGAAGGAGATCAAGAAGAAGCTGAGGTTGGAGAAGAGAGGTCTGCTGTGGAGTGGAGCCTCCAATGGGACCACCAGCTCAGGCCTTGCCCCCGCTCCCGCCCCGACTCTAGGCCCAGGACCAGCCCCAGCTCCGGCCCTGTGCCCAGACCCTCAAACTTCCAGTCCAGAGTAAGGGCCACACTGAGAGGGGTCAGGGCTGGGTGGCCTCCCTGCCCAGCCCAGAACAATCATTATCAAGATTATCACATTGTCTGTTATAGTTGAGTTATCGCTGGCAAGTGGATGGAACTACCTCAAAATGCACCCGCTGCCTTTATGTATTACGTCCTTTTTATACTTTTTTTGATATGAGCTTCAAGAAAAAGACAGACGCTGAAACAAAGCTGTTCTGATGATCCTCTGTGCACTCAAACCAGGGGTCCCAAGGTCTCCTGCTCCACCTTGGTGCCCACAATGACTGCCTTGTTTCTGGATGAGAATCTACCAGATGGCACTTGTCTGGAGCCAGGCACCAAGTTCATCAAGTACTGGAAGATGAGGAACACTGGCAACATCAGCTGGACTTCGGATACCAAGGTACTTTTTAAAAACCCACTAGAGGTTCATATTGATCGAACAAACATATTTGAGTTGCATTTGCATGTGTGCTTGTGTCTTTGTAGTTGAAGTTTATGTGGGGCAACCTGACCCTGGGATCACCGGAGCAAAAAGAGGTGACCGTGCCCTTTCTGCAGCCGGGTCAGGTCGGTGTGGTGAGTGTGGCGTTTGTGGCTCCCCTGCTGGAGGGCACCTACACATCTCACTGGCGCCTGGCACACTGTGGAGTGCAATTTGGGCCCAGAGTATGGTGTAGCATTGTAGTGGTGCCAAGCGCAGGGCAGAAACTCAGCGCCCACTGCAGCAAATCACTGGTGAGTCAACTTTAAACCATTGTACCTTTTCAAATATTTTCTTTTTCAAGGCCATATGTTGCAACGGTATTTACTGTAGTTCTTGAGATTGTCATCAAATAATAAATCTTCTCCTTATAGAGGACCGATCTCTGTCTGATGGGGAAAGATGGCATGTTCTGGTCAGGCACCAGAGATTGTGAAGTGTCTACCAGCTCCCGGAGAGAATACTACATCCCCTCTGTGGACTTACTGACAGCACAGGTATGTACGTTGTCAGCCACAAAAACCACTTATGTTTGTTCAGTGATGTGTGCCTAACTAATGTCCAAAGTCTTGTTGTTGTTCAGGATCTGTTGTCCTTTGAGTTGCTGGATATAAACATTGTGCAAGAATTGGAGAAAGTCCCAGCCAACACTCCAGTTGGTAAGACCTCATTCTGGTCACAATTATGTAATATATCCTCAAGGAGAATCTGTTCCTCATTGTCATGTGCATAATTAGTTTGGCCTCGTTTTTGGAGTAATTGTGTAATCTCCTCAGATATGACCCCCTGTGTGTCTCCACCTCTCCATCATGGACCTTTGTTTGGAAAGCACGGAACTGGACTTAAAGTCGAGGCTGGACGTTCAGGCAGGAAAAAACCTCAAGGTTAGAGCATCTGATGTGGAATTTGAATTGCTGAATTGTAATTACATCTAACAACCTCTACAGATAACCTTTGACTAAATAGTAGGATATGTCCTGTATACTCAAATCAGTATTAAATGTACACTACTTTTCAAAAGTTTGGGGTCGGTAAGGTTTTTTAAATGTTTTTGAAAGAACTCTCTAATGCTCAGCAAGACTGCATTTATTAAAACTAAATAAATAAATAAATAAATAAAAAATCCAGTTTATCAAAAATACAGTAAAAACTGTAATTTTGTGAAATATTATTACTATTTAAAATAACCATTTTCTATTTTAATATAAATAATTGAGTCCTGTCATGGCAAAGCTGAATTGTCTCATGATTCTTCAGAAATGACTCTAATATGCTGATTTGGTGCTCAAGAAACATTTATTGTTATTATCAATGTTGACAACTGTTGTGCTGCTTAGTATTTTTGAGGAACTGTGAAATATTTTTTCAAGACTGTCACTTTTGATCAATTTTATGCATCCTTGCTGAAGAAAAAGTATTAATTTCAGAAGATATTCAGAAAGATATTAATTTCAGTACAGATTTCAAAGATTTCAAAACTAATCTTACTGACCCCAAACTTTTGAACGGAATTTCGTCAAACAAAGTGTCTTTTACAAGTAAATGACACTATACGTTTTTTCTAAGTAGAACAATGTACTTGAATGTCCTCCATTTTGTCTTTTACATTTTACAACCAGATGTTTAGATTTGTTGAAGGCTTTTATGAATCAAGGTCTATGTGATTGGATCATAGCAAGGTTGGTAGTGATATGGCTTGTTCTCTGTTAGTGTTGCAGCCTCAGAGACAGAATGAGCTTCTGGACGTTCCAGGCAATGAGGACGGAGATGAAGACATCAGCGGGACCCAGTTTGTGTGCGAGACTGTGATTCGCTCTCTCACTCTTGAGGAGGAACCAGAACGCAAGCCTCAACGCAGGACTCGGCCTAACCTGAGGAGGCATGACAGTGAGTTTCTGTCTGATGGATTAGTTCTCACAGAACTTTTAAATTACCCAATAGATATTTTACAGGCCTCTGTTACTTTGTTAATTTTGCGTCTAATTATTTTGCAGTTCATAACCCTGCTCGCTTTCAGGAGAGATCATTACAGGTGAAGAATGACAGGCCTTTGCCAATCATAAACAGGCCTGAGGCTCCAGCCCCTGTGCCAAAGCAAGTCATGACAGAGGAACCGGTATTGCCAGGTGTTCATATTCTCCCTTTGTTGTTTGTTTTTTTAATGTCACAGTTGCTTAAACAGATATATTGAATGTGTTGAAGTCGATGTAAAAGTACTGCGCCCTTGAGCTTGCTAAAAATAAGCATGCTTTTTTCTGCATGAACTGTACCTTCTTTCAATTCACACTTAGTTATTTTCACAGTCTTTTCGGAGGCATTGATTGGCTCAAATGAAAACCTCTACACCGACCCAGCTGCGCAGGAGGAGAATGAAGAGGAAGTGGAACACAAGGGACATGAAAATGATCAAGATAAAGAGGAAGAAGCAGGAGAGTGGGATGAGGTGAGCAGCCAGGTGTCCTCTGCCTCATCTGAGGACTACATTGTCATCCTGCCTGACTGCTTCGATACTTCCAGGCCCCTGGGAGAATCGATGTATAGCTCAGCTATGTCCCAGCCTGCAGTCCCTCTTGCTAACGAGCCAGAAGCACCGCAAATCCCAAGAATGACTGAAGGAGAGAACGAGGAGCCCACCCCTGTTCCAGCCCTCCAAAACAGCCTGAACCGGATGCTGTGCACCTCTCAGATATTGGACACTCCCCCTCTGATTCCAGAGATGGTACCTCCATCCATAGCTCTCTCACCACCTCCATCTCTTCGAACCCACAGGTTAGAGATTCAGAGAACATTCAGAGAACCTGCTATTTCTTTTATGACTAATTAATTATGCAGAGTGAATGTAATGTATTATTATGCATGGAGTTTCATTTGTTTTAATCACTTTATGATTCTTTTACAGATCAGTGAGATCTCATGATCTTGAGTCAGAACCAGGGGCCTCTGAAGAGAATGCATCAAGCCAATGTGAGGATGACTCAAGTGGTGAGTTTTCTCGTCTGCTAGACTTAGTGGCAGTTGTGGGGAAAAAAAACGAAATCTCTTAACCTAAACTTGTTTCTAAAATTTGTCTAAACTTTTAATAAAAGTATGCATTTATTTTATTTTATATTAATAAATTATAATTATATAGTTATATTGATAAATAAAAACATAAACATACTTTTATTATCATTATTATTGTTTTGGAATTTGTGTCAAGCATTTTTAAGTGTGAGGTGTGAAGTGTTCACCAAGAAAAACAATACCATTTTAAAATATTCAAAGTAAAAATTATTTAATTTTTAAATATTAATTAATATTATTATTGTTATAGGCATATATTTATGTGGTTCTGTAGACTGTGAAGGAAATTTTAATATTAAGGGGTTTGCTAAGAGTTAATGTATGCTTTTCTATCTGCTGTAAACACACATATATGACCTGAGGCCTAAAAGGTCATCCTGTCTTTGTCATGGTACAGTGTCTTTTCTTTTTACCATGTGTGGAAAAGTACTGATGTTAAGAGTTGTAACCTTGAAGGGCACGGGGGGTATAAAAGCTGAAGAAACCCGTCCTTCTAGGTCTCACTCTGCAGTAACCTGTTTCTGTATGACTGTTTGACCTTCCTTGCAAGGAATAAATTCTTATAAAGACAATTTTCACTGAGTTTGTCTCTTACGTAGTATGAGTTAAATTTCTGCCACAACAAGACCATGCAAGCTCACTGTCTTAAGTATAAGACTGCGTCTAAACTAGTTGTGCAGCTTTGAGCCATCTTATAACACTTGAGTGACAGAATTGTGTTGTTTCTTTGCCCTAGGTTGCAGATCGACTCATTCAGAGGCCCCTGTTAGTGCCTTTGAGACCTGCGGCTCCCAGGATCTCAGGTATAGCAACACAGTGAGGTCTGCGTACATGCAGTACATGCGTCACATTATAATATATTATATATACAAGATTAGGTTTTGAATATCTATGTAAATGTCATTTTTAAATCCACCTTTTACAAACTCTGAAAGTTTGAATGCAGCAGAAGAGGAAGTAGCTCTGCACACAATGTTTTCCTGTGTTCGACCACATTTTTTTCTCCTTTGTCAGTATGGCTAACAACACCTTTTTTACATTAAGCAAACTATTTGGCATAGGCATGTTAAGCATGCTAATCATGTTGGCTTTCTTATTTTGTTGACTGTTTTTCTCACAGTCTTGTGTCCTGGACGGATTCATTAATGTTATTCTCTCGAGTCTTCTTGTTTTGTTGGCACGGGAGTGTTATGACACGACCTTCTGTTCCTGTTTTTGTTCTTCTGCAGGGCACGTCACGGTGGTCTGACAGAGGGCCTGGTGAAGGGAGCACTCTCTGTGGCTGCCTCTGCTTATAAAGCACTCTTTACAGGACAGAGCACACCGGCACAGGTGTTCGATTTTTCCTCATCAGTGCACGGCACATCAGAACAGAACATAAACAGCCACCATATATTGACTTTACCATTTAAAAGTTTGGGGTCATAAGATGTCAATATGGAGCCCCAAAAGGGACATGATGATTGGAAAAAAATATAAGAAAAAAAATTTCAATGCTTATGCATTCTCTTGCAAAATGCTTGCATTCCCCTGAGAAACTTTGCGTTGCCTCACAAAGAACTCAAAAGTTTCTCGGGAGAACACAAACAAAAGCATTGATGTCATTTTTTTTCTCCCTTCTCATATATTTTTCCATCACCATGTCCCTTTAGGAGCTCCGTACACCAAGACTGCATATATTGGATCAAAAATACAGTAAAAACAATAATATTGTGAAATATTATTACAATTCAAGATAGTTTTTTTTTCATATATTTTAAAATGTAATTTATTCCTGTGATGGCAAAGCTTAATTGCCAAACGATCCTTTAGAAATCATTATAATGTGCTGATTTGGTGTTCAAGTAACTTTTTTTTTTTTAATTATTATCAGTGTTGAAAACAGCTGTGATGCTTCAAAAGAAGTGAATTTGTTTGAAATATAAATCTTTTCTAACAGTACTAATAAGTTTATTGACACTTTTGATTTAATGCATCATTGCTGAATAAAAGTCTTAATTTCTTAAAGATTTTTTTTTTTTTTTTTTGTGAACCCAGACTTTTGAACAGTCGTGTACTACTTCTAGAAAGTTGCACCATGCATTGTGTACTTCATTGTGGCTTTTCTGCATTCTTTGGAACCCTGGACTTGGCATGTGAGTGACCTTTACATGGTAACTTTGGTTTTCTTTCAGCGGCCTGCTGTTGACCCAGCCTGCGAGGATGCCTCCATGATGGCTGTTTTACAGGAGATGGGTTTCAGTAACCAGCCGCTCAATCAGAGGTTGCTGAGGAAACATCACTACAGTCTGCTTGATGTGGTCAATGAGCTGGTGCAGTTGACCGACAGCGAATGGCACATCTCAAGACATTAGGAAGCACCGTGGCAACCTCAGTAAAGTATAAGAATTGTAAATGATTTCATCGTGTTGCAGTATTTTGGTGGAACGCCTCTGATGTTCTTTTCTTAGAGAAATAGTTTTGATTCTCGAGTAAGAGAACTATATCACTATAACTGACCATAGCTGCAATGATGCAATTACTTGATTGTACAATTTTAGTTTCATGTTTGTATGACATTATGAATGGGGAAACAACATAAGGTTTATTAAGCGGTCTTAACGCTATCTTTATTCAGTGTGTGCCCTACTAACGCATATAGACTGCTGTTAGGTAGGCTTCAGGAATCTTTTGTACTGCTTGATTAGATACGACGACTAATTTGAGACAATACCCAGAGGGTTTCCGTTTGTTTTAGCACTTTTACCTCTCAGAGGAAAGATATAAAAAGAAAAGCTTGTGTTGATTTTATTATTTGTCACAGTGACCTCTATATTTGTATATCTTATTTTAAATTACACTAACTAATGCCACACTTTGGTGTTGGGCTGCCAGACATATAGGAATGTGCAATGAGTTTTTCAGTCATGCTTAAATCAACCAGTGATTGATCGGTCAAACTTTTTGCTAGGCACCAGTTTTGGTCATCTTTGTCATTTTCATGTGCAATGTATTACTATGAACTGAAGGCTTATCAACATGGCTTTTTGTGTCCAGCACAGTGAATAAAAAACATTCCATTATTGTTATGAGTGTGTTTGAGTTTTATTCCCATTGTATAATCATGAATCATCTTCTTACTATTGTTCAAATCACAGCAATCAGCAAAACTAAGTTTGGTTAATGTACACACATCTGAATTGCTGAAACAATGGAATGTTCTAAAGGTTAAAATAGTTATGGCTTTAGTCAGCTTCCTCCTTTAAGGCAGGAACTGAGAACAGATTCCCCGTTCCCTATGTTTTGTGTCTTTGCTTTTGATTTTTAAGTGATATTTTTTGTTAATTGTCAAATGATCATTTTTTTTTTTGTCTAATGTTAATCAGGCCATAATGTATATTCTACTGGAATACGTTCTCAGCAGATATAATAGGAATCCTTTGGGATTTTTGTGTAGAGATTTCAATACATTATATATAATACTTACTTTTTGAGTAAGTATTTAATAATTAATCCATACATTTTAGTTCTCTCTTTTTTTTTTTTTACTGTTTTTGATGATTTTTCAATAAAATATTTTATGCAGCATCAAAGGGATAGGAAAAGTATAGATTCACATATATACAGGCATTGATTATTGTTTATATTACAGTACTCAATCCATTTGTTCCAGTATTTTACAAATAGATCCTTGTCTTACAATAAAAGGCAATTGTATATTTCTATACATTCTCCAAGAAAGGGGATGTCCTGCATATTACACACTACTTTCAATATATTAACAAGATATGCATCTCTTCTCAACACGGTGTGTAAAATGTTTCTAAGATATAATATTGTGAAATCTCTTCGTATTTCATATCCGAAAATCTTCTTTATCTACAACAAAACCGTGTTCCAAAAGGTTATTATTTTTGGACAACTCCAGAATATATGAAGATGGTCAACATTGACTACCCACACACCCACCGCATAGTTGTGGTGCGGATAATTGTTTACTTTTAATTTTTGAGGTAATGAAAAAACCCACTTGATTTTTCTATGCCAAATTCTTTCCTTATCTGTGAACAGGTATATTGTGTGTCTTGCAAGCATTCTTTATTTAGAATTTATTCCTATAATACTCTTTCCCATTTCTGCTTAATATATTTAGAAGTGGTTTTGTTTTTTTCTGTTCTCCATCATGCCCTGATAGCGAGAGGAGATTATTCTGGGATTAGTCATTTATCAACTCGTCTAGTCATCTCTAGTGTAGGCTATTCACTTCCGTACTCCCTTTTTTATCCCCTTTGAAATTTTCTTTTAAAACATTTAAATATATATATATATATATATATATATATATATATATATATATATATATATATATATATATATATATATATAGGATGATTATGAAATATATATGATATATATATGAAATGTCACTACAAAATGCTGTAGTCACAACCCCAGTTTATAAACACATAGTACCAATTATGACCACCAGATGGCGACACCAAACAGCTGTGAACGGCTGAAGAGGGAAGTAGCTGTGTCTTGCACACCGACTCGAGTCTTGAAGGAAAGTGGCATATGGTGTTTTCAATCATTTACGCAACGAATGACATTAATCTGCGGGGAAAGAGTAAATCCAGGTATCAAACAATGCTCCGATGAATTCACGGTAGGTGGTAAAGTGGTGTTTGAAGATTTGTCATTAATGTTATGACACGACAAGATGTAGGAAGGAAACTGATATAACGTTAAATGTATCCAGTCTTTTGACTTAAGTTTGCCACTCGTCTTTGGTACGACATTGTGAGATTGTCAGTGTATTTTTCTCAAAATGCTGTTAACTTTACACATTACCGCTGTGTTCAGAAACGTATAAAAGTTGCCTACCTAGACACGTTCAGACTCGGAGTCAAATACTGTCCAGGTAGGCAGACAGCTCTCTAGGTTTTGAGTCACAGACATTAAATGCATTATAAGATAGCTAACTCTAAATATCGTTAATATTTCATTGTGTTTACCTCACAAAACGTTCCAGCTGGAAACGTTTCCCACAAACTTAGTTTCTTTTTCTGAAACTCGAAAGTTTTCACTGATCACATCCGAAACAATAACAATAGTTAGTGTTTGTAACGTAATTTGGTTCGTGAACTAATGTTTTGCACCCTTCCATGCCACTTTACTTACTTTAATAAGTTAAATGATGTAAATTGAGATAATGTTGACTTGCATAAATATTAAAGTATATGAAAATTATGTATAATTAAATTGACAAACATGTTTCCTCAAAGGTCACGTGACCGTTAAACTGCCGTTTTAGGTCTTTAATCAAATTATTGAATTTTGTTCCATAATTTTATTTGACGTCTTTGCAGTTTTATTGTTGTGGAGTTTTATAGCTCTTTTGGGGACATTTTACTGTTTTACAGCTGGAATTACTGTGGATGTTTTGGAGACAGTTTGTATTGTTACTGTAATGTATAACTAGAACAATACAATCACTGTCACCCTAACCTGAAGTCAAAATTGAAAAAATACTTTGTTGATTTTCTCATCGATTCATGTACCTACATACGAAGAGACAAACCTTAGTGAAGCTCTCTTATTGTTTAGGGTGGAGGTCTTTAGTTTTGACCTGATATCTTCTGGAAATACAGCATTATGTCCCAGAATAAAACTGGAGAGAAACGGAGGCTTTCCAAATGGTTGGACTATGGCAGTATAAACGGGGAAGGACAGTCAGAACCATGCCCTACCTGCCAGGGCACAGGACGCATACCAAGAGGCAGGTTTCAGTATTTTACTCATTTTCTTATCGTTTGGTTACAAATAAAGTTTCTCTGTCCGTCTTATCTTAACCCTTGACTTCTCTAGGTCAGGAGAATCAACTCGTGGCAGTCATTCCTTGCAGCGACCAAAGGCTAAAGCCTCACCACACGTCAGTATCACTATGATTTCTCTTTCAGGGGTTAATAAAATGTGCTTCATCATGTTAATATTCTCAAATGTATTTACAACATGGTTTAATGTCCCACAGGAAACTGTATGTGTGTATATCAGTGGGGCTTTGCCTCCTGATCTGCTCGCTGATCCTGTTTTTCCTCTTCCCACGGAGTATGGATATGTCACCTGTGGAACTGCAGTCATCTATGGTCTATTTCACTCCAGATACAGTTAAAATGGTGGTTACGGTAGGTGATCTGACACATAAATGACACCCTTGTATTGCAGTTTTTTTATAAAGCTTGTAATCCTATGTCTGTATTATCCATTCTTCAGCACGAAATGAACCTTACCAACCAAAACTTTGTCAGTATCACAGCTGATAATCTTACTGTGCAATCATTGCTTTTCGAGACCGTGGTTGGCAAGACCAAATTCCCCAATGCCACCATACTGCCTCCTCGATCACAGAAAAAGGTAAAACTTTGTTATTTAAGTAATTGTTATATAAAGCATTCTTCCAATTTCTAATGTTCTCAGATGCATTGTACAAGGGATCGGAAACCTTTTAAAAAATTATGAATAAATCTAGAAAAAAAATAATAAAATAACTTGAACAGGGATTTCATTCATCTTTCTTTTGTCTTTCAGATTAAAGTTGTAGCCGACATTGTTATTGAAGACTCAGGCCTTAAGTAAGTGAATTACATTGTTTATGAAGAGTGAATATGACAATTTTCGAATACACAAAATATATCTAGAAATGCTTTCTAATGTCTGTTCCTTTTACAGTAATTACTGCAAGTCACAAGCTTTTCCGATTCACACCTTATTCTTGCATTTGCAGTAAGTATACTTTTTAAACAAGTATGCATTTCTATTAGGTTACTACTAGACTGAATCATTGAACGGTAGTTGCCAGATTTGGTTGATGTTTTGAAGGCTGGGATGTGGAAAGTACCCATTGAAGGATTATTTGAATTCAAGTCTGGTATACCTTGTAAATGTATAACATTCTAAAATCTATTCACTATAAATACAACAAATGACTTGTATTTCAGTCCTCCACATGTAATGTTAAATCAATCAAGACACACAGCACTCAGCCAGTGGCAATAACTAAGTGACTTAGTCCATTTATTTTATAATGGTTAAACCATCTCAAGCAGTCCAGTTGAGGTTGCTTGACCATATATAATTTTCCTTTTTTGAGTGATTTGAGTGATTCATGCACTGGTATCGCAAAACTATTTTGTTTATTATTATTATTTGGCTAGGTTTAAGTACATGGCCATCTTTATGTCATAGCCCACAACACATTTTGGTTATAAAGAGCTCAATATCTCAGCTCACGCAAGCTCCATGGAACAAAAATTGTTCTCTGGCACACATTCCAAGGTACATGGACATATATAAACATTTTGCACTTTCATGTACCTTAGACTTGCAATTCAAGGCCAAATTTAAAATCAAGATTACTCAAAATTTGAATTTTAGGGTTTTTGAAGGAAATGAGTCTCAGTTGTAAATTTTAGCCAGTACCTAAATATAGTACACATGCAAAACATTTCAGTTTTGAGACTTTTTTTTTTTTCCTTTATTTATTTTTTTCACGGGGTGAATGTCAAAAGGTTTTATTTCCCTTGACTTTTGGGTTGTTTATCTTTAGTGGGGGTCCAGATGGGAACCTGAAATTTTCAGATACAAATGTTCTATGGTAGCATTCTGCTGTAAAAATGTAGAGTTTTCAAGCAGAGGGCTGGAGACCACTAGGTGACATCAGCAAAATTTCTAAGGGAACCTGTAAATTTATGAGGCCCCCCATCTGCTGTTTTAGACCTGACAAGCACAAGCTATTATTTATATATATATATATATATAATATATTTTAATGTATTATAGAGATCACGTTTTTGTTACAAGGAATTCAGACCATCTTGAACTGAGAGAAATGTGTAAACATCGGTATAACCAAAAATTATTTGTAAGCCATAACACAAATGATTGCTGGGGTCAAACCAAAACCAAGTAAAAAAAAATAAATAAATTGGTCAAGCCGCAGCCATATCACCCTGTGCCGTTGTTTTGTGGCTGCCGTCGCATCACCCGAGTGGATGCTGTACACTGGTGGTTGTTGAGGAGAGACCATCCATGTAATTGAGAACTTTGGGTGTACAGTAGGACATAAGTAAAGTGTGTATAAATATAAATGTCTCATTCATTCAAATTTGGTCAAGCGACTGGTGAATGAATGACTTTTATTTTTTTCACAAACTCAAGTTTTTTTGTTTTTTTTTGCTGACTGTCAGTGATATGAACTTTGTGGACTTTGGTCTGTATTAAAATCTTATATGTTATAAAGTGCATGACCTAAAATAAAAACTCCCATAGTAAAATATATATACACACTACCGTTCAAACTTTTAGGGTCAGCTTATGTTATGTTCGCCAAGGTTGCATTTATTTTATTACAAGTACAGTAAAACAGTAATATTGTGAAATTATTACAATGTAAAATAACTTTTCTATTTTATGATATTGTAAAATGTCATTTATTCCTATGAAGGCAAAGCTGAATTTTTAACAGCCATTAATCCAGTCTTCAGTCACATGATCCATCAGAAATCATTTCAAAAAATGCTGATTTTGTGCTCAAATAACATTTATTATTATTATTATCAATGTTAAACAATTGCGCCGCTTAATATTTTTGAAGAAATTATATTCAAGTCATTCTTCATTTGTGTTGCAAGTACTTGAAAAAGTAGGGTATAGGGTAGTCGTGGCCTAGTGGTGAGGGAGTCAGTCTTGTAATCTGAAGGTTGCAGGTTCGATTCCCATGCCGGCAGGAATAACCCCTAATTGCTCTACTTGTAAGTCGCTTTGGATAAGAGCGTCTGCTGAAAAATGAAAATGAAAATGAAAAAAGTACATTTTATCTTAAACTATGCATGTGACGTGTCAATTTTTGGTTATATAAATTCAGTTCGATTAATTTCATTTCAATTCAGTAACTCCTTGTGTTCTCTACAGATTGAATATCAAAGTCTCCTACCTGTCCCATTCAGAGGAGATGTCCACAGATGCCTATGAGTATATTGACTGCGGAGTGAATTCCACTATGCCTCATCACTTCCCTCTGATTTGAGACTAAACCATTGCCAATCTATGGCCATGAATGCTGATGTTATACAAATCCAAGTAGGCTGCTTTAAACAGGATTGCCATTTTATGCCATAGTTTACTACAGCCATTTAAATGTTTTTGACTATAATGACGGTAACATATGATACAATATAAATATCACTGGAATAATGAATATGCGCTGTTAACTTCATCCACTTTTCTTGCTCGTTGATTTGTTAGTGTTTACATAATATAAACATGTTTTAAAATTTGCACAACACACATTTGCACATTATTTTGTAATTTTATTTGTTGAGAATTCTTGAGCAAATTATCCAAAACAAAAAACACCCAATTCTGTTTTATTCATGAATATGAAAGAACAATAAAGTCTGGTTTCCTAACGAAATACACCTTATTATGTGGAGTTGGTACTGTCCGGTAGTCTGGTCTTCATCTTCACCATTGCTGGGAGTACTGTAAGGACTAAAGCAAATCAAGCACACATCTTATGTAGATGCTGCTTTTTTATGGATCATTTCCACTTTAGAAGTTCTTTAAATAATCACTGTGAAATTATACACATACAGAGGCTGGAGAAAATAAAATGGTTTTAAAGCCAAATTGTCTTTATGTAAAGGTAAAAGAAATTAAATAGATAATGTCTAGCCACAGGATCTTAATGCTACATTACATAGGAACCGATTAAATAAGTTTGCAATCTCTCTAAAGAAATATGCAGCAATGTACTCACTGTGTATCTTTTCATCTTGGCATGACAATTGCAAGTGCATTGCTCATCAACTTCTGCAGAAAACAAACATGTTTACACTGACTATGCATCATAGTTCATTTTGTATGATGATCAGTCAAATTCTGAAGCTGTGACTCTTTGTTCTTAATGGCGTGCAAACAATTGAGTGTACTGAAGTTTGACCTGTTATTATGAGCAGCTTTACCTAGAGCCTCACTCGACCCTGCAGCTTCACAGGGTGTCATATGTGCCTCTGAATGCTCTTTCTTTTTGCCTTGCTTGTCTTCCTAAAAAAAGAAATAAAATCTCATATTATTTACATGTATTATTTAACTTATTTACAAAAAAGGTAAAATGAGAGTCCAATGGTATTGTAAATATACGGTTAACATGGGAACCTGCTTCACTGAGGCAGATAATCTGCGGTCCAGCACTTGCTGACGGCGGCGGGCCTCCCAGTGCATTGCTGACATGTTACACCTCAAGCTGGCCTGTAACGAGAGACCATTTCCTGATTAATGAAATTCAAACCCACATGCTGAGATGTTTCCTTTGTCATGACACGCTCATAAAGAAATAAACACTGAACTGATTTCTTAGCTGCTCATAAATGTTGACAAAACAGGAGAAAGCTGAGTTAGCAGTGCACGCAGTAAAGTAAACAAAAACAAACAATACATAATATCACAAGTCGTTGCTGTTTTTTAGCGCATTCATCCTGTGCCATACCGTTACACCACACAGGCCTATAACAGGCAGAACAAAAACATGAAATAATATATTCTAAAGCATATTACTTCCTAACCTGGCAAGAAAAGCAAAGAGCAAGAGCAGTGGACACAATTTACCAAGTTCAGTTGTTCTGCAGATATGTTGAATCCACACCGGACAACTCTACGTCCTTCTTGGACGGCTTGTTGGTTTCCTAGCAACGTTCAGCAATCGCTCATTACGTGCTGACGCCACACGTCAGATTGTCGCGCGTTGTGTCAATTTAATTGTTAATTAAGGACTATTAGAAAATAAAAACCCTCCTAAAAATTGCAGTCTAGGTCTATTGTAGACATTTTACATTTAGCTTTTTACAATGTTTAATTATTTTACGTCTTTATTTAAAGTTATGACAGGCTAGCCCTGGCTTAGTTAGCTATTAAATATGTTAAACAAAATACTAACTACTTTTTTTTTAAATGTATATTTCGGTGCTATGTAAATCTATATTATACAATATATATTATTATTATACTATATTAAAAAAAACGTGATTTGGGGGGTTTATTTATGTAGGCCTACTTACTTTCTGCTAAAGACTTGCTGGTTAATGCTACATTCTCTTCGCTAGCGCTTTGTGATCAATTATATCGAATAATTATATCGAATTCCTAGACATCATTTAGGGGGAACCCTCCGGATTTCGCACTCACGCACAGCCCAAATACAATCTACTACTTGGTAGTTTCGATGCCTCAGGCTCGCCACTGAGAGGTGCTGTTTGGGTAGAAAACAAATACCACTTGACATTTGATACAAGAAGCAGAACAATCAGACGCTAGAGGGAGTCGCGAGGGCTTCACGTGACGTCACATGCGGGGATTGTTGTTCTGGATCTTGAGCGCTCGACTCCACTTTCATCTCTGAGGTCACTGCTGTCGGAGGGAAGAGGGAGACTCTGGAAAATGATCATTGTTTTGAGTCGTTTGATGAACTGGACGCCTATGTTTTTAAAGTGAGAGATGGAAAAGCTGCCTGTTACAAGATAGACACCTAGTAGGTAAGTGGTGTAAATGTTAAAGATTAAACGGCAACGTTTTTCGTTCTCGCTACACTGCGGTTTTCTCTCTCAAGTATCTGCTGAATTTGCTCGACAGAGATGTCTTTGATTTTATTTTGTCGTCTGTAACCTTTTTAATGCTTTTCAAAGTTGTTTCGAATAGGATTTTACCATTTAAACTTTAAATGCCCAGTTTTCGTACCTTTGACAGTAGCGGTATTATTACTTACACGTTGGCATAGCTTTCTCATAATTTACATTTAAACTATATGGGTTAATGTAATAATATAGCACAGTTGTTTATAGGCTTTTAATACGTTTTTTTAAATCTATATCTGTTTAGACTGTTAAGAGGATTAGGTATTGAGAGCTCTAGACAGCTCAATCTTTAACTTATTTGTGTTCTTTTTTTGTTGATTTTAAATTGATACTAAAGTCTTATTGAGCTATTGTGAATATAAAACCTAAGTCTTTTTGTTAATTTAATTTCAAGATACTTTTTCCATTACTTTAACATTTTATTAAGTAACTGCTAAAACCTTGCAGCTGTTTTACTCTTTGTATTTTATTTGCCTTTGCTCGAAGGCAAATCTGGTGAAGTTGTAAATAACTTCCATGTCGGTGATGATAATCAGCTTTTGTTTTTCTTTAATTAGGTTCCACACGGTGCCGCCAATCCTACAAAACCTCTGTCTGCCTGCAGTACCTTTGAAGTAGGTGCAAATGCCAAACACTTAGACGAGTCTGCTTCTCCTTACAAGAGGGTGAGAAAACCAAGTTGCCATGGGAAACCAGTTGACAGAGATTGCCCCCAACACACCGTTCCTGCCTAACTTCCAGTCCCTCCACGTTGTGGTCATTGGTTTGGACTCTGCGGGCAAAACCTCGCTTCTCTACAGACTGAAGCTGAAGGAATTTGTTGAGACTATCCCAACCAAGGGATTTAACACTGAGAAGATTAAAGTTCCGGTCGGAAATGGCCGTGCCATTACCTTTCAGGTGTGGGACGTGGGTGGTCAGGACAAGCTCCGACCTTTGTGGAAGTCCTACACGCGGCGCACTGACGGCATGGTCTTTGTGGTGGACTCCACGGAGGCGGAGCGCATGGAGGAGGCTAAGGTGGAGTTGCACAAGATTACTCGTACGTCAGAGAACCAAGGAGTACCGGTGCTGGTGTTAGCTAACAAACAGGACCTTCCAGTTGCGCTGCCTGTTTCTGACGTGGAGAAGGTTTTGGCAGTACACGAACTGAGTGCCTCCACCCTACACCACGTGCAAGGGTGCAGTGCGGTCGACGGGCAGGGGTTGCAGCTTGGTTTGGAAAAACTATATGATATGATCCTCAAACGAAAGAAAATGGTGAAGCACAGCAAGAAAAAAAGATGAGCTGACTGTGACGGCCTCGGGTGGACCCTGAGTTGTTGTCGTAGGATTTTTGCAAATCCCTGAATGAAGAAAATGCTCCAGATGGCCCAGTGGCCAGGAGAAAACAGATTTGACCTTTATGTGTCACACAGTATTGAACTGCTTTCTTCCATGCCGAGTAATTGCTGTGCAGCTCCCCTTTGTAATGAAGGAATATGTGATAGCATTGATAGGCTGTAGTATCAGCTGAATTTAAGCCTACGTCCTTGCCTTTTTTTTTTCTTTTTTTTTCCAAGCAAGAAAGAGACTTGAATCATAGCTTGGCTAAATATTGATTTTTCACCAGACTTCAGGCATCTTATTTTCACATACGTTAAGTTGATTGCCAGTGCCGATATAATAAAAGGCCATGTACATGTGTTCACGCTATGTTAGTTGTGAAACTGAAGTCCTAAGCGAATCACTGAGATTCACTATTCACAGATCTACATTTTCGTTGGAAAACCTGTTTGTTTTTACATGCTGTAAATAGTTTTTGTAATGCTTTAGAATTAATAAATTATAGACGACTTTGACACAGTCAGTGCTTCAGAAGCTATATCTTTTATTCCTGAGGCTGTACAGTCTTTGCTGAAATAAATGATAATCTTTATTATAATTTATTATTAAGTCATGTATTATTTATTAGATAGATGGATGGATGGATGGATGGATGGATGGATGGATGGATGTCTGGATGGATGCATGCAGGATAGATAGGATAGGATAGATAGATACTATGTTTTAATTCACTGTGAATTCATGAAACAGAAAACGGCCCCTATTAAAGTATTAATAGAGCAGGCACTCATGATGATGTCATCAGTGTTCAGGGAGAGTGTCCCACAGGAAATGCATTGATGCTGAAAGAACATTGTTTGATGTAACCTTGATGCTATAGCCTAATTCGGAAATTGAGCATAGAAACGGGCGGAAGCGATATTATATCACATTTGCTGACACATTATACAAGATAACAATTAATTAAACAGCCAAAAAAAGACATATGTATGTAGAGACATAGGCATACAAAATGGACAGTGATGCAAAAACTTGGTCTACTATGATTTTGAGGTTTGAGGTGTTTTAAGAGAGCAAATGGTTTTTAAATATCCCGACCCCCAACATTGCAGAGACAAATCTATTTACATTGCTATCAACTTCCCAGTAAAGCAGCTGCTTTGCTCTGATTGGATTAATTGGTGCTCTGGGTTTATGGTGAGGAGACTGAAACAGGGATGATTTATAAGATCAGTGAATGTGGTAATGTAATAAGACTTCTGGGCTTGTGACAGGATGATATGTAACTTGCCATTTTGATAATTTGTTTAGGATTAAAATATTTGTTATACTATATAACGTGTATTTTTGAAAACAGTACAGTATATCTGTTATTTAAAATTAGTGTTATTTCACTCACACTGTCTACTTTTACAAACAATGTACAAAAATAGACTGAAATTCATCCATCAATATCCAATATGCTTCTGCTTTGCTGAAAGGGACACCAAGGAAAATGTTAAAGATTTTATTGATCTCTGTGGTCTACACCCGGCCTCCACCAAACAGATGCTTGTCAAGGTTTCTGATCCATGACCTCTGGCTGTCAGTACACCATGAGTATCACACGGGTGGAGCTCTGATGACGAATGTCGTGACAGACCTGGTTTCAGTGGTATTTCACTTAACTGGTTCTCTCGATGTTATCTTAAGAATGAGGCAAGTCATCCTGCTGAGCTGGTTAATTAAGAACTGGCATTGTCCTCTTCAGCTTAAGACAAACAGTAATCCTCTCTGTCAAGCTGGATTTTCTTATGTAAATGTTTGTCTAAATATTTTACTACAATGAAGTGGATTTGAGTCTAGTAAAAAACCCTTATTTTTTGGCTCAGAAGATGTCCTTAAAAAGCATCTGAAAAGTGTTATGTAACAAAGAGCTGTTCCAAACCATTCTAAATTGTTTATGTCCCCTCAGGTCAGCCATGCATGATGTCACATTGAGATGAGCGGTCATTGATAATGCACTGAACAAGCCCTGTGGAGTATTTCCATGCTTCCAGCCTCACCCAGACTATTGAGCCACCAACTTTACACTCTTTTGTGGGTAAACATGCTTCAGACCTTCATGATGGAATTTTATCAGCAGATAACTAAAGGCTGTTCCACAAGGCTTTTTATGGAACATAACATTTTTCATCCTTTTTTCAGATGCCTTTTTGCTAGATGCTTTTTTCCAAAATTACTAAAGCATCCAGGGGCCCAAAATTAGGAAGGAAAAAAAAGATGGCAATGCCAAGCTAGCACATAAAAACAAATATGTTTATTCACGGTGATGCCTGTTATAATCTGATGTTCTTCTGCTTCTTGGATCACTGATAAAGTTATTAAACTGGGGCTTATGTTTACTGTGCACAATCCTACTGCCTTTTTTGTTAATTTTACCTGTAATAAAATCAGCTAAATTGTTTGTTGCCAACATACACACTTAAATCGGTGATTCCACGTCACTTCTTTATTTACAGTGCAAAAACACAATAACTAATATTTCTTTCTAAAACAACCAAAATCTATTGGATTTTACTCTTTTTTTTAAAACAAGAAATTAATACTTTTTATTTAGCAAGGATACATTAAATTGATTAAAATATTGTTAAAATAAAACTAAATGCTGTTCTTTTTAATGTTCTATTAATCAAAAAAAATATATCTCGGTTTCCACAAAAAAAATTAAGCAGCTTGACTTTCCAGCATGTTTTCTGAAAATTCAGCTTTGCCATCACAGGAATAAATTACATTTAAAAAAAAATTTAAATAGAAAATTTTAAATGATAATAATGATTTTCTCCTGTTTATACTGTATTTTGATCAAATTAATGTGAGCATAAGACATATTGCCGACCTCAAACTTTTGAATAGTAGGCCTAGTGTATATCTTTGGTGTGGAGCACTGTGGGTAGATATTTTAATTGTGGTTATTAATAAGTAGACTAATAATTATTAATAACTAGGGGGCCCCTTCTATCTATATGCAGGAGCTTAGACTTAAAAACTGCCAAACATCTCAACAAATGGCCTTTGAAAACAACACGTTTTTATAATCTATACCCAACGGAATGCCATTTTGAAAAATCGCTGTTTAAGCATTTCCCGTGTCTTCTGTGTTTAACAAAATAAGGTTGAACGTTGGTGTATCCGTCACTGTATTGACATGGACCCAAGTAAGGCAGGGGAAGCCTCTGGGATTATGAAAAGATTAAGAAGGGGAATCACAAGATGGCAGGTGCATGTTTCAAATCATCACATCCATCATGGAATGGTTCCCCACAGTCACCCTGTCATGCTTTATCTTCATTTATTTTGATCTGGGATATAGCTCCCTAAATTAAATGTACACACAAAACAACAGTAACTCTTACACTCAAACGTGCAGCTGCGAAAGAGCTTTCTTTTTATATCTGGGCTAGATTAGAGGACAATAACATCAAAAGCTGCCATCCTGGGATGCAATTTTGGCCTCAATCCGGCTGTAATTTCACACATCACAAAAAAGAGCGCATAGGTGCTCAGGGAGCCCCTTCTGTGGAATAGCTGGCAAATCAAACGGCCCAGACGTTCTTATTTGTCACCTCAGCAACTGTGAGCGTGTAACCATGGGTGACCTCAGAGAGCTGCACAGGACCTTTAAATTGCCTTTGTGGCTAGCAACGTATTTCATGTGGGGGTGACAGAAGGGGCAGAAAGGGATATAGAGTATTTATGGCTGCTGTGTCTCTTATGTTCTCCAAAATTCTCGCAAGCTATATTGCTAAATCCAATATTGTCTTGAAAGACACCTCACGGGTCTGGAAGAGATTCAGCGCAGTATGCTTGTAAGACCGCCCCTCACACTGGGGGATGCAATGTGTTTATCGTTTAACCGTTGTTGTCAGGAGGAGGCGATCTCTCTAGCCAGCACTATTTTCCACAGGCTCGTAAAGCTGCCACTGGGACTGAGATGAGAAAGCGTCCTGCAGAGTGGGATTGTCGGGAACCGAACAGAGTCCCAGGGCAAGATAGCGTGGGTCATAAATCTATAACCCAACTCAAAAGATTTGCTGGGGAAAACACTGCACTGCAGTTTCACTCTTTGGAGGCTGAGGAAAACACACTGAAACAGCTTATACATCCTGGACTTTAAAGATGGGGTGGAGTTTTAGTGGGTTACAATGAGCTCGCCATCTATCTCTTCGATAGACTTAAAGGGTTAGTTCACCCAAAAATGAACTAACTCAATTACTCACTGCTTTGTCTTTCCAAACCCACAAATTAAGAGAGTTTTCTGTCGTATGAATCGAGTGGTTTAGTCCAAATTTTCTGAAGAGACGCGAATTGCTTTATATGACAAACGGATTTAATTTAGGGTTTTATTTACATATAGACATTGATTAGCAAACATATACGAACAAACCTCATTGGTTCTCGCATGTCAAACAAACATGGTTGAGCTTCTGTTTACCACAACTGATGTATGCATTGATAAATGTTTATGTGAATAAAAGCCTAAATTCAATCTATTCATCATGTAAAGCGAAAATGTCAGAAAATTTGGACTAAACCGCTCAATTCATATGGATTAGTTTTATGTACTTTTTGAAGTGTAAAAGTGGTAGTTGCATGGACTGTCAATGGAGGGATAGAAAACTCCCAGATTTCATTAAAATATCTTAATTTGCGTTTTGAAGTTGAACGAACATCTTGCATGTTTGGAACGACGAGGGTGAGTAAATGATGACAGAATTTTTATTTTTAGGTAATCAACTGGGGAAGGTATGGTGATATCTATTAGATCAAATTTTTACTCGATTCACCTCTATTAATTTGCCTTAAAAAGTCAGAAAATGTCAGTTATTTTATTTATTTATTTTTTTTAAATCTAGTAAATGTTATTTAGGTTCACATATGCAACATGGTTTTGTAAGTGTGATTCATTAGGCAGGAGGCCCCTCTGGAATTATTGCCCAATATAAATACCAAAATGCTTATGCCAAAGGTTTCACATATTTCAACAATACCTCTGAGCATTCAAAACACACCTCATTAATGTAATAAAACCTTAAAATATAAAATAATCAATAATATTTGCTCCTGTGATAAACAAATAAGGATTGGTTTGATACAACCGTCACGTATAATAAAGATAATCTAATTCCCACTGCAATTTCATCATTTCTACACAAATGTTTTGATAATTTTAAGAATGCATTATGTTGGTGGATACTCTTTGTGTCTGCATCTCTTTAAAATCCTAGACATGTTAATCCTAAATATTGGAAATGCGTTTGGTAATGCCAGTGTGGTGCACAGGCAAGAAAAACAGTTTTTATGTGTTTATCAACAGTCTTTTCTCTGAGGTCTAGTGATCGTGTACCAGGATTATCCCAGTATCCCATCTGGTCAGACAGCTCTTGGGGATTTAATGCAGCAGCATCTGATACACTGCTAAACTCAACAGCTGATTTATGTATTGCAGTGTTGTGGTTGCTAAGAGCGATTGAGAATTGATCTGCCTCGCATTCAGTACATTGGAAATCTGGGAATATAAACCTGGAAACAAAGATTTAGGATCTTGAAAAATGTCCAAACTAGTGAGGACAAACAAATGCCGGGAGTCCAGGGTGCAGAGCAGGTTTTATAAGCATACGTGATCTGTAGTAAACAGTACAACCGTCTCTTCTGCAAGATAAAGTCAATGAGTTTTCTTCTTCTTTCATTAAGCTAATGTACCAGACTCAATTTTGACGACAACAGCACATATAAAACATGGATTTTCCGAGTCAGCATGTCTGAAGCTTCAGGTAGCTTCTTTACCGCCTGTTTTAAACACCCCGGTGTGCTAATAAATGTAGAGTAATTGCCTATTTTGAGAAAAAAAGAGGAAATATTCTCTGTAAACGTAAGTTTCCTGCACTATTTTTCAGTGGCAAAACCAGAGCAGTGACGTGTAAAGCAGTCACTGCTATCCACTTTGATGGGTTGATTGTATATATAATATACATTTTTTTAATTGTAGTCTTTTAAAAAGGTGCAATGTAGTGTTGTCAATAATATCAATTTTTCAATACATATCGATACTGAAACGTTTTCAATACTAATTTTCAGCAGAACTGATACACGATACCAGCTGCACTCATCTCTCTGACAGCGAGACACACAAACCAGCCTCCCCTCGCTCTCTCATTTCATTTGATCCAGATGAATATTGTTGATGTTACAGGGATTGAAATTTGGTGTGGGATTGCACATGATTTTACTCATCCCTCAATGTGCGCGCACATAAAGCCACCTTGAGTTTTCAATGCCTTTTTGCGTTTAAACAGTCAAGTACACAAAAATGTAATGTCAAAATGGCGAGTCTTGCCAAGTATTCAAGTAAACACATTCAGTAATGTTTTAAGTGAATGTAAACGTTGAGAAAAGAATGTAAAATTGAAAAAGAAAATGTGTAACAGTGTAATGGATCCGTGCGTCAGGTCTTAAAGTGACAGCATACATACCTAATATACCTGTTGCCGAATTATGAGATAATATTAAAGTGGTATTGATAAATACCACTATCAAAAATGTGGCCAGTGAAAATACTGAGTGGCTAACTTTGGAAAACCACTAGCTATAGTGGCTGGTGAGCAAAAAAGTTAATGTCAAGCCGTGGGCACCACAATACCGAAACATACAGCGAAATTTGATTCCCAAACTAATTTCTCTTATGAGCCAGTTCATTTTTTTAAGTCAATTATAAACATAGAGTGGGACCAGTGTAGTCTGATTTCCAAACAAATTACTCTTATGAGCCAGTTCTTTTCCAGTTTCTGACAAATTAGAGTCAATTAGACTGACAAATTAGAGAATCTCATGAGCTCGTTCTTTTAGTAAATTAAAAATACGCAGTGTGATCAGTGCAGTCCGATTCCAGAATGAATGGCTCTAATGATCCAGTTCTTTTACTGCATCAGAGAGTTTATATTACTTATATTCTACTAAAATCCAATGTGCAAAAGTAAATGTAGTTAGGCATTTGTGAGCTCTGCTGAATATGCTTTTACATTTGATTACACAAATGATGTTATATTTTGCATTGTTTAAGCATGTTTGCAGATGCAGCAAAATTCATGTTTATTGTACCATACTATTACTTCTCAACAGATTGAAATCTCTTATATCACTCCATCAATGCCCTGCCTACCTACACTCAGGGCTCTTCTCTCACCACCCACTGTTTGTTTTCTGATAGTAAAGCAGTTTTAAGTGTGGGTGGGTGATCTCTCACTCCCCTGCACTGCCTCTGGCAGAATGCACGCTGACGCCTTTGTTGTACAGCAGGACACCCCTCTTGCTCCAGACCAGCATTCCATTTCGTAAACTCTTTTTAGTATATACAGTATTATAGTACCATTATTGCTCAACCAGCCACGGAGAGTAGTGAGTGGGGTCATGGTGTGAGAGAAAGGAACGCACGTGTGAAGTGAAGCCCACGTGAGTGTGGGAGCTCATGTAGTAAACGACTCATTTGGTAACAAAAGAGGTCTTTTTCAGTTTAACAGAGAACATTGCGTGAACATCTCTGATTTACCATTAGAAATCTTATCAGTATGTGTTCATATTAAAAGCTAGACCAACTTCAAAAAAGAATACGGTGAATTGTGGCTAGTGCAAAAAAAGTGTTTTATTCATTAATTTACATAATATTTTAAATCAAGATTTTGGTAACACATTACAATAAGGTTCCATTGGTTAACATGAACTAACAAAGAAAAAATATATATCTAGCATTTACTGATCTTAGTTAAATGATTTCACCCCAAAATGAAAATTCTGTCATTAATTACTCATCCTCATGTCATTCCAAACCAGTAAGATCTTCGATCATCTTCGGAACATAAATTAAGATATTTTTGATGAAATCCGAGCAGTATCTGACTCCTCCATAGACAGCAAAACAAAAATAATGACTTTATTCAACAATATCTTTTTTTCCATGTCAGTCTCCTACACAGTTGACGTAGTAAACACAGTGCAGGGCTTCTGTGTTCTATATCAGAATGGTGACTCATTATTGGCCTGGATCTGCGTCAGCTTCACATGCAGTCATCGAGCTTTTCACGTGTACAGCGTCGTCCAATACTGAGCCGGCGTTTGGACGTAAACACTGAAGCCTGCACTGTACTTACTGCGTCAACAGCGTCAGAGACTGCTGGGGAAGAGAAGAGATTGTTGAATAAAGTCTTTACTTTTGTTTTGTATTTGCAAACAAAAACTATTCTCGTCCCGTTGTAAAATTAAGGTTGAACCACTGCAGTCACGTGGACTATTTTAACCATGTTTAGTACCTTTCTGGGCCTTGAAAGTAGTGGTTAAATTGCTGTCTATGGAGGAGAGAGCTCTCGGATTTCATCAAAAAAATCTTAATTTGTGTTACGAAGATGAATGAAGGTCTTATGGGTGTGGAACAACATGAGGGTGAGTAATTAATGACAGAATTTTACAAATATTTGTATGTTTGTATGTATGTATTTATATTATATTTTTAAAATTTCAGCATTTACAAATACATTATTAAAATCAAAAGTTGTAGCTATTAATATTATTTTATGGACCTTAACTCACCTGAACTAACAGTAAACAGTTGTACTGTTTACATGAGTAAACAAGGGAACTAAACGAGGAACAGGTGAACGTAATTAGTAACCATAGTAACAAAGAGGGAGCTAAACTGAAGGGAAACACTGGAAACAGAAATACATGAACTCTGACAGACACCATCATTATTTATTATTATTTATTGTTATTAATGTTATTCATTTAATATTATTAATATAATTATTAATTATTGTTATTAATTCATTATTAAATTATTATTTTTATTGATTTAAAAGTATTTTATTCATTAATCAGCTATAAACTAAATGTGTCTAAAATGGGCCTTCTCAGTGTCATTCTTGTCAGCGCGCACACACACACACAGTTGTTCATCAAATTATGATGCAATGTTTGAGTTCAGCACATATTTTGTTACTTGATTTGAATACTTTTAGGTGCTAAAACAACAGAGATAGCATGTGTAAATAAATGACAATTTTAAAACATTTCCTCCTAAGACTTTTGTGCAAACATATATGACGTCCACAATACTCTTGGCTTTTCATGGCACTCGCAGCCTTTATTTTAGAAAACATTTGCCCTATTTAATAAGCCGTTCTCTCGTGTGTGGCAGGCAAAAGAGTCTTCATGCTGGCAGCTGGCAGGCGCTGCAGGTGAGAGTTCAGGTAGCTCTTAATCACGTGCTGTGTGTGGGTCAGCTTTGAGCCCAGGGCTGGGAGCCAAGCACGGTTCCTCTCATGATTGTTGAGAGGAACCCATGCAAAGCAGATCGGGTATTCACTCCACAGCCCCTAAATGGACACCTCCATAAAGACGCTTTTGTTTATCCCTGTTCATCACAAGCTTTCCCGGACAATTATTTTCTGGCTTGTGCTCGCTCGGTTGATTATTTTCTGAACCCATTCTTCCAGAGCGGTCATCAGCTTGAGTTCAGAAAGTTGAACGGACATCCTACCATTCCACTCTTGTGGGTTTCAAAAATGTGTGTATTTGTTGCTGTAAAATAACCTCAAATGCCCTATGAATATGCTTAGTTCACTTATGATCCATGAATTGCAACAGACAGCTAAATGGCATCAAAAATTGTGGGAGATTTATAAAAAGCATGCAGCCAGAGATGACAGCATTACTTTTCCATTGCCTCATGCTTTAGAACTGACGACCAGCCAGACTCCTTACTGTTACTGCTTAATACCATGTTTGGGGACAAACTCACTCATCTTCTTGGAAGCAGCACTTAATGCAAGTAACCGGCATTTGCATAAACATCACTAGGGTTTGTTTGGAGAGGATCAGAATGTTTAAAGTTTAATCACGTGCAATGAAGACACACGCATGCATACTCACTAAACTTCTTCAGAACACAGGTGAGAGATGGAAACTTCATTTGTTTGACTGTAAATATAAGACAGAAAATATGGCCTCTTCACCAAATTTTACTATGACTGTCATCTTGAACTCTAAAAAAAGACAAGAATGAATGCTTGTATTTGACATTTCTGTGGTTATTTAAGAGAGGGTGGCTAAGTAGCTCTCAATCATGTGAAAACAGAGGTCAAGAGTTACATTTAATCTACCACAGCACTATGGCTATGAGGAGAATAGAGTAAATCATGCAAATAACAGGATAAGCTAATGGTCTTGCTGCATTTTAGAATGGCTAATTGCTTAGCAAAAGCATTGATTTTGGTATACTGTTTGCCAGTATTGGGGTAACACATTACAAGTAACTTAAGTACGTAAAATACGTAATCAGATTATTTTTTCAAGTAACTAGTAAAGTAACGCATTACTTTTAAATTCACAACAAAATATCCGAATTACTTGTTCAAATAAGTAATTCAAGTTATGCAAGTAATGCAAGTGACTTTGTTTTCTCATGTATTGATGGACAGTCTCTCTCTCTCTCTGTCTCTCTCTAGAGTCAGTATTCCTCAAAATGAATAAAAACAGTGAAATGCAATCTCAGAATATTGCAAAAAATATACTTTAGGTATTTAATCTCACTTTATTAACCAATGTCTTTGCTGCTGACCTTCAGTGATCCAGTTCAACCATACTAATAAGCAAAAATTACTTTAGAAAAACATCACATTTGTGATCAGCCTGAAGCTTATTCATTTCACTTTTACATTCGCCAAAATAGGACTTAGTTATTTTTTAACTAAGTAATGCAATTAGTTACTTTTTTAGGGAGTAATGTAATATTGTAATGCATTACATTTAAAAGTAACTTTCCCCAACACTGCTGTTTGCACTCATTCCATTTGTGTCTCATTAAACCCACTGAGCCATAATAATGAACTCACTAGCAAATGAGAAGTTTAATTTGTGCCCCTGCAGTGGCCAGTTTCAAACATGCAATTTAAAATAAGCTACATTTTAGCACATCTTTATTCACATGAAAAGCTGAACCAATTATTGTAAAATTTATAAACAACAATTGCTTGTAGTTTTATTGTATGAATTATTCATTGGGCACCAATGACATGTTTATAGTTTCTGACTGAAACATGTATGATTGCCAAACAAAAAACAAAGTAAATGCACTCAACACTTTTAAAAGTAACGGTTCTTTATGTGCATCAATGGTTACATTAAGAACTTTTAACATACATGGAGCTTTTCCATGTGTTTCTTTATAGTGGAAAAAGCTTCTTAAGATGAAAAAATGGTTCCTTTAAGAACTGTTCATTGAACAGTTCTTTAGTGAATCATTAGGTGACAATTCTAAATATAGTATAATACTAAGCATATTGCATTTCCATTCTATGTGGCCATAATATTTTCCCTCAGTATCTTGCAATTACGATGTAAAAGGAATATGCAACATTATAACACACTGTTTAAGGAATGTGTTGAGCACTGTACTCCCTGCCTCCCGAGTCCCACAATTCGCATTTTGTGATATGTGGGTCAGCATTAATATATGCAGCACCTGAGCTAATTGGTGCAGCACAGAATCTGACAAAACCCTGTAATCACAGGCAAAAACTTATACTGAGAACAAAGTACAATCAGGACATGCCATCCATTTCAATGTATGTGACTTCCAAAGAATAAATCTATGCGTGATGGTCTGCACAGATGGACAGGCAAACACAAAGCAAAGACGTGAAGAGAGCTTGACAGCTCGCAATTTCGAGGCAGCAGTCGAGGGGAACAGAGCTGTCAGATAGGTGACTGTAAAGGACGATGGTGAGTGTGAGGAGTTATGGATGTAAATAGCTCAGTTGTATGGCACAGGAGAGGAAAAGAGAGAGAAAATGGATGATACAAAGCAGCAGTACTGGAGCTTGCAGCTCTACTCCCCAGGCAGATTCACACACTTTACTGCATTGCAGAGGAAAAAAAGGGTGGTGGTGTAGGGGGTTGGTTACACACACACACACACACACACACACACACACACACACTCACACTCACACACACACACACACACACACACGCTCACACACACACTCACACACTCACAAACTCTCAAAAGCTTCCCTCACTTGTTTTCTCAGCGATCAGCAAAGATTTTTCTTATGCTGAATTATTTAGAGTCAAGGTTGGTGTTTTTCTTTTAAACACTAGCCCTAAAGAGATCTTTGTGCACTTACTTACCTGTATAATGATTGGATGAAAGTACACTTAAGAGGTTAGAACCATTCTATACATTACCATGTTCTCATTTGCATGCAAATGCAAATCAATGCATATATTAAAGCCCATGATCTCTCCAAACACATTGACATTGCTGTTCATAAGTAACCTCTGCTGTCCACCTGTCTCAATAGCTGAAGTCTGACCCTGATCTGTCCTCTGGAACCCACTGTGGAGTACAGAGTAAGGCTAACCGCTGTTAGAAACCATACCAGCACCTAGTTTGGCAGAAAAGTTTTTATGTCCTCACTTGATCCTCCATTGCAAGGTTAAGTGATCACATGCAAGAGGGAGGAGATACGCCCTGAACAGACAATGTTAATCTCCTAATAGATAAAATTCCTCCACTCCCCCCTTCAAGTAGAAAGATAAATTGAGTAGCAATGAGACAATCTTGTACTTCTGAAGTATGGAATGAAAAAACTACACATGCATAATGTTCTTCTGGACTATTGTTGCATCTAAAAGTAATGTGAGGGTGGCCAGTCAGCCTACAGGAAGAGGAGGTGTTGTAAGTGTGTGGGGTGGAATAATCAGAAATATTACAAACAATGTCAATTTTCACTATAACAATCTCACACAGTTAATGGTTTTGTCCACATTTTATTATATACAGTTTAATAACACAGTTATTAAACAGCATGCATTATGTCTATCTATCCAGTGACACATTGAATTATTAATTTAACCGTTTACTTAAAAAATGCTAAAACATTCGGGAACTAGTGCATCTTAATATGCCTACTTCCCTTCTAAACAGAAGGTGAAAAACTACTTGAAAAGAGTAGTATGTAAGAATTGGTATTATTCATAAAACAGACGAAAAGTTGCCATGTGACTGAGATTCCTAAGTGCTCATCTAATGGACACTTTACTATCCGATGAGGTCACAGAAGAGGATTTGTGAATGTCAGTGAAACAACAGAACTGAAACCTTAAATCACATGACAATGACAACACAAAACTTTTTTTTTTTTTAATTAAACAGGACACGTACAGGACTCTGCTGTGAAGTAAGCTCTTAATTAAATGTACTACCTACCAGTAAGCGATTTTGGATGCACATGCTGTTTCTATGAAGGAGCCATTGAATCATTCACTTATTCAGTTTGTTCAAAAACACTGGTTCACTTATAAATATAGTTACTGGATTAGTTCATTATTGAATCATTAATTAATTCCTTTAACTGATTTGTTCAAAAACGCTTGAATCATTCAGGAACAAAACACCACTGCTGTTTGCTGTGACTGTGTTTGGAACTATCTTCCTTGACTTGAGCAAAACAGACAAAGTAACTAGCAGTATTTGGTTTAAATGTGAGTTCACACCAAGGACAACTATAATGATAAAGATATAATTCTAAAAATCATTCTAAATGTAAAACAATAGCAGAGTCCACACCACAACTATAATGACAATAGCACAAATTAATGATATTGTTGGAATCACTTTCAGAATTTTTTTTTTCCCCCCAGCTGATGAGCAATGGTTATCACTCATTGTTGTGAATGGGCCTTTAACCCAATATTTGTTATATATATATATATATATATATATATATATATATATATATATAGTTTAGTATATATAACAAATATTGTTTGTTTATATATAGTAAAAATATTACACAATCATGCTGCATTGTTGCTCCAATAACTTCTCAGAAATGGCACAAGCCATCATTATGAATGATAGATAGATAGATAGATAGATAGATAGATAGATAGATAGATAGATAGATTAAAATATGTTAAAGTAGACATTTCCCCTGTTTGTTAAACTCCCAACAACTAGAGATCAATGGCACACACTCAAACTTTCTCTCCTCTCCAGCACATCTACATGTGCTACACTCATAAGGGTCTCACTTAAGTGGAGCTCGTGTTACCACATAAGCATGCATGTGCGGGGGCTGAGGCCGTGGAGAGGCGTCAGTGCACTGCCTCCAGCTGACAGCTCCCTTCTGCCTGAGATCAAGGCCAGCTGAGTGCACAGTCATTCATTCTAATACAAAAACATGTGGCATGTGCTTCTCAGAACTAGGCTTCAACTAATCTGCCCAGTAACAGTTGCAGTGGAAGGAACGAGCAGTGAGAAGAAGGGTTAGTAGAAAAGAAGGAGGAGGAAGCCACTAGGAAAACAATCCAGCAATAGCTAAAGATAGATCTGAGCTTCCAGGCATGCTAAGGCCTGGCACACTCAAGGTTAGTGTATGCACTAGGCCACACAAACACACATGCGCAAAAGCAGATAGGAGCACAGACAAGAGGCCAAAGGAGTGGATAGACAGAATAAGCATTGCTTACTTGGAAATACACATGTCCCTCAACATTCAGAGCAGTTATTTAAGTATCATTTTAGTTTTTTAACAATTTGAATTTGTTTTTATTTTGTATTTAATTCAATTTAATTGAACAAAAGTTTTAGTAATGTATTGTGCTTTTGTCATTTTGATTTAAAAAACTAAACATCCAAACAAAAAACTATATATATATTAAAGTTTTATATTTTATTTTGTTTAAGGTAATGTGTATTATATTTCAAGTCATTTTTTAATGGTTTTAGTTTTAGTTATAACCCTGATTCACCTGAATAATGCATGGTGATCTCTCTTCTAAATGATGTAGAAATCAATAGATTGTAAGCTTCATTCTTGGCTGCAGTGACAATATTCAGCAGATGTTGCTTGTAAAAAAAAAAAATCACAGATGGCCTTTGTGGAATGATATGGAAAGGTAATTACTGAAACTATGTTTCATCTACATTTTGCTTTATAGGTACCGCACAAGCTGCTGACAATTACTAGTTAACTACACAACGCAATGAGTTCGCTACTCAACATTTAAATAGTTGGTCAGTGTTTGCTGTAGCAGTTTGCACCGTGCTTTCAAAGTTCCTCTGAAACACTCCACCTTCCCCAGCTCCACCTGCATAGATTTGCTAGGTGTAATTTCATATATGCTATTTGTGCTCACAACAATGTAAGCTATACTGTGTATGGTTATGTACATATGCTGTGTATGTAATGTAATGTATATGGGGGGACTCTCATTACCCACAACTGTAGTGCCTTGAGCAAGGCATCTATCCCCCAATTGCTCCCCGGGCGCCGCAGCAAAAATGGCTGCCCACTGCTCGGACACCATACATGTCTACACTTCACTTTCATTTATTGGCAGTAGTAAGTCTTTGTGCTAAGTCTTTGCTCAGAGAGTTGTCATGGTATAAATATTTTTAGTATGATGAATGACAAAAATATTTCATTTCATGTGTATTTTACACAATAGTTTGTTACTTAGGACATTGTTGTTCCCCAAACATACAAATCTAAATAAGGAGATCAACATTTAACCAAGAGATAACCTAACCTAAAATTTTAACCTAAAATTGAAAGGGATAAAGGGATAAGGGATACAATTTAAAAGGATTTTTTTTAACAACAAAAAAAAAAATCATAACCAAAAATCTGTAATCATTTTACCTCATGTCGCTCCAAATATCACTTTCTTTCTTCTGTGGAAAACAATAGTTTTTTTGGGGGGTCAATATAATAAAAGTTAATGCTTTTAGTGCATCAGGTAAGTGTTATGAACATCTGCTCAGACGGACTGTCACGTGTACAGTACTTGCGCCGAGCTGTGGTTTTGCACAGGCCCATCATACTGTTTAAAGAGGGAAGAAATGATGAGAAACACCACATCACTCTAGGTCCATTTTGGGTAGCATTTTCACAGTACTTGGCTTTGGCAACATAACACACTTCATTTGCAGACGCTTTAGATAGAACTGAACTTGTGCTGAACTCCCATGAATGAGATTCTTTTAAATCCAGAGTAATACGTTCAAGGGGCCTAAGTTAGTTATTTTATTATTATTGTTGTGTCTAGCCAATAAAGCCTGGTAATCTTTTCACTGAGACACTCTGAGCCATTCGGAGACGTTTAGCCAAGGTAATATGGCCTAGCCCCTTTGGCTAACCTAATAAAGCCTAACCTCTTTCCAACAGGCCTATTACACCAGTCTAGCCTTGTTCTTAGGTGTGACATCCTGTGTTCTTTCAGAAGGGTGTTGCAGTCTGAAGATTGTAGCTCTTTTGAACCTTTTTATTTAAAGCAACATAATCCTGACTCTAGACCTTTCCCCTTTAACTGAAGAGAGATATTTTCTGAAACATACTATTTGGTGTCAAAAATGTATAATTACAGTTTACAAGTATTTAACTCGCATAAGATAATTGTAGTGTTTATAGTTCAACCCCTGTGCTTACAAAGACTGAATCCTCATGTGACAGTCATCAATTTGGATTAAAAGATACAATTTGGTCAAAAGAAAAAAAAAAAGTCCTCTCAGAGAATGAAAACAAGTGCAGCTTTCGAATTACATAAGAGAGCACTGAGAAACAGCCATCGGGGCTTGTGTTCAGGGCCAGTTACATACTGAACTCATGATGTGGAAAACAGTACTCTACTGAGAACTGATGGGGACTGTTTCATGGCACGGATGATGAGAGGAAGAGAGACATCACGACACTTCGACAGAATCTTTTTGTTTGTTTGTTTTCACTAATACAGTTTTTAAAAGAAAAACTAAGCATTTGTGTTCAACAAGACCACTATTGTATTCATTCTAATTTGGTCTGGCATGTTTGTTAGAACTCTAATTACTACAACACACAAAAGATGCCTGTCTGTATTGATAAGAGGACGCCTGTTTTTAAAGGAGGAAAGAGCTTTAGATAAACCTTTATAGCAGGAAGATTTGGTTTGTGGTGCCGTTGTCTTTTAGCTATAACTTAAAAATGCAGTAAGGTATAGGGGATTTTTTTACTGCAAACTAACTGAGAGCTAAAGCTATTTATGCTCCCTAGTAAAGAGGGATCTCTCTTGACAACATATCTTTAAAACACATCACTCCAGCAAGTTATATTAGCATTGTGTTCAGGAGACGGTGGTTTATGAGCAGCAATAGATAACTGGTATCTGCTGTCAAAATGTATTTAGTTTAATTAAACATTGTTTAAATCTCTTATGAGAGCTGTTTAACACAAAATACACATGCCCACCCTGAGTACTGAATAATGCAATAATGACTCCCTATAAGCTATAGTAGTAATATTAATAATTTAACTTATTTTCTGCAATGTACAGTATCTGTGCGAGAAATTAGAAAATAACAAAAAAAACATCAACAAAAACACAGTGTTTAAAAGTGTTCTCATGCTCACCAAGGTTGCACTTATTTGATCAAAGACAGTAAAATCACCAATATTGTGAAATATTATTACAAATTATAATAACTGTTTTCTATTTAACATATTTTAAAATGTAATTTATTCCTGTGATGGAAAAGCTGAATTTTCGACTGAAGAAACATTTCTTATAAAATAATAAGAAATGTTTTTTTGAGCCGAAAATTCAGCTTTTCCATTACATTTTGTTGTAAACAGTTAACATTTTTGTGGAAACCGTGATACAAGTTTTTTCTTCAGGATTATTTGATGAATAACAAGTTCATAACAGCATTTATTTGAAAAATAGAATCTTAACTGTAACTTTTGATCAATTTAATGCATCCTTGATGAATTTAAGCATGAATTTATATGATGTGCAGATGGTCTTATATTAAATATCAGTGACCTGAGCCTTAAAATATAAAGAGTGATCCAGTGTGTGAGACATTCAGGGTGTGCAGAGATTCTGTGTGCTCTGTGCTGTTATTCAGGTTAGAAAATGTCCTGCTGTTTAGTTATGCACCAGTGGAACGGGACAGGGTACGTGGGGGGTTCAAAGAAAGTGCAGATCAGCACGGATTTAAATTACAAATGCAACCACATGTACTGGGACACTCAAAATCTTCTATAATGGTTTAAAAATGATCGTTTTTGACCGCATGGTCAAACATGAATGGATAAAGGCTAAATATATTTCTGTCATTAAAAAATATGTGTTTTTTATTAACAGTTAAAGATGAACAGCAATCTCTCCAATCTGAAAACTGAATGCATCTTTCCTAACCCTCTCTTTCTCAAAATAAACATTATAATCCTTAGGTCTAATTATGCAGACAACTAAACAAAACGGCTGTGGACCAAATGACCTCATCTGAATGACAAACATGAGTGTCATGACCTCATTTCTCAAGTGTTAGATTCATGCGGCCATTATACAGCCACCCACAACAAGCTAGCAATTGTCAAGGAGGTCAGTCTCAGTGTCTCTGAAACTCTCTTGGTGTCTCTGATCACCTTTGCAAAGTCAGGCTCTGTTTCTTGCTGTCGTGTCCTGAGTCTGCTCCAGGTGCTTCAGCAAACAGATGGTTAGATTATGCACGAGTCCCTATAGTGCAGAGCTGTCTCAGGGGGCTATCTTGTCTTTAGTCGGCTAAAGGTTATTAGTCGAATATTCTTCCAGAAGGATCTGACAGCAATGATGAAAGCAAATGCTGGAAGTAAAAATGCCATTGCCAAGGTCACAATCAGAATGATTGCTGTGTTGTATTTAGCAAAACATGAATTGCTATGATAATAACATGCTTAGACCTCGTCCTCATAGCTGTGGTGACATCCTCTCTGGTTAAGTGCTCTCATGAATAAAAATCTGGAGCTGAGTAGCAGTGCTACCTACTGGCTGATAAATGGTATTGACTACTGCAGTAAGATTTTCTCCTGAATACTTGAATTTTCTCTTTAGGTCTAACAACAGGGCAAATACATTCATGGAGGAAACATTTAACTTTCATACTTCACACTGAGGGTTCATAGTAGACTGTTTAATATATGCATGCTATATATCTTTATTGTTCCAACTAATTAAAATGCAAATTGTGTAGTCACATTCCCTATGGATCTATAGACAAACATGCTGATTTGGTATGAGGGCATGTTGCTCCCTGGGGTAACATTCATTATGTGTCTTTGACAAACCTACAGGTCTACACAACCAAAACGTATATATATATATATATATATATATATATATATATATATATATATATACGTTTTGGTACGTTATATATATATATGAAAAATATACAATTATTTTATATTTGCTAGAAATAATATTTATACATTTAATATTTGTATTTGTTTAAATGTTAAGTTCTTTTATTTATTTATTTAAATGACATGCAATTTACATGCAATTTTTTTTTTTTAAAAAAGGGACTAATATGCAAAATTTTCTAAAAGGTAATTGGAAATTATTAGAAAATATACTTGTAGTTATATATGTATAATTATATACTTATATATAATTATACTTATTTCTAATGTAAATCCATTTATATATATATATATATATATATATGGATTTACATTAGAAATAAGTAACATTTACAAATATTACGTTCTAGCAAATACAAAGTAATTATATATATTTGCTAGAAAATAATATTTGTAAATGTTTTTGTAAATTTTTCTTTAAAATATAAACATTTACTACATTTTCTGTAGAAAATATATTATTACACATGAAATAATCAAAAAGTGATTAGAACAATATAATATGATGTGTTGTCAGGGTCTCAGGTGGTTTAGTTTCTTCCTGGATTAATTGGATGGACATACAGAGTCCCAAGTTGTCAATAAAAAGACATTTTAACTGATGCAGTCCCTCCTCCAACCCTATATTGCTTCCCACATATTCAAATCATGCCCTTGGCTATATTTTACAAAGAGAAATCCATTCTTTCAGTAAGAAATGTAAACAAAAGTGAAATAAATTGTAATAGGCATCTTTTTGTTAGGCTCGTTGCTATGGACTTGCATGGCACCTCATTTTATTGCTATGGCAACAGACAACGACTGTCTTTCTGTGTCAATTATTGTAATAGCATGTCATCTACAGAGGGCAAAGTCACAAAGAATATGCAGACAAAGACATTTAGACTTGACATTCCAATAAAAAAGTACTCTCACAGTACTTTAGGCGTACTGCTCCAAAATATAATCACAGACTAACCATTCAGATTGATTGTATTTATGCAACTGCAGAACAGAAGTCACAGCAGAGGTCAACTGTTATTGGACACAAGACCAGCTCTAAACACCCTTCCCTCATTGATCAGCTGTTCTGCCAACGTCGTCTATTGGATTCTGTGACAAGCTGAGTCTCTTACATAAGACAGCTGGAATAAGGACACTACAGCTCGCGTCACTTGTGTATTTAAATTAAAATATCTTAAAACCTGTATTTTGTTTAGAAAATTCAGGTGGTGTTATTTCAGCAGGGGGGAAACATTTAAAGGTGGACTCAGTAATGTTTTGGCTAAATAAAAATGTTTTACACTTTTTACACATATTTTTGAGAAATGTTAAATACAATGTAAAGGACTAAAGTCATATCAGTCTTCTGGAAAAGATAATGTTTTTCTGCATGAACATTAAGCCAGTAAACTATGACTTAAGTCAGAATAAACATGTTTATATTAAGTTAAGGCAGAGCAAACATAGATTCTTTCGTTGTGTTTTGACCCTTAATCCAGATTGCTTTTCAGAGATTTTTTGTTTATTTTCATGATTATGCTGGCTGTGCAGATGTGTTTAAAATCGAATAAATGTACTGTTACTCCATCTAGTGGTTTAATAGATAATAACACATTTGGGGTTAGGATATTTTTGTTTACATGAAACAATGCATTATTATTTATTTTAACGCTCCTCATACACAAGGCAGAAGCAGTTCGAGTAGAAACAGCAAAACTGGAAAATGACACCCGATGAAAGTCAAGATGGAACACAATGGGAATTGGGCCAATACATTTCTTCAAATGAAATGCCTGACTAGAGCATTAGTGTGCTATTAAAGGCACATATATAAAGCAAAATAAAGGGAATGTAAAACTGACTCGAACTTTGTGCAAGTATCTCAGTTACCTGTGTCTATATAGGCCTCTATCAGGCATTCCCCACGTTTTTTGAGGGGACAAAACGTCTCCACAAGGATGGCGATACCAGAAATTTTAAACCTTCTGGGCACATTTTATGTTCATACACAAAGTATGCCACTCTATCAATAGCAAGTGAACTTTCTTTATATTGTAACACACTTTTGGCCCAGTTTTCCTTATGGGAGCACTTCAGTGTCAGTCAAATTTGACATAAGCAAGCAGATAGATGGATTTTCGGAGTTAAAATATGTGGGTTAAAAGCCACTTGTTGGATTACTAAAGGAGAGAGGGAAATAAATAAATAAGCTTAATTACTTTTATTAAGCCTGCCTGTCACAACATCAATTAACACACAAATCTAGCCTCACATGAAGGGAGGGGTTAATGCTCAGTTATATACACGATCAATGGGCTTTATTAAACGGATTACGTGTGGAGAATGACCGTTAAGGATTGTTTTCCTCACAACAGGCGACATGAATGTGTAAAATGCTGTCTAACCTATCTGAACTGTGGATGGATTCGACGATTGCGTAGCGTCCCCTTTAACACTGCTCTCATTGACTCGTGTATCGGTGCGTTGTCGCCATCTTCCGCCAGTTCTGTTACCGACCTCACCGGAGCATCACATCAGACCGCCGGTGGGCGAGTCCGGGCGTGTCTGTCTGCCTGCGAGAGAGCCGCCGTGCGAGCGTGCGTTCAGGAAGGCTCGCAAAAAAAACACCGTGAGGGGAGGGAAATAAAATGCTGGGGAATATAAAGCGGTCACATCTTCATCACTAGACACTTGTTGTTTCTTTCTTTCTTTTTAATTTTATTTTTATTTATTTATTTTTGCTTTTGGAGGAGGATAGAAACATGAAGAAGCATCTCAGCCCCGCGAAGGGACCACTGGAAGTCACCGTGCCAGACACCGAGGTGACTGTACAACAACTCAACAAGCTGCTGTCAAACGGCAGCGGTTTCTACAGCCTCCCAGCACAACATTTCAACGAGGTCTTTCCCAGGATTTACATCGGCAATGCGTAAGTTCAAACGATCTCGTGTAGACTTGTCTGCTCCTGATCGCAGGAAAACACCGACAGTTATCTGCTGTTGGTCAAATGTGTCGATTCGTGAGGTGGCACTGGCGATTGATCTGTAGCAGGATCAGTCAATAAAACCTCTCAGTAAATACTACCCGAATCTTTTACACAGCAAACCTGTGAATGGAGTGTGTCACATCTCCACCTACGAGAACAATCACGAAGCCACAGGAGATTTTGATAACGTTTACATAGCGAGTCAGTTTGAGTCAGACTGCAAGAGAAGCTGCTTTTCTCCACGACCGTCCTCTATCGGTAACATCTCGCTATCTCACTTCAGTTCGACATCAGTCACGTGTTTCTTTGTATTAAATCATTACTAATGCATATTAAGTGCATATTTCCTCTGTCGTACAAAGAGAAAACGAGATCAAGGGGTTTTAATGAGTCCTGTTCTTTAATGGATTCACAGAGTAAAATTCCTACCGATATAACCGCATCGATCTTGAAAGATCACGCGTTAAAGAAAATAAACATTTGTATAATTGGGACTTTGGACTCAAAATTCTTTGTGTACAACTTCTGTGACAAGTCCGCTGTCTCCTCAGTTTGCATGTGGTTTTAAGATAACCCAAAAAACTACAAAGGTAGTCAGATTATGTACTTATTTTCAGATTTTAAGGTTACCATGAAATCCAAATTGACATTTAAAAAAAAAAATATTTCATCAAAATTATTGAGCCCCGCACGTGACATTAGGGAAAAAAGAAGTATATCATAGCCAAGAAATTTGATAACAATATGTTCCCACAGCTTACTCAATAGCACATTTTACTTATTTGTTCCCTTGTTTTAATTAAAGCCGGGTGCACACTGTACAATTTTGGGCACAATTGACCCTCCACAAACAGTTTGATTGACAGGCGCTCTGACCAATCATAACCCCGAATCCGCTATTTTATCCGACAAAGCAGTCAGGGGAGTTAGTAGATTAACTTTGGTGAACTTGAACTTGAAAAATTGTGCATACTCACGTCTTTCCGCGGTTGAAACAACATTCCTTCTGATGTTCATTAATGTTTATTTGATACTATAAATGAACTAGTATGAAGAGATGGTTGGTTCACGAGCCGATTAAAGGAGCTACAGCGATCTGTCACGACACATTAAAGAGCCACTATATGGTATTTATTGTTTAAACTTCTTTAAAAAATTACAATATTTTAAATATGAAACTGTTTCATACGTTGTCAGTGTCCTCTTTGCTCCGCGATGTATTTTTCACTTCGTGAGAACATGATGTGTGGTGTGAGAGTGCATGGGTTGTCGGGCATAGCAACAGGGGGCGGGTTTTGCGAAGGGTCAATTTGGCCGTCTGAGACAAATTTTGAGAATCCTAAAGGTTCCTGGGCTTTGATCGCTAGTTTGACATGTTCGCCTACAGCCGATTAATGAACATTGCAATCAAATTTTACCTCTGTCGAAATTCTGGCAGTGTCAGAAGTTTTAGACACAACCTTGTACAACAACCGTCAAATCAAAAACCGATAGGAGCTTAGAACCTGATGACGCAATTAGTGATAACAATAAACCACCTCTTGCAAAATTAATGCTTGAGATTGTTTGTTTGCTAGCCACCATTTTTATCCAACATGTAAATGTAGCTCACTGTCACCGAACATTGATCATGTAAATCTTCGGAAAGTCCGGAGAACGTGGCCACGATTAACTAAAATAAAGGAACTAATTAATAAAGCACGGGAATGATTTCTTAATTCGTAATATTTTTGTCATGTCCAGGGCTCCGTTCAAAATAACTCCCCTCCCACTTGCAGTGATATTTCTTCTTCTCTGATGTGTTTAGTGGCGTGTGGGCGGGGCAACCTGTCACTCACATGAGATCACAGCAATAGCAAACCACAACAATTCAATCAATTCCCAATGGACAAAATGAAGTCCCACCCTACATTTTTCCATTTTACTCAGATATATGCTTGACTTAGGTTCATGATTACATTTTTAGTTAGGTCTATTAATTTGTTAATTTTTAAAGATATACTAGCCAGGTACATAACTTATCCAACATTTGGCCATTTTATGATTATCAGCATTTACGAATGATTGTGCCTGTTTGTGTTATCTCCCATTGTGTTAGCTCCAGAATGCTGTTCAGTTTTCAAATATCCTGAGAGGATTTCAAACAAATAAAAAATGTTTTATTATTGAATATAATGTTTATTTCTGTAATGAAACTGTTATGAGCTTTCTAATGGCAACTGATATTTTGAATGGTTGAAGTATTGTTTTATGCTTTGATTTTCATTGCAAGACTGTAAACAACACACCCATTTTGGACATAGATGGTATTCTTTTATGAGCTACTTCCTTAATGTCACGTATTTCTTTAATAAATCAGCTCATAAGCATCATTGTATTGGGTGAAGAACAAGCACATTATCTCTTTGTAACAATCAATTTGAGCATAAAACAACAGTCTTATGTGCCGGGCTTAGTCTGTGCTCCTATAAGCAGCAGGAATTTACATGTGGTCATTTGTAGATATTGACAAAACATTCTCACTGAGCTGATAATGTCTGTATCCGCCCTGTCTGTAGCTTCCAGATTTATTTATATTCAGTTCTAATGTAATAGAAAAGCAGACATAGATAGATAGATGGATAGATAGATATAAAAGTTTATAAGCAAATTATACAATATTCACATGTATGATAAATAGACAACTTCAAAAGAATACATTTCATAGACAAGTAAACCTTGCACAACAAATTCTGCTCCCCCCCCCAACACAATATGCACAAAATAGTACATTTTGCACATTATATTGCAGAGTGATTTACAATGTATCATATTAGGACTAATATTACAAAAGTATAATGTCTGAAATTAGATGATCCCATCCATGATTACCCATCTAGATAAGATTGAATGTCCACATTGTTCAGCACATACTGCACTGTTGTTGTTTTTTCAGATTCTTGCCAGTATTACAGAGCACATTAATAAACATAGTGCAGATATAAGAGTGTGTCAAATCTTTGTAATGACTGTAGGATATGATCTTTGATACTGCCTTTAGTAATACATAAAGGTTATATATAATTGTCAAAATCCTAGAATTTTGCTTGTGCCTGGTTATTGATAATGTTTTTAGCATTTGTGTATCATTGTCACTACTAAAAAAATGTTAAAATGTTATCAGTTCTTGTTAAAAGTAACCCGCAGAGCGATTTGGACGTTTTACCTTATGTAAAGGTGCAGTATGGGGCAATGGGCCACTTATTTCATTGCACACCACTCTTTGTAAGACTTACATTAATAATGCATGTAAAGGGACTGCAGTGAACAGAGTGCAGGACAGGTGAACAAGATGCAAAGTAAACACTTTCTCTCTCTATCTCTCTCTCTCTCATGCACATGCATACACATATACAAACACAGGGAGAAATATGACCACAATCTGCAAAGACAGAGTCTCAATGGTTAGGGGAGAGTTTGAATTATGGGTGTTGGGCGGCGCATCAGAGTCCATCACTTCATCACCACTGAAGAGCCTGCACTGCTGGCAGAAACAGAGACTGATGGGCCGCTACATCCTCCAGTTATAAACCAAAAGGGCTGCAGACTTTTATCTTTATTTAGGGTGTTCTTTTGAAATAGTGTGGAAATACAGTGTCATATATTATTTTAGGTAAGGTTTATATATATATATATATATATATATATATATATATATATATATATATATTCTCCATTATCCATAGGTGCAGTCTTTCATCTACTGCATTGTAACGAGGGATGACGCTGAGGAGAGGACGAGAGAGAATTTTTTTTCAGCAGACAAAGATGAAAGAGTTCCAGGTGCTAAAGCAAAATACAGACAATGCAACTACATGTCAGAGCATTCTGCTCCACTCTCTTCTCATCTCTTGTTTTCTCTCTCTGTGGACTTAAAGTCCTATTTTGGGCACTACGCTGGACGCCTATGGCTCTTTGTATGCCTCTGGGCAGCAGCCAAGATCTCCTTGGTGTGTCTGTTCTGGTTTAGAACACGGCTGTCTCCGGGGGCCCTCTGACATCGGCCGACATCTCCACCAACTAAAAGCGGCTCCGCAATTCACTCCAATCAATCTCAAACTAGACACAGAAAAACGTATCGTAGTTGGGGCTTTTTGGTTGGGGCTGAGGCTTGGGTTTGTTGGAACTACAAACTGATAATGTGCAGATTGCCATTGTTTATAGCAAATGCATAAAACTTGTACATAACAAAAGGGGCTAGCAGTTTATCAATAATTAATGATTATAGGGTACTTAGCAATGAAAGAAAAGAACATGAGAAGCGTCATTCAATTTTAATATACCTTTAAAAATATACTTGCAAATAATGCTCGGTTTACACTGGAAGTGATGTTACAGTTGAGAAATAGTACTGGTAAAAATCAGATGTTAAGGCCTATTCACACAAAGGATGATAACTATAATGATAAAGTTTTTAAAATCTTTCTAGTTTACACCACAATAATTGGAATCACTTTCAAAACAATTTTTATTAGCTGATGAATTATAAAAACATTCCCAATCAGAATACATTCTGCTTTAAAGAGCTTGAGCAGTATAACTGGAGCATGTATTTTTAAAACAAACAACATTATCGCTAATATATTTATTGTTATTGTTATCTTCCTTGGTGTAAGTGGGCCTTTAATTTTTTTCGCCAAAATAATAAGCTTTCTTGCTGCTAGAAATGAATAGAAAACAATTTCAATGACATGGTTTTCCATGCATTTTTAAAAATTGTGTCACTGTGGCCAGAGACAAATTGTATAGAACAGTGTCTTCAACTCTATTGGTAGACGTTGCATGTTCACCCAAAAATGAATGTCGTTCCACACCCGTAAGACTGTCTTCTGAACACAAAATAGGATATTTTTGATCCCCTATAGAAAGCAACGTAATTACCACTTACAAGGAAGTAAAGACATCGTCAAAATAGTCAATGTGACTACAGTGGTTCAACCTGAATGTTATGAAGCGACGAGAATACTTTTTGTTTGCAAAAACAAAACAGAAAATTCATAACGCCAACTCATTATTGGCCGGCTCTGCGTTAACATCACATGCATGCGTCATGCTCATGTGAACAGTGTCGGCCAATACTGAGCCGGCGTTCTGATGTAGAACCTGGATGCTCTGAACGTAAACAGTATATGAGAATGACACAGAACAAAAGATATTGGTGGTTTTGCACACAAAAAGTATTCTCGTCGCTTAACATTAAGGTTTAGCCATTGCAGTCACATTGACTATTTTAAAGATGTCTTTAGCACCTTTCTGGACATTCACAGTGGTAATTAAATTGCTGTCTATGGAGAAGTCAGAGAGCTCTCGGATTTCATCAAAAATATCTTCATTTGTGTCCCAAAGATGAACGAAGGTCTTACAAGTGTGGAACAACACGAGGGTGAGTAATTAATGGCAGAATTTTCATTTTTGGGTGAACTAACCCTTTAACTGTCATATCGCTGAACTCGGCCACACTACATTGTCAAAGTTTGCTGTCACTAATGTTGTTGTGATGGCCAACTCTCGAGCCTCGTTTGCCACTCTGGCCCTGTTTCCACCTGGTATTAAGATGCGTTTTGGTCGATCGGATCACAAGTGGATGAGGGAGACGCATACCCATTTACACATGGTATTTTAATCTCTTTTGTCTTTTTTGTCACTTCTGTCCTGATTTCTTCGAGGGGAGTGCCTATGGGTGGGTAAATGTATGATTTTTTTCAGATCTTTCGATCTAATGGACAAAATAAGCTTGTATAATTTACATATGAATGCACCCAGAGACGACGGAAAAACACTGAGAGCATCAGCTTTCGTTTCTGCTTAAACAGCTGTAAGATCACGGCGAACGCTGTGAGTGCATGTTAGAAATAAGGAATGGTGAGAGAACATTGTGCTTGGTACGTTTTTCGCCTTCAAACCAAACTTGGGTCTTCAGCCAACAAACTTTAAATCCCATTATGTTTATTTGTTAGATTAGTATGCGGAGAGTAGGCAGTCTTTTGTGCTGTTGGAACACATTCGACCACATGAGCATGTACAGTACTGTATGAAAGCAATCCGTTTCGATGCGTTTTCAACTTTTAAGTGGTCGAAAGTGGACAAGCTCAAAACGTTTTACACCCCTGTATTTAGTGTCATCCACTTGTGATCTGATTGACCAAAATACATCTTATAATCAGGTGTAAACAGGGCCTCTTCTCTCGCTTTACTTGTCGGTCACTTGTAGACTTTCTTATCTCTGGGTGACCTAGTAATGTTTATGAACATCACCACCATTAAGATGATGTTTCGTGTTTTTACTTTTTATAAACTTTATGTACTTTGTTGTGTTACTGAACATGCCCACATCTTGTCATGACTTATATACGATTTATATCACTTTGTTGCTGCAAGTTGTTCTCCGGGGCTTCATTGAAAATGAACAATATGGTCATATTTTCATGGTCTTGGTTCATTGACTTAGTCTCAACACACTTCTGGTCATGGTCTTGAGCTGGTCTCAACTACAACACTGGCTTAAAACATTACAAAATTGGATTGTTTGTTCCAGGTGAGCCTCACACGTGCTCTGCTTCTGCTCCCCAGGTTTGTGGCCCAGAATGTGATGCGTCTGCAGCGGCTGGGTGTGACACACATACTGAATGTCGCAGAAGGAAACTCTTTTATGCATGTGAACACCAATGCAGAGTTCTACACTGGAACTGGGATTACATACCATGGCATACAGGCCAATGACACTGAGCAGTTCAACATCAGTGCCTTCTTTGAGGAAGCAGCAGACTTCATTGATAAGGCTATGGCACATGGAAAAGGTTGGCTGCTCATCCTTCTTCTCTTTTTGTAACATTTTTGTCTTCTTTAGACCTATATACATTTGTTATAAACAAAGCATTTCCCATTCACCAACAAGATTATGCCAAGATATTACAGAAATCTTGTTCAGTTCATTTAAAATAACAAAGATTCTTGATAATTCATGAAGTATTAAGCCAGCAATGTCTATGCGGAGATAAAATACATACAGTACATAACTATGCTGTGGTATTCATAACTTGACCTTTCTCTAACAAGCCAAGTTGCTTATTTTTTACACCAACCCTTTTCCCTTATGCCAGCATTCTTGTATTTATCACATTTTTTATGCTTTTCTTGAACAAATGACAAACAAAAGTCAGGATGTAAAAAAAATTAAAGGAAAGAATGCAGATTTATTGAAATGTTTTATGTATCCATGGATAATAATGTATCCCAAAGTGGATCTGGTAGTCCCTATACGCAAATTTTATCCCTAGATATCTCACACCAGTCATTTTAATTGGTGCATTTAAACCCATCTTTTATGTCATGGATTTTATGCCATCTCTAACACAGAGGAGCAATTATAAAGCGTCTTAATTGCAAGTCATCTTGGCAGCAGGAGCCCAGTAAGCGGTAAATCAGACGCCAAGCCTGGGTCGAGGGAGGACACTAATCTTTTCATTGAGAGCTTAAGCTGAAACAAAACCTCTAGAATATATGCTGCCACTTCGCAGCCCGACTGAGCTCAGCTGTGACATTTGCGACAGCCATGCTTACAGTGTGCTTGATGTCATCTGGTGAATTTGCAGGCTGAATCACAATGAGCAGTGGGAGGGATAAAGGTCGGAGTGCTCCCGCTGCCTCTGAGTCACACTGAATCTGTTTTAAAAATATGCTCTGCATAGGGGTGGGTCACGATGGCAGATTTGTCGACTAGTCTTAGATCCATCCAAGTGTAGATGCTTTAAAGGTGCGCTGCAGAGGAATTTTTTGTTTTTTGTAGGATTCTATTAAGTGAGTACATAAAACAAAATGTATTCTTGCCTTTCCTATATGGTGAGCCTATATTTTGAGCTGTAGGGTCTTAATTTTGCAGGAAATCTCACATTTACATAATTCATCCTTGATGTCAAAAAGTGACACAAAAAAATTGCACGTCTTGCAATTTTATGTTTCATTGATTAGAATTGAGATGCCAAAGTTCAGAGTATAGTTTAGATGGTAATTTGTCTTTCACACAGAACAAGTTTTTCTTTTAAAAATGTGACACGCAGTGAATGAAAAAAAACTGCAAGGTTTAGAAATAAGTTTTTTTTTTAACTTGAGGGCCGCGTTTTTAGAATACCGTGTTATGCGAGATGCAGCAAAAGATTTGAGCGCAATACTCTGTCAAACACGTAATCATAGAAAAGCACGTTATCAATGAAATGCAAAAATGCATTTTATGTGAATGATCTCATGCAAAATAATGGATGTCTTAGGCCAATGTGGAATGACTCTCGCTGTTTTTTGTTTTCAACATTAGGTTTTACAGTAGAATGGTGTGTCAAATTAAAATAGTGTTTTAGGCAAATAGTTGAGATGGCATTCACGTTGCTATGGTCATGTTGGGGGTAACGTGAGTTAAATAATCAGATTACTTTTTTAAAGTAACTAGTAAAGCATTACTTTTAAATTTACAACAAAATATCTGAGTTAATTTTTCAAATTTACACAGAGGCGTTGTGTGTGCTGCATAAACATGATGGTTTTTGTAGTTGTAGTAAGTTGTTGCAGGTGGCGCTTCCTAGTAACCCTTCAGACCTTAGATTAGCTTGATCAGGTATGTTTGATTAGGGTTGAAGGAAAACGTTTCGGGTTATGACTGTAATCCTAGTTCCCTGCAAGAGGGAATGAGATGCTGCATTAGATGACGCTTTGGGGAACGCGTCAGCGTGAACGCGTCTGATGCTTTAATATCAACTAGCCAACGGCGAGGATTAACGTCATGGGCGGATGACATCTGGAGTGATCGCTCACTTGCTTAAAGTAGCCAAAGGAAATCGATCACAGGTATGCAGGGAGTATGACTGGGCGACGCAGCGTCTCGTTCCCTCTCTCAGGGAACTAGGGCTACAGTCGTAACCTGAGACGTTCCCTTTCGAGGGAACACACGCTGCGTCAGATGACGCTTTGGGAACAATATACCAAAACGCCTTACTTGCAAATGCTTGTCTGTGTGAAACTGTGGGACATCATGACAAGAGCATTGAGGATCCTGGAGCTGCGTCCAGGTCAAGACTGGACCTTTCCTCGCCGCTCACCTACCAGCCTGCCGCATCACAAACTTCCTTGAGGGAGACCCCCGATAATAAAGCCTTAGAGGCCGACATACTCCTTGTGGAGTGAGCCCTGACAACCAAAGAAGACGGTTGCCCAGACGACTCATAAGCAGTTGAAATCACCTCGACTATCCACTTGCTCAGTGCTTGCTTGGACACTTGGAGACCCCTGTTGTGGAGTTCAAAGCAAATGAACAACTGATCTGACTTTCTCCACAGGGCAGCTGTCCAAAGATCGAGTCTGAGAACCGAGGAGGACAGAAAGCCTGCAACACTACAGGCCGCGGTACATGGGAAGGAACCTTGGGAACATATTCCTCTTTCGGGTAATGGAACGCTTTAACCATGCCAGGAGCAAATTCAAGACACGTGGGAGATACCGAAAGGGCCTGCAGGTCTCCTACTTGGGGTGAAGTCTCCATTCCCCTGGCCTCAGCCCCTGTCTCGACAGGACGTCTGCTCCTATATTCTGAGCCCCTGGAATAAAGATCGCCCTCAAGGAGAGCATCTTTTCCAGGGAACACAGGAGGATCTGGTGCGCCAGTTTGCAAAGTGGACGCGAACGCAGACCCCCCTGTCGATTTATATAAGAGACCACCGATTTGTTGTCTGCATGCGAACAAGCACATGATGGCCTCTCAGGTCTGGGAGGACCTCCAGGCAGTTTATGTGCCAAGAAAGGTGATGACCCCTTCAGAGATCTTGAGCTGAGCGGCGTTCCATTACCGCTCCCCAGCCTGTGAGATAAGCATCTGTAGTCAGTGCGACTACGGAACCATTTGTCTTTCCATATAATCAAGGCGCGGAGCGCTCGCCGCTTGATCTTGATCGTACGTAATGGGTTCCCCCTCGGGGAAAGCCCTCTGGTCCTGAGCCACCACAGGAAGGGTCTCATGTACAGCAGGCCAAAGGGTATCACGTTGGATGCTGGTTCCATCAGACCCAACAGTCTCTGAAACTGTTTCACAGTGAGTGACTGGCCTAGCTTTATTTCTTTCACGACTGAGAGAATAACAGAAATGCGAGCAGGTGAAAGAGTAGCCCGCATCGTTGTTGAATCCCATATTACGCCAAGAAAGGTGGTCCTCTGTACTAGAGAAGGCACACTCTTTTTGGCGTTCAGTCTCAGCCCCAATTTTTGCATGTGCGCAAGAACGACATCTCGATGTCGAACCGCCATCTGCTCTGACTGTGCTAATATTTGCCAGTCGTCTATATAGTTAAGAATGCAAATGCCCTGCAGCCTGAGTGGGGCCAGAGCTGCATCTACGCACTTTATGAACGGGCAGGGTGAAAGTGCTAGGCCGAATGGAAGAACCCGATATTGCTAAGCTTTGCCCCCGAAAGCGAACCTCAGGAACTTCCTGTGTTGTGGGAGGATGGAGACATGGAAGTATGCATCTTTTAAATCTATCGTGACAAACCAGTCCACGGATCTGATTTGAGTCACGATCTGACTCAGCGTCAGCATCTTGAATTTCATCAGTTTCTTTACTGCACGATTCAGATGACAAAGATCTAAAATATGACGCAACCCTCCATCCTTCTTTGGAACAATGAAGTATCGGCTGTAGAATCTTGACTTTCTGTCCGCAACAGGAACCTTCTCTGTAGCCTCCTTTGCTAACAGTCTTTACTTCTCGCTTCATCACCAGAGCCTGCTCGGGACGCACTAAAGTTAGTACCAACCCGCTGAATAGAGGTGGGTGATAACCAAACTGAATTTTGTACCCTTTTTCTATTGTCTGCAGGACCCATTGAGATATAATTGGTAGACGTTTCCACTCTGCCAGAAAATCTAATAAAGGAACTGGCCTCTGGTGCCACTAATACAGCCATCTCGGTGCCCTGAAACATACTGGCAGGAACCGCCCAATCTGACAGTATTTTTATCCTCCTCAGAGGCAGAGACTTTGACACAGTGTCGAGGCAACACCGAATCACAGCCTTGTTTGAGTCCGCTGGCCCCCGAAGCACCGAGGGAGACGGGATTGGCAGAACAGCCCCCTGAGGGCAACGAGATGGGGCGGGCACCGTATACTGAAGTGTGTACCGCTCCACCCCACGTGGGGCTGCCCTCAAGATCCTGACCCCAATGGTGTCAGGACCTCTTCTGGCCCCCAGCCTTCCTCGCCTGAAGGACAGCCCTCAGATCCGTCTTCGGCTTGGAAGGATTGGGCTGCGCCCCGTGTTTCTGAGGTGGGGCTCGAGATGCGATACTCTTTCTGCTGTGCACTGTACAAGGAGCTTGACGGCAGAGGGCGGCGTGGTATAAACTTTTTGAACTGCGTCATGGCCAATCCCTTCACCGCCATCCATATCCCTCAGCAGATCAGCCTGGTATGCTTGCAAGATGGATATAGTATGCAAACATGCCCCAGCCTGACCTGCCGCCGTGTACGCTTTCCCCACCAAACCTGATGTTGTTTTTAGCGGTCTAGTGGGGAGCATAGGGGCCTTCAGGGATGATGCTGAACCAGGGGACAGATAGCGAGCTAGCGTCTGTTCATCCTCCCTGGTCATGATGTCATCCACCCGTGACGTTCATTCCCGCCGTTGACTAGTTGACAATCAAGCATCAGACGCATTCATGCTGACTCGTTCCCCAATGCGTCATCTGATGCAGCGCGAGTTCCCTCGAAAGGGAACTCTGCAGGACTGTGGCCCTCCAGGACCGACGCTTGCCACCCCAGTTCTAGACTAAATGTGAGCAGGCATGTGAGCTCTCATCTCTCTTGGACAAAAACAGATTCAGTATTCCTCAAATTAAATAAAAACAGTGAAATGGACACTCAGAATATTACGCAAACCTGCAATAATTAAATGTTAAATATCACAAATATACTTTATGTATTTAATCTTTGCTGCTGACTTTTGATTAACAAATTTAGCAAACTATTTAGCAAACTATTAAACAAACTATTAAACACACATTTTTGTCATATTTTTTACTGCTGAAGTAAGAGTTTGAACTTTCTCATCCTGTGTCCTATTCTTCTGCAACCCAGAATGGCAATCCACAGATAAAAGGTTTGAGCTGCGCCCTCTACTGATCAGGCGTGAATTTGCATTTCCTTTTGACAGGCTTATTCATTTCAGTTATTGTGTGAAAGGGCCTTTACATTTGCCAAAAATATAACTTTTTTAATTAAAAAACAAACAAGCAAGCCCAGCCCAGGTGAGAAAAAGTAATGCAAAAGTAATGTAACACATTACTTTCCATAAAAAGTAACATGGTTAGTTACTTTTTGTAAGGCAGTAACGCACATTACTTTTTAATGATGGGAATTTTCCTTGCTTATTACAACTGTGAGTAAACTTCATATATTGCAAATGTCAAAGTGCTCATTCAGAAATCTGAATAAGTTTTATGCTTTTTTAAGGTATGCACATACATTTTAATTTGCCTTATACAGTTATTCACTGCTGTTATGTTATTATGTTATGTGTTAGATAATATTGTTTTAATTCGTACACTTAAATTAAATTATTTGACAGTGGTTTGGTTAACAGCATGCATTTTCAAAGCAGTTAATAATGACTTAAACACTAGTTAAAATGGCTGTGAATGGACTTAAAGATGTAAAATATTATTTCCAAGCATTTATACTGTCCATCCGAGCAAGATGTTTGTACCAGCTGGTGCATCCGGCCAAAGAACACATCCTATGTTAACATGCACGTCTTTAATGTTTTGAATAAAGGAACCAACTGGCTCGTCGATTTTGAAAATATGTAATTTTGCATATTCGTACCTCTGCATTGATCCACAGGGAGCAGAGATTTAGGAATCAATGAAGTCTATCTACTTGACATATAAACAGCACAAAGACTCACGGGAGAACATAAGTAAGCGGGGCTGCTGGTGGAGGAGGTATAAGGTTTCAGATCCTCCGCTGTATCTGCCAAATAAGCACAGCAGAGGCTGGCAAGGTGAATTCCTCCAGGAGAGTGGGCAGGTCAATAATGAATGTGTACGTGTGTGTTTGCATGTTCGTAGGGGAATTGGCCTGAAGGTTGACTTGAGAAGGTTTGCGATGAAGTTTATTCGACGGATGTTGCGGCGGAGGCCACATTTGTATCCTCAAAGGATGAGATCTTGGGTAGCGCTCCAAAACTCTGCCTTTTTAAATTTTTTTTTTCATTTCTGTTCTAGGAAAGGTGTATGTTCACTGCCGTGAGGGCTACAGCCGTTCGCCCACTATCGTCATCGCTTACCTCATGCTCCGTCACAAGATGGATGTACGAGTTGCCACAGCTACAGTAAGACACAAGAGAGAGATCGGCCCGAATGATGGATTCCTGTGCCAGCTATGCCAACTCAATGAAAAGCTGGCGAAGGAGGGCAAGTTGAAGACCAAATGATAGAATGTGCTCTACCCCATACGTATACTCTCAAATGCAGGCGCACAAAGTCAAACTAGTGTGCACAATATTTCCTGTCCAAGTATATTAACAGAATGTATGCATACATCCAGAGCATATGCATGGAGGTATACAAAGTGTATTCAAACACACACACAACTATCACTTACACACTCACACGAGGTGTTGTCAGTATCCTGAATTATTACTCCTGCTTCCAGCTGGCTGGTAAAGGGAAATTTACTGGCATATCTGAATAATTAAGGCTGTAGAAGGAGTAAGGGTAGCATTTTATATGTCATCACAACTGTTTTGTTTTTGCATATTTCCCATGATAATCAGTGTCTGTTTTTCACCAGGTACACCTAAAGCATTCCAATTGCCAACTATTTGTATATCTCACAAATTCAACTTTTGGAGCATATTAGCCCAATATTCATCTGTAAAGTAGAGCACAATCATCCAACGGGCTCCTATTTGCCAGAAATACTGCGATTGTTCATTCCTTTCCTATTTGTATGTGAAGGAATATGATATTTAGGTATAAAAAAGCATGAAAACACACCTTTTAACCAATTTACAGAACTATGGCCAGATTTTTTGATGGCTTTCCAGCATTTTAAATCAGGACTAAACAGGAGGACAAAACTGTTGTGTACCAGCACACAACCCATTCACTCTTTTAACATGAGATAAATTAACATTCCACAAATGGTAGCATACTATCAACAAGATATATCTACAACAAGCCAACCGTATGTTGTAGCTCGGATTCAACAGATGCTACAAACAGGTTCAACCCGGTTCTATGCAGCAGTGATAATGAATCAGCCCCATTAGATCTCTTTACTCTGGAATCACTGTCTCTCACTGCCAAGTCTCATGCCACATTTTGTCCACCACAAGATCACAGTCAGCCTTGACCAGAGAGACACGTCCGATAGGTGGAGAGCCTCTGCCATGTCAACTGCCTAATGATGTGCCCTTACACAAGGTTTGTTACCCAGAGGCTTAGTGCGCCTTTACACTGCTAGTTTAAAGATCACAGGAAGGAGTGCAAAGCGTGTCAGTGACGTCTATGGAGCGTAGATATTTAAAGGTAGATCTTGAATTAGAGTAGGTTTACTTCGGGCCCGGCTTTGTCTTTAAAACAGCATCGCTTTAGCACTGGAATTGACTCGTTTTAGTGCACTGCTGGCTTGTTTTTCAAGGTTTTAAAGGGGTCATATCATACATATTTTTATCATTTAATAATTTCCCCAAGGTCCACTTATAACGTTAGTCAAATACAGGCCGTTTTTGCGGCTGTGCCTTTAAGACTTCTGTGTAAGCATCCTCTTATGAAACTAGTTAGATTGATGAGTTAATCACGGTTGTCCTTCAATAACAGCATCTTTGCAGCAGGCTCACAAAACGGTCCACATTGAAATGTGCCGATTTCATATCAGGCTGAAATACAGGCAGACAGAAACAACACACAGAACATTTCTCTTATCAGTAGTTAAAAATAACAGTATCAATTCTACTTAGTCCATATATCTTTTTCGGGACTGGTTGGGCCATGTTGATGTGTAAATGTTAAAGTATTTAGCCTTTTTTATGCTAAACATTTCAGAATGAGTTGACCTCCAAAAATGTGATTTCTCATGATATGACTCCTTTAAAGAGAACCAACATCAGTTCATCTGGAATAAGTGCATGCGTTTCAAACATGTAGCTTTTTGAAATAACCTAATTTCTATTGTCAAATTTGATCGACCTACTACAGTATTAATAGCCCCTGGGCCTCTGCATATTTATTACTGAGGGGAAATACTATCGTACAAATCATAGGCTAGATTATAACACAAAGCACTACTTATGCCTCTTTTTTATATTTATATATTCCAGACATATAGCCTATACTTGTATATACATATTTAGATGTTGACATATATGAATGTATATGAACTGTCCATAATATTTGTGTATGACCAGTATCTATTAACAATAGAAATATCTAATATATTGTAGTCAACATTCACTTTGCTTTAAAATACCATGAATGCCATTGCACATTTAATCATAGACTTAGCCACTGTTTCATACACCTTATTGTTTGCTGAAAGCTTCCATATTGTCCTGTTTTTCTTTTCACTGTGATGGAGGGTGGTGTGTTTTGCTATATTATTTTCTTTTTAAAAATCATAATAGACTAAGAATCAGTCTGTTTTCACAGCTAACACTGTTGCAGGCTATCTCACAGCATTCGTACTACTGTACTTTATCTTTGGGTTTTTGTCTATGAATATTTAAAATACAAATACGTTTATGTATGAAAGCATTCAAACTATAAACATTCCTTTATTATAATCTGGAGACCTAGGCTTTATATAACCTAACCAACTGTAGCTATGGAACCCTGTGTGCCGTCATAAAAAAACGTGAACCAATGAGGATAGTCTGCCAATGGCAAGCAAACTGGGAGTTTCAGTCATTATCAGACGTCTAAACTGAGTTTTAAGCAGCAACTTTTAACCTCAAAAAGCAACAATGACGCATTTTGAATACGCATATTTGGAAATTTCAACATAAAATGTGTTTGCTGGCGCTGTTGGCTTCAACGCTTCAGATGAGGAACACGCCCTTTTCTGAAATGGATCTGTGGAAGGAGAAACACTGCCATCTGCTGTCGATAACCCGTGTGGTTTGCACAAACTGTCCTGCTATGTATTGCCTTTTATTCATATGTATCCGATTGTATGTTACACGGTGTATAGAAATTGTAAACAATGTAATTATACAGGGAAGATTAAATGAAAATGGTTGTACCACTATATGGCTTAATGATGTCAATAGTATTTAACAATGACTCACAATGCTGCTTGGTCATTTTATATTTATGTCCCATTATCAATATGTGATTGTTTTTTTATTTAATGTTACTGCATTTAATTTCAATAGCACTGATCCTGAAGGAACACTACCCAAGACTGAACACGAACTGTCTAAAGTGTCTGAATTAAACTTTCATGTCCACATGCATATGTGGTGCGTTTTGGGGCATTTTTGCGTCAAAATTTGTTTTGTCCACGTGTACAAGCACATAGCTGCATTGCACGCCGCTGACTAAACGTAACTCTATATCGTCTATGTGCAGTCTGTTACTCCTGTATGCTTTGTGTTGTTGCTGTAATGTGATATTGTAGATGATTGACCACTTGTTTGTTGTAAAGGACATGGAAACCTCAGCAGTTGCAAATTTGGCAGGAGAGTTTGGCACAAATGTTCACACTCTCAAATTATGTTTAACATTTTGAGTTAGGGAATTGCTTGATGTGGCTATATGACAGAATTCTGGTTTTGTTTTTATCTGACTTAATCAGGAAAGGAATTACAGAACGCCTGAAATGGAGGTCAATTGAATGCATTCACATGACACAGGCTGTCTAAACATCCCACCTTAAAGCCTTATCCTGAAGATGGATTATATTTTTGATTCATGTCTTCACGTCACAAAGCAAGGTGTACAGCTTCTACAGACACTTTGTTGAAGTGCACTTGATTAAATCACAGTTATTTTTCTTACATTGGAAAATCTTCTTCTTTTGTTTTATGATGTCAGAAAATAAATGGCTAAAATTAAAATATTGTGCTTTTTTTGTCTCTAGGTAAGTGATTCCCAACTGGGAGTAAGCAGTGTTAAAACCCATAAAATTACAAATTAATATTAAATATTAAGTCGGCAATTTGTGTGAATGACACTTGAGAACTATTTGTGCACATATGCTACTGTTCAATAATCTGGAGTAACATATATATATATATTTTTTTTTTTTTTTTTTTTTTTTTTTGACAAGTGACAATTCAAAAGATTCCTATTTCACATAAATGCTGTTCTTTTGAACTTTCTGTTCATCAAAGAATCTTTGAATCATGTTAAACAAAGCGCAACAACTGTTTTCAACATTGATCAGCATATTAGAGGAATTATGTGACACTGAAGTAATAGCTGCTGAACATTTTAAAAAATATTATCGGCCATATATTCTTGAACACTAGTGTACATGGATACATATGTAAATATGATATAATATAACAGTGATGTTTTTAAACAGTGTAAAATCAAAAAGTATCCTCAACCTTTGACACATTTTTTCTCGCTTTGTTTTTCTTGTATTATCTCTCCAAAGTCCAAAGCCAAAAAACACAACTTTAATATTACATTTCATTGTCTCATATTATTCATATTGCTCAATGCAATAAATTATTTTTGCATTTCCTCCTAGAAGCATGAGAGGGACTCATTTCTCATGTACAAGAGTGGTTTGCATGACAATACACTATTAGTTCTCCTTATGTGTTGCAAGCAGTCCATGTCTGTGGGCCTCTGCGGTCTTTGATTACAACAGAATGAGGCACATGAAAAAGCACTCACAACAGCCCCTAATTACTCCTGTTGGGTAACAGAGATAAGTATGGTAACATTCAGCTGAGTAGACTTTAATGCAACATTTGAGTAGCCTCAGCAATTCTACAAATGTGCAAATGAAGGACTTCACTATATTCACAACTAGATTTAATGCGTATGTAATATTTGTTGAAGAGATCATTATAAAATATGAGAGGTGGTTTTGGGTCAGGGTGTGTGAATATTTATGGAAGTACAGTACGAACATTATTTATGCACATATCCAAAAGATGCTTTATGGTAAGAGTTTATAGTCAGTCTCCAACAGATGGAGACAAACACTTCCATAAATCTGTCTTCCTCTGGGGTCCTGTGCTCCTTGTACCATGACCCGCACACTAAAAAAAATTCTTTCTTTTGACGCAGACACATACTCATATCCACACACTCATAAAACACTCTGTCACAGAATCACAAAGGACAATTTGCTTGTGATTTGATGCGAATGGTCTTTGAGGTCCTTGAGCATTTGTTCAGCACACCTGGCGCTGGGGAAGACCAGCTTCAGACTTCATATATCCACAAGGATCATTGAAAACGTTCAAATCAATTGGTCTGACACTAGGGTTGATCTCTATCCACGACCCTGTGCACACTGCAATTACCCGAGCCCAGCTGTGGAGTCCTTTGAGACTGCTGGCCAGGGTCTCCACCCTGTCACACTCACAAACCATGCAGGACCACAGAACCAGACCTGCAGGAGAATAAAGCACTTCAGACATCAGGACAAACACAGCAGCTAAAACAGAGCAGGCTGGGATGTACACACACACACACACACACACACACAGAGGTTTGTTTTGCTATCAAAATGTGGACCTTTCATAGACAAAATGGTTTTTATACTGTACAAACGGTACATTCAATCGCCCTACACTTCCCCTCCTCCTAAACCTACCCAACACAGAAAACATTCTGCATTTTTACATTTTTAATTAAACATTGTTTGGTATGTTTTTAAATATGAGGACTCATGAATTGTCCTCATAATTCATGTTTAAGTCATAATACCAGTGTAATACCCATGACATTATACAAATTTGTGTCCTCATGAATCACAAAAACGTATGCGCACACACACGTGCACACACACACACACACACACATATTGGGTTTCCATGTTTTATGGGGACATTCTGTTTTTTATACTGTACAAACTGTATACTCTATCACACTAACCCTACTCCTAAAACATACCCATCACAGAAAACTTTCTGCTGTTTTGGATTTTCACAAAAGATCTTTTTGTATGATTTTTAAGCTTGTTTCCTCAAAATTTACTGGTATTACAACTTGTGGGGCATTTATGTATGTATATGTGTGTGTGTTTAAAAATTTATTTAAATTCTTTTACTATACATAAACTTAATTTCACAAAACACAAAAATTGAGATGATAAGGAATAAATGATGACAGAATTAAAATTTTTGGGTGAACTAATTCTTTTAGGTCATGGATGATATGTCAGTGTAAAATTGTTAAATTAATAAGAAAGAAAAGGAAAATATTATTTTAAGAAAATTATAATTGTGCTTTATATTTGTATAAACATTGCCTGACAGATTTTGTGACCATCAGTTGGGCTTGACCAAATTCCAGATAGATAATTTGCCAGAAGAACTTAAGTTTAACAAAAACTAATCTTTTAAAAATCTCATTATTAATTACACTTCTTGTGAATGATACCCCCCTTTTTCTTTGTCGTAGTCTTAATGACTGGCTTAAATGAAAAGCATATGATGTTTCCCCTTTTCAACTTTTTTGTCCCATTTCACTGCATGCTCCCATAATGAAAACTTAAGAAAAAAAGGAACATCTGTGGAGCAGCACTAATTATTGGAAATATGGGAGAGAACATTCTTGGAATGGATGGGCTTCAGATCCTCTTCCAAGCACTTGTGCCCGCAGTGGTGTTGCTCGTTTCATCTTCCTGCACTCTGCTGTTGTGTCGTTCCTGCGGGGCCTTGCCAAGTGCGTCTGATATTTATTAAAGAACTGTCATGTAAAGAACAGCAGAATATGGCTGTGTGGCTCCTAAGGGTCCAAGTCAGATTGCTGGCGAGATACTGGCGGGAGTGTTTGATTTGGAAGCAACTGGGAAGGATGTTATAGCTGGATGCACTGTTATTTTGCCAAAGTCATTGTTTGATTTTAGGCATGAAATATGCACACGACACTTGTTCCTCGTCATGTAGAACAACAAATTAGACACATCTAAAGCACAACTTCATTATTGTAGTAGATCAACCGTAATGATCTCTAATTATCCACAGACACAAAAACCACATGAAAACGGATCTTCAGCTGTTTTATTGATGCACAAATAAAGCCACAGCTAAGATACAGCAGAGAAACATGAGCTAATGAAGGATAAACTCCACAGTTGACCCCCATTTCCAAGGTCAAGTATTAATCCATTCACTAGATGTAGAAGACATTGAAGATTCAATGTGGGCGCCAGAAGTGACAAAAAAATCAACCATAAATGTTTGGGAAATGAAAAACGCAATGAGCTCTATAACAGGGTACCATTAAAACTGTTTGCACTTTGTTTGACATACTATGAGTTTTCCTAAAAATAAAACTTTTGACTACACAATGTGCGCATAAATAAATTGCTTGGTACGGTGCCAACAAAAATGACCGTTTAGAGTGACCTCTAACTCAAAGGAAACCCAAACGAAGAAGGTTGCAACAATATATCAGCACAAAGTAGGATTTACGTACACATCTGTTGTTTTTGGCAGTCCATGACAAATCGACAGCATCGACAAAACCAGACGGAAGGAAAGTCCACACTGTGAGGTGTCTGAAACCTGTCCCTTCCCAAAGCAGGTTTATTTTTTTTTAGCACAGTCTCTTCAGTGTGGGTGGCCAGTGGGAATATCTTTCCTGCTACTCCATCATCAGCTATCTTCACATGACAGCCAGTGGCATGACCTTGTTTATTAGTCCTGGTTATAATTAGTCTTTATTGGATTAGATACCAGAGAGCAAGATTATTTTCACATGCTTGTTATCTGGTTTTATTGATCCCATAAAAAAGCAAACTTGTGGAGCTTTTTGAAACGTGCTCTTGAAATAACTTCCTTGCCCCCCTCCTTCTCTTAAAACCCAAATAAATTCCTGCATGCTCAGCAGCTGAGCCTTTTTATACGTTCATGCCTAATTAACACACCTTTGCTCAGCATTCTGGGAAATGGTGGCGCTCCATCAGAAGAGCTCATCATCATGTGCGTTTCTGCAATTAAAAATCTGCTTTAGATTTCAATAGTCGCTTTCAGTTTCCAAATAAATTCAGAGACACTTCCAGTCAGAAAATAACACCCAATGAAAGAGTGATTCATGTACCATGAAAATGGCATTCGGGTCTTACAAACTGTTGCAAAATATTATGTGAATTACTGATCCACATATTTGAGTTTTCCGTCAAAGATTACAACATGTTACATCTTCTGAAATCAAGTGAACTTTCCATACCAGTGCTGAGGTATTAGAACACACTAAAATGACACATGTACTCATTATACAATGAGAAAATTCTTCTAAATATCACCTGAATACAGCATGATAGTCATTTACCAAAAGACAAAAAAGAAGAAAAAAAACAGTAATATTTTCTATTTCAACTTTAGATTGAAATTGAACACACATATCTATAATGATCCACACAGTGAATGTGATTTCACAAAGTATGCCATGCACCATCTTTGTTGATCCTGGAACAACATTCCAATCAACCAATCGGGGACACGTTTACAGTTTATGTCAAGTTTCGTCTTACAACCAGGGTTCGGTGCTTCTATATCAGTGTTCACCTATCATTTCTCTCTGATTTTAGGGATAAGCTATGGGTAGGGATATGGACATGGTTAACTCAAGTCACCTTTATTTATACAGCGCTTTATACAATACAGATTGTTTCAAAGCAACTTTGATAACAGGAAAATGATTCAATGATGCAAACAGAGTTCATTACGGCTATACAGCAGCTCTAAAATAAAACAGTATCATTGTTCATCTGAAGTCAGTTTAGTGTTGATTCAGTTCTGTTGTAAAGATTAAATTAGTTAATTTCATCTATAAAGCAGTGACGTCATTGTCCAGTTCAGTTCTCGTCCAATAGTATCAGTGCAGTCAAATCAATAATAGTGTTGAATACTAAGTGTCCCCAACTAATCAAGCCAGTGACGACAGTGGCAAGGAGCCCAAATTCCATCTGGTGACAGAATGGAGGAAAAAACCTTGGGAGAAACCAGGCTCAGTCGGGGCGCCAGTTCTCCTCTGGCCAACGAACGAACACGATGCTTTTATGATTCAGGCTGCATCACAAGTCAGAAATCATACTGTGGATTGGTAGCATTCAAATATTTCATCCAAGATTTAAGACTAAATTTTCAGACAGGAATGTTGTTCCTGGATCAACATATTTTGTTACTTGGGAAAATCAGTGATCCCCATCACAGTGTGTAAATGACAATGCCAAATCACTTGAGAATTTCAAGACATTGAAATGACGTTGTTCTGCACAATCTCACTTCCAACCTTGGACTTGATTTGATTAAATAAATAAATAATTTCGGAAAACTAGCAATCTGGATTGTAACAAACCAGAGAACAATGACGCACTATATTTCTCAATAATATTCTGCCATAACTGAGCTTGTAAGCACTGTCCACGTATTTCTCCTACAAATCCATTTGCTCATAACCTCATCAGAATGAGTTTAATGGTTTGACTATTGGTTATTTTTCTCACCATACAAGCTGCAACTGCACTACCAGACTGTGAGCAAATCTTGTAAGAAGCATCAGTGGATAAATATTGGCTAGGTGATCATTGTTTACAACTGCACTTGTGGCAGCTCTGTTGGTACTGAGTGGTTAAAGAGTGGTTAACACATGGACGCAGCGGTCAGCAAGGTTTGCCGAGACTCACAGTAAAACCACAGCTGAGGTTTCCGCTGCTCTTAAACTCAAATGAACTCTTTAAAAACATGATTTGGTCTTGGAAGTGCTTTTAGTATGATTCAGCTAGTCATGGCTTATTTAAACATCTAATGTGCTTCTATTTCTGTGAAATTTTCAGACTATTGTTTTTTTGAATGAAAAATGTGCCACATGGAAGGCAAATGGAAGTTACTTGGCAGATTGAGATGTGAGGTATACTGTAATATTGTACGTTCATGGCTGCAGGGGAGCTGTACTTAGCTGTACAGATAAAATATGATCCATAAATGTTTTTCTTCAGTAACATTGCGCAAATGCTTCATTTATAATAATATTTGTCAGGACTGTATTTCTAAATGAGACATCAGTTCCCAGGACAGCTGAAAATGGTGTAATCTACGCATTTGAATGTAGAAAACACAAATGTTTTGTGTAAAACGGCTCCATTTACCACATATTACATCCATACACACTAACATGTATATCCTCTTGGCAGGCTTTGTGAAATGTTATTATGACTACATCCTTCAGTATCCCCTAAGCTTCTTGCTGACTAGTTGTGTGTGAAAAATTGCCCCAATTATCAACATTATTTTTTACACTTCATTATGACCCATGTAAGATATTGTAAATTAATGTGACACTTGAGAGAGTATTAAAATAAATAAGATTCAAAATATGAAGCAATAGATGTTGTTAAAAACAAATAATAATAACAATTATTATTATTATTATACAAGACTTAACAATGAATATTGACAAATACTTATTAGCAGGGGCCGAGAGCACTTTTTGTTTTTGCAAGAGTAACGTTCCTGCTCAACTTTGACCCCGTTCCATTATCTAAAAACTTTTAATGCTCAGCTGCAAGTCGGTATGTTTGCATTTCATATGCATTGAGAGTCTAGCCCTGTCAGTCCAGATGAGTTAAATGCTTTGTTTATGTGGCTTTGACATAGTGTTACCCTTTTTTCCTTCTTTATACAAATATCTTTTGCTGGCAGGCCTTGTAAATCTGGAACACATCTAAGTGTTATTTATGCTCAGGCTGCTATCTTGATAAAGCACGCCTGGAGACTGTGTTTTCTGTGCACAAACCCAAAGAGATATAAAAACAGCAGTGAATGACAGGGAAAGAACATAGGCTACAATCAGACTGGGCCTGTGGTGGACACTGTGATCTTTCTTTTTCCTCATGATGACAGGACAAAAAGAAGAGTCACAATAGATCGCAAAAGAATTCCATCTATCCAGCCAAAGTGGTTTCTAAGCTTAAAAGATTGGCTGGACACAATGTATCTGAGTAGCATTAGACGTTGTTTCTCAACCAGTCCCATGCATACTGACAATTGTTTGCTTAGCTTAAAGTATTTTCATGCAGAGTCAAATAAAGCAACAGAAAGGAGAAGCAGAACTTACAGCATGCCATAAAAGAGAAATAATATCCTTTCAAGGTTTTTGTTTGTTTGGGCTCCCTCAAGAGGGCAGTGTTTGTACAAGGCGATGCATTTAACGCTGATGTGAGACAGCTATGTGACATAAAACATCTGCATATTGTGCTTGATCCACTGCTTATTCATATTAGCCTTTCATTTAAACTGTCAGACTGATAATGTGTCCCGAAAATATTCACACAATAGCGTAACAGGGTCAAAGGAAGGGGGGATGGGGTAGTAAAAGTTACTCTTTTTCATATAAGTATATATAAAGTTCCAGTTATGATTAAACTCATTAAAAATCATAGCACGTAAGATTCACCGGAAATACGACATAAACACAAGCCTACGATATCTCAACACGTTAGAACTTTGTTTAAATGTCACAACATTTATATTACAATTCGTTTTGCGCGTGAAAAATCTCGATAGATTGTGTCTGCTAAAAGATAATTTTGGAGAAAATTTTTAAAAAGTCGATTTTTTTTATAAACGTGCAAATTACTCGTTCAGATTGTAGGTGGTTTGCACACAAAACAACAACGATAATAGCCTAATAATAATAATAATAATAAAGTAGAATTGTAAGCTGTAAAAATATAGGAAAACAGCATTTTAATGAATGAGAAGGTTAGTCAAAACTTCTGACTGTATTTTGTGTGATCTCTCGAAGTGAAGACAATAACACACGACACATGATGTAACAGAGCAGTAACTAAAAACAATTAAAATGAAAAATAAATAGATTACTTTTCTCTTTGACCTTACACTGCGCGTGCCCCTTCCTTCCCATCAGTTTCTGAATGAGCTGCTTTGCCTAAATCCCTCCCACTTCGTGTAAGAGCTAAATTATCTCGTTTTTTCCCCCTCAAACCTGTGGTACTTTAAAAAGGAAAGCCTCTCACGAAGAGAAGAAAACCGGTCAGAGTTTGCCCGCTGAACGTCTCGCTCTCTACTTCAGTATGCAGGTGTCTCTAGCGCTCGTGCACTGCAGCGCGCGACTGTTGCTGCTGCTGCTGCTACAGGGATGTTTCACAGCTGCGCACGGATGGAGGGCTTTAAAAAATGATGCTACAGAAATTATACCAGAATACACGGAGGACACGAATAAACCCGAGGAGCAAATACGACTTTCTGACAATAACACAATGAATCGGGCTAAGAACGGAGGAAGGAGGTCATCAGCCAACTCACGTACTTATGGTATGTAACAAGAAACAAAAAAAAACAAAAAAACAAATCTTAAACTAATTGAGCTCTATCAAATTAGATCAACACCAACATAAACTACAGTATGAATTTGTATGAATATGAAATTGAATAAGATGTTTTTCTTTAAAGTTAATAAACCCCGTGCTACCTTAGTGCTGTTATCAAATTATTTTACTTAGTTATTTTGACAAGTACAGATTGTAAAACATATCTGAACACTTTAACAGGGATATGCTGCTGTTACTTTGCATGTTTGTAATACATGAATTAGTTTCAAATTAAGTAGACATCTAGATAAATCTTGAGACCTACACTGTTTTGTTATCTAAAACGGATTAGAAATCAGCAACTGAAAAGTTTATAGGGTGACGTCAGTAAATAAGACCTATCTGTAAAGATATTTGCTCCAATTATTTTTTGAACCAATGACCAAAAAAATCACTGTATTTTATAGTGTAAGTTATATAGGCTACACATAATCTGGATACCCTGTATCGGTTCTAAATAGCTGTGCCGCTTTTAAATAAAAGCTCTAATTCAGAAAGAATGTATGCCGCTCCACCTTTTCACCAGACCAAGTGATACACTAACTTCGATAACACTTTTTTTGTTGCTGTATCCCCAATTTTACATAATTAGGCAAGGTCTGCCTTTCCATAACTAATTGCAACAGTATGGTTTCGGGGTAGTTGAAAATGTGAGAAGTTATTCTAAAGGGTCATTTCTTCGGGGCATTGCCATGAGAATGACTCCCACCTGTGAAAAGTAAAACTACCGTGAATTCAAACCAACAGTAGTTCTAACAATGTACAATGTGTGTTTGTGTTTGTGAATGTCAGAATTAAAAAAAGGGGGTGTTTTCACACTTGGTCCTTTTCAGTTTGGTTCTTTTAAAGATGACTCAAGTATGAAAACACCCTTGTTTCCAGAACACAAATCCAGACTTTGGACTAAAGTAAAGTCTTGGGAAGTGTGTTTGAGTAATTGGAATGACTAAATTTATTGCTAAATAAACACGGGGATTACTTCCAAAAATAATAATAAGCGATCCTCCATGAACAGAGTAATGAAATTATCACAATAATATGTAATAAAATATAATGAAGGATTGAGCAATTTGTAAAGTGAACTGAAGATGCAAGATAATTCTAAATAGGCTAACTAATTATGTCAGTGAACAGTTCTAAAATGATGTTGTATTTCACCATAAGGAAACAGTTATCAAGCCAAGCATGAAGGTTATACTCGCTCGTCAGGGGGTGGGATGGGGTAGAGAAAGAAATCACACTCTCATGTGCTGCTCTTGCAGAGGTGACGTGTGTATTTTCTCTGGTGGTCAGTGTGGGGTCATGTTGAGATATGTTCATCTTCCTCTGGCTCTCTTCCAGCTCCTCATAAAACATCAGATCAGATTTTCTGAGAATCAGGGGAGAACCTGAACTCATCACACACATAAATCCTTTGTTCTTCTCCATGAGGGGAGCTGAAGAAGGAAATAGATCTTCCCACTCTCAGTTTAATCCTTTTAACTGACACAAAATGCGATAAATTAATGAAGATATTTTTTAAGGTTGTTTAAGGAGTTGTGGTGAGAATGCAATAAATTCAAAGATTACTGCAAAATTTTTATCCCCTACCCAGACAGAAGTCTCTCAATTCAGTTCACAAGAATGCAGTCATTTCTGCACTTATGTTGTTTAGTGTCTGTGGGTTCTAATTGATTGGGTTTCTCATTCATTCCAGAGCACATCAACCAAGAGCACTTCAAATTAGTGGCCAAATCCAGACCAGATAAAAAAAACAACAACAATAACATTTGAGCTGATATACAAAGATTTTTATCATGTATTTCCTCTAGGATTGGACACACAAGACATTTTTATGGGAAACTTGACAAAACACAACAAAGTCAATATGAAAATTACAATTTGTTTTGTTTATCGTAGCTGTGAACAATCCAAAACCGAGTATGTCATACAAGCTATAATAAATACCAGTATTGGTAGCTGTGTTTTATTTAAGATGCATCCCTAAACCATTTAACTAATCTCTTTTGGTTTTGCTCTCTTTCCCAGGAGCCTCTGAACTAAGTTGCCGGGAGCTGCGTTCCACCCGTTACGTTACTGATGGATCTTGCCGCAGCGTCAAACCTGTGAAGGAACTGGTGTGTTCTGGTCAATGCCTTCCAGCTCATCTCATGCCAAACTCAATTCTAAGGGGGAAATGGTGGAGAAGCAGCTCCTCCGATTACCGCTGCATCCCTGCTCACTCCCGCACTCAGCGGATACAACTCCAGTGTCCGAACGGACCAAACCGGACATACAAAATCCGTGTAGTCACTTCTTGCAAGTGCAAACGCTACACTCGCCATCACAACCAATCGGATGTCAAGGAGTTGCCCTCTAAGAAGCCACGGCGCAATAAGAAGCACCGTAGCAAAGTGCCCTCAGTCAACAGCAATTCGTACTGAGGGGAAAAGTTGAACTGATACAGAAACTCTCTCTTGCACACATACAAATACACCTATATACATATGCACACATATTTCAGAAACTGCAATCCAAGGGAAGGAATACACGCATTAGCATTTAACAAACTTGTTGGCGTGCCAAGAAGTTTCCAATGTATTTCAGATGTCTCAATGTTTGTATGTGCTCTTGAGCCTAAATATTCCCAGTTTAACCACAGAATGCCAGTGGACTAATGGATGCTTGAGTGAAAAGACGTATGCCATTATGTGAGATTAGTTCAGGGAATGTGATAGTTCGTGATATTTTGAGGGAGGAGGAATAACTCCACATATTCTTACCCAAGCAGTTCATTTCAAGTTTGAAGTTCATTGAAAGGGTAAGCTAACGTACGGGCAAACACACTGAGCGCTCAACCAATCCACCAAGCGCTCATGTGAATGTTTTTGCTCCAGATTTGTCCTCCTCTTTTGGGACTTGGAGCAGTGTATGATTTGACCGTCCAGCCGTGTCGGGCCCAAAAGACACGCCGCTGCTGACAGATCGCTGAGGCCCAGAATTCTTAACCTTGGTCAATTTTACCAGTCCGTGAGTCCTCTTGACGGGCTGGGGAGCCGAGCCAGTCACCATGTGAGTTTCTGCAACTTCACATTTCCACAAGAAACTGATCGGAACTGGCAGTTAGAGCCGCGCTACAGAGAGTTCGAAAAGTTGTGTCAGCCCTCCACGGTCCAAGTCCCCGGAGGTCAAGAACCGCAAACGATATTCCTGTGACTTGTCCTAATTACCAAATAGTTCCATTCCTGTGTTTAGGATTTGAGTCATAAAAAGCCATTTCCTCTAGACATGGTCAGTTCCTGTTTGTTAGAACACCCGAAAAAGAGGCCCACATGTGCACAAGAATCTGCAGAAATTCCTTGCGGGCAAAAAACCTTTCTGCACCTTCCTTCAATGGAAACCATTTGGAGATATTCAGCTATCTGCAATCGCTAGCAGGTTACCTACATCAGTTACTGAAGTCTTCAGCAAAGATGTCATACTTCCCGTCTCCTCATCCGACCGGAAAAGAAGAGACAAATAAGTGAACCAAATTCTGAAATTGTGGGCTGGATGTTGATTTTACACAGGATAAAGAGATTATGAGAATGCCAATTGTTCTACATTTTCTGCTCATGACTTTTTTTAAATTTTTTTTTTTTATTCAGTGCTGATAATATTTGCTTATTTTTCAATTGTGTATTTAAAATAGCAACTGGAAGGGATTTTTATAATGTAAGCAGACTTGCCATAAATAGCAACTTGTATATACTGTACCTGTGTGGTCTCATTGAGCGGTATCCTCCTCCATGAATGGATCCACTCTTTCTCTGACCAAAAGACTGTTACAAAGAATCAACTGCATATTTATTTTTTCAATTTTATCATTTAAATTATTTATGCAATCTTTTTGTAGAAAATTATAGCCATTATTGTACTATATGTAATTATAGTGAATTTCATAACGAAAAAGAGTACATGAATAAAGTTAAGCAACGTATATAAGTGAAAAGAAGTGTGTTTGTTATCATTCTTGTCAGACTGCTTTGACAAATCCTTTCTCCTGTTGGGCCGTGCCCGCACGCTAAATCCGACCCTCAATGAGCCCTCTTTAAACAATATTCCGCAATTAGGAAGTAGAGGCTTTGTAGCACTTTGGAATGTCTAAGACACCTTCACAAAAGGCGAGAAAAGGAAAGAATCTCCTCGTCAGTACAGTCACAACAGAAACAGCTCTTTTTATCCGGTATGGTGAACTCAACCCACAAGCCTCCATTCATCTATTTGTTTGTTTAAGCTTGCACAGTCTGAGCCTTAGATTGACAACAAAATGTGTATTGGTCGACTTGTTTTAGTCCTTCTAATCTTGTCTCTTGCTCTCTCTCATGATGAAATTCCCTATATTAGTCTAACTGGGTCCAGACTGCTCAGTACACAAAACTTCATAGAGTCTCTATGATGTAAACCAAACAAATGTACATTTTTATGAATGTTTCCAGTGTTTCTATATTCTTACAGTATGGCTAAAAGATGTACATGAGCAAAATCCGAGGACACATTGTAAACGAAATGATTTTCTTGTTTGACTATATGACATCTACTGGGAACATATTTTACTGCAATTCTAATATAATCGTCCCAAATTCATGGCCAGTTGACATGCCATGCTTTTGCTCAAAAGTAGATGGCAGGCAGAAGCATTTCCAAGTAATTCAAGAACAAGTGCTTGAACGTGTCACATGAGTAGTTCCTAAATAAATTGATGCTGACAAAGCATCTGACCTGAGTTATGGCCCCTGTTTGCAGTCGTTACTCAGCAGGGACCTGGCACGGACCTCCACAGCCACAGGGAAAGCAGGAGTGTGTGAGAGAGGTCAGCTGGGACTCACTCCTCAGTGTGTGCTTAACACTTTTGTGCCTGCTCCACAGTATCTCAGACGCCACAGCACTGCTCAGACACTCAACTCCTCCAGAAAACGTGTCAGCCATAGCAGACAATATCTTGTATTCACTTCTGAATGCCAATAAAAGTTGTTTAAATTTGATTCTTAACCCTTATTTTGTCCTTGGGTCAATTTTGATGAGTTTTGACTAATAATATTGGAACATTGGCTATGGACAATTTCAAGAAAAGCACATTTTTATTTTTATTTAAATAACTAATCGTTCTTATCTGTTTATGACATTAGTTGATATCTTACATAACTAAAAAAATTATTTCAGGTACTCAAGTTTTTTTCCATTTATTAAATGAAATTTTAGAAATATATTAATAAATACTATAGTTAAATATACTGCTTTTGCAAAATGAAATGTTACGGAGCTGTTATGTACTATCCCATGAAATTCGAGAGGTGCTTGAGTTTGTATAGTACCTAATATAATTCATGCTGACAAAGTATGAGTCGACAGATTGGCTACATCAGTCATTAACGAAGGCACTGATCTTCTTCCAAATGTAGGCCAAAAAAATCCCCATTTGATCAGCTGATTTACATTTTATGTTAGAAATGTTTGTTTTCTTCTGCCAAAAGCCAAAATACAGCATCTTTCTGTGATGATTGCTCTGTTAGCTTGGATTATGTTGTAAGTTTTGGCTGTATCAAAAAAGTTAAGGTCAAGTTCTCACAAATAATTGTTTTAATCTTAAGTTTCCTTTTAGACTTGGATAATGGACTATTGTCATCAAAGTCCAAGTTTTATATACAGCATTGGCCAAAAGTGATGTCCAGCTTAGGAAAATTTATATTGTCAACCTTTTTTTCCAAATAGTATTAAACATTTTTGAAAAAGATTTTGTAAGCATATTGCGTAGTTGTGCTTGGAGTCAACTGTTTTATTTGTGATAACGCAATGAAACATGCCAAGTTGTGTGGACATAATTTTTGGCTGGGCTGTCATACAAAGAAATTATGAACACATGCAAAAACAAGAGAGAACCAATGAAATATTAACAACTGATTCTGTTGTAGCTAATGTTTGCTTTTTTCTGCAAGCTTTTTTTTTTGCTTAGTACAATAAAACCTGTAGCTGTAGTTTGCCAAAATAATTTTGTTCTTTCCTCATATTCAAAATATTTAAAAAATATAAAATATTTACCTAATTTTTTTATGGTTTAATCAAACTTGTAGGGTCATTAAAAACACTTTTGGCCACAACTATAAAATAAAATTACTATTTTATATGAAAAAAAATATATAAAATAGTAATTTTATATCAAGTTACATTTTTTTATATGAAAATATGTGATTGAAATTAACCAGGGGCTAAAGTCATTTTTTTTTTTTAAATCACAATGCCCTTTGTGACTACAAAAGAAGAAGAAGGGGAAAAACAGAGTTCAAGAAGTTTTTAAATGAGTTTTCAATTTGGGTTGAATTTGATCCAAGGATCAGGCGGGTGCAGTAGGAGGGTTAGAAAAATGAGGAGGCAATAGAAAACTCTAAAAGTGTCATTTAACCCTGTTATCCACTTGACTATAATGTATTAAAGACATTCATTGTTGAATAAGTCATTGCTTAACCTAAGATGACGTCTTTACCTTCTAGTGTCTCAAAGCACACAGGTTGACCTCTTCAGTGGTACATGGCGGACTTCCAACACATGATGGTGATTAAGTAAATCTCACTGAACCGCTCACGAATGTCACTTCCTCCTGGTCAGACTGCATGCATGCAAAATTAAAGACACTGCTTTTGCAAATGAAATGTTACGGAGCTGCTGTGTACCCCATGAAACTCAAGAAGTGCTTGAGTTTGCATAGTACCAAAATAAATTCATGCTGACAAAGCACGAGTCTATAGATTGGCAACTTCAGTCATTAATGAAGGTACTGATCTTCTTCCAAATGTTGGGTAAAAACCGCTTCTGATCAGCTTATTTACATTTTATGTTAGAGTAGAAACATAAAATCTAACATAAAATCTTTCTGTGATGATTGCTCTGTAAACTGGGATTATGCTGTAATTAGTGAGAATTTGGCCAAAGTAACGGCCAAATTCTCACAAATAATTGTTTGAAACTTAATTTTCTTTTAGACTTGCATAATGGCACAACTATCATCATCAATGTCCAAGTTTTTCCTAGGGTGGTTATATATTATCTGAGCAAAATTTTAATGTAAAAGAAGCAGGAGTCAGTCAGTTTCTTAGGCCCAAACCTAAGAAACAAGGAACTAGATTCCACAACATACAGTGCGTCCCAAAAGTTTGAGGAAACATTGAAAAAGTGGGATGCAATTCAATTGGGTTTCAATTCAAAACTAAATTTTTGTAAAAATATTTTTCAAAATGCTAAAAATGTATGTTATGATGTAAAATGAATATGAAATATTCTATATAACTGTATATAAAAAATTAAATGTTTAAGATTATATATACACTACTGTTCAAATGTTTTAGGTCAGTAAGATATATAATGTTTTTGAAAGAAGCCTCTTATGCTAACCCTAACAGTAATACTGTTACAATTTAAAATAACTATAATAATATTATAATACTAAAATAACTATTTTAACTAGTTTTAATATATTTCATGTAATTTGTTCCTGTAACGACAAAGCATCATTACTCTAGTCTTCAGTGTCACATGATCCTTCAGAAATTATTATAATATGCTGATTTGGTGCTCAATAAACATTTTTCATTATCAATGTTAAAAATGGCTGCGCTGCTTCCTTTTTTGTGCGTAAACCCTGATAACTTCAGGACTCTTTGATGAATAGAAAGTAAAAAAAAAAAAAAAAACAGCATTTATTTTAAAAATCTTTTGTATCTTAACTGTCACATTTGATCAATTTAATGCATCCTTGCTAAATAGAAGTAGATCGATGTCTTAAAAAAAATCATACTCATTTTCCAAACAAAGAAAAAAGCAAACAGGAGGAGTTAAATACTCAAGAACATGACACAATGAGTCATAATAATGACATTAATTAACAAAACACACCAGGAAACAATAAAACAAATGGTAAAAAGGAAACAAAACACAGGAAACAAGGTATAACATAATGCATATCAAAATAAAAGGCCATGGATGCAATACATCAAACACCCGGTTTCACAGATAAGATTTAAGATAGTCCCAGAGACTAAAATGCATGTTTGAACTGTTTTAACTGAAAGCAACTTGTACTGACACATCTTAAAATATGTCAGTCCCGCTTTTGTCTCAAGACAAGTGTACATAGTGTACATTTATAAAAGCTACTTAAATATCCCTAATTGAACTAAGGCCTAATCCTGGCTCAGGCTAAACCCTGTCTGTGAAACCGGGCCAAATCATTTAATGCACAAGTCAGTCTGCCTAAATCCTCAATTCAAGGCACTCCAGACAAGAATCTAATTTCTAAAGTCAAACACATATGCGCTATGACGGATGCATTTGGATTCGGACGTTCAGCCACTCCCTTATCAGGACATACGAACTAACGGCTTCAAATAAATCCAAAGCAGAGCAGCCCTTGGCACAGACCTGGGAACATGGGAAGTGTAATAGAGGACGGAGAGAGGGATCTGGTGGCGGCGCGGGGGCGTCTGAGGGAAAGGCCAGGGTCAGGGCAGAAAAGAGAGACTGGAGCCACTCAGCATGTCCTCCATCACACCCCCCACTAAAAGGCTTTTAAGTGTCCACTGCTCACTGGATTCAAAGAACGGATCCTGGGTCTAAGAGAGGAAAAGGGCCACCTATCAATGATCCATGAAGGATGGCTCAGTGGGAAATTCGGGTGGGGGGGGAGAACGGATGTGTCCAGGGTTGGATGGTAACATCACGGGTCAGCAGAGTTCGATGAGCCTTGACCGTCCCAACCAAGTGGCAGCATCCGATGTAAGCCAAAGATATGCAGCGGGAAAAGAAACCGGATAGTCAATAAACATTTACAGTCCTAATTCAAAACAAATATGCACTGGTTGACATTTTGTGCTTCAATTGTCACCAATATAGCAAAAAAAAACCTGGAAGTTTCTTGTAGAAACACAACAAGCTGAGGCAAACAGACTCTGCGCAACATGTTTGTGTGGGAAGAGAGGTAACATTCGTATCAGTGCTAACCGCAGGCCTTGCCAGCTGGGTGTCGAGCCTTGGCTCTGGATTTCAGTTTGTTTGTTTAAAAGATTACAATCCATCCAAGTCAAACAGACACCTTGAACATAACCCAGCTCTGCCAATAAACACATGCCAAATGGTGTGAGTGTACTGCACTGAGCACTCTTGCATCAGAGGGGAAGGAGAAAGGCCAGGTAAAGGCCACCATACGCATGTGTGACATCAACTTATGATGTCATGGCTACCAATATACAGAAAGTTAAACTCATTACATATAATAATTCTACAGTTTAGGCAGTTAACATAAGCACAGTCTGATGTTTATGGAAAGTCTCGTATAGTTTTCATTATGTTCGGATCTTTGTATGACATTCTGGAATGGCATGTCTTGAGCAACAGCAAATGAAATCAGTTTTATTCTTCATGTCAAAGACAGGAAAATATGACAGAACAATTGTCTATTCTCTTAGTGACAATCATTACTAGCTTGTATTTCAGTATGGCGCGCATAGCTTTAGTTCTCTATTATGAAAATAGCATGGACATTAGAGCGGTGATTCTCTTCCAGGGGGCCTCAGACTCTTCCAAGGAGAAGCATTTTAAATTATTGATTTAAATTTCAATTAAAACCTAACTCTCAATTAAAATGCTAAAAGCAAAACAAAACAAAATCAAGATGTACTGTATAATGAAATCATATTTCTTTTTTCCCCAGTATCTTTATTTTTTTGAAAAGCACAGTTAATTTTCTGGAATAATAAATTATGGTTAATTAATTTAATTCATCAACACTCCCAGTTTCTGTTAATAAAAAACAAACATTACAGCAGAAACGCCTATCCTTACAAACATTAGAGCAGAAACACTAGTCTCTAGTGTGTTGGACAGTGTGTGTGTGTGTGGGGGGGGGGGCTTAGAATGAAAAAGATTGAGGAAAAAAATACTGCCTGCATCCAAGCACATGCAAAAAATTTGAAAGTAGTGTAATGTCTATTCATTTGCTGACAAAGGACAATTGAATATAAAATATGGTACCAACCACTGAAAACCCATGCAGGCCATGCCCAACTCTCATCACCCAGATGTGCAATACAGCAGGTTCTGATCATGATAGAATGGTTTCAGTTTGCACACAATGTTACTTTTTTTTGCCATGAGCTTTCATATGTCTCTGTAGCATTACCTCACCACTCAACACAGGGGCTGACAGCTCTAATGGTGGTTTCACTGTGTCTCTGTAAAAATGCCACTACTTCAACATCCCAAAAACAGCTTAAGAAGAAATGCAGAAACCTGGGAACCACATTTAAGATATCACCTCATCATTGCCAAGTTGATTAATTTTATTCTTATTGAAAGTGCAGATCTGTAAAAAAATGAAGAAATTGAAAAAAAATATCTGTACACTGCAAAAAAATTAAAGTTGAAAAAGCTTAAAAGTTTAAGCCAACCAGCTGGAGGAGATTTTGAGTTGCTGTATAACAAGTTCAATTTACAACAAGTTGAGAAAACTCAAAAATCTCCAGCAGATGGTTGCCTTAAACTTTTAGGTTTTGTCAACTTTTGAATATTTCCAGTGTACTTCTCTTGGTACAAAGTGGTTAAATTTCAATAATGTGTGCAAATAATTTTTGTTTTCAGCTCTGTAATTTGGTATTTCTTTGACTTTTGGTCCTGTGGACTTATAACAATCTTAAATGACTTTTAACCCTCTCACGCATGTCATAAACATGCTAATTTCTGCTAAAGTTAAATCATAGCTGTAGCTCTTAGCTCTTAAACACTAAAAATTAAATAATATTTTCCCACTTCCTGCAAAATTTGACAAAAGCATGACTGGAAAGGATACAATAAAAAGATTCTGCTCAAAAATAATATTTACTTTGGTAAACTAGTACACTAACATTTAAAAAAATTAAAATAATAAAGTAATAATTGACATTAATGAAACATAATAAAAATAGTTTGTTGTGGTGAAAATGACACCACAACAATGACAAAGCCATATAATGTTAGGAAAAAAGAGAAATTGTACACAATAAATATTAAAATGCTTTATGTAATATTTTATAATCCCTTCTTTATTGTTCAAAATTGAACATCTGTGTCTGGGATGAGGGACTGGTAAAACAATAAACCTATATATAAAGGGATTTTTAAGTGGCATACAAATAAAATTAATGAAAGCACAGTTTTAATGTGCCTGTAACAATGTTGAGTAACACAATATTGTAACACATTACTTTTTAAAGTAACTTTCCTCATCACTGGCCCTTAATATAACAAATATATATAATACTATAATATAAAACACAACCCTTTGACATAACAGGAAACACCATTGTCCTCTGTTTCTTGAAAAACATGTCATTGTGTGTTACATGTACCCTCTGTTCGATTGTGTTACAGATGGGAACTGTTTTGATTTTTGGTATTTTGAGTGCTCTGATTAATCAGTCTCTTTTCAATCCTTTAAAAAAGAGAAAGAAAAAAAAAAAGCAATCAGTAAAAATGCGGTGAAAATTGTTTCCTAGCCGTGTGGCCTGGTGCATAGCCCAAGAGGGGGTTAGCAGCTATCTTTTGGATCTCTGAAGCTTAGAGGGATTTGAATGCAGTGATCAATTCAGCTTTCTAGCCTTATCAGATAACATATACAGCCTCTGGGAATGTCCATGCAAACTCACTCACTTGAAATACCAAACAGAGGTGTGTAAACTTTGATTCAAAAACGTCTAAATCCCTGTAAGAGTATAGCAAATACAGAATGCAACAGGACTCAGCGGAGAAATAGACAAGTTGATGAATATGTAATATGCATTGACTTGGCCAGAGTTCGACTCTCCAGAGTTTGACTCTGTTTGACATAAACATACTCAAAGATGTGAAAGAGCCCTGAGTTCTGATTCTCACAGATCTCTTCTGAAGTATGTTGATATCTGAATTTACTTCAATTTTCCTCTCGATTGAGCAGGTATTTGACGATGGAATGAAGATGGGCAAATAGCCCGTTTTAATCTCAGATGGAGGAAACATGCAAGGGGATGATTTTACCAGACGCATTTCCATCAATAAAAAAATAAATAAATAAATAACAGTTTAGAAGAGAATCATGTTGGAAAAACATGCAAGTTGGCATGTCGGTTTTCCACTCAAGTCAGCCATTGTCATTCTGAAAGACTTGGACAGGCTTTTTTGCAATAACTTGCAACAGAAAACATAATATTATGTATATGAATTTGATTATGAATTTTTTTCTTCACTTAAACTAAACTTCAGGGTCATTATTGTTATTGTTTTTTCAAGTGAATAAAACAGACATTAGCCAAATATTTCTTTAAGAAAATTTCTCAAAGCATCAAGCCAGATGGAAAATAAATGTGGTGGAAATCATCATGTCCCTCTCACATGCATCCTAACTATGTGTTTTCAATATTTTTTCTTCAAACATATGCAAAGCACATTATCAATCTAAGACCATCTGAGATTTCTGACAGAAAGCGTGTAAGAGATGGAGACAGATGGAGAAGGAGGGAGAGAGATTATTATAATTGCACAATAATACTTTTCTAGTTGCCAACAAATCAAATGTAAATGTTTATGCAGAAATAAAATTACATTTTATGAGATAATGGCACGCAATTGATTCCCAATATCTGTTAAGTACATGATAACAGTTAAGTCAATATATGTAAACTCAAGCAATCCAAGCCCAGTCTAAGGGTCACCTGCCTTATGATCTGTGAACTACATTACCAGACACTGGCTAAAATTACACTTTGTAAATCCCACTAGATCCAGAGTGACGCTAAAGCTCAGTTCAGCCCCTGACTGACAGGTATCAAACACAACTTGAAAGCTCATAACAAAACATCTTCGGAAAGGCTGAACAAAAATACCTAAACCAGAAATTTCACTTTCTCTGATGACGCTCTGACTTGAAACTTCCTATCGTCACCAAACCCTTGGAGAAATCAGTCTTAATCCCACCAGATGAGTGAATTGAGACCATTTTTCTGGTTCTCTGAGGCAGTTTGTCAAGATTTTTTTCTTCTTATTATTAAAGTCAAAAGCCTATTTTCTTTGCTCGCTTACCCTGGGTTATCATCACGTTTCAGCCATAAAATGCTTCATGTGAAATATTCACAATATGAACAGACAACTTCAAACAGCTTTAAGCAATTTCAAGCTGCATAAAAAAGAAAACTGCAACATTATTATTATTATTTGAATAGCAATATTCCTACATGTCCTATCGAAATCAGTCATTCCTTTCAAAAAGTGAATAGTTTGAACGCTTCAATCTGTCAGAATAGTTTTGAGGCCCCACTGAAACATTAGAGTCCTCTGGAAACCATAGCAATGGTAAACTCTAGACATACAGTACACGTGTGCTGTTGAATATAAATTATCCTGAGATCTGTGAGACCTAGGGCTGTATTCAACAGGGGAAGCATCAGCGCTCTACCCTACATCCCCTACGGTCACCTCTCTAAATGAGCCGTTCTACTTTTATGGGTGAACGCAAGTGTTGAAATCTGTGAAGCATGTTGCAGGTTCCCTTGGCTTCAGTGCATCCATCTGGACAATAAACCCCACAGCAGCTTGACCACAGAGACGTGCAAATAACAAACAAAGGGAGTGGTTCGGAACAAATTCCATTTGACTTGTGATCGCTTACCACTTAATGAAAAATCTGATCACTTGAGCATAAAACTTACATCTGCTAGTGAGCACATTTTCCCTATAAAAGGACATATCGAGAAATGTCCCTGATATTTCTAACGGCCAACATCGGTGATTACGGTTGATTCATCTTTCCTGGGCCTGATAAATGAAACCAGAAAGTGGGGAACTCGCAGTTGCTGTGGAGACAAAGCAGAAATCGTTCAGCAGGTGCTTTCCCACAAAGTGTGGATGAAGTACACATTTGCAGAAGAGGAGGTTGCTTTTTACACTCCCTTAAAACCGCAACACACATACCTCAAATTCTCCACAACTGGAGGGGCACAAGCACAGGGTGGAATCGCACACGCCATGACCAACATTACATAATTCCTAAATATTTTGAAGGTCAACAAACATCTCTATTTTATTAATCTTGCATAACATCCTGTGTTTGGAATCACAAACTCCGTTCCAAAAAACAAGTGTGCTCCCTCTGTAGGCAGCATTTTAAGGGGTCATAGGAGCGATCACAACACAAAGGCTGTTTTGAAACACTGGAAACTTAATTATGCTGCCTATTTTTTTTTTTTTGCCAAATTCTAATACTGTGCTCCAGATAATTCCCCCACCTCGTGTTTAAAAATAACCACTGGAATGACTTGTGAAGTCAGATAACAAATAATGCTTTCGGGAATTCCAAGATGACGGCGGCTTAAAATTTTCTTTGAGTCATTGTGGTATTATGTTTTGTTTGCAATTTGCAAACTGTAACACATTTAAGTTTAGGTTTGAAAGTCTTAGACTGGAACAAAACAGCTTTGCACATATAATTCACAAAGAAGACAATCCCAGAATGCACTGCTATGAGCTCAGTAAAAAAGTAAGATGAAACAATGTGATTTTAATTTATCAATAAAAATGATTAAATACTTACTAATAATTACTTCAGTCTTCAGTCACATAAACCTTCAGAAATCATTCTAATATGCTGGTTTTCCGCTCAATACATTATTATTATCAATGTTCAAAACGGTTGTGCTGCTTAAAGGGACAGTTCACTAAAAAATCAATTTACAATCATTTACTCAGCCTCAAGTTGTTCCAAAGCTGCATGAATCATGAATTTCTTTCTTCTGCTGAACACAAAAGAAGATATTTTGAAGAATATGGGTAACAGTTGTTGGGACCCGTTGACTTCCATAGTATGGAGAAAAAAAAAATGGAAGTCAATGGGGACCATTAACTGTTTGGTTACTCATATTCTTCATAATATCTTCTTTTGTGTTCAGCAGAAGAAAGAAATTCCAAATTTTATTCCAAAATCTGCTTGTTAAATAATTGCCTCCTGTGCAGAGCAGTATTTATTCAACGCGAATGTAGAGCGTTCCAAATCAGTTACTAATGTGGTTCCCTTTCAGTGCCTTAGAAGTTCACGAGGTTTTTGGAACTTATGTACAGTCTGCTAACAGTTTTGACTAGAATAAAAATACTTAACAATCAGTATACCAGAAGGTTTTTGACCAAATATAGCAGACAAAAATGGAAATAATTAATCAAGAGGTGGCCAAGTTAAACTAAGGACAGCCAAAACATATTCTCCCTTCCAAAGTCCTCTAAACTAGCAGGTCTGCTAATGCTCCAAGAGACAACAGGCACAGGAAAAATCCTGCTGACACAAAGTGAAGTTCACACAAATCATCTTTCTGAACCTGGCCAAACTCATGGGGGTAGGTCGCCCGAGAGACGGACAGCCTCATTTGGTTCCCTCGTCCTGGGATCCATCAGGATACGTGACAGGCCGATTGTGGACCCACTGTTCTGACAGCACCAATAAGTCCACATGAAGGGAAAGCCCTTGACTGCCCCTGCCCCCACTTGCCTTGCCTCATTACCCTCCACAGGTGCCTCCCGCGTCAGCCGTAGCCTCTATCTCACAGGACTGATCTGATCTCCCCCACACACTTGGACTCAACCTGCGGACCATTACTGTAACACTCCCCAGAGCCGGGCTGCTCCGGTCTTACATACCGTGGAAGTGTCACACAATTCAAGAATGATTAAATGAAATAGGTGTTCAAAGTATATCAGGTGTCACAACAAATGAAAGGAAAGTCAAAGAGAACAGACCAGACAGAGGCATCGTTATGTTGAACTGAGCACCATATTTAGGCATCTGCCAAGTTACACAAACGTTTTCATTTGTTATTAGGGAGACTGAGAGATGTGTCATCTTTCATCACGTACAACGGACATGCCTTTAGATAAAGATGGTTTCATGTGTTCATTTTTGTCATGCATTCTTTTTAATATCGGAGAAATAGTTTTACTCGCTCCAAACAATTGTACTGTGCGCATATTTTTTTATCATACGCTGGCTGGAAACGAGGCCTGGAAGCCCCAATCCTCCAGACTGTAGAATGAATTCTGTATGAACTTCATATGACAGAGGAAAAACAGCCTCCAGTCTAAACACTCAGAACACCTCTATGAGCCGCTGTGGAGATCAGCCTTTCAAAAGCAATGTTTTCACAGTGAGACACATCCGGTGCTTTCAAACATCACTAAATCAGAAGAATAAAGAATATTTCTACAGCTTTATTGTTATTTTTGTAGATAAATGAATACCAATTGTATGTAATTCATACACATCGATATCATCTGTTGATTCTCAAAAATGTTTGATTATATTTTCATTTAAATATCTGGTATGTCTATTTTGCATGCTGATAGCGTATAGTCTCGTGTGATACACTGCCAAAATGCAGCCATCAGGGATGAGTAACTGGATATTGCATGCTGAGATGTATTTGATAACCAGGCAGGCTTGTTTCTATACTGTTTCTCTCAGTGTGTAATTCACTGATGGCTCACATGAAATTCAACTGTTTATTTTAGAGTTTATTAGAGTTTACAACATTACATTTTTTAAATTTTATATATATATATATATATATATATATATATATTAAGTTATATCATGAAACTCTAGATGGCCAACCTGATCACATGCAAATGATCGCATATCAATAATTTTTCCATGTAATCTCGTGTGATATATACGGGTAAAATGATTCCAAGAGATTACACGTGCATACTGTTGATATGCATTTTCATGTGAATAGGTTGAGATGGAGTAGGCTGATGGGTCCTTAACGGAACCTGATGAAATTTCCATCGTTAACTACATGGCACAATAAGCTTGCTGCTCAACATTTAAATATCTGATTAGCATTCACTATAACAGTTTGCAGCACGCTTTCAGAGTTCCTCAGAAACCCTTCACCTTCCCCAGCTCCACCTGTATAGATCTGATCTGCTAATTTTATATATGCTATTTGTGAAGACGCATGTGTATGTATTGGTAGTATCAAGTTCCATCAAAACCAAATACATATCTTATTTTTGTTAATTAAATACTATTTAAGTCAGATTACAATGAACTGCAATTAATGAATAAGATATGACAAAACATTGACAAAATTTAAAGGATATTTTTGTTAAAAAGTCAAAAACGATGACCAAGACAAAAAAGCAGTAAAAATGAACAAAATATTAAAATTGAAGTTTTAATTTTAATGGTTGTGAAAAATGCTTACATAAAACTAAACGAGAAATACAGAACGTGCACACTATAAATACAACACAAGACAAAAAGTCTCATGATAATCCTCCCTGAAATTGCTATCAGTAGGTCAGTAAAATGTTCTATGTGCTCTTTGTTAACAGTGCTGGGAAGTAATTGTTAAGTGCTGTGATATCCATTAAGATTGAAGGCACTTGTAGAGAATTACGGCCCTGTGTCTCTAAGGTGCTGATTGAGCAGACAGATGGTACATAAATTATGATGAAAAGACATCAGCAGGTTGACCCACCCCATCGAATGCTTAATCTGCCGCCAAGAGAGATTTTATTTTCCTTGAAAGACTAGGAAGAAAAGGACAGATTGGAGAGAAAAAGAAAAACAAAAAAAATCAAGAGGGTCATTCCATTAAACCTGTGGTTGGCAATCGCGCATCTGGAAAGCTTCCGCATCTGTTGCTAGACTTTCCAAAAGAGTGTTCTGATTTTCCAGAATGCTCACATGAAACACGATAAATCATTTAACCTCTGTAGGTGGTTAAGAGGGATCATGCACTCCTACGTCCGGTTCACTTGTCGTCTTTGAAAAGCGGCATAAAAATTTACATACTCTGTCTTCCTAACAACCGCTGGGGCCAGAAAGAGCATCTCAACCATTGCGACAAAGTCAAATCAGTGAATTTAGAGACTGACTGTGCCGATAAAACATTCTCCTCGTCAATGACGAATGCAGAGACTGTTCAGCCTGAGTGAACTCCCAGAACCTGTTCGCGCACTCGTTCTGCAAGGAGTCCCTGGAGGAGTCATGGGGGGCTTGTGTGCGTAACCCTTTACCCTACTTGTCCTGGACACACACCTGCGCTTTACGAAGGGTCCCCATTAGCCTCGCACGGTCACTCTCTGTCCTGTCTCTGCGGTCTCAGAACTTTTTAAGTGTCTCAGTGTCTGTGTCTAGTTGCGGGTCTTTCTCCAGGGACCCGATTAGAACAGGCCGCTGTGTTCTCTGCATGTCAGAACGGGTCTGCTTTATTGTTTCATTATGAGGGGGGGTGACATTCAGGGAGTGTGTTTTACTGCCACTGGCTGTTTGTTAAGTCCAGGGATCATGACTCGTCCAACACTCACTAAATCATAAAAAGCTTTTTTAAACACTGATTGCTTTCAGAAACACAACTGCAAGCCAGACTGATACATAGCTGTAACCGTGAAAACTGTTTTTGCAGTTAATTACAAATGAGTTTTTAGGAAACAGAGCTATTAGTGTTGTTTTAAAGCATGTTGAAATGATAAAGGAAACTAAAATGCGCATATTAGGATGCACAGATTTTGTTAACGTCACAAGGTCTCTGTGTTCTCACTGACAATTAAGTTTAAGCTCTGTTAAGCTGATTCAGCTCTGCATTTTCAGCTCTTGAAGGACATCTAACACTCCTGAGCCTTAACCACGGCTGTCTCCCGATACCGGCCTACGTAAGTCTCCAGCATGCCAATGAGTGACTACATAAAAGCATATAAATTTATTTTTTATTGGGGATTTGGTAGGCGGTAACACTATACTTTGAGCTGTTTGCTTAGGATGAGAATGGAGGTAAGGAAAGGGAGAAGATGGGTAATGGAAGATTAAATTTTCGAGTCCCCCACCAGGACGTGGTCTTGGCTCTGTCAGAGAGGATGTGTGTAAGCTGCCAAATGTAATGCTCAAATCAGTCATAGTGAACTAGCTGTGCTTTACCTTGACATTTTTCACATTTGGAAGATGCTCTTATCCATAAGTGACTTTCATTTAAGTTATACATTTACCAGGATGTGTGTTCCCTGGGAATCAAACCCACGATTGTGTTACTAGTGTCAAATTCTATTAGCTACAGGAACATTTTCTGTGGTGAAAATGTTTTTCAAAGATTCATAGTAATATTACTTAAAAAAAAAGAGAGGAAAAGTAATGAGTATTTAGAAGTTCAAGTAAACATTATACATAAAGGAGACTAGTTGACACTTTTTACTCTAGTAAATCCACTTTTTTCACTCTAAGTGTGAGTATTTGTGTGTCTTTTTACGTCAAATGTTGTTCTAGCACACATACATTTACTTGCGATACACACTGACAGCACTAAACTAATTATTAACATCTGAACAACTTTTTGAGACATATAAATATGTACATACTTTTGTGTATCCTTTTTTATCAATATTAAATTGTGGAATTAATATTTTGATTCTATTGTATTCAATTGCCATATCAATGATGTTTTCAGTCGCATTTATTAAACGCAGTTTGATCATCTACTTTAAGTGAAATGAAAACATTTCGCTCTGTTCTGTGACTTCAAACTGCAAAGCTGCAAACTCATTTTGAAAGATTACATAATGTTAAACAAGACTACATTTTAAACCCTTAAAATGAATAGAATTTCCGTAATCGTTTAATAATTGTTTATCATATGATATTTATTTTGTTTGCCATGGGACACAAAAGGAGATTCCTTAGTATAGTTCTGTGACTGACAATAAAACCATAAAATTGGCAAAAAACGCAACATAAATTCACAAAACCATTTTATTTTTGCACTGTATAATTTAGAATATATACGTTTGCAAAGAACAGACCCAAATTCAAGACTTTATTCTGTGAACTTAATTTCCATTGTCAGTAGCAGGGTTGCCAGGTTTGCATAACAAAACCATTGAAAACAAAAAAATTGCTATTCAAACCTCCCCAATCAACCTAAAGTGTCCCCTCAAACGCTGAAACGACAGTTTATATACAAAGTGTGCCCTTTCCGTGACTGTCCAAAGAACATGACTTCACACTATACAAGTTTGGGGGTAAGACAGCAAAAGCAGTGCTAACTTTGCTCAGGAGGAGGGTTTCATAACCCTGGGAAAGATGGTGGTAAATCGTCCACTAAATTACAAGTGTGAAAGGTTCCTTCACCTGGGATTAAAGGTTAGAATAACGGTAACCTGCGGTTAAAGCGCAGTGTGAAAAGTCCTTGAACTGTTGGCTTAAAACCTCATAGTTTATTCATGGTCTTCCTCATACCTACACACAATATGAATTTATCCTGTTTTTAGTGTCAGGTTCATCCAAGGTCTTGTTAACAGATGAGTCTATTGGGACAGAGTAACAAGAGTTTGATTAAGCTACAGTTGATTTGACTGTTGTAATGTTCATGAAACACTGTATGAGCACCTTACTGACAGCACAGCATCTGAGTCCAGGTGTCCTATAAAAGACTGCAGACTATTCTCACTCTCATCCCTCTCTTCTCTTGCCTCTTTTGTATTCCACTTCCTAATAAAAGTGTCTGCATTTCCCCAACAGCAGATGTGTAGCGCTGAATTATGCATTGCAGCTAAAGGATACATTCCCGTCATGCCGCTGTTCTATAAAAATAAATCCCATAAGAGCATCATACTGACAGCGGCTGTACTCACTTGGGCCCCTTTTAAGTCCTGTCACTCAACCTCAAATTTCCAAAGCACCTCCTCTCAGAGATAAAAACTTTAGCCCATGCTAGCGGTAGTTACGTATCAGCTTTTTTATTTTTTTTACTATTACAGTAAGTTCAATACAAGTGAGGACTAAAAAAAAGTGTATTGAATAAATGTATATAAACAATAGTTCAGTAAGGAAAGTCTTCAGGTTTATATCACAAAAATGACAACATCAGTTTTGGTACAATAGTCAAACTTTTATGTTACTCTCAAGCAGATCTGTGTAATTTTTTGGTTTATTTTTTATTCCATTCTTTACAAAGAAAGTCTACAATTCTTTATTCTTGAAAAACAGCAACAAAAGAGATCTAATCCAGAACAATCCGTTTTCTCAAGATAACGTTTGTTGAGAGCTTATAAAATAACTAATCAGAAATCAAGAGAGAAAAACAATAATCGGCATCTGTGTAATTAAAATAGCCATCCTTTGATGCCGCTATAAAATCTTCATATATGGTGCAACTCTTATCTCACAGCATACTACCCACACAGTGTCTGACTCGTGTACTCCCACACAAGCTTTCTCATAGCTTCAGATCATTATGAACGTCAATGTGCTTTCAGCTGGACTCCTGAGGAATACTTTAATTTTGTAAAAACAAAATGGTATATGAAAAATGGCAACCACACAAACTCTGTATGGCCTAAGGAATCTAAATCCTCATAACTATAGGTCAAGTTAAATTATTTATCAAATGTCATCACTGCAATATCACTGGGCTGTTCTTCAAAATGTCCGTAAGGTCAAGCAATCCATTGATTAAAGTTTAGTGTGATGATTGTAGGGCCAACTTTGGTGCACTGGGGAAAAAAACAAGATGGCAGCCAATTTTTTTTGTTTCTGGGTTTTAAAATTCAAGCAGAAAAGAGAGAGTACAATTTGTACTGATCATATGTGGAGAATAAGTGTTACCAAGACTTTCAATTTTTTCAGTAGAGCTTGCATCATTTCACTAAAGTAATTCTGTTTCAAGTCAGTTATAGGCTACTTATGATTAAATCGAAATCTTATAAATGTTAAGCATTGCAGATGGTGAACAAAGCATGAAGAACATGAAAAACCAGTGTGGAAATCATTTCATGTAATATAGCACATCATGATCCCGACTACTAATACTTTCTGTTAATGTGACTGTTTCTGTGACAGAAACAGTGTGAACTTTCCTTTTTGTCTTCTACACACACATTTCTAAGCCAGACTTCATTACAGTAAAGCGGTCTGGCTCCAGATACTAGGTGGCAGGTGAAAGATGATATCATTTGGAACCACTGATAGATGAATTATATAATTATGGTTAGCAATCCCACAACATAACTGAGCTCATGTAAAAGTACAGATAGCTAAAAGTTAAGTTTCTTCATCTCTGAGAAGGAAATATATTATACAATAAAGGCCTGTTCACACTATAAATGATCACTATATTGATTAATTATTGTCCACACCAACGGATAAATAACATTCTTTTTATTGCATGCTGCAGTTATGCAGCTTTAAATGCTCAAGCTCTTTAAAACAGGGTAAATTCTGATCTGTATATGGCTGTCTGTGGTTTTAGCGTACATCAGCTGTAAAAAATAGTCTGTTAATTTGCGCCGTTATAGTTATAGCTGTGGTGTAGACCTGCCTATTCTCACAGAATTAAAACAATTATTAAAACTTTATAGTTATTGTTATTGTCCTTAGTGTGAATGGGCCTTGGAAACGCTGATATACGACTGGCAAAACACAAGGAGAAATATTAATGCAGGATGTTTCTTTTTTCCTAGGGGCTTTCCACTATGCATTTGCCACACTTAATTACAAGCATTTGCCCCTAAAATGCAATATTATTACAATTATAATAGTTGGAACACCCTACTGATGTCACACAATGAGATTACGTTAAAACTGTTCTGTTTTCATCATCTTAGAAACAACAGGACATGCCTCAAGCAAGCAAAAACTGCTGCTAACTTTGGCAGGGCTAAATTATAAACTATAGCCGAAACTCCTGCAAAGAATATCTGTGATGACATGTACAAGACGGCATGCAGTGTGTTTACTTCTTAACAAATAAGCCCTTTCAAAAGACTCTGAGGAAAAGCAGGACAGTAGTATTTAGAAAAGGGCATATTATGGAAATTCAAATGGCAGTGGCCCATGTTCCTGTAACCATACGTCTAAAATGGAAGGCACAACTGCAGACAGATATGTGATTTATTATAAACCGCTGCTTTCATTTATGGCCAAGGCCTGCGCACAAGCAAAAAGGTGTGAAATAAGGCTTTTACAGGCATATAAAACCATAGCAGCTTATTGTTACATAGTGAGCAAAATGATGGACCCATGCTCGTCTTAATGGCAGATCTCCACATCCTTCAACACAGCCCAGAAACCTCAGCTCATAATGTCTGCTCTTGTTCACACAAAGAGGCAGCGTGCCATGGAGCCCAGGAGGATATCTGGCTGAACATGATCTGATGGGATTGTTTGATTCACCAGGCGGTGCATCATTTATTAAAATCAATACCAGGTGAGGGCAAAATGAAACCAGACAAAAGGCTAAATGATATAAGACATCTCAATATAAATGTGAAAACAGGAGTGAATGATAATCCAGTATCCAGGGCCCACCCATAAAACTGCGATCAGCTGGATACAAATGATATCATGGCATATCAAAGCACAATGCGCGTGTGTCATGTTTTCTTTAGAGTGGCACACCCTAATCGTGACCGACGCGTCCAGTGTGTTGGCATGCTTTAGATCTTTGTTCCAGCTGAGCTCTGATTAGATCCGTGGAGTACTCGGTCTTAATTGTCCTCGGTCTAACTACTTTCATGTGTCGTGTGGAAGGAGTGCAGGTATGGGCCTAATCTAATAAAGATTGAACAGAGACTGTATGAAGTGGTAGGCGTGCATAGGATGAGCAAGGCCGCTCCATATGTGAGGGATGAATTCAGTTAGACCCATTCTTTATCCACCAAGACCTATCAACGTCATCATTTTTACTCTTGGAAACATATGTACAATCTGAGATGGTAATATAAAACAACAATAAAATGGGATAGCTGGACTTGGGAGATAGTAATACGATAGTATTATGGAGGTACGCAGTGATTAATCTCCATATTGCTGCAATATTTTCAAGAAAACAAAATCACATGTTCAGTGTGAATATGAGATGCTATGAGGGATAATATTTAGCTACGCTTACTTGCACAGGATTTCCTTCCCTTTGATTATAAATGGTCGCTTTGAAGAGCCCAAACCATTTAAAGTGGATCACAGAGACTTATGAACCAAGCATTGAGTCATTCCTCATTGTAGTGATTGTGGGTTTACTGAGATCCTGCGGCCCCCTACAGGCCTGGGAGTCTGGAATCAGGCAGAGGAATCTGGAATGGTCAGTGTGTGTGGAGTGGCACATGAATGCAGCATGGGCCAGCCGACTTGACCCAGGGTGAAGGGTGAGTACCAAATATGCACCAGTGGTCAGCTGTGCCAGCTGTGCAAAAGAAACTTAATCTAAAAACTTGCGCAATACTAAATATGTGAATATTGCACCATTAAACTAAGAACCGGTTACTATACATAAAAACAAATAATTATGAAAATAATGACTTTATAAATGGCAACTGGAATAAAATGGCATGCTAAATAGATCTTTTACTTGATACTTCATTTAAGCATTTGAGATGTTTACATTTACACATGTTTACATAGGGAATATTACATGAATAAATTACTTTAAGCAGCTCTCAAGAGTCATTTTTTTTTAGCATTTACTAATCTTATAACATAGTTCCTACCTACTTATCATACACATTCTGTAAATATATCTTGTGTATAGGATTATATATCTTATTTTAAGGATTTTTAAAATTTTTTTTTTTTTTAGATATTTTAGACCTTTTTTTGCAGTTCACAGCTTTAACACCACATCTCATTACAAATCTGAAGGTAGTTTATTGGATCAATCAATTTAAATATCATATAATGCAACGACACATTACTTCAAAGAGATCTGATGACCTACTTGTTTAGCCTTGCCTTGAGAACTAACAGGGTAACCAAATTAAGAGATGGCAGTAACTTTGCCCCTAGTGTGAATATTACATTCCAATTTAATTAATACCTTATGAACGTCTGCTCCAACTACACTCTAGACTCTACAATCTCACTACTGATTTTTGTATTAAAAAAAAAAAGAGAGGAAAAGGAGGGTGGTAGGCATGGCAGAGTCATAAAACCCCTTATCACAGCCTGATCTCTGACCTCTTGTGGGAATCACAGGACCTGGGAAACATGGAGGTCAAGGGCAAATCAATAAACCTCGTCTATCTGTCAGCTCCCCACATCCCTTCTCTTTTTCTCACACTCACACAGTTTTCCTAAATATGGGCATGTTGAGACTATCTCTATTCAGAAATATTCAAGTCTGTAAATCAGGGGAGCGAAGAAAGTATTCCTGGCAAGCAGTTTTATCTGATAAAGGGAAGTGCAACTGAAATTCCTCAATGATTTGTTTTCCAAGTGCACAGGCAGTTTACAGTCTGCCAACACCAGAGTAATGCCACTGGAAGGAGTTCAAGCATGGGAAGATCTGCAATGCCATCTCCCCTTTTGTCTCCTCCTGCATTTATCTCCCCCTTCCTCAGCACCTCATTGTTATAGTTTAGCCTGAGATGTGTTAAATTAATGAGATACTAACAGGGCCAAGAGCTCTTTAATGTCTATCAATACCACTACAGGGCCAGTACTGCCCATCAATCTCCCAGCATTTCTTCCCAGAGGGCCATCGCTCATGCGGTGCTTTGATGAGTGATAGATGAGCTGCTAAACAGCTTAGATTCCTCAAGTAATGATTGTAATTGACATGGCAACTCTGGAGCTTTCTCACTCAATTCACTCTCTCCTCAGCATCAGACGTCAGGCACAAATATTTCTCCATTAAAATACCACGGGGCCCGTGATACAGGAAAAGGTACGATGCGTCATTCAAGTAGGTTAAAAACCTGAATGAGAACTATAACGATAATAACTATATTAGAGTTCACACTAACACACAATATTGTTCTGTTTATTCTAAGCGTGCTCTGCGGTTATGTTGCTCAATCCTCAAGCTCTTTAAACCAGGATTGATTCTGATTGGCTGTCAATGTTTTTGAAGTTCATCAGCTGGAAAAAATATCGCTCTGAAAGTGATTCCAGCGATATCGTTTCTCTGTGCCGTTACTGTCATAGTTGAGGTGTTGACTCTGCTATTCTTTTATATATAGAACTATCGTAATCGTTATTGTTATCGTGCGTATGAGCCTGGGTGAAATATTAATATTGCTCCATTGTTGTTGAATCTATGCTGCTGCTACTGAATATTCTGTGTCAAAGAAATCAGTTGTGAACCTGAGCGTACTGTGTCTGTATTGAATGTGATGCAATAAAAAAATAAGTGCATGGATTATTTCGCATTTGTAGGCACAGGAGAAATTCAACCATTCCTTTATAGCCTTTCGTTACTCTCAGCAAACATATGGCTCAAGATCCTCGAGCAAGTGTGCTAAGTGTGCCATTTACAAAAACACAATAAACACCTTTTATTCAGACCCAGATTACAGACATTTCATTAGCCAGCTGTACATATGTGTATCTGCATTGTTATACAGGGAAAGCTCACAGCTTGAGTTATAAAGCAACTTTTCTTACTCTTTTACTGTATATGATGAAATAAATTTAATATGAAATATCATTATATAAAATTTCATTTACACCAGTCCAGTCTATGTGAGTTTTTGTGTGGTTGTTCCTACATTTTTGGTAAATTTAGAATAATTTTTATTACAAATGTTATATTTTCATGAACTAATTATGATTGGCCTACTGTATATGAATGTGGTATGTGGATTTCACACACAAAATTGTGTGTAGACACATATTTATATCAAGTTCTACTAGGCTGTATGCAAAAACAAACCAGTGTAGTCCAACTCACAAACCACTCATATAAACCAGTTCTTATTGTAAATCAGAAACATATTGCTTAATTATTGTTGTGTGTTAAGGGGTAGTCGTGGCCTAGTGGTGAGGGAGTCGGGCTTGTAATCAGAAGATTGCCGGTTCGATTCCCACACCGGCAGGAATTGAAAGTGGGGATTGTGAATGAACAGCACTCTCTCCACCTTCAATACCACGACTAAGGTGCCCTTGAGCAAGACACTGAACCCCTAATTGCTCCCCTTGTAAGTCGCTTTGGATAAAAGCGTCTGCTAAATGATGAAAAAATGAAATGAAAAATGTTTCACAACCAAATGACTCTCATGAGCTGGCTTTTTAAAAAGACAAGTTAATGGTTTTAATCAGCATAAAACACTGCGCTGTAAAAATTAGGTCATTAACAGAATTATTACCTTTTGTTATATTCAAGCAAAACTGACATTTTAACTTAAGTATACCCAAATAAATAAGATTTGAACCAAATTGAATCAGGAAACCTGTATTTATATCCAGCCTTGGTGCAGGTGCATTCGGTTAATCGGTCTAAGCTGTGTTTTCATTTAAAGCTAGCTGCTAAGAGTTTGCAAATCACATAACATCTAAGACTATAGAGTAACACAACAGCAACAGTATATTTTGTCTGAATAATCTTAACATGACTTAAGGCTTAAGTTCTGTTCTAATTTGTTTCAAAGCGTAATTACAAAAACGTCTGCCCAAATTAGAAACACTACCATACTGATCAGGTCCGAAGCAGCTCCACTTCACCAGCTGTCAGTGGACATATGTAAGCAAGCAGAACTGTTGTTGAACCATCACAAGTTCTGAAGTGTTTGCATTTGCAAGCTTTACTGGTCAGTACATCAATTACAGTCTTAGTAACCACCACAACATGCTGGAATTTATTTAAGCCTGATGCCCAGTGGAGTGAGGGAGGAGATGTGTTCTCCAGGATCTTATGGGGGAAGTGAACTATATTGTGTATTTTGTACTTCAGGCAAATGTTGTAGTAATCGCAGAGAGCTTTGACATGTCAGAATGATTTGCTGATGAAGAGTCCCATTAATCCCCAGACAAGATTTGTTTTTTGAATACGTCTGCTCATGGTTTCCCACCCGACTACTGTTATTCCTTGGCAAGGCTACTAGATTCCTCAAGCTTGAAATTAATTTAAATTATCAGTACCTTACAAGCCTGCTGTTTTAAGATGGCGGTTGCTTTAAACCCCTTCAAACAAGGACAAATTGAACTGTTTTTCTCAAGTCAGATAGAAACATGCTGACAAATTAAAGTAGAAAACCAGGGCTTGTGTAAGATCCAGGCACTCTAAAAAAGTCTATGAAGTTAAATTTTGCAATGATTTTAAAACAGGTGTCCGGGAACTTGCCCCGCCGTACCGATGGTTTTTAAACGGTTTGCACCCACATGGTCAGATGACAATACCAGTGCCCACTCATTCAAGGTGTTTCAAATTTGTTGCTTTACAATAACGGGTGCATTTTCTATCAGTTAAGTTGCATTTGTTACCAGCCAATATTAGATATGTTGCCTAAATTGCCTAAATTTAGTTGTTTAATAAATATTTATATACAAATTTTAATATCAGCCTTATAGATTATTGGCCATTACATAAAAAAAATATCAGCTTATCATTATCGGAGAGAATGTTGATTAATCCAATTTAATGTTGAGTATCCAAAATTCAACATCAATAAACACTCACTGAGAAGTGAGATTTCCATTACACCAAAATATGGTTTAAAGTATCAAACACATCTATTTGCAAACCTATACTTTGGAGAACCATGTACCACCTGCATGACAAGACCTCCTGAGGATAAATACAGCATTTTGAGCAAAGGAAAAAAGACCTGGGAGGAGGTCGCAAAGAATCCCTCGAGATGAGGTGTTGATTTGAAATGCAATGCATGAGTGGAAGACTGGCAGCATGGTGGTGGGAACAGGATGAGGTATAAGAAGCATACAACAAGTGTTTTACAGTTGACACTCTCAGTCACAACCAGCAGCGAACAACAGCCAAAACAATCCCATATGCTGCAGATCTCTCAATGACATTGTTGAGTACGACAACCATGATCGATTTCCCATCAAACTATTATTTATGTTGGAGAAACTCCAGCTTTCTTTAATTGAGAACTTAAGAGTTAGTCACAGGTATTGTTGTTGACTTTCCCGAATGGGTCACCCTTTGGTGGTGGTCTTGTTACTTGAATGTGTGAGATAAGCAACAGTGCCATTCTTTCTTCACGATACTACCTTAAGTGAAATTTCTCATATTACTAAACACACAACACATTCCGGGAATGGATTTGGCTTCTTAAATCTGGTTCGTGTTTGTAGCGAGAGGTGCTTTATTGCAACACAATGTTAGAGAGCTGGTTGCCAATGTCGAAAGCCCTGGCACCAACGGATATTAAATAAATCATTGACTACTTTTACATGTACACCGATAGTCTGATTATTATCAATAGTCAGAATAAAGAATTACTCGAATTAAGGTGTTTACATTACATGAGCAAACCTCTTTAATCTCATTTAACATGCTACTTGCCATTATTTTGATTAGTCCTAAAGAAATAAGGTCTCTTCAAATGCAAAATGTTCACTGGCTAAAAGTAAAACGATCAAATAACCTTTTTCAGTACTTGAAATAAAGCTAAAATAAAATAAAGTATCAAAATAAAAAACATTAGATGAAACTTTTAAACTAAAAAAAATTAAGAATTAGGAACTCACTGAAAAAAAAATTAAGTTCTAAAAAAAAGTGCAGTCTGATTCCTGAATTAATGACTAATTCACTGAAAAAAACTGACTCAATCACAAAGGCTTCAGTGTAGTTACGAACAGTTGTCGTTAGACAACACATGCACATTATGCACTTTGTCAGTAGCACTTTATAAAAATACATGAATAAAACATTGTGTTTGTTTTGTATTGTTGTTTAGTATATAGGTAAGGCCAATTATTAGACTCTATTTATGCCGCCTAACCACACCTTTTGCAAGAATTGTTTATCGTCTGTTCCATGTTTTTGAACTTGAGCAAGAGTTTGATACGTAATCCATCTCCAGCCCTAGCGCATGTGCACTTTGGTCAGAGGAGAATAAACTTGCCTATATTGTGCAATTAAAACCACAGTACACATATTTTACTGCAATTATGGTTATGCTAATTATGAGCAAATTCTCATAATCACAGTATTTGTATTTACATGAGCTTTAACTTAATCGCATTGTAAGAGTTCAAGTAAACATAGCCATTGTGTAGAAACCAAACAATGTGGAAGAACTAAGTTATGGCAGCATTGTTGAAACAAAGTGTGTTTTTTATTGTGTCCTTTCACAAAACAAATCTTTCCTCCCTTACATTCTTATGATTAATGTCCAACATTAAGCAATTCAGATGAACAACACTCCCTCCCTTAGACAAAAGTGTGGTTTTACTTCGTCTTTGATCAACTTTCAAAGCAAGATATTTATTATTGATGTGGTGAGATAGAGGGAGATGGGAACAAAATTTCACGATAGCTCAGCGTTATAAATGTGTGTGTGTGTGTGCGTATTCGATGCTTGCACCCCACAGATGGAATGTGAGATGTTTAATTAGGTGCCTGTGAGTGGTCTCATGGGTAGGCGCTTTTAATTTCTCAGGCCTATGGTCTCTTGCTGAACAGACGGAGCCAGGTCAAATGCAGAGGAGGATGGCGGAGGCAGAGTGGCAGAGAGTTGCTAAGAGACAAATGCCGTGAATACCTACGAACTCCCCGCCACAGTTCCCTCACAGCATCTGCCTCAACAAAGCACACTGCATCCAATTAACGGCCACAATAGTCGTCTGACATCGCATGACTAGTGATAAGATCACTGAGGAAATGTGAAATATGAATTACCCTCACACAAACTACTGTGGCATCAAATGAAAACCATCATGCAACACAATACGCCTCTGAAAAATGCAGCCTAGAGCGTGCTTTCGAGAATCCCTTGGGAAGACCGCCTGCTATTTGTGGTTGCTTTCAGAGATGGGGGAAAAAACAGGCCTAATCCTTCACACTACCTGGCTGATGCCGCTAAAGGTGCTTCCTCCCTAGGGGCCGACATGTGACCCTGTTGAGACGGAGGACAAGAAAGAGCAAGAGAAAGGAGAGAGCTGGAAGGAGTCATCGCCACCATGTCTTGGTAACCACACGCACGTCTGTTCCAAAAGCCGTTGACCTTCTGCAATAAAGAAAGAGCACAAAACAAGACATCAATAACCTGAAAGCGATACACTGAAAAGGAAGCAGCTCTGTCGCATGGACCAGGTCTGAATGGTTCCTCAGGATAAGATCAACAAATAACGTGAAGGAAGGGTTGCGCGCTGTCATTGTGAAAGCAACAATAGCAGACTGTAAACTCCGGGTGATGGCATATAAAAGACACGCCAAACTATGGATATAATTTTCTGTGAATGATCCTATTGTTCCATCGAAACACTGCTTATTGGCTGATGACCAAACTGTGTCAGGTAACAGGTTGTTTGCAGAGAGTTCTGTGGTGATACAGAAGTGGAAAGGAGTAGAGAGAAAGCGATAGTACCATTGATGCCGCTTTTTTCTTCTTTGTTGGATTTCAATCGCTTGCTTGGGCGGAGCAGGGATATTTTCATAAAGTTAAATGAAGATGAAAACTATGACTTTAAAAACATTTTTGTAAACTGAAATAATGCCTGAATACATAAAAAAATTTATCAATTAAAATAATTATTAATAAAAAACAATCTGACAAAACTGTCAACCAGTCATTCTTGGAAAATAAACCCCTTTGGGCAAAAATGACCTGTAAACTGTACCTTGTTCCATACATATTCAATATATTTTATTATATTCAGTAATTTAATTTTAATGTTGCTATAAGTTTTAATCTTGTTTTAGTTCATTTCATTAAGTGTTTTATTACAGTCTAGTTTCTATTATGTGAATATATTTCTATTTAATTTTTTACCGATGATAATTTTCTTTATTAAATATTCAACAGTTTCCTTAAAGATTAGTTCACTTCAGAATTGAAATTTTATAATTTACTCACCCCCATGACATCCAAGATGCTTGTGTCTTTCTCTCTTAAGTCAGAAAGAAATTAAGGTGTTTGAGGAAAACATTCCAGGGTTTTCTTCTTATAGTGGACTTCACTGGGGTACAATCAGTTGAAGGTCCAAATTGCAGTTTCAATGCAGCTTCAAAGGGCTCTACACTATCAAAGTCAAGGAATAAGGGTCTAGTCTAGCGAGTCGATCTGTCATTTTCTTTTCAACCACAAATGCTCGTTTTGCACTAGATCTGCGATGCGCCATGCATTACGTAATCACGTTGGAAAAGTCACATGTGACGTAGGTGGAAGTACAGCGGTAGGACTCCAACTTCATTGTTTTACCTTTTTCTGGCGTTTCACTTAGCCTTTGCAAGTTTGCTTTGTAGACACTGGATTGGTACTTCTGCCTAAGTCATGTGTGACTTTTTCAACAGGGTTACGTAATCATTTCGCTAGACAATACCCTTATTCCTCGTCTGGGATCCTGTAGAGCCTTTTGAAGCTGCATTGAAACTGCAATTTGGCCCTTTAACCCGTTGCACCCCAGTGAAATTCACTATATGGAGAAAAATCCTGGAATGATTTCCTCAAACACCTTAATTTCTTTTCGACAGAAGAAAGACATAAACATCTTGGATGACATGGGGGTGAGTAAATATCAGGAAATTCTGAAGCAACCTAATCCTTTAGCTATAATCACAAAAACTGTCATTAAAATATATAAAAAACTAAATAGCAATATATCCACATAATAAAAATGAACCAAAACTAACAAAAAAGTTATTAAAATGATTAAAAACTAAAGTGAAATTTAAAGGAACATTAAGATAAAAATAAATCTGAAAATGCAAAACTATAATAATCCTTGGGCAGAGCACACTTAAATCTATTCCGTTCCATGAGAATAGGTCTGTCAGACCGTTGTGATACTTAGATGGGCCTGGCAGCAATGAAGCCTTTACTGCACTGGAATCTATCCCATGACAGGCAGTCTTCAAAACCAAAGAGGTACAACCATCATGCACATGTTCCCAGTATGAGCTGCAGTAATGTGGACAGCACATGAGAGCCAGTCCATCCCATGGCACCTTATAAGTCAGAGTAATACTGTGGGACTTTGGTGCAACCCTTTGGCACAACCATGCCTGAAACAATTTAGGTGAGTTCATTTTATGGACCTAAACCTTTATTTCCCATGACAGAATTACATTCAGATTAATGGAATTACTATATAAATGCACAGCAAGGTCTTACAGGCAAATACACACAGATGTGATTCACCCTCAAAGTCCATCTGCAAATGCCGACAAGTGATGAATCCCTATCACAGGGAGCAGAGATCTCACGCGTGCACTGCCTCAGCACAGCTGCTCTGTCCGAGGTTAGGATCTGTGGAGTTGCATCCAAGGAGTTCAACAATCAAAGTGGGAAGTTCAGGGAAGATTAGGGATGTCATGAAATGAAATAGTAGAAGGTTTTGTTCTCCCTATAGCTCTCTTGTGCTCTCCTTGTTTTCTTTCTCTTCCATGTAAGATAGCAGTTCAGTTGGAACAAAGGGAATCATATGCACCCAAACACTTGACCTTTTCAGGAATTCAATCAGGTTAATAATATTTTCCTAAATATAAAATCTTTTATCACTTTTGAATATATATACACACCCGTAATATTTTACAAGCCATTTTAAGATTAAAATAACACCGCAGAAGAGTTAAGCAAATACATAAAATGTTCATGATGACAAGGCCTTTTTATATTTGTTCCCACAGATCATTATCGCACTATTAAATCCAAGTTTGAAGTCATGAGTAACAGTCTAACAATGCGTCTTACCCACTTAATCCACCTTACTTCCAGCATTCTGCATCTTTTGTTAGCTGAATAAACGGCACCAACAAAGACGTAGTAGTCAGCCAAAGCTTCTTATTGCCTTTGGACGGTGATCCCTTTAAAAATAAGGGTGTACGGTGTTTGGAAACAGAAGAGGCTGGTTAAATCTGATATTGAATGTATCTGGGCCAGTATCAGATGGTATGTCTGCCCTGTGGGGTTATAAAACACGGAAACATCAGGACAGGAGGCGCCAATTAAAATGTATTTGATTCAAACTTTATATCCCAGAGGTTAATAAATTTTATAAGCTTAATATAAATGGACAAACATTAAAATGCTCACGTTTGTGTTGTCACAACAACTCACAAAAACAACACATTTCAAAACTAAGCCTCTGTATATAGAGTTTCGTCTAGAGGAAGTGCATGAAAGAGTATACGAGTGCTCCTTTATAGCTTTTAACACAAAGCAAAGCCCATACTTTCAAAATATGTCAAGAAACGGAAGGACCCACCCAAGTCTTACCTTAACTCCATTCACAGAGTGAGAGGGCGAACGGGTGCAGAGGATATCATTACAATTAAATAGGAAACATGGTTGAACAAATCTCAAGAACCATCAATTAATATCTGAATGCTTTATTGTGTTGGTGGTCGGAGGTTTAACATTTTTAAATGACACCTTTCCGAAGGTAAAGATCCCGTAGGCTGCACATAAACATTAAAGGATTTAAATGTTTTATGCAACATCCAGCTCTTTAACAACAGGCACTGGAATGAAGCATAACACACCCTCTCTCCTCATCCTTAAATTAGTATGCAATGACTCATTCAACAGGAGGCTGGTGCTGAGTTAAGCGTCTGTGATTTACAGCACTTCCTCCCCAGAACTTCACATCGACTGCTTCAAGTAAGGAGTGTTGAGGAAAAGCTGGCGAACTTGCAGAGCTGGAATCCCAAGTGCAATTATTCATAAACATGTACTATTACTACTCTCAACCCTGAGGAGACAGGCACTGAGTACAAAGTCTTTATCACCCTCCACTTTCACCTGAGGGAGCAGGTTAAAGAGAGAAAAAAAAAAATGACTTACGGTAAAGCAATGTGAGCCAAAATAGACTGGCAGCCAAAGAGCTTTTCAATACCATGAATATGAATGTTTCAAAATCTGACAGCACAGCTGGGCTTTTCATTTCTATATTTGTTTAGTAGCCAACAGTTTGATTTCGTGGCGATTTCATGGATGTATCTGTTCAATGTGTGTAGTGACAGGTCTGAAACTTTACTGGCACGGTGGTCTGAAGTCAAAATTAATGACTTATATTATGGATATAAAATAATACATATTAAAAATAATCAAAAAATTAATGTGCGCTACAGGATTGTAGCCTTTTATTGATTTTATTATTTTAATAATAATAATATACTCTTAAGTCCAGCTTTAGTGTTACTGAGAACTAAACTGTTTATAACCATCTGTTTCATTGACAGATCTCATAAATGCATGACATGTAGCCGTACTGCACCCTCAGATTAGACTTGAACCCTTTTCATTTTGTGCCGCTTATTTTCCCATTATATTGTAGATATACATTTCAAACTTGTCCTCAAAATGTCAAAACTGATCGCTCTAATACTTTAATTCATATGATATAAAAGCTTTGCAGTCACTTAAAACAATGTTCACAGATGTCTTTGCTGTCCCATTGCCATGTTCATTTTTTTAGGCAGTTGTTGTAACATTGAATAAATGTTTAAACTTTATGAAATTTAAATAATGTTGTTTTTCTCACAAGTAGTTAACAGTATTGGAACAAATCTATTTACATAATAAAAATATTAAGTTATGCCCTGACGTAAAAATGTATATTATGTTAATATTTATTAATAAATGGCCGATATTGATATTCTACACTATTTTCTCTAAAAAAAAAGTAAAACACTAAAAAATGTTAGTAAATTTAGACATCACAACATTATAATGTACAGTATGAAAAACTGATTTGCTAAAAATAATATCAGTCAGATATTGATCAAAAGAGACAGTAAAGACATATATAGTTACAAAAGATTTAGATTTCATTTTAAACTTTCTACTCATAAAAGAATCCTGAAAAAAATCATGGTTTCCAAAAATATTAAACTTTTTAACATTAATAATTATGTACAAAACCAGCATAACAGAAGGATTTCTGAAAGATCATGTGACCCTATAGACAGGAGAAATTGATGCTGAAAATTCAGTTTCGCCATTACAGGAAAACATTCCATCTTAAAATATATTAAACTTATTTTAAACAGTAATAATATTTGACCATATTACTGTTTTCACTGTATTTTTCATTAAATAAATGCAGCCTTGTTGAGCATAAGAGACTTCTTTCAAAAACATTAAAAGACCCCAAAATTTTGAACGGTAATATAAGATATTAGAAACCACAGCCAAAGATTGATGCACTATTTCAAATGAGAAACTGATTGAAGAACGCCAGTTCCTCTAAAACACATTAATAAGATGGAATGTGTGAAGTTTGTTTGTTTGTATGTATGTAAAGCGTAAGAGGGAGTGATGAAAGTCATGCTCACAGCTCCAGGCCCAGGATATTCCACTGCACCCCTCCCTGTAGATGACTTCATCAACACTGGAAGATTAGACATCCACCAGCCTGCCAGCCAAACCTCAAGATTTCAAATTAGAGAGCCTAGCTCTCACTCTCAAACACACACACACACACACACACACACACACACACACAAGTCCTGTGATCTGCCAATCAGTCATAAGCAAAGACACAACCACTCGACCCAATACAAAAAAAAAGACAGAAACAACAGCAAGGACTAAACAAAAAGGTCAATAACCTTGATCTCGATGTGTAACCGCTCTGTCATGTGTCACTCACACAGAGTTAACATGCACTTTACACATGGCAGATCTCCACATGCGTGTGATGTTTACAGAGCATTCTTTATACAAGTGTGAGATCTCACAGGAATTTAACTGCTACGTTTGACTGGCGCTAGTGTATAATGCTAGATGAAGTCTGAACATATGATCTCAATTGAAATCTATGTTGCATACAAGAGAAACCCAAGATGAGCAAAACTGAGGGACAGCTCTTAAAGGGATAGTTCACCAAAAAATAAAAATTCATTTACTCAAATCATGTCGTTTTACCTTTTCTTCTGTGAGGATATTTTCAAAAATGTCTGTACAATGAAAGTCGGCAGGGTCCAATGTTGTTTTGACTTTTATTATGAGGACAAAAACTGTTAGATTGGTTTTTGGGTGAGTAACTCCTTTGTTGTGTCAGCCTTGGCTTCTGCAGATGCTGCTGACATAATATGGCTTTCAAATTTTGTTCCATTGCAATTGAGAGTCTTCATTTCCGACAGCGCCACTGGCACCCTAAAACTGCATTGCTCATTAGATATTTATGGCCCAAATCTGCAAACCCTGAAGCCTGACAGTGGCCAAAAGGTCCAGAGACCAGTGGAGCCAGATACAGTACACAAACTGGAGGGAATGTTTGCAAATATAGTGGTGTGCCGGCTGATCGTTATCAACCTTGCACAAATAAAGTAATTCAACAGACTGTTTGCTTTTTTCATTTTCATATGATTAGGTTTTTTCAGGGAGGAAATGGATTATTATTATTTTGGGCCAAATATTTAATGTTCCCATTATTCGAGCAAGTGCATAAACAAATGCGTCAGGAGCAATTCATCGTGCTTACAATAACATTCTGACATTTTCCCACAGTGTGGCCAGGGCTGCCAGTAGGGCCAAGGCTTCCTCTGAGAGCTGTCAGACCCTAAGACCACCACAGTGCAGAAAGGTAAAGACAGAGGGGACACTGTCAGGATTGAACAGTACTAGACTACTGATTTGTTTAAGTATCACAGAACATTAGTGTTTAATGCAGTAAAAATGGTTATGTGTGCATATCCTCAACTGGTGGAGCATGTGCTGCAATGCCAAGGCTTTCAATCGCATGGACATGGGACAAAAAGTCACACAAATTTACTTTTACTTCAGATAAAAGTGTCTGCCAAACGGTATTATTATATTTAATGAAAACCTAAACATTAAAATCCTTTAATTAACTGAAACTAAAATCAGATTTCATGTCTCTAAAATTAATTAAAATTAAAATGAACACAAATTAATTTTAGTTTTAGTTACAGCCCATCTGCTTGTAATAAAAATGAACATACCAATAAATATCAATAACACTAGTCACTAATTTAACAGTTAAATATATTTGAAATGATGCCAGTTGGCACATTAACTTTGGCAGCCCTAATAGACTACAACCTAAAATCTGAAAACAATTACTAAAAATCAAAAATACAAATTGAAAATAAAATAGAACTAAAAACTCTATTAAAGTTTTATTAAAATTTAAAACTAGAGCAACAATTGCTGCCAAATGGTATGATCATTTTTTAATTGAAGTTTTCCCAAATAGTAACACATGATGTGATAAGAATCAAGTGGAAGATTGTAAGTACTGTGTATTATTATATTAATTTTATTCAATTTTCTGCCAAATGTAGAATTAAACATGGCACTCTTCCCACTGGAAGCAGTTAAAAGAGCATAATATTGACAAAAGCCAAAGCACTTAACACAGGGAGGACATATGAAAGCACTTTTATCATAAGCAAATTCCTTAGCAGTTACATCCTCAATCACCAGGGACGCGAGACATGACGTAACCAGAGAACATGAGTCGAACATAAATCGTATGTGCTGATAGAAAACCTCCTCACATGCTGCACTTCATCACACAACAAGGTTCTCGAGACCCATCTGAAAACTTGTCTTATTAACAGAGTATGAAACATCTTTTGCTCCCTGCCATTTATCATATCCGAGGCTCTGAAACGGAAACGGCAATGCATCACAGAGAAACCGATCTGAGCCATTTTAGGAAACCATTAGTGAAATGAGCGATGGTGCAGATTGTGTCAAGGCCGTTTCCTCGTTCCAAACTAGCCGACTGCTATTTACAGAGTTCTTATAATTGTTCAGAGGCCAAACACCAGCCAACAGATACATATCGTGAAATAACCCAGTTGGGATCAAGTTCAGCCCAGTTCCTTGTAATTACAACGAGAGACAAAGGAGCACACGCAAAAGACAGGCAAACGTATATATACACGCGTTCGCAGGATGTCAGAAACGATGCACACACACACACATCCTAACTATACACACATGCAAGGCCTCATAAATCACTTTCTCTGGGGGGTCTGCATGGCCAAAAGCAATGTACGTTGTGCAACTGGTCCTGAGTAGAACCTGAATAATAGTTCACAGTCCCACAAACTCAGCTTGGGACATGCCGAATTGTTCCTAATGAAATCAAGTGGCGTATGGACATTTCTTCTCTTTGCTTTTCTCACCTTTGTCTAACCCGAGACCTTCATCCTCACTTAGCCAATTCGTGAGAACAAAACTAGCCTAGTTGACATCCCGGCACCAAACGGCCTCATCGGATTGGATTTTATTAGCCGTTCTTAACAGGAGATCTAAACAATAAAAGCTTTCAGTTTTTGCAGACCGCTGCACATACAACTGAACCATAAGTGTGGACATGTTACACATCGCAATGTCTTTAGAAGGTGAAGAACATTTGCAAATGTCATCTTGTGGTGGTGGATTTGTTGATTCACCAAGACAACACTGGATTCTTCTGTTTTCAATGAAGAGAGAGAAAATAAAGTGCATTAGTACATGAGTGTGTGTGAGATGTTCATCCATTCCTGCATTAAGCTCTCTAACCTCAGCTCCCTAAAGACTGTCCTCCTTAAAGCACCCCTAAAACAGAAACTCTACAGGAGAAACACTCCATTTTAAGTGCACCGAGAATTACTTGGGCTTTGTGATTGTTACATTTGCAAACCATGACCTTTTTTCCTCATATATATTGTACATGACAACCCACAATAAATGTCTTTATGGAAACAGAGGAAACTAGAAACAGACATTTAGAGTTAAGGAGATGAAGCTGTAATCAGAATAATTACAATTGTAACCTTTAGAACTGAAAACACATTTACACAGCGATTTAGTCACAATGAAATGGAAGTAAGGACAGATCTTTTTGCAGGGCGGGGACTTGGTTCAATCTGGTTGTTGATTGGACAGAGGCAGATTTGAATGCGAGCTTGCAGTATGATTGGACAGGGGTTAAGCTGAATAAATGATTGGAGAAATCCGGCATACATTACTAGAGAAAATTTTGTAGTTTCACTGGAAGATCAAGTTACGGCATTTTGATTAAAAATTATAACGTCAAAATCAATAACATTTTAGAGATTAATTGTAAATTTATACTGACTTTAAGGACAAATTTGTCCAAGAAGGAAATTCAGAAACATTATAAGGGCAGGATGTGGGCCATTCAAACACAACAACAATGAGTTGGAATGAGCAAATTTTCAAAAATGAGATTATTCTCATATTCTCAATTTTAAAAGCCTCCAAAATGATGTATGATTTGTTGGAATCCGACAAAAAATGACTGTCAGCAAAGTCAATTTAGAGACAAATTGAGTTAAAGTTTCTGAAGGTTCCAAAACAAAAACATTTAGCATCCATACCTGGTTATACCACCAAATCTGGCACAAACCAAGTCAAAACCCATAGTCTATCTATAGGGGCAAAACATATATTCAACATTTTTTCCATGATTCCACAATTTCTTGACATTAATGAAATAGACAGCCTATATTAAGACCTATTGTACCAAACAGATCTAATGTAATGTTACACATCAGATGTTTTAACAGTTAACCAAAAGTTCACTTCAGACATAATAGCTTTTTGCATGAATGAATTTCAAAATCCCATTTCATTGGTTTAGACTCACGCAAAGATAGAATGCTGCGCTTCACAACGATAGCAAACTTGTGCTGGAGAAAAGAAAAAAAACGCTGGCATTTTTTATGGTCAAAGGAAAGGTACTCCGCTCAGAAAATGTACAAATACTTTTAGATGTTTAATTGCGATTTGGAGCTTTGGGATTGCAAGACGAGGGCTTAAAGAACTAATTTTTGTGAAAACCTCAACCTTTTGCCTGTAACTCGAAATTAGCCCCCTGTGCATTCAGACTCATTTTGCCAGCACGGGTCACACTAAATATAGCGCATAATAGTTAAGGGCCAATTACTTTTTTGAAAAAGGCTTTGCAATGATCACAAACGAAGTAGCTATACAATTTATGAGACCATTGTTGTCAGATTATATCCTTACTATATTACATGTTTGAAATATGTTATTTGAACGTAATCTTGACCAATCATTTTTGATATTTTGGTTGTTCCTAATTCATTAATTGGATGAGCAACATTGAAGTTACTGCAATTGAATCAATATACTGAGTACACATCAGTTGAATGGTACATTAATGTGCCAAGTTACTTCGCTTGAAGTTGTGGCAAACACCAACCATTAACTGTGGTAAAATCAATCTACCGCAAAGTTACTTGTTATTTAAAGTATATTATCCTTCAAGATGCTCTTTAGTATGGGGCTACATAAACCCGCAGCCTACTTAAGTTGGGATGTTTACAAATCCTTTAGCCATGTTAAGTGGTAAATAACTCTTTCACTTTCTGCATACAAAAAGGAAGTTTCTCTGCTGAATGGAACTGAATGTGGTTTATTTACTGAAGCTTATTAATGCGTCTAAGCGATTAAGGAAATGAGTGTGTCACTGCAGACGCAATTACACAACGGCGGGTCCTTGTCTTCAATGGTTGATGCCTTGAGGATTTAGTTGAGTTGACATTGGCTCCTTCAAGGCTGAGACTGTGTACTATGCATGCCTCTGTGGCTCCAAGGTCTGACTCCTGCCTTAAATGCTCCCATGCACCACTGCCTAGAGACTCAGACGCCATAAGAGTGGTGCAGAAAGCACAGGCATACATGAGATGACACCTGACAGAATAGAATATTGAATCTAGCTCGAACCGTTTTGTGAGTGTGATGAAATATAATTGACAGTTAAACAACAAAACTACATGTTAGAAAAGCATAGAAAAAAAAGCTGTATTAATGTTAAAATATTGAGGTTGTAAAACTGACATGGAAGTTACTTTTAAAATAAGATTTTCAGTTCAAATATCTATTTTATGTGCGCTCAACAAAGAGTACAAGTACAATTCACAGCATGAAAACTTGGAGCTTGTGCTTGAAATCTTTGACAGTTCAGCTCTGCAACCCACTTTATGAGCAGCAGCATTCTTGTGTCCTTTGCGCAACAATTACAAATCATTCTCCATGTACAGTGTCAAGTGTCAAAAAACATAGTTGGCTATCAGCATGTGCAAAATTAGTCTACACCCCCCCCCTTCTCTTCAAGCAGGAAAACCACGGATTCATTGGCACTGAACCTTAATTGAAATAATGGCGGTAGTATATCTAAATGAGCAGACTACAGCCATGAGGGCCATTGTTTATGTCTGCGGTGCAGGGTAAATAGCCCGTCATTTATCGCAGCTCTTGTTTGTTATAAAATGCAGCTCTGCTGTTGATCATATCAGTGCAAACGGGGCCCATTCACTGCTGGTACTCCCAGTTAAAACTGCCCTCTAATGCTAATAAGTCACTGTTCTGCCTATGTGTGCTTATACTGTACTTCTGTTGTAGGTATATATTAAAGTGAATCCAATTGCTTGCCAAGTCACTTTTGCTTTGCTTTTACATATTCCTTGTGTTAATATTAATGTTGGCATTTGCTCAAAATCTGTATGAAATTACTGTTGTGGACACATGACTCAAAAGTTTATATCCTATTGGACGGATAGCTTTTTCTTTGAGAGAACAATGAAAAAAGTAGCATTTCTTGCTAATAAAAATGTTACTTCATTGCAGAATTTATTTTACATTCACACTTACCGTGAAGTTGTCCATTAGCACTGAACAATTCACAGGATTCAGGATCTAGTCATGATTAAAACTAAAACGATACAAAAAGTAATTATTAGATTAAGTGGAATCAAGTGAGAAAGTCACAACTACAAGATATTAAGTCACAATTACTATAAATAAAGTTGTAATTGTGAGGAAAAAAGTCAAAATTTAGAGATTGAGAGACTGCATATGACAAGTCAAACGCAAGAAATAAAGTCACAAATGTGATATAGTCACAGTTGTGAAATGTAAAGTCACAATTATTAATCAAAAACACAAGACGTGAGGCAAAAAAATTATGAGACACTTGTGAAATATAAAGTCAAGAAATAAAGATATAAAGTCTCAACGGAGAGGTTACTCACAATTGTGACAAATAGACACACAGAAAATGATGGCACAGCTGTAAGATATAGTCACAATTGTGAGAAAAAAGATAGTTGTGGTTAAGTTGCATTGTGAGATGTATAGTCACATTGATAAAAAAAACAGTTGGATTTGTGAGGAAAAAACTGTGAAATATAAAGTCACAATTACAAGTAGATCACGTGAGAAAAGAACAGTGAGAAAATCTAATCACAAAAATATGGTTGCAAATATAAGATTATAAGAATACGTAAGAATATAAGAAAGTCAACTGAGAGAAATAGTTACAATTACCGGAAATTAAGTCACAATTGTGAGATATAAATAACAGTTTTGTGTTATTTTAACTCTGAGGCAGAAACAGATTTCCACAGAGATAACATCATGGAATAAGATGATTTTCTTTAAAACTATCGTGCTTACAAAGACTTCAGTTGTTGTGGGAGACTTGTGGGAGGAAATGTGTCCACCTCACGCAAAAAACCCTGCTGAAAAAACAAAGAGCAGATGGGTCATTTACAGTAATGTTCATATTCATCTCCTCAACTCAAAAGATATTGATCTTAAATTCAATAATCAGCTTGTTAAGAAAATAATAATGGCATTGAGAAGTGTTCATTGGATGGACTATCCAATAAATCTAGGTAGAGAAGTTTTGAGAAGATCTGGAGAGTGGCTCTGTTGATAGAACTGTTCACTGGACCCCTATAAGCAAACAATGTTTAAGAGTGTTACCCAGATGTCAACCTCTTCTAATATGTGTGGACTTCTGACCCAAAGCGACCTTCTCTGCTGTGGAGAAGCTACAATGGCCCATCCACAAATTACTTATCTGGAAATCACAGCCTTACACAAAACGGACCGTTCCGAAACAGTGACAGAGAATAGAGACTGTCATTGTTTGTGTTCCATCTCTCCACCAGCTCAGCACTTCCTCTTCACGCTGAGAGCCGAAAAACACGGTGAGAGAGCAAACTAAGGTCTCCTGCCTCTCCCATTTGAGTGATGAATATTTTATTAGAATGAAAAGATGCTATGTTGCATCAGAGAGGGAGGAATGTAACGGGATGAAATGTCGTGGGAAACGCTGGGGAGGAGCCTACGAGTTCAGTGCCTCCCTGATGACTTTTGAGAAAAAAAAAATTGGAAAAGAAAAGCATTTCCTCTCTTATTCAACATGTGTCATCTCTCGAGGTAATGAAAACAACTTGAATAGAGTGATGGGGAGTGTTGATGGAGCCGGGAGCAATGGTGTGTTAGACCTTATTAACTGAGGTTCTCTCTTTCATTTCATCCCCTTCTGCATTCCCTAAACTCTCCATCTACACTGCATTCTCTCCAGGTATTGGTTTCAATAGATTTGTCTGCTCCCCTGCACACAGGGCAGGTCTACACCCCAGCCACAACCACTGAGATCTCCAGGACAGGCCGATTGAAACCATGTGAGATGAAGCAAGCTTTTCAAATGAGCTAAACGTGACGCTCACAATGACAAAATCTAAGGAAAATGTAGGTTCTCTGGTTCCCACCTTAACATAAACACAAAATATGCATAAATGAATACATTGAATATGGCGTTTGGATTTCTTGACACACGACCACACATAAAGAGTTCCGCAGTAAGTTTACTCCCACTATACGCAACATTGTGACAGTATCCAGGAGCTGAAATTAAATTTTGAAGGAGGGGAATTCTAAATTCAAAAAGAGTATTTCGGTGGTCTAGATTTCCTTCCCTGGTATCTGTTTGGATTGTTTCCCTGTGTTTTGACCTCTTCGCTGTTTTGTACTATGATTTTAGATTACCCCGAACAAACTGCAGTAGCATTTGGATTCTCAGCCTTTGCGTCTCTAAGCAGTTTGCAACAGCTGTTCTTTTAACTTTCCATTCATCAAAGAATCCTGAAAAAATGATGATGGTTCCCACAAAAATATTGAGCAACATAACTGTTTTCAATGTTGATCATAATAAGAAATGTTTCTTTAGCACCAAATCAACATATTAGAATAATTTTCTGAAGGATCATCTGACACTGAAGACTGGAGTAATGGCTTTTGAAAATTCACCTTTGCCATCAAAGGCATAAATTATATTAAAATAGACAACAGTTATTTTAAATTGTTATATTTCACAATTTTACTGTTGTTACTGTATTTGATCAAATAGATGCAGCCTTGGCGAGTGTAACAGACTAGGTAGTATATAGAAATGTATCTAAAACCTAAAGCCAAGACTGATGATTGTAACCCTGTGCGCATTGATAGACATTTAAAAGTCTCATCTTCTGTGTCGGTATCTTCTCACTACACTATGAATTACAGACTATGTGCATCAACTACAAGGTCCTCTTCCAACTGAAGCGACAATTGAGGAACAATTCAGTTTTTGCCTGAAACGGTATGCCGTTCCAGCTCACTATAACATCTGACAGTATCCCATTGTCTTTAATTTCCTGTGAAACTGCCCTCATATGACCTCTGACCTTGCTCAAAACTCACAGTATGACCGCAGTCTCTCTTTGCTACACCACAGGCTGAACACATGCACCATCTCTGGTTTTTATTGAGCAGGTTCCATTTGAAGTTCAATTTCAATGTATTAAAATACTAGACATCTTCCCTCTCTCAGCTGCACATCTAGTAGAGAAAATCTATCAAAGCTCCGGATGACATAAGAGATTCTCTGGCCACACCTGCTGACTATTTCCCAGGCATGTACACATTCTGTGAACATGTACTGTACACACTGACATAACGGCATTCACTGCACATCAGACCTAAAAGGATAAACACACACTGACAAGTCTTTTTTATTTGTTTTGTCACTCCAAAGCCATGGAGTTGGGTTTCATATTACTTCATATTTAATTTCAAATGACAGACCCTACAGATTGTTCTTAGTCTCAGAGCTTATAACATTGAGAGCGCTCCAGATTGACTAATGATTTAGCAAGCAGTGAGCTCAACTGTTCCATGACACAGGCCAATTCCCCCATCATGGCCACCTTCACACTCCAATTCAGAGATGCAAAGCTAAGCCTGGCTCTTAGACGTCAGCCTGAGAGACAGCTAGGACTGAACACTTTCACATTTAACCCTCTCACATCAGTGATGTTAGTATAGATATAAATACAGTTGACCAATTCTGGGTTTGGGAATTGGCAGCTTCAGTTTCAGGGGGATATTGTTTCCGCCAGCCACCCCAAACACTGCAGCGCACAGAAGGCAAGGTTTGAGGTCATATACTGTGCAATACAATCATCATATTGTGTAATCCACTCACATGAACAGCTCAAGATGTCTTACATTCCATGCTTTGAGGTGGTGATGTACTGGATAACCACAACTCTTATGTGGCTTACTTGTTACTGTTATTTAAAATGGACTACAGGGAAATGTGCTGTTGTATCAACAAATTTTCAAATTGGTCAGAGCAGATAAAAAGCCTCCTGCGGTTTGATGGGTTGCATTCAGTATAGTCTTATAAGTTGTATAAGAATGAATTCAAAGAAAATGAATTCAAAGAATTTCAACATAATATGCATTCTAGGAAATGAAGTGTTTGACCCTGGTCCACAAAAGTTAATTTATTATATGTGATGAAATTTCTAAACTACATACATCTATCTGTCTGTCTGTCTGTAAGGTCTACACCACATTTAAAATTTCATTCAAATGCAAGAACTGAATTGAAATTTAAGGTCCTATTTACACCTAGTATTTTGGTAATAGACAGGTAGACAAGGCAGACACTTACCGATAACACCTGGTATTTTAATCTGTCTCTTTTGTCCATTTTCGACCTCTTCTGTCCTGATTTCTTCGAGGAGAGGGTCTATGGGGTTTTTCAGATCTTTTGATTTAATGGACAAAATGAACTTGCACAATTTGCGTACATAGATGACGGAAAAACATACAGAGAACATCAGCTTTCATTTCTGCTCCGCAAGACCACACCGAACGTGGTGAGTGCGTGTTAGAATTCGGGAATGGTGAAAAAACATTGTGCTTGGTATGTTTTCCATCTTCAAACCAAACTTGGGTCTTCAGCCGACAAATTTTAAATCCTGTCTGGCTAGAGTGCTTTCCATAATGTTTACACATTAAGTCAGTAGGCAGAGAGTAGGAAGTCTTTTGTGGCTGTTCGAACACATTCAACCACATGAGCGTTTACACTACGAAAGCAATCCTGACAAATTTTTCGTATTCGAAAAAAAGTGGTCAAAAGTGGACAAACAAAACATTTATTTAGACCCCGTTTACACCTGTAATTAGCATCGTCCATTTGTGTTCCGATCGACCAAAACACATCTTAATACAAGGTGAAAACAGGGCGTCAAAAAAAATTCTCAATGGTGAATGGTGTACCGCCCTGTTAGAGAGGTTCAAGAACTCATTGTTTGCATAAAGTGATCAAAAAAAAAAAAAAAAAAAAAAAAAAAAGCAGGAACTATAATATATGTTTAGAGAGGAAATAAACACTTCAAGACACGAATTAGCCTTCAGAAACTTCCGACAAAGTGTTTATTTTCAAAGAGTGAGTGTTACTGTCTTTCCAGGACATTACATTGTTGCTGTTACTGAAATCCTCCAGCCTTCTGACACATTTGTGGCTTTATGTTGCATAGGGGGCACTCATGAGCACCCTTTTGAAACCTAAAATGGCTAATTGGACACCCTACAGCACGTGTGTCAAAGCCTGCTCCTGGAGGGCTACTGTCCAGCAGAGTGTAGCTCCAGCTCCAAAACACCTGCCTGGAAGTTTTAGCAGGTTCAGGTGTGTTTAACTAGGGTTGGAGCTAAACTCCACTGGATAGTGGTCCTTCCAGAACTGAGTTTGATGCCCATGCCCTATGGTCTCCTTGAAACAACTTAAAAAAAAAAAAAAAAAGTCCTCAGACTGCTGAGTGTGACGCAGATAGAAGATCATCTCTGAAATAATAGGGTTAGGAGATGGTGGAAGGGAAAGGAGGGTGTTTATTATTGTTGATGATAAAAAAAAAGTTCTTCTGTGTAAACAGCATGATTGGAAGTCTGCAATTACAGACTGCAGATAGGAAAAGCTGGAAGAGATAAAAGTGGCAGGATTCGAGTGGTTCAAATCCCCACAGACTAGTCTGAATGCACCTCCACACGCAGAGCACACGCACGACACAAACATCTTCCTCACTGACCTGAACTGGCACTAAACCACTGTCCACATGATTTGAGGAATTATTTGTCCCAACAAAGCAATAAAATTGCCCAAAGGGGAGTTTCAAATATGCTGATAGATTGTATTTGTGGTAAACTAATAGTACAATTACATTTATTTTTCAATAGGGAATATTCAGTTCATATGTGAACATCTAAATCAACATAATGTCGTATGAAACTGAGGTTTGCAGACATGAACCCTTTCTTTTAATTCTACTCCAAACTCAAATGTCTAACTCAACATCTAAAACCTCCTAATGCTTGCCAGCACTGCTCTGGAATGGCTATTAAAATCTGTGCAGGAGTTTGGAAGAACTCACATGCTGTTTTTTCAAATATGTATTCATTACCCAGAGGTGAACAATTCAGTGTTTACTTCATCACTTGTTTGTCCTGACCAACCAAAACACAAGCATTTGAAAACAGAAACAATTAAAAGGAAGTTGCTGTATTTTTTTGCACGTCCCTAAAAGAAAGATATTTAAAAAAGCTGGGGGATGGTGTACAGAGAGCGAGTTTCTCTTGGCGCTCTGCCTTGTTCTGCAACATCTCTCTACCTCTCTGCATCTTGGATTTGACCCTTTTCCTCCAAGTCAAAAGAAACATTCGAAACATTCGGTGCCATTGAAAGATGACCCTCTCCACTGAAGCACAAACTCAATTGATAGTAAAACCCGTCACCAACCAGCTGGCAGGGTATCAGAGAGCAAAACGCTGTGAAATTTGAATATCTTGTGAATGAATCAGCTCAGGAATCCAAAGCGTATCCATCCTAAAAAGACTATTATGCCTATACAGCGATTGCTCTTCCTGATTCAGTGTCTGTACACACCATTAGTGGATAAATGGCATTACAGCATCAATACGTAGTGTTGGGATGGAAGAACCACCTGCGGTCAGTAACAGTGGAGTGGATAAGGTCTGGATGGTAATACAATTGTGGTAAAAATGAAGAAAGAACACTCATCCACCCGAAGCCAGCTGCTGCGCTCAAGTCAGAAAACAGAACAACACCTGTTGTTGAACTTCTATGGCCAGAGGAAATATTCACTGAACATTACATGTACAACATTTAGCTTAGTACGGTTAGGAAATGTGTTTCAGTAGCAGAGATGAACTCATAAAGCCTTTTAAACTCTAATTCAATTAATGAATTTGAATTGAATTGATATTACGGTAGCAAATTTGAGTTGTAATTCAAATTTTAATTGTAGAATGAAAAATTCAGTGAATAACAGTCATTTTTAGAGATGTAATTGTGTTCATATTTTTTACATAATTTATTTGTAGGTAAATCATTTTATTTTTTCATTAAATTAGAAAGAAAAAGAGTCATTTTTCATTAGAAAATATAAGTTTGTTTAGCCATACTTCCTGTGAATCCTTGTTTTAAAGTAAAAACAAATTCAGGATATCCCCATTTAAGTAGACAGCCCTTACAAAAAAGTTCATTTTATGAAATATGTTTAAGTAATATTCAAATAGATTTTTAAGTATACTTTATGTAATAAGTAAACTAGTATCAATGTACTATTAGTAAACTAGTGAGTGTACTATTTCAGTTCTGCTTGGGGCTAAATTGGCCCAATTGAAGTATTCGCTTAAGTGTACTATAAGTGTAACAGTCGTAAACTTTAAGTGTACAACTAGTTCACAGCGGTTTCTCATTTGTACTGCATCTATACTAAAAGTAAACTTATAAGTATACTAGTAGTACATTTTTTAAAAAGTACACTTTGAAGTATACTCTCAGTAAACTACTAGTTTAGTGCAAGTATACACTTAGTTTACTTTTTATATATTATTTTTGCACTTAAAGTATACTAATATGTTCCTATTTAGGTATTTTTTATACTTGGAAAAAAACTGTACTTTAACTCTTTCCATTTTAAAAATATTTTATTATAGCTTCATGAATACTTTTTTTATCAACACTTAAAAGTTTCATTTAAAAAAAGACAGCACAGAAAATTACATTTTTGTCAAAGACTACATCCAGGTGGGATTCAGAACGATGGTCAAAACACAGTAGATGGAGTTCATCAGCACTCCCCAAAGCTTCACAGTCCCACAGCTTGTCCTGGGTCAACATTTCATTCAGTGATGTTAGGCAGTTTTGATCATAGACATCATAAAGTACATAGACGCCCCATTGGTTGCTTTGGACCTTTGCTGCGATACGTCAACACGTCCGCCATATTGCTGAGGGCAAGACTGCACTGTAAACAAATGCATGTAAACTGGCGAGCTGCGGTTTTTCTGGATAAAAACGAAAATAACGTTTACATTTATCAACCGATTTCAGTAGTTTATGATGTACGTGGTGTACCAAAAGTTCCATCTCTGGTTACTTAAAATCTCGATTGTAGACTTTAAAAAAAATATTTATTTTAATAGTCAAAGCTCAGACTTGTCCTGTATTTGACTGCTTTATTCTTGGATAAGAATCGTGAAGACGCCCATAATGAGATCATTTAAATTTTCACAATAAATGAAAAAAATATTTATTGTGGGAAAGGCATTTTCTGTCTTTTAACCCATTTTAGCTTTTCTTGTGTTTAGAATTGACCACCATTGTGAAAATGAAGCAAATCGTCAAATACAAATCAAACACTCTGGAAAAACCTACTCCCTTCTTATAACTACTTCCCAATGTCTCATCAACTCTTTGTCTCTGGGAAACCTTCAATGTGTGAGAAAATTAAGCTAGCCAACTAACTAACGTTACAGTAATTGACAATGTCAGTCACCTAACCGAAACGAGTGCTTGTCTTAAAAAGTCGATTTTAAGAAAATAAAGATGCATATTTAAATTTCAGGAATTTAGTTTATAAAATAAGTTAAAATACGCTAGAACTATAATATTAATCAAGTAAACTCAACTTTCACAGCTAATTAGCGACATTGCTAGCTATTTTCTAACTGACTCCGGTGGCCAACTATTAACATAATTATATAATGACCAAATACAACCAGAATGTTCAGCCTTACCTGTGAAATGTTATTCCCCGAGACCTGTATTCAATTGTGCGGTGATTTGTACAGCCCCAAGCAGCACACGAAACAACCATTTCTCTCAATTCCAGTTATGAACGCTATGGGAACGTTGCCCTGCACAATATGGCGGCGCCGTTGACGTACGAGCAAGAGGCCAATGGGAAGTCTATGTATTTTATTATGTCTAAGCTTTTGATTTACCTGATGTTTAATGTTTAACATTTGCGTGAGCAGCTTCTTCTTCTCCTGTGTTTTGATCCGCAGATTCTGTACAATTTCAGAAGATGCGTCATAGCGCCCCCTAAATAACAACACTGATAGCCTGAAAATTCAGTCAATGACGGGGAAAGAGTTTAGTAGATAAATTCCTATGTACACTATAAGTGGACTAGCCTACATAAAAATTCAGATACTCAGAATTAGGAACATATCTGTTTTCTTTATAAAACAATATTTTTTATAAAACAGTATGTAAAACTATGTTTGAAGTATTTAATAGGCTATTCAATCAAAAGATTAAACACAACAAGCCAAGTATACTTACTGTAGAATATTTAATTATACTTTTAAGTATATCTCAATCAAAATATTGACAAGTATAGGCCAAATACACTTAGACTTTTCTGTCAGTATAAGTATACTTAAGTGCAATTTTAAGTACATTTCTGCGAACTATAAATAGTAGACTGAAAGTATACTTTCTTATTTTTAGTTTAAAAGAATTATACAAATAGCACACTTGAATGAGAGAGTGAACAGACTTTCCTTGAAAGGGCTTTTCGAGTTAAAAATGAAATTTAAAAAGAAATTTAAATTTATTTTCACTCTCATTACATGCAAATTGAATTTCTGCATCATGTTTACAACCTCAATTCAAATGCAAATTCATAAACTGAATAGGAATTTAAAAAAAGAAAGAATTGAGCATGTAGAATTTTGTCGAAAACTATTTTGGGTTCTCATCATGATACCTCATCTAATCTATGGGCCAAGACAATGACGGCTAAAGGAGGAAGTACAAGAAATTGTTCATGCCTGAAAGCAGCAATTACTCATTCTTGACTCACTCGTTATCGTTTTCTTTATCTTTACCTCGCTCCCTCTTTTTCTCCCTTTACTCTGGTGTGACTCCAGCCAGCAAGGATCTCCTGAGAGTAACTCCATCTTGCCCACAATACCCCCAGCTCCAGCTCACAGCCAGACCGGAACTGCAGGGCATCCGTCTGCCAGCTAATGGCCTCTAATTTAGTCCTAATAGAGAATGCAATGAAAAGGCAGGAGAAGAGGAGGAGGAGAGAAAAAAAAAATAAACACATGCAATAGGAAGGGGAAAAGGGCAATTTCAGTTGAAAAATATTAATGCAATCAAGGCAAATTAGTGGGTTTGGGATAACATTCCTATGGTGCAGACTGTTTACGTTCTGGGGGAGCGGTGGAAAGTGTGGTGGGTTGATGCAGAGGGGAGTCTTGTCTATCACATGCGTAACAACCCACAAGCAACATGTAAACATGCGCTTGTACACACATACCCATGCGGATGCCATTGAGGTGTCGTACACCCTCAACACCCCCCGACTGTCATCTCTGATGAGGATTTAAATGATTCACAAACACAAACATGTCCTGCACAAATTATATTAGTGTATTGAATACATGTGTGAAATGTAAGAGGGTGTTACACAATTCGAAGCCAATCTAAAGACTGAATGAAGGACACTGAGGAAAGAGAACAGAGGATAAAGACAGAACATTAGAGGTTGGATGGGAGGATGTTTTGAAAATTGTTCTTTTTTTGCAAGAATAAAGATCAAACTGCTAGTAAGGGAAAAGATTGAGGGAAAGGATGTATAGAGAGTTGTGATAGGAAGTGAAGAGGATTTGTAGCTGTCATTGATTTGATAGACTGTGTTGATGTCCTGTTTTCTTATGGGGGCAGTGTCTCTTCTGTTTTCCTCCTTGTTAGACACGCTTGAGTGAAAGGAGGCTGACCCTGGGGAGAGAGAGAGAAAATGAGAGAAAGAGGGAGAACCCATGCTGAGCTCTACTACTGAATACACACTACGCTGGGATACAGCATGGAAACTCATTAGGGGCTCTAAGTACACACACACACACACACATGTTGTGTTTTTGTGTTTTGTGGGGACTTTCCATAGTCCTAATGGTTTTTATACTGTACAAACTGTACATTCTGTCCCCTACACTACCCCTACCCCTAAACCTACCCATCACAGAAAATGTTCTGCTATTTTATATTTTCAAACAAGATAATTCTGTATAATTTATAAGCTTGTTTCCTTGTGGGGACCAACAAAAGGTCCCCACAATGTCAAGATTTACTGGTTTTACAGGACATTTGGTCCTCACAATGTAAGGAATACAAGTACACACACACACACACACAAGCTATTCCATGAGAAGGAGTACCATTTGTGTTCACATTTTATGAAGTGGACTAAATACAAAATTCTATTGAATTGAATTAAATTAAATTAATATGAATTTATACTGAGGTATAATATGTACTACAATAATGTATTTTGAGACATTTTCTTTATGAAATCTAACAAATATTAGGATGCTATTAGGCTATAAGGAACTATCCAGACTAAGAATAATAATAAGATGATTAATGACCACAATCAATCAGAACATCTTTTTGCAATGACGTATATGCCAATGACTGATTTTTTTTTCTTTTTTTAAAAGTAAAAAAAAAAAAAAAAAATCTTTTACTCTTCAGCCTAAAAGTATAGTTGACTTTAATTTTAAAGGGTCGGTTCATCCCAAAATGAAAATTCTGTCATTAATTACTCACCCTCATGCCGTTCCACACCTGTAAGACTTTCGTTCATCTTTGGAACACAAATGAAGATATTTTTGATGACAGAATGCTTTCAGATTTCCTTCCATAGACTGCCTTTGCAACAGACACTTTGATGGCAGTCTAGGGAATCTGAAAGCATTCTGTCATCAAAAATATCTTCATTTGTGTTGCGAAGATGAATGAGTAATTAATTACAGAATTTTCATTTTGGGGTGAACTAACCCTTTTAATGGCATAATAAAGACTTGATTTGAGTTTCCAGGAGTACTTAACATTGATACATTGACTTCATTCAACCATAACATGTCCACTCCATAACAAAAACTTCCATCACACTGTTTACTCCTAAATGGTTAAAATAGAAGGCCATAAACTTGATAAAGGAAAAAGCAGCAGGCATTGTAGTTTGAAATGATATATTATTCATAATTTAGCTTTAGATGACATTGACTGTTTATGTTTAAAATACATAAATTTACTTAAAGCGTAAACTCTATGAAAGTCTGTTTCATAGAGCGACTCACATTCACAATATTCTTGACCTTTTTTAATATACAGTAGATAGGTATGCCAATTTGGATGTGGGGATTGAGTCTCCATCCATGTATTTGCACAATAACACCCTATACCCATGTGTTTGAAAGCTACTTCTTTGGCTGGCTAGCATGCACAGTAACAGACATTTTAACATTCTCCCTCAGGTGACTATGTAACAGGTCCTCTATGCATCTGTCAAGGCTGTGAGCTGATTTACTGATGTACGTTTGCTGTGGCTAACGTTTGAAACTGCAGTCCTATGTCGAGCAAGGAGACTCAGAGGTGTTGAGACAGTCTGGCACGGTGGAAAAGGTGGTCAGACATGCGTGAAACGATGCTCAGGAGAGTCCGGCGCGCAAACATGACCGCTTACAGACTCGGAACCTCACAGCTGGGGCTGTATCCCACTCACTCTGCTCAAATGCACTGCAGTATACTACAAAGAATTATATTTCAAAAGGATATTTATGTTCACTCTTGAGAAACACTGCCGAGATCTCACTTTTTGATATTCTGATGTGAAAAGTAGTAAAAAAAAAATATCTAACAAAAAATTCCAAAAGAAAAATCACAGTGCTAAAACTGTGCAATGCATTACAAAATTCTGTGCATAATTTTGTAGATAAAAATTGCATATATTTATTAAAGCCTATTTGTGAAAACGGCTTAATATTTTGGGCACTTAAGGGAAAAAAAAGACACCATGCTGAAATGAAAGTCATAGAGTTCCCACTAGTGGTGAAATTCAGTACGGTACAAAGGACAAGGGAGGAATTTTAAATTTATTTCTTCTTGCCAAAATCTTGGCTGTATTAAGGAGAAATATCCAGCATGGACTCAATGTTGCACAATGTTCTGTGTCTATCAATAGGTATATCTGAGGGCCATATAAACGAAAATGATGTAATGTAATAGAGTCACATAAAAATACAAGGGTCATTCATTGTCTGTGAATAATGACCAGGATGGCTGTGGCTGGTTTAGGTGAAATTGAAGACAGATGTTCTTGTGAAAACATTTCTTGGGTGGTGTAATTTAGGTCACCCTAGACGAAGGTGGGGTGGGGTGCGGGGTCAGTAAAAACAAAAGTCACAGTGAGCATGATCATGCTGTATACTTTCCAGCACCTTGCTGCTCCTGAAGCTTTATAACATAACGAATAAATCTATTACCCAACGGTTTAGCCAGAATGCTTATGAAACTGCCTATAACAGACACTTTTGGGTTCAAATGCCTGTAACAAAACAGTGAAAACCCACACAGGGACACACTAAGCATATGTTCCTGGTGACCTACGTTAACATACTATAATGAAAGTATGTCACTGATAATGACAACAACAATCCATCTGGTTAATCTGTCCAATTATCTAATTAGCATCTGTCCCTGCTTTGCTGGTAAGCAGTCCTGCCTGATCTCTCCTGAGAATCAATAAATGTGTTAAACATCACATTAAACGTACATTTCAACACCTACTCATCTGGAACTTATAATAGTGCTGTTCTCAGAAATGACCCCACATGCACTTAAGCATAATTTATTTACATTGCACCTAAAGAACCTCACCCTGTATAATATATCACACAAGCTATAACAAGGTTTTGTATAATTAACACAGTGGTCCAATTAAATTGCTGTCCAATTAAAATACTGTCTACATGAATAATAAAATATAATATAAAATATAATATAACATCATATAATATCATTATACTTTAAATATTGATTTGTGTTGAATTGTTTGAGTATATATTTTACCTGAATATTATCATTTAAGCTGAAAAAAAAAAAAAAACATTTGTGGCCTAGTAAACACTGCAAAAACTTTACAGTAATAATAAAACTTAAGTCATCAGGTCATTTTCAATACAAATCGAGACATAAGGCAAAGACAGAGAAAGCAAGTCTGCGGTGTGATATGAAAGCCATGAAAGTAACTTGCTGAATGCCACAGCACATCAATAAGAATCAAGTCTTTCAAAGAATCACGGAATATAATATAATATAATATAATATATTTATTAGATAATTTATTGAACATTACATGTTCAATTTAATAATATTTTATGAGATATATTATGAAAAATGAATTCTGATAATATATAAATATATAATTCTGATCCACACTATATGAATAAGCGTAGATCAGAAATTTAGAGGAAACTTTGTCTTTGCATTTCCACTATTAACCACAAGAGGACGGCATTTACATACAATTGATGAGAGAAGCTTTCATATTGGCTTGTTAATAGAACTTATCATGAACTTGCTAAAAACACATTAAACAGGTTAACAACCATTGACCAGTAACAGAAATTCATATATAATTATGAACAAAACAGCTTACGTGCTTACTACTTTACTTAAGTCATCAAATGACCACTTCACAAGTTCTGATCCTTCCCATGCCTCATGGAGGCAAATAGTCATAAAGTGCTTCTACACATACAAACACCCTAAATAAATAAATCCTGCTGTGTTTACAAGAATAATTTCTGTGATCATTTATTTCCCTCTGATGAAGCCTTCTGCTTTGTAGATTTGTTCTCTTAAAGTAAGTGGCTGTTGTTCAACAGCTTTCAGACAATGAAACATGACACTCTTGAGGTCTCATGATAGTCTGCAGAGTGCATTTTGTTTGGCACATAAAAGAAGGACATCAAATGGAATACGCAAAGAGAAAGAACGCAGCCTGTTTGCTGCACACCGCATATCAGTACTCATTAGAGGACCCATATACGTGATGCCACACATGCAAATGAAATCATGTATATAGCTCTATGAATAAAAGTATCATGTTTTCGGCGCTCTCCAACTGCAATACAAAAGTATGCTTTTACATTTACTTACTACACATGGTTTGGCCTTCCATACCTAAAGTCACTCTAAAACATGCAAGGTGAAGCTTATTGCTCTTCATAATAGATTTAGCATGGGCAGAAACAGTTCAACTCTCACATTTTCAAAGATCATCTAATCCATTACAACACACAATGTACAATGTACACAGACACCCAATTGTCACTAATTGAACATATTAAATTGAAAGTCCTTGAAGATTTGGTTTAAATAGATCCAGATAGTAGATGCAACTACCATTGCTAGCTATACAACTGATTCTGCAAGACCTCAGAACTCATAAAAAGGCCTTTTTCCTGAAACATTACACATGAAACTCAACACGCTACATGTTCGCATGCTGTGGCTTTCAGAGAGCAGTCCAGAGAGACCTACATGGAGCGCATATTCTCTTGAAGCAAGCCAAACCTCCTGCTATTTGTTACTCCCTACACTATTCCATCTGGCTTACCTCAGTCTAGCACAACTTGCATCTAAAACCAATTTCATTTGTTTGAAGGAATCAACTTTTTTTAGGTCCAAATCTTAAACTATACTATCTGCAGTGTATCTACTATTGAGAAATATAAAAGTCAGTCCGCTTCCCGCATCTAGGCTTCAGAGCAGTTCCCACACCTTGGCTACTGGAATTCCCAAACAGCATCTAACGTAAATGTCACATTCTGAAAGTTCCGGAGAAGCCTGGCACAAAGCAGCAGAGCAATGCAATGCAGCAACGCACTTGATTGAAAGGCTTCCGAGAATTCTCTGGCTGTGCAAAGCCCCGTACAGGAGATTCATAATGGATTTAACAGGACAGGTACACAAAGCTCTTGTGGCCACAGACCGGAGCTGTGCAGAGTTCACTGTTGACATCTGGAATGTCTTTCCTCCCTTGCTTTTCCTTTTGATTGAGGAGTGAGTCACATCAACAATCGCTTGTTTTTGTGGCTTCAATAGTATTTTGACTGAATATTCTCTCTGATAAATGCAAAAAATGGCACCAAGGGATTGTCAAATGTTAACACAACAGATTGACAATCAGAAATAGACAGAAGACCAGCTTTACGATATTTTTGAAGTGGAGAAAAGACTTTTATCCAAGCACCATAATGCCAGAAATGATGAAACTTGTTATAGCGACCTATGAACTGGTCAAACCATACACACACACACACACACACACACACACACACAAATGTGAAACCACAACAGTTATCCTTCTATAAACATTATTCTTTTACCTCACTGAGTGACTGTTTAAATAAAAAGTCTGACTTTGTCCATCATGGACAAAGTACATCAAATGCTAAGCAGAACCTCTGGAAACCATCCTCGTATGACTAAGGCAATTATCGGGAACTTGCAGATGTTCCCTATTGACTCCCATAACAGAGACATTAAAGACCGTGAAAAACAAATTATGAGTAATGCGCTTTTCAAAGAGACACGTTTTAAATTAAATCAACCAATTTACCAAAAAAGGAACTTAAGGTCTGAAAACACATGCTGCTCGGAAATCAGGTGTTTGTCTATAAGAATAGCATGTAGATTTGTCTCTACAAAAATGTGTGCAAATTTATAAGCAAGAGTGTGAACACAAAAGAGTATAAAAATAGGACTGAGAGCTAAGTTTAGGGTGTTTGTTCACATGTGTGCGAATGTGTGAGTGTGCATGTCATGTAAACTGGAGCACGCCTGGTCTTATAGGAGGTGTTTTCCACGGCTGTTCCCTTTTGGCTTGTTGAGTATGTGGAGGCTTGATCCTGAGAACTCTCTGGAGAGCAGTTTGGACCTCGTTTTCAAAGCCCTGTGCTGCACAGCAGGAAGTCCTGCCCTTGGATGTTTGGGACAGGACAGGATCCACAGGAAGGTATTCCATGAACATGAAGGAGTCTCGGCTCTTCCCAGAAAACTCTGAGACATCTCCTTGAGAACAGTGAAGTTGGAGTGATGCTAACAGAGAACAATGCCGGTTTGAGACAGCATTACTCTGTTAATAAATCTAGTAAGTTTCCTACTTAGGCAGCATTTTAAGGCACCACAGACACACTCTCCAAGTCTGTTCCAAAAGTACATCTTAATTATGCCAATATATCAGTTTAAGCCAAATTCCTCTTCTTTTATGTTTTATGGCAGTTGGTATGGACCTTTGGCTATGTTCAGACTGCAGGTAAATGTGCAAAAAAAAATGTTTTTTTTTTTTTTTGCTCATGTGCGAATGGCAGTCTGAATGGCACAAACCACATGGAATCTGATCTTTTCAATTCTGATTGGAGCCTCTTCCATATGTGGTCCTAAATCCAACACAAGTCAGATGTTTTGCAACACGACCTCAGTCTGAACAGTCATATCGGAATTCATACGACTATTACGTCACTCAGTCCAGAGCTACATTTGTCACAATTATACGCTCATGGAAGTCACTTCAAAGATTTTACACACCCGAAATTATCAAGTCAGTTGCGAAAGGTAGTCAGTGGAGGGACGTGTTAGTATTACAGTAACAGCTCTAAATACAAGCAAAATATGAGGGCTCATATCATAAATACTTAAAACATTTAAAACAAAAATGTGAACAGCTATGCAAAAAAAAAAAAAAAATCGGATTTGAGCAAAAAATACAGCCTGTTAGGTTAGACGAAATGGAATTTAATGCAGATGAGAACAAAGCTGCATTTACACTAGCAAAATTTTTTTCGTTTTAAATCATATACATATCTGATATGCCCTTTGAATTCTAAGCCACCACAACGCAAGCTTGACACATTTGTTTAATGAGGCCGGCCAGTCTCGCACTCCCTGCGGTTTGGGTCCTGCATCCACTGAGGCGGCACAGCGTCTCAGAACTTGGGGCTCACAGATGGAGCTAGCAGAGGGTTTTGAGACTGCTTTGGTACTTTCTCAGTCCTTATCCGCCAGCTCTGATGTTCTTACTCCCCGTACAGAAGCTCTCCTACCCAGTGGCTTCTTCCACTCGGGGTGAGAGGCCAATGCTTGAGCAATCTGCTTCCGAGTAAGCATCGATGTGGGTGATTTTGAAGAGAGCTCGCCACTTCATGCCCCCGCGTATGAGGAGCTTGTTGAGATTGTGGCTCGTGTGGTGGCCAGACTCAACATCAACTGACCATGTGAAAGGCAGGAAGCTCATGTAAAAAGCAAGTTGCACAAGCGCTTCCTGCAGCACAGGTCATAGACTCAACCCCGGGGCTTGCAAGAGAGAACGACTATGGGATGATGCCACGGGTGGAAGAGGCTTTGGCCAGCTACCTCTCCCCAGACGCTGCGTCATCCCTGAAAACCCAGGAGCTGTCCACCAAACTGTCCACCATACCAGGACGACCTCCTTTAAGATCTTGTTGACAGTGAGGGCACCTGATGACATCATTGAACTGCATAGGGCTGCCGACTTGTCTCTCCATGTTACCAAGGAGATGGCCCATGCCATCAGCTGCTCCATGGCAGCTCTACCAGCACTTATAGTTAAATCTATCTGGCATCAAAGAGAATGTTTTTGCCACTTGGTGTAGACAGTGTGTCTTGAACTCAGTTAACTGCCCGGTGGCTTCAGTGCTGGAGTTCCTCCAGGATTGCTTCTCTGCTGGTCTTACCCTGTCCAAATTTAAGGGATATGTGGCTGCCATTGTGGCTTTCCATGCTCCTTTAAGTGATGTGCTTCTGGGGAAGGACCAGCTGGTCGTACGGTTCCTCCGTGGTCCATGGAGGGTGAGGGCCGCGACTTGCTCTAGAGTACTGACCAGGGATCTGGCTGTGGTTGTCCCTGGCCCCCTTTGAACCGCTGGAGTTGGCATCAGCGAAGAACCTGATGCTCAAGTTGGCTTTTCTCCTGGCAATTTATATCTCTCAAGACAGTGGGGGACTTCCAGGCTCTTTCTATCTCTCCTTCGTCCCTGGTGCCTAAGATCCCTTCCAACATGGCATGGTCTATGGTTCTGCAATCTTTCCATCCTTTACCACATGTGTTGGAAGAGCATTGAATATTTACATGCACAAGTCTTCTCAGTGGAGGAAATCAGACCAGTTGGTTGGTGTGCTTTAGGTCTCCCAGTAAGGGGCTCCCTGCTTCTATACAAACATTCAGTAATTGGATCATTCAGGCTATTGCCTCTGCCTCCCAGGTTCATGATTTGCCTATACCTTTGGCCTTGAGGGCTCATTCTACTACAGGAACGGTGTCTTCTAGAGTTCTCTTCCCAGGGGTTCCCCTTCAGGAGATCTGTGAAAAACATTCCCCGTGGAAAGAGCTCTGGAACTGGACAGAGCTTTTCTCCTTGATGCCAGAAAGATTTAACTATAAGTGTCTCTCCGTTGCTAGCAGAGCTGCCATGGAGCGGCTGATGGCGTGGGCCAGAGACAAGTCGGCAGCCCTATGCAGTTCAGTGATGTCATCAGGTGTCAGTCCCTCGCCATCATCAAGATCTTAAAGGAGGTCATCCTGGTATGGTCTACAGTCTACAATCTAGAGTTCTCTTCTCAGAGGTTCCCCTTCAGGAGATCTGTGATGCGGCTGTCTGGGCTACCCCACATATCTTTATCAGATTCTACAGCACCTTCCTTCTACAGTGGGCGCACAGGAGCGGTGGGTGCTCTCGTCCTAAGTTGTGCCTGAATGAGTGATTTTTTTTGCTCCATCTCTCTGCAGCTTTCTCATCTACAGAAAGGAAAAAAATCAACCAAAAGATTGTTTAAAAAAACCCTGCTTGTATTAGTACATTACAGTTATACCAGCAGTAGATTAATATTTGTCCTAAAACTCCTAAAGAGCTGTATTCACAACATGGTCATGTCCACTGTTTTAGAATGCGCCATGCCGAGTCACTGCAAAAGAGACCGTCAAACACGTCAAAGCTTTATGATTCGTAAAGCTTCGAAGCAGTGTTTTGAAATTAGCCATTACTAGATATATTTTTGTTTTGGCACACAAAAAGTATTCTAATCGCTTTATAAAATTAATGTTGAACCACTGTACCCACCTGAACTGTTTTAAATTTGTTTTAATACCCTTCTGAGCATCTGAAAGTGTTGATTGCGTAGCTGGCATTTTTATTTTTGGGTAAACCAACACTTTAGTACTTCTTTACGATTTAATCGAGTAAAAGTAAAAAAGTACTTGATTTTAATCTTCTTAAGAACATAAAAAAGGATTATAGTTTTGTATTTATATAATTTGAAAGTGCTACAGCTTCATGGAAGATGCATGGACAATTATTTGCGTTATTTTGACGGCTAGTTAAAACCTACCCTAAAACCACATTCAAGCATTACATACAATGGACTTAAACATAAGGTCATCCTTTTACAGCAGATTTAGTTAACAAACAAATGGCGATCGTGACCTTAATATAATTCTCATTTACAATAAAAATCCAAAAACTGGGCATTATAACTTACTTTTCGTGCCATCAGTTCACTCAAGCTCCAAGATCCAGGATCCAATTCTGGCTTATTTTGAATCAGACTTGTGGATTCAGCGAATTGTTAAGTGGAGACTCACTCTGAATTTGAATCAATGAGTTTTCTCGAGAATAGATGAAATTGGATTGGTGCAATTCGCGAATGAATCATTTAATGTGATTTGCGAATCGATTTAACATGTTGATTGAAAAGAATTAGCTCGTTCACGAATCAGACACTGCTATCGCCTCTCGGGGAATGCGGCGATTTCTTCAGTTCAAATTAAAGAGGAAAGACATGTTTTTTTTAATATTATGCTTTGGAATGTATGGAAATATGTAAAGGTTTTCAAAAAAAAAAAAAAGATACTGGAAAACATTTATATTTCATAAAGCAAAATATGAGGTGAGAAGCTTTACACTTTATTCTGTTGTACACATCAATATTATTGATGTATAAAATTCTTTAATGTATAAAATTCTTTATTACAACTAATTTCAGATGTTATTTCAAATTCATAAATTGATAAAATGTATTTACTCCTATAATTTAACATTTTGTATTTGTAACTCATATTTTTTCAAACTTATCAATTCCCTTTGAATCTCTGCTCTGTACTAGAAAATCACTGAGTAATGAAAGAAAACATCAAGAAAGAAAAAACTAGCATGATGATTAATATTGAAGGTGAAATACGATGGGAAACTTTAAGCATAACATTGTCTTTTTCGAGCACTAGAGGGCAGCACGATTTAGTTTTTCCTTCAACTCACAATAGACTTGGTGTCAAGTGTCATCAGAAAAATGAAGTCACTGCGTCAGACTTGGTAATTTTTTGACAAATGTATTTGGGGAAAAGCAGTGGAATAAATTAACTGCAAAAAAGAAAAAAAAATATTTAAAAAAACTGCATTTGGAAAACGTTTTGGTAAATCTAGACATGTTTGTGAAAGGATTTTAAGGAGAATGTATTTCAAACTTTACTGTCAATCATTTCACTTGATGGTCATCTCAGTTCAAACAAAAGTTCAGCACCACATGTGTGTGTGTTTTAGTTGTGTGTGAGAGTGTGTCTTGCAGTTTGGCGGAAGCAGTGCATGAAGTGTTCAGCAGCAGGGTCTGAATCTCTTCTGTTCTCCCACAGCTCTCTGACCCGAGTCTGGCCCAGGCCGGTGCTCCGTTAGGACTCTCTTTCATCCTTCTTATTCTCTCTGGTGTCATGAAGATGGATCAAATGAAAACACAAAAACACCCTCTTTGCCCCCAACCTGCCCTGGCCGACAGACGGCAACAGGTTCAAGCATGGAGCGGTGACTACTTCAAGACTCAAAATGTGCGTGGACTGACACACACACACACACACAGAGAAAGAAAAAAAAAGCAAAACTCTCACACAGATGGCCCGTCTAAACGCAAATGCTGTCTAACCCCAGCCCCCTGTGGTCATGGTAGGGACCAGATTGCCAGTAAAGAGGTGGATGCTTCATGGCTCAGCTATTTGCTGGGTAAAGGGAAAGGATTGCAGTCTTACCTCAGACCTTTAAAACATTACGTTGCTTTAGTTGGGGTGAAGGCTGTACTATTCACAAATGTCAGGATCACACAAAGGACAAAGCAAAGCAACAATAAAAATAACCACAGACCACAGTTCTTAGAAATGCAACTAAACATGTTTGCTTTCCATCACTTGTTATACAGACCGCGTAGAGAGAGAAAACTCGAGATTCCAACCTCAACCACACTGAAATGTCAAGTGAAATCTGTTAAATACAGTGCTTGCCAGAGCAAACACATGACTAGAATACAAGAGAAATGACTTCACATTTGGATCATACACTGCTTGCATGATTGCAAACAATATGTAATATGGATGCCAGGGAGTGCTTTATCAGTGATCATTTATATGAAACCAAGCATATATATTTTTTAAATATATATATATATATATATATATATATATATATATGTATATATATATGTATTTATTTATTTTTTTTCCAATCTTAAACATTATTAAAAATGATTATTGCTATTTTTAAAGTGTAGGCTAAATTATATGTAGATACTGACACTAATAATATAATATAATATAATATAATATAATATAATATAATATAATATAATACTTTTATTCAGCAAGGACACATTAAACTGATCAAAAGTGGCAGTATGGTAATTTATAATGTTACAAAAGAATTTGATTTCAAATGATGTTTTTTGAAATTTATATTCATATCCTGAATAAAATGTATCACTGTTTCCGAAAATAAATTAATTAATTAATTAAAGCAGCACAACAGTTTTCAACAATTATAATACCGGTAATAAGAAATGTTTTTTGAGCAGCATAACAGCATATTAAAATAATTCCAGAAAGATCATGTAACATTAAAGTCTGGAGTAATGGCTGCTGTAAATTCATCTTTGCACTCACATGAATAAAATAGATTTTGAAATATATTAAATCAGAAAACAGCTATTTTAAATTGTAATAATATTTAACTATATAACTATTTAACAGTATAAATGTATTTTTTATCAAATAAATTCAGCCTTAGTAAACGTCTATTTTTTTTTTTTTTAAATACAGACTCCAAACTTTTAGGCTCTATATTATGTATAACATTGTATATTGTGTATTTAACCAATATATAAAACACATATTGTGTAAAACTGTAATTTTAAAAATGGATTTGTAAACATATTAATTAATAGCTGGTCATCATTTATTCAAACATAATGTGGCTTTGTTTACACAGCATTTTTAAAATGAGCCATGTTTTATTTATCATATGAATTATTCAGGCAATTAAGATGCTAATGAGTTCAGACTAATTTGGTGTTAAAATGAATGACAGCATGTTTGTGTGTTTGTTCTACCAGAGCTTGTGTGCACGAGAGGTGTTGAAGAAAGCACTGCTTAAGTCAGGGTGTTTCACAGCAGTGTGAGAGAAATCCCTGGCTGTGTCCACAGTCGCGACACATGTCCATAACGCAGACTATGGAGCGCCAGGGTAGAGCACGGTCCATACTGAGTGGGGTACAAGTTCCCACCAAAATCGTTTAAAAGAAGAAAAAAAAAAAACAGAGAGTGAAAATGGGGGTTTTGGGGATAAAAGACGCTAAAAAGGATCCGGTCAACTTTCCTGTGTGGGTGTTCATTTTATATTTTACGGACAATGTTCCTTTAAAAGCCAGCACCTGGAAATCCCATTAGATGTGCATATAAAATCCCCCATGATTAATAGTATATGAGGCAGGGCTGGGTTGGGGGTACCAACATGTGGACCGCAGGACTCCTCCTCTGCAAGCTCACGTTACACTCCATAAACTTGCTACTCTTTCCCACCTAAGCGTTTAAAAAGGAGGAGGGACTGCTTGTCAGGAATGCCTCAGAACTGTGAAAAGAGTGTGTAGAGCTGAGAGTGGATGTAGTGGGTCAGCCTGAAAGCTGAATGAGAGACTGAGAGCGTGTGAGCTGATGTGTTACACCAAAGTGAAGGAAAGGCCGCTGCAGGAAGGTGTCTGCTTTCATACTTCTGCTTATTGATTTTGCAAAGGTGGACTTTGAGGTGTTTGTGTGCACATGCTGAAGCGGATATTTCCCAGGTTGACTTGCACCAGACCCAAAAAGCTGCATCTCTGAGGACACCTACCCTGTGCTGCGTGCTCTTCGGCATGGATCAGTCAGCCAGCAGTTGCATGCGGAGCCCTCACACGGGCGGCGCTCTTTGGGGCTGTGTCAGGAGCCCCCATTCAGGAGGGTCCGGAGCCGGGCTGCAGCCTTACCAGCAGGCCCCGTTCGCCCTGCACCAGAAGCACGATTTCCTGGCCTACACGGACTTCTCCAGCTCTTGCCTGGTGCCGGCGCCGCACGCTTATCCTCGCGAGGACAGACTGTATCCGGAGACGCACGGCGGGTACCAGCGGACAGAGTGGCAGTTCTCTCCCTGTGAACCCAGAGGCAGAGGGCAGGAGCCGTGCCAGGGGGCAGCAGATCCAGTGGGAGCTGAAATGGACAGTGCAGGGGGAGACAGGCTGCCTGGAGCAGTCACAGAATGTCTACAGGGAGAATATTCGCCTCAAAGTGTGCCAGCGGTTGACACAGAGAAAAAAAGCTCCAAGCGGAAAAGAGAAATCACAGGTGAGTCATTTAGGCAAGAGTGAATGAGATATGAGGTGATGGTTGAAGTGATTTACTCTGGATCATGTGAACATTCTCATCTAAAATCAGTGTAAGGGTTGGTAGGATTGTGCTGACAGTGTATCTGGTTAAACACACAGTCACTGTGGTGATAGTGATAGTGATCAGAGTTCGTGCAAAAATAAAAATTCTGTCATCATTTACTCAACCTTCATGTCATTTCAAACCTGTATGACTTTCTTTCCTGTGTGGGACATTCAAAAATAGATATTTTGAAAAATGTATTTGTCGGTATAATAAAAGTCAATAGTGGTCCAAAACAACACTGGACCCCACTGACTTTCATTGTATAGGCAAAAACATTTTTTCAGACTATATTCTTTTGTGTTTTACAGAATAAAGAAATATATGCAGGTTTTGGACGACGTCAGGGTGAGTAAATGATGACAGGATTTTCATTTTGGATTGTTCTTTAAGGATGTAACAGATTTCACTACAGATATTCTATTTAAAACTCCTCACAGCAAGCAACCAAATGAAGGATGACCCTTAACACGTTATTCTATGCATATTATTCTGCAGTTGTTTCCTTCAATTGTTGGAGGCTCTCAGGTAAAGTTCAGCTTTATAGTGTTTGCTGTTGTTTTCAAATCATCTGTTTGGAGGTTTTGACGTTCAGTAATTTCTGTCACACTTTCTCAACCCAGAACTGAATTTCTAAAACTCTTATTTAGTTCCCACTTATAAGGGATCAAAAATATGCAAATCAACTAAATAATCTGATTTGATCTGATCTGTTATGAATGTCTTCAAGTCAATCTAATGGCACCTCCAAAGGAGAGATATGCAGAAACTTAAACCAGCATCCTCTGTGTCCAGTATCAGAAGTGTCTTATTACTGACATTTTTGATTATAGATCTTTTTGTTATTATTAAAATGACCTTTAGCACCGCAGTAGCATTCTGTGTATAGAAATGTAAAGTTTTGAGCTAGTCATTTGACAAAATATTCATATTCATCCATTTTAATATCTTAAATTTTAAGTTTCCTACAATAATGATGTCCATAAATTATTAAATCTACATAATTTTAGTAATGAACACTCTCCATACTTGTAATTTCATGCTATTCGGAGAGGCGGAAAAGTGAACCTCAGTGTTTGTGGCACATCTGGTGCATTAATTTCATCTCTCAGCCTTTCTGTGGAAACTGAGACAGCTTTGCTTTTCTGGGATCAAGGAAAACTTCTTGAAGATAAATACATTTCTCCAATAGAGCTTTGTATAGCATTGGCCAAAACAGCAAGACAGTATACGTTATGAGTGGCGTTTAAAACTGATTCGCTCAAATCCATCACCAGGCCCTCCACAACAATGCATCCAGGCCTCATAGTCTAATGTGGGGAATAAATATACCCTTTCCTTCTCTGAGTTACCTTAATGTAACCCTACATCACTTGCGGTCGAAACAAGCCAGACCACGTCTGTAATATAACTTGCCTGCGATCCCACTTCTACATTCTTATCCATTGACATTTTCCTGTCGTTAAGCAGTAACAGGATCTCCACCGAACACATTCTCCATTAGACTGGAGAGAAATTCACCATCATGAAAATATTCATCACTGAGGCTGAGGTTTAAGTGTGCGTTAATACGGCAGAATTTGTTGGGGTAAATAATAGAACGACGTGAGGTGTGAAAGTTTTGGCGAGGATATGATAATCAAATCTGGAAGTGATTATGTTTTCACCAGGCTTTTTTTTTTTTTTACCTGAAATGACAAGCAGACATTCATGATTGCATCAAATTGTAAACAGATGTGATATTTGCTCCCAAAATGAATTCTGAATCACGAAGGATGTGCTCATCATTTTTCTTTTTCTTACATCACAAGTCTGCAGTTTAGCTCAGTTTAGGGAATTTAATATAATGTAAGAATTTAATAATAACTGAGCATATATATTTAGTTTATATATATACATTTTTTAAAAAGACAACTGACAGAAGAGCAGTAAAGTGAAATATGTCAGACATATTCATATATATATATATATATATATATATATATATATATATATATATATCTGTCAGTTGTCTTTTAAAAATGTAAGCATCAGTATGTGTTGAACAACTTTACAGACAACACTTTGATTAAGCTTGTCAACTCATTTTGACTTCATTTGGACAAATGACTACCGCCTTCTACATAAAATGCCAAATGCCCACCAGACACCCCACTGAGGGGAGGTTGCTCCCTAAATGTTTATGGGCTTTTGCTGGGGAAATTTATTGGAGTCTGTTTTTTCGGAGCACGCACATACACACAGTGCCAGGTGTTTCTCCCCCAACCTGCCACCACCTTTCCATTTACTACCCTCGGCAGTGCATTTAAATGAACAGGACTTTAATGACGATAATATCGCGCCTTCTAAAAGGAACAGAGGCTACAGGTTGCCATATGTGAGAAAGTACTTGTTTCACTTTCCCACTCACATCTGGCAGTTCAGTCCATTTCATAGTCTGGCCAGGGTCTGGCAAGCACGAAGCACAAATTCTCACATTGACAAATTAAAGTCATTTCACAGAAATTGCATCAGCTTTCTTTCAGTGCTACCGGTTCTAAAATACAGCGTACAAGGGTTCACAAGGTTGGAATAACTAATTAAAGTTAAACAAAACGGTGTAATATAAATCATCATACTTGCATGGAACTCTTAAAAGAGTGCATTTTGAAAGAAAGACACAAATTCACACACAATCTTCAACTTCATTCAAGCCTTTGTTCTTTTGTTAGCGGATTTAACAATGTTCCGGTGAATTCCTTGCTAACTTGAGTCCTCTGTGGTCAGTTGCAGCCTTGACAACCCCCAAACTCCCAGCATGCTTTAACTGGGGCTCAAGCACCCTGTGATCTGAACTGAGCCCTGTGCAAATGTGTGCCCTGTGTGGCCCACAAAACGGCTTGTAACCAAGTTTTAATGCAGACAGAGTTTTAAACTTAACATGCATGAAAACACACACCGCTCCTGGGGGAACTGAACTTTAGTGTTGCATTTGAGTTCTTTCTTTAAAGGAATAGTTGAACATTCTGTCATTATTTACTGACTTTCATGTCGTACCCAAATCTACATGACATTCTTTTTTTTCCAGTGGAACACAAAAGAAGATATTTTGAAGAAACTTGCTACTGTTTTAATCTGTACAATGACAGTCAATAGTGTAAAAAAACACAGGACATTTTTCAAAATGTCTTCTTTTGTGTTCCACAGAAGCCATTTTTTTAAAATTGTAAACTATCCCTTTAAGTAATGCTGTTACGAATATATGCTTTCGAAAATGATTTAACTGCCATAGATCACAAAACTAATGCTACTGGTGTTTTCCTTTGTATCCTCTAGATATTCAGGACTCAAGCTTCAAGGCAGATTCGAACTGCAAGGCTAGAAAGGAACGAACAGCCTTTACCAAAGAGCAACTCCGGGAGCTGGAAGCCGAGTTCACCCACCACAACTACTTGACCCGCCTGCGCCGCTATGAGATCGCTGTCAACCTTGACCTCACTGAGAGACAGGTACAATAGATACTTCGATTCATACTAGCGGTATTTTTGGCTCAAAACAGCTAAGAAAACACTAATTCGTCAAGTCTATGTCAAATATGATTGACAATACCGACATAGCCATCATCCCATCTATCCTTGATTTCGGACTAGGCTGTTTTTTTTTTTGTTTTGTTTTTTTTTTTTTAGTTAAGCTTAGACCACACTTAGTTTGGTCCTTGATGGTTTTCCCAGGCCCAGTCCCAAACACATGCCAGATCCCAGCACAACTCTGGGCTTCTCCCGAATCCCTTTGCAACTCTTTCTCCACTTTTTCCGATGCATCCTACATATCTTGGCCGCCTGCCACACTTTTCTTTCAAAAATGAGTGGCAGACAGATTCAGTCAAGAAGGAGCATGTAAAAATAGTGTGGGAACAGATGGTTTCCACGAAGAGAGAGATGCACAGGGGTCACAGACTTGCGTTCCTCCGAGCTTAGCCTTCAGAAACAATGTCACAAATCTCTTGATTTGCTGGCTGCAGAATTATTTCGAATCACTCAAGAGAGTGCACATTTATTCTCAAAATCATTTCCAGACAGTTTTAATGCATCTACGTTTTTATTCACAGGTGAAAGTGTGGTTTCAGAACAGACGCATGAAGTGGAAGAGAGTGAAAGGAGGACAGCCTGCATCTCCTCATGACCTTGAAGCAGATGAGATGGACTCCGCCGCCTCGCCCAGCTCTGAGTAAAACTCCGATCTAGACGTTTGCTCATATTTACAGTCACCCAACTCACCCCGGCAATACGCACGATGTCCAATTTGTCACTAGTCCTTCCACGTATCCCGTTACACTGCTTCATGGACAAAAGTGTCCGTGCTTCCTGTTGCTCTCTTCGTTCAGATGACTAATTATCAACAGAGCTTCAACAGCTTGGAAGCACCATCCACTTTCAGTCCACATGTTTCACTTTCATTCATAAACAGATCGAGTGAAATCAGAGGCCTATAAAAACCCAATTACTCATGTGTAAAAACAATTTATATTAACTGTTCAAGCCCTGGTTTAATAGCTTTGACCTCCAGCAATGACGGCATGATGTAGGTCTTTCACACTGTGGTGGTGGTGCCTGAAGCGTGATCAGAACCACCTGTGAAGCTCCACAGATCTCCACAGATTAGGATCACGCCAAACCATCAAAGCATCGACATCACGTCTTTATTTTTACCCTAAACTGTGTTGTCAGGTTGCTCTTAGAATAAACCATTTCCCTTTTTTGTACCTTTCTTTTTTATATGAAATTAATAAAGCACAGATGTTACTTAAAAATGAGAAAAAAAAAGAATAAATTTGAAAACTAAGAAAAAAACTAATTGTGATTTTTTTTTTCTTTGGCTCTTATTTGAATTGTAATACTAATGATTTTATACTGACACCTGCTGGTGGGGAGGCAGCTTTATGCAAAAACAAATGTAAATTCCATCAAAACAAATCAATTCTGTACTCTACTGTACAGGTTTACGTGACATGAATAAATTTGAAATAGATTTATAATTCAGGTTGGGTTGGTTCATATACAATTCATGTACACACCAAGATATTCTGAAAAAGTTTAAACTGTTTTTGTCTGTAAAATGAAAGTCAGTCAGGGTCCAAAACAATGTGTATGGACAAAAGAACGCAAAAAGAAAGCAAGTCATGTTTGGAATGGCATTTAGTGTGAGATAAAATCTTTATTTTTCAGTGAACTATTCCTTTACGCACATTGATCATCTTCCAGAATGCTTGAAGCTCTGATGAAAGTGAAGCGTTTGGGACTCTCTTGGTCCAAAAATCTGTTTAAAGCAGAACTCAGACCAGCCCACGTGGTGGCCAGTCGCACCAGAAGTCTGGAGAGTGACCGCTGGGGTAGTGTTGTGGAGAATAATAGGTGGGTAGGAGTGAAGAGATGACTTCTCAAGTACAGGATGTTGTTGTAGCAGGTAGCCAGTCATCCAATTTCCTGCTTCCCAAAGAAAACAGTGGTAAAGCATCCAGGGTCCAGGGACGCACAATAGTGGGCCTATACTCTGACTGGCCGGCCAGCCAAACAAAGACTGGAGAGGTGAGTGGCCTGTGAGGTGGAGGTGCAGGAATAGTTCCATACACACCCATGATGGGGTTAAGTCCCAGAGAGCAGCTGACCCTGTACAGCCACAGCTTGCTTTCCACCATTACATGCAGTATTATTGCTTTTCTAGTAATGACTATGAAAATAAGCCATGCATATAAACTTAATTATGATATTAGAGCCACTAATAAAAGCACACTCCAGTGGTCCATTTACACATGTGACGTTTACTAAAATAAACACAGTAGGGGATTTATTCTTAAGGACACATGCACGTACACGCTATTTAAACAGAACCGAACCGTTTTGTTTAATTTTGGCCCCCAAAAAATAGCATGTTAAGTAATGTGATCTTGAGTACTCGCACTCGTTTGCCCGGTGACTTCATTTAGACAAGGATTCTCTAGTGGTAAAACGGGGAGAGGAAACGAGAGAAAAAGAGACAGATGGAAGAGAAAGTCTGGCCTACTGAACAGGATGAATGCTCACAGCTGACAGTTGACTAAAGAAACCAGAAGACAAAGTGGGGCAGCTTCATCATTCCATGGCTCGGCTCACAATGATGAATGCACATTTCTGTAAAACAGACCATTTTTAAGTAGCTCATGACTACAAGCTATAAGCTACGACTATACATGAAAAATACATGTTTGTACAACATACATTTGCAATGCAACAGTAAGGCAGCATCAGTTTACCTCAGACACAATAGTAGAAACACATAAAAGGCTGGTGATGTTTGGCATACTCAAGTGAGTGTTTTGAGGGGTGGGTGGGGGTGTGATGGATAGCTGGAGGTGTGCAGGTCAGATCTATGAGACGGCTGCAGAATTAAAGCGTGGCTCGTAGGCCTTGCTCCAGTGCTGTGGTCCATCTGTATGGTGTTATTGTTTACAGAGGCAACATTTCACTCTGACATCAAAGCTTCATGACCCTTCACATAGCTCAGCTATGCAACCACAAGCCATGCCAAACCACATTTTGTATTACTAGGCTACAACTTATATGTAGGTGTAATATATATATATATATATTGGGAAAAGCAAGTAATTTTCAGTGCAAGTCTTTAGTGGATAGATCATTTTTTAAGTATTAACAAATTATAAAAATCAAAATCAACTAAAATAAAACATAAAATTACTTTTGTAGTAAAGTAGATGAAAACTACACAATGTTATTTACTTCTGTTCTACAAATTAAAAGAATCAGGGTCAGTGGGAGAAATATAATCACTCTACTTTATCCAGTATTGTCATTCATACAATGAGATTATGTATGATTTGCAATAATACATGAATGAATGAATGCATTAATACATTCTTCCATAAGATGAATTTTTATTTTTAATAACTTTAAAATTTTCTTCCAGTTTATTTATTTATTTATTTATTTATGCAAGCTTGCCAATTAGATACATAATAACACGATAAAAATACATTTCATGACATTAATAAATTAGTAGGTGCTTTTATTTTAATCATGTTATTAATTATTTTGGTAACACTATTTCAATGGTCCAATTTAGACAATAGCTATAAGTAACTTTGCAATTACATGACAACTAACTCTCATTAGAATAGACGTCTGCTTAATATCTGCTAATAATAATATCTGCACTTTATTTTGAAGCCCCCCCAAAAGACATTCTACGGACTATAAGTAACTTTGCAACTACATATCAACTTATTTTAGTAACCTGACCCCAAACTTCTAACCCTAACCTAACAGTCTACTGAGGTCTACTAATACTCTAATGAGAGTTAGTTGGCATGGCAGCATGGTTGCAAAGTTACTTATAGTTAGTAGAATTTCTAAAGTGTACCATCAAAACAATGTACAGCATGTAACCAATTTTTTTGTATTTATGTGTTTGTTTCTTTGTGCTATTAGAGCCATCAGACCTCATGTCATGTCATTTCATGTCATTAATAAATTCTTTCATAGTCTGCATTATCATTTTTAGTCACTGAGTTATATTCAGATCATTTACTGTATTTTTTGCTGTTCGGTCCATTACAACTATAATACCTGAGGAGATTGTTTAGCAAAAAAATGATTACAATTTCCAAATAGGTAGATAGACAGACAGACAGATAGATAGATAGATAGATAGATAGATAGATAGACAGACAGACAGACAGACAGACAGACAGACCATAATCTGCTCTCATAGCCATAAACTGCTCATCAATCAGTGGAATCAGTCTTTGATATTTCAGCCTCCAGTCACACAGCAGCACTGAGACACAGGATCACTGCTTTTCATCAAGCCACTGGGCCCTGAAGAAACACAATAAAACAAGTCTGGAGTTCTTCTCTCTCTTACTGTCCTACACATAGCCATCTCTACACTATCGTCTTAAGACAACCTGCAAATTTCTGTCTGATTTTTGCTCCCTTGTCCAGGGAAGAAACTGCTGGGAAGGAGGGGAGGAAGAAACAGAGGAAATGTGTGATAGCTTCCGCACATCCTCCCAAGACAGTACTTCCAAAAAGTAGAAGAAAAATGCGTGTTCAGGTGTGTGTACATGTGTGTATGTGTGTGTGAGAATCTTTTGAAACAGCTTCTATTTAGAGGATGTGGTCAGCGAAGATCCGCGCCCCCCAAAAGCCCCTGTAATGATTAGTGATCCCCTCAGGAGAAATAAATCTCGCAGTTTCATTGCACAATCATTCAAGATGGGCCGGAGCCGCGCAGCGCAGTTTTAAATTATGCAGGACTTCCTGCCATGTTCCTTTGACAGCTCTTATAACCCAAAGTAGAGAGGAAATTTTGTTCTACTAAATTATGAATCTACTAAAAATAATCTCTTTTGTTGTTTGTCAGTAGTTTGGACCTCACTGAAGGAAAAAAACAGGACAGGACCTGGCCACAGCGCACCATGAATAATCTAGAATGGAACATGAAAATCACTGCTTGACCCATATGTAGAAAATGTTAAATTGTAAAAGCATTTTGTTAAAAGTGGAAAAAAATGGAGTACCATTTATAATCCTAGTCTTAGAAAGCTCTGGCAACACAATTTCTGAGAAAAACCGACCTGACATATTCCACAAACTTTCCTTAAAAGAAATATTCCAAGTTAAATGCAAAAAGCTAGAAAATAATAAAAAATATGTCATTTTCTACACTTTCCGCCATTGACGGAATTTTCCAGCCATCAATGTTTTCACAGTTATATGGTAGAGGGCGCTATTACACATCTTTTGAAAGAATACAGAATCTCTAGATCAAAACAAAGGTGAAGAAGAAGCAGAAACAAGTGATAGAAGCATTGCTTACGCACTTGTAAAATAATGCAAACATTAAACAGTACATAAATAAAAACTGCCTAAGGTTACAGAATGAAATGCTGACCCAGGAAGTGGTATAGGTCTGTGCAAGTTTAGGGGTGTCAATGGACTTGATCCAACCCAGATATTCATACAACAAAATATTAATATAAAATATTAAAAATATAAAATAGGGCCAAGAAATTTTAGAGAAAATGATAAAAAAAAGAAAAGAATAAAATGCTCCCTCTGCCTTTTTTTTTAAAGCTGACCTGGAAAGAGTTATAATTTAATTTGATTTAATTTAATGATCCTTCAGTAACAAATAATCATGTGCACATGCAGACACAACAGTCGCTATCCATCAGCTGCTCTCTTTCAGTCTGCCTCCCCCTGTCTCTCTCTCAGAGGTGTCTCAGCTGGTAGACAGCCCTTTACCAAACAAAAGAAGTCTTGTCTGATAGTTTTATTTGAACCAGTATCTGCCACAGCAGTTTAATACCCAATACAATTGATCCTGGCAGCTGAGGGAGCTGCCACTGCGAGATACCCGGTTCAGTGCTACACCAAACAATAGACCCTCTTTCTATAGCACAGACTATATGATCAATGAAAGTTATTACCTCATTTTTTTTTATTGCCGTCAGTAAAAGATGATGTGGGATCAACTGTTACCTACAAAATATGAGAGGCTGGTAGATTAAGAGACACAGTATAGATGTGTTTCAACATTCCTGAGATTCTTCCTTAAAATTATTGCCATTTTATTCTGGCGCTTTTGAGTTCACCACTGGAAGTGCCAAATCTGTCAAGGTCAAAATCAATTTATGTATATATATATATATATATATATATATATATATATATAATCTTTACAAAGCTCAACTTTAGATTATTTTATTTTTGTATTATAATTGTAGTTTTTATTATTTTTGTACTATATTTACTTATTGAGTGTAAAATATATTGTATTATGTTTAATAATTTTTTTGATTTTTATTATTACAATTTTATTTGACGTACTGTGGAACCTGCCACCCTAAGAAATGAAGCGTTACCACCACTGCATTTAGAAAAATATATATATAATGAATGTCGGTAAGTTCAGTAAGTAAGAGAGCGAGAGACCCACAGAGAGAGAGAGAGAGAGAGAGAGAGAGAGAGAGAGAGAGAGAGAGAGAGAGAGAGAGAGAGAGAGAGAGATGATAGAAACCAAATCTCTTGGAAGACTTGCTTGATTGTACGGAGTCTGGTGTGAGCATGTGTGTCTGTCTAAATGGGCACTGGAGGACCTCGTTCAGGGTCGGCGCACTCAACATCACTCAGCTCAAAACCATGGGAACACTTTGAGTAGGGGAAGTAAGCTTCATGCAAGAGCTCCATCTAAAAATAAAGCCACAGGAGCTTTAAGCACATACAATTCAGACCAAGAAGTCAAGGTTTGGCTGTTTAGCGTGGTCTAACTAGCCCCTGCTGAAAAGATGATGTAACTACTGACTTATAGCAAAATTTTAAAATTATTTTTTGCAAATGCATGAAATCAAATAGTGATCATGATTGACTCATGTGTGATGGTATCAAGTTGTAATGGTAATATCCATCAACACTTTTTAAACATACGAAAAGTAAAATAAATAGATTGGGTTACACTTTATTTTAAGGTGTCCTAGTGTAATTAAAGTACAAGTACTTAATATGTAATTAGGGTTAAGGTTTGGTTTAAGGTTAATTGCATGTAACAATGCATAACTGATTGTTATTAATATAGTAACTACATGTAAAATGTGTAATAGAGACACTGTAAAATAAAGTGTTACCATGGATTGTTTTAGAATTGAATGTATCAAATATTGACTGGAACTGTCAGGTTATGTAAAATTAATGATGTTTATGATCTTCAACTGTCACTCTTATCTTTGAGAAATTAGAGGCAAATTTAATATTTCAACACGAGAAAAAAATTAGGTTGAATCTATCCTTGCCACAGCTTGACTGTAGTGAGCACACATTGATGGAGGATATCAACAAACACATGAGGAATCCAAATGGTTACACACAGGAGATCACAAGGGAAACATAATACCACAACCACATTATACACGACACGGAACAATGAACAGAGGAAACTGAGGACCTTAATATTCAGAGATAACGAGGAAACTAAATGAACAGCAGGTGAACGTAATAAGTAACTAAGGGAAATAAGTAGCAAACAGAACTCAGTCTAATTGGGACAGAACACAATTAAACTGAGAAGACTGAAATTACATTACAATATTTAAAAAGGTAGTTGTGGCCTAATGGTGAGGGAGTCGGGCTTCTAACCTGAAGGTTGCTGGTTCAATTCCCAAGCTGGCGGGAAATGATGGTGGGGATTGTGAATGAACAGCACTCTCTCCACCTTCGATACCATGGCTAAGGTGCCCTTGAGCAAGGCATGAATCCCCTAATTGCTCCCCTTGTAAGTTGCTTTGGATAAAAGCGTCTGCCAAAAATGAATAAAAAAAACTGTTCTTTTTGTAAAACAGTTCTTTAAATTGAACAATCATCCATAGAACTGACTTGGCAGATACATTAATCAACAAATTTTAAAGTCTGACTGCATGAAAACTATACTCTTATGTTGTTCAAAAGCTTTCCTGTTCTGTTTTCAGGAACTAGTTGAGATTTTAGCCATTTTGAATTATTGAAGACTGTGAATTATATACTTCATCTGCTCAACATACTCCCCTATTTCCCCTCTTCTAACCACCCCCACACTCAGACTCCATCTCCCATAAGGCCATGGGCGGGGGACTGGGGGTGGCGATGGCTGAGCTGTGGCGTGACAGGCTGGGATTTCTGGAGCCTTAACACTGTCTTTCATCAGCATGGTGCTCCTGGGTCTAGTGTTGGGTTTCAGTCCGAGTCTATGTCTGCGGCACGTGGGAGGAGGATTTCTAACACATGGATCCTGTTCCCAGCAAACAATGAAAGTCCTGTCAGTCCGTGCTCCCTCACCGGGACGGTATGAGTGTGATGTCACAGCGCATGAGCCCACCCATTTTTCACAGACTAAATCACAGACACGCATACACCAGCACCACCACCACACAGAGCTGGCTCTAATTAACACCTGCTTTCACGAGCATGTTCCCCCCTGGCCTGGGTAAGCTGTTTGGTCTGGGCAGGATTAGCGTATGAGCAGTGGTAATGCCAGGCCTGTGTGTCTTGCTCACGTCTGTTGGATACTGAGCTGCATGGAGCAGACAAACAAATCTCAAGTCCCAGACACAAGCGGCTGGGACTGGCCCTATGGGGGAACCTGCTTGGCCTGCTGCCTACCAGTTACTGACCATGCCAATCCAGTTCTTTTATGAAAGACTTAACCTGCTAAGGCTTTATATATGTTTTTGTATTAATATATAAACTAATCATTGTTATATTACTCAACATCTTATTGTTTGAATCTCTTGTTTTCTTGACCACGAGTTACATGTTTGTACCATGTCTCAGGCCTTGTTTACATCTGGTAATAAGATGCGTTTTGGTCGATGGGATCACAAGTAGACGACACTAAATACAGGTGTCAACGGGTTTTAAAACGTTTTGAGTCGGTCAACTTTCGACCACTTCCAAAGGTAGTCGAAAATGCATTGGTCTGGATTTCTTTCTATGTTACATATGATTGCATTATATGTAAATTGCGTGAGCTTATTTTGTCCATTAGATCAAAAGATCTGAACAAACCCATTCATTTACCTGCCCATAGACCCTCCTCACAAAGAAATTAGGACAGAAGTGGCTGAAAGTAGACAAAATAGATGGTGTAAATGGTTACATGTGTCTGCCTCGTTTACTTGTGATTCGATCAACCAAAACGCATTTTAATACCAGATGTAAACATGGCCTCAGAGACATTATTTTGTCAAGTGACTAACATAGCATATCAGAGCTTTACTAATAGTAATACAGTATTTTCTCATCCATACAATATATTCTAAAATTAATAGGACGCCATTTAGCAACACAAGTCATCCAGCTTTTATTAATAACATCACTCTAGCTTACTGCCATGTGCAGCATCTCATACAGCCACGAGCGAGTGCACAGAGTAACGTTAATATAACTTTCAACACACTCAAATGTATTTTTAGTATGATTGTTTTGACCAAGTAAAACAGCTTTGCATTTCCCCACAATTTTAATTTGTCAAATAAATTGACAGGTATGAGTAGTAATTCAGCACTTGTGGCTATTTCATTAGAATTAAATCAAATAATGTGAATTTATGTGATCAAACGTAAGTGGAACAAAGCTGAAGTTCAGGGAAGAAAGGTGGCGTTAAATACAATTTTAATCATAAAATAAACAAACAATAAAACGTAAAGGAGTGGCAGCAGCAAACCGCGGAATAAAAGTGTCATAAAAACAGCAGCATAAAATTTCCCAGGTTCTTGGCTGCTAATTTTGAAATGCTCAAGAGTTATGACACGTCACCACATGCACCCTGCTGGTTGGCAGCAGCTCTGTGTTTTTCACTCGACATTTGCATAAAATTGAGCATGTCAACTTTTGGATGCTCGACAGTTCTCAATGATTTCTTCTGTCAATCACAATACCCTGCGTGAGTGTGTTGCTCAGCTCGGGTCACTCTGTGCCAGTGGACACATGCTGTTTGATTTCGCTGTTTAGGTAAGCTGTTAAATGTACCCAAATTTAAGTTAAACAAAATTGAATTCTTGTTTATAGATCTGTTACATAAAATCAATAAAACCATTCTGACATTCAGTATACAACAGCACTCATGTGACATTTCTTAAAAGAGACATAGCTGCTGTCATTTAAACACACAACATATGTCAACATGGATTCTCATTAGTGGTAATAACAACAGAAGCCTGACAACACAAGCCTATATGTTGTAAAAAGATCAACAAACAACATCTCAGTTTCACTTAAGACAACAGGGCTGGGACTGTCCTCGGATTTCTCCTCTTTGAGAAAAACATTCTAAACTCGTCTGAACAAATCTAATTAGTCTTTGGTGCTGTCCCATGAGCACACTATGTTGGCCGCTTGCTCTGGCATCAGTCAGGGATTCTTGTTCACTGGTCAGTGCCTCCTCTGGTATGAAAGGAGATATCTGAGAACTTTGAGAACTTTTGGGAAAACAGCAGGCAGAGGTCAGAGCAGAGTTCAAGGATTGAATGAGTCGCACTGAGGATTGTGTGCAGGAGGAAAGCAAGGCAAGCCCACTGGGGCTCTGAGAATATACACAATGCATACTGCATGGAGGACACATGCATACACACATTTACCTCACATCTAAACTGGGACTTTCCATTGACTTACGCAGTTCTTAAAGTCACCATGAAAGCAAAACACAATAATCCAATCATTTCCCGATGTACAAAATCAAGTCTTGCTCTACATTTTACTAGAAACCATTTCATTTGGATTTGTTACAATTTGGCTATTTATAAATTTTATAGACAAGTGAAAATCTGAACCCTAGAATAATGGGCCATTTACAACAAGGAAGATAACTATGTCTAGTGCTGTCACATTTACCCAAACTTTTGTGGGCAAAATCCAGTCATTTCATTAGGGATCCATGCAATCGTGACTTTCACACGAGGGCGAAAAATTTCCCCAAGCAGATTTTTTTATGGTTATCGTTACGTGAACAGGCCTCAAACTTAAGACATTATTCACAATCTATTTTAATTAATTTTATTTTTCACAAAATCCTTAAAAGATGATTTTTCATATTTTTCAGCAATTTTGTCCCCAAAACTAAAACTAGGTCACACAACTTTCACAACTACAGATTATCAGTTTATCAAAAGTATGCTGACATTTTCCAAACGGCTAGCATGTATGCTAGCATGTCAAGAGCTATCTTGAAGCTATCTACCCCGAAAACTACAATTCCATTTAGTCACTGAACAACTTCTTTTTGCGTAGTCAGAGGTATTTCGAATTTAGACTGTATTTACCATAACCAAACAATAGGGAAGCAAAATGGCAGTGCATTTAAAATAGCGCTTTTTGTGTAGTTTTTAGCAAATTAGCACATGGTAAGGCGACTAAACCATTTTGCTATTCATCCCTTATATACATTCATGGTACATATGCCATTATATAACAATAAAAATAACTTGACTTGAATATTAAAATTCAAGTCATAATACTTTTCAGTGCAAACAAGATTCTTTGTAGGCTTATTATTATTATAGATGTATTCACAAACTTCTGCTTACTGATCTGACAGTAAAGTAGGCACAAAACAGCTGTACAGAGTGACAGATTACAGTCTTCATTCTGTGACACAGAACAGCCTTTTTGATGAACTGCAAAATAGCCTTTGATTTCCATAACACTGCTGTAATTTAGCTGTAGAGAGGAACAAGATCCAACATGCTGTCTGCAGCCCCTTTTCCACTTGTCTCCATCCACCACAACACCAGGACTGTGCTCCCCAGTCACCTGCTTTCATTTCCCCCTGACCATATGAATGAAAGACAGGAAATCTACCCTTGCAGTGATTACAGTGAAATTTGTATGAGTCTGAAGAGGAAGTCTAAGCAGCAGTCTAACCAGCTCCTGCCAGGCGATCGGTTTTCAGAACAGGCTCTGGCGCTATTATAACATAGTCCATCTTAGTTGAGGACCACTCATCTTTTTGAAGCTTTAAGAGTCAGGCCTGCTGCTTTCTGGGTGAACGCCACAGGTATTGGTTTCTTTAATACTTTCTATCTACCAGGTCACAGTCTCTCTATTTTTTCTAAACTTGGTCCTAGGTTGATTTTGACTTTTGGTTTGACTCACAGTTCACAAGCAGCTCCAGATTGTTCTCATTTAGCATTGAAGATCTGACCCTTGACCCACACGGACTGCTCTCTCTTCTCCCAGTCATTTTCTTTCTGCCTTTTACAACTCACAGCAGCTGCCTGGCCCTGGTATCCTCATGGGATTCCTCTGGAGAGGTTAAAAGAAGAGGCAAGGTAAGAGACAGAGACGAAGGAAAGAAGAGTCTGAGTCATTGATTAACAGCTTACAGAGAGTGAGTTTAAGAGACACGAAGTTGAAGTTTGAAATGATTATTAATTTTATCCTCAAGTGAGCATTCCTCCAAAATACACATAGTGTGGATCACAATTATATATTATCATAATTCATATATTATATTATATTTAAAGGTTTGGAGTTGAAGGAAGTCTCATATACTCACTAAGACTGTTTATTTAAACAAAAATACAGTAAAAAAAACAAACAAACAAACAAAAAACAAAATCATTGTTTTAATCCAGTGGTTGGGTTAAATGTTTGTTTAGTCCTATTTAACTCAACTATTGTTTAAAATAACTGTACTGCTTGCTTAAAATGAACCCAAAATATGTTGAAAATTAACATTTATTAATGTTTAATAAATTAAAATTTATTACGTTTAATGAATAATAATAGTAAACAATAAACATTTATTAAATTGCTTATTAATAAATGTTCACCTTTTGATTATTATTGTTGCCTCTAGTAATTATGTGTCCAATTTTTAATTTCTAATCTATTTTGGATTCATTTTAAGCCTGCAATATAATAATTTTTAAACAATAATTGGATTAAATAAAATTGCCCAGCACGTTGGGCAAACATCTTAAACGTTTTAAAAAATGTTTAAAAATATATTATAAAATGTCATTTATTCTGGTGACAAAGCTGAATTTTCACAAATATTTTGTCTTTACTGTCACTTTTGGGTCAATTTATGCATCTTTTGCTGAATAAATGTATTCATTTTGTTCTTTATTTAAAACGAAATTGCTTGACCCCAAACTTTTGAACTGTTTATTATATTATATTATATTATATTATATTATATTATATTATATTATATTATATTATATTATATTATATTATATTATATTATATTATATTTAATAGCCATGTTTTACATAATTTCTGCACTCTTATGAGACACAGTCAGACACAGTGGAGACCAAATACACGGAAAAGGAGCCACACTCTCAGCAACACCTCATTTTGTCCCTTTTGAAGACCGGTAGACACTTTGGAGGAAATCTGATACATGGCAAAAACAACTATGAAGTCAGACTTTTATTTTAGGAGCTCGACTGCCGATCTCCGATATGCAAGTGCTGGTGCGGGGCTGAGGGGAGGGACAGGGGTTCTGGGTGAGGTTTGCTCTGTTGTTTTCTGAACGGCTGCCAGGAAAAGTTTAATGGCTGTGGAATTTGGACAGGAAAATAGCAGGCTGGAAGTTTCAGAGGAAGCAGGGATTTGTGGCTCACGCAGCACCTCTGTTTGTGTTCTTCTGGGTTGGCTCCACTTCGGCCACCTCTCTGCTCCGCTCCTAGCGAGGAAGAGCGTCAAGCGCTTTTCCACATATGAATGTGGTGTCTCAGGAGAATACCTACCGGCGACTTGCAGGCCACGGCCTATAGACCTCCACCCCTTTTACGCACTCACACACATACATACACTACTGGACAGTTCAGATATAGTGCTAAAACTCTATTCGCAAGCCCTAACTGAACACAATACAAACGCCGTCTCAGTTCCAAAACACACGATACTTTAACCTATTCCTCCATTGTCCTCAGAGAATGTGACTTTTTTTGAACTTGACCTTTGAACTCAAATTCCATGATGGGATGCAAAACAAATTACTTAAAAAACTTGAGACAAATCGAAATCATTTTACTCCAGTATTTATTTAATCAAATTTGCATACAAGCTCCCCCCCAAAAAATATATATATATAACCATCTATAGTGGTTTTTCATTTTTAAGTTAGACCACAGTTATGTTTCCATACATGACCTCAAACATGGTTATTATGTGCTTCCTTGAGTTTGTGGGTTAAAACAGTAGTTTTGCCAATGTAAGTCTGCATTTGATATATTAATAATGTACTGATTTCGATATCATGTTGCTTCCATTTCTTCTTTCAATTCACATCAACAATTGTCCCTTGACATTAAAAACTCTTCACTGTAAAATCTCACTCCTTGCAACGTGCACATCACCATGCTCCAGATGTTTCTTAGTCATTTCCCAGTCCCCATGGGTAACGACTCAAAGAGGAGTTGGTTATGAGGAAAGCGAAGCTTGTATCACTGAGATGATGTCTGCAGTCCCTGTCAACAGTAATCACCCCTGCTCCCTATTGCTCAGCTCACACCTCCACACATTCCCTCTCTGTCTCGCCACACAGGCCCAGGCTAAAGTGCTCTATCCAGCCTTGGTCAGGAATCACCATTTAACCAAGACCATTGATTTTGTGAAACATTTCCCCCTCTAATTTTTACCATCTTGTATTCGGTGTTTGAATTAAAACTGGCTGTTGAAAATCACCGCAGACATTTGATAGAGAATCAAATACTCTAGACCTTTATTTTTATTTATTAAATTATTTATTTTATTGGTACCTCCACAGCCTCATCATCAACACCAAGCCTGAAATGTTTTCTTTTTTAACTATTATACTGGATATCACTCACCATTACTATCAATATATTATTACTTAATATATATGGTAATGCTGAATGATATCCAGTCATATATTAAGCATAACAACTATTTTCAGCATTAAACGATTAGAATTGTCATGCGATGCTGAGGACTGGAGTAATGACTGCAAATTACATTTTAAACTTTATTAAAATAGAAAACAGTAAAAGCGTAATAATATTTTGCATTATTACTGTTTTTACTGGGGTTTTTTTATCAATTACATGCAGCCTTGGTGGGTGAAAGGGACTTGTTTGAAACAAAACAAACTTTTTAACAACACTATAATTTATGTATAATAATTTCAATCATGACCACTAGATTTTTGGTAATGGATATGACAATGGATTTCCAATATCCATAAACCTCAGTCAATTATTCACTACAGAAAGTGAAAGTAAACACTGTCATCTGAAGCTGCATTAATGGCTCATATTGAGACAATGAGAGCTGAATCTACTTCAACAGCTACTTCAATGGTATATGACATTCTTAATTTATTTTCTTAATATTTCTCTCTTGGATCACACATAGTGCAAAAAAATGAGAAGAAGTATTTTGTGTTAAACAAGTTGTTTTTTAAATGAGGTGTAAGCTAATCTAATGGTGTGCTATGAAATTATTGTGGGGCAAATGAATTGTAATATTAATTAAATAATAAAAGTAGCATAATAATAATAATAATTCAGGTCATAGCAGGGGGGAGGAGGGCTTGAGATCATAACCTCCAACTCCCCACCCTTGATGCTGGGCCTGGGAATGGATCTGATACGCTGCTGCTGTTGATTCTTGCTATTGTTGTAGGTTATTGCTGCTGCTGCTGTTGCTACAGAGCCAGTAAAGGAAATTTGCAACTGCCAATACATACACTGATACGCCGCTGATCTATACAGGTGGAGCTGGGGAGGGTGGGGGTTTCAGAGGAACTCTTAATGAGAGCTGCAAACTGCCATAGTCAACCATTCATAGCTAATCAGGTATAAATTATAATTTAGGTTATATAAATTAAAACATCTATAAATTATAATTTAATGTTTCATTCTATATTTTTGAACAAATCTTACTAGTTTGATATCCATAAGATTTACAGATTACGTATAAGTACTGAAAGAAACAGTTTGAAAAATATATTTTTTCTGGGGGGGGAGTCATTATTACAGTAATTCACTTTTAAACAATTGATTGAAAAACAAAGTCTCGCAAAGTAGTAGAAATAAATAGAATTAATAAATAAAATATAAAATTATATACAAATATAGAATTGTGTAAATGCATTTAGTTGGAAAATGGTTTGGCTTTTAAGCCATTAATTAATTTAAAAATACTGAAAAATTTAAAAGTAAAAAAAAAAAGAATTTTTTTTCAACAGTGCTAATAGATAAGGCACATACAAATAATATAATAATATTTTAAAGTACTAATTTTAAAATCTAAATTTTTTACAGTACTCCATGTATAAACGCCTGTCGGGAATCATTGCTAAAGACAATATAGGGCAAAAAACTTGAACAATTCTGCACAATTGTTAAGGTGAGGCTGCCCAGCTCAACATTTGTTCATTGTAGAGAAAGCACCTTTGTGGGTCAAACTTTAGTTTGTTTTGAGTTCAGACTGCTCTTAATAGTGAGTGTAATTGGCCATGTGTAATGGTTTTGCGGTCGCTCCCTTTCACATTTGGGTGAAGGAGACTTGTAAAGGTCCGGTCATCAGTCAAACTCAATGATCAGCTCCAGTTTGGGAGGTGTGAGTTGAGACACTATGGGCAGAAACATAAACACACAGAAGAGGAAATACTCATGAACAAATGGCCTAAATGTGTAGTGAGCAAGAAGCACATAAAACCCTGGTAAAACACACAGAGGGAATGGCCTTCGTAAAGCTCGTACTGCGGAAAGCCCCCTGAAGAGTGGAGAGTACAACTTTTGACACCAGAGCAGCGTATAGGAAACAAACTTCTAGCACCCCTGTCCTTCCTAAACAAATAAACCAAAGACTCAAGTACTCAACAACTGAACAAGTGGACGGGATTCTCTGTGTCATCTGGAAAATCAGGATAATTATAAAGTAAAAGAAAAAAGAGAAATGGGAAAGTACATAAAAAAAATTCTCATTCTCTCTAAACAAAGGCCATACTAATAAAAAATAACAAAGTCCCAGTTCCAGCTGGAATGCTGTCTGTGGTTGGATCAAGTGGAAAAGCAGTGTTTTGTTCTCTGATATTGATCTACTTCACCAGTATGTCGAGACACAGAAATGCAGCAATCAGTCTTCCAGCTCAGTGCCAAATGAAAGGGGTACAAACTAGAACAGTCAAACACCAGTGTTGAGTCACGGTGCTTCACCAAGTGACTTATTAAAAAAACAGTACCAGTAAAAAGAAACAGCTCGTTTTAAAGGGACAGTTCACCAAAAATGATTTCCTCACCCTCATGTCTTTCCAAGCCAGTATGACCACTGCCTTCTGTGGAATGAGAGTTTTTTTGTTTGTTTTTTTTGTCCATGCAATGAAAGTCAGTGGGGTAAAAATCAACACTTGACCCCATTGATTTTCATTGTATGGTCAAAAAATAGAGACATATTTCTGTTTTGTGTGTGTTGTGTTACACAAAGAGAAAGTCACACAGCTTTGGAATGACATGATGGTCATTAAATAATGACAACATTTTCATTTTTGTGTGAACTATCTCTTTAAAAATGATGTAAAAATGGAGAACATTCAGTTCCAACAAAGTTTGTACTCTCCTCCTGCCCCTCATCGCCCTCTGCTGTCTCCTGTGCGTGACAGGACCATCCCAGGAGAGAGCCAGGGGGTCTTGGGGAGCTGTGCGGGACAACCAGGGGATTTTGGCAACCTGTAGCTGAGCTCCCAGGCAAGGCAGGGCTGGAATAACGTGGCCTGTTTATTCAGCTGGTTCAGGGGAAAGAGGATGTGTTCAGGGCCTCATTAATCACGGGCGCTTCGGAAGAGATAAACAGCTAGGACCCAGTGGGGGTGCTGACACTCCAGGTTAGCTGGAGCAGGGGAGAGTGGGGGTCTGTCCTCACCACAGGGGGGAACGTCTGAACACTTGCTGTAGAGTTGTTCAGGACAGCTTCGTGAGGCCTGAAAATATGTCTTATGAGCTATTGTGGACATGAAAAATTATAATGTTTATTTTTCATTTATTTGTCTAAAACAAATTAAATAATCAAAGTTTTGGGGTTGGTACAACTTTTTGTTTCGAAAGAAGTCTCTTATGCTCAACAAGGCTGCATTTGATAAAAATACATTAGAACTAATATTGTGAAATATTTCAATTTAAAACAGCTGTTTTATATTTTGCTTATTTTAAAATATAATTTATTGTAGTGATAATTGCAAAGCTGAGTTATTAACAGCCATTATTCCAGTCTTCAGTGTCACACAATCCTTCAGAAATCATTCGAATATGCTGATTTGGTGCTCAAGAAACATTTCTTATTATTATCAGTATTTTTGTGGAACCTGTGATACATTTGTTTTCAGGATTCTTTGATGAATATTAAGTTCCATGGCATTTAATATAATAACAATGTGGTATACATCTGGAATATACTAATATATAATATTCTCATAATAATAATGTAGTATACATCTGGAACCAAAGACATGAACAGATTTGTGCATTATATACTGTTTATATAGCTGTACATACAGTGCACAATGCACAAATATGTACATAAGTCCTCTGTTCCAGATGTATACTTCATTATTATTATTATTATTGTTTATTTTTTTCCCCTTAAACTTATTTAGATGTTATTTCTGTTCTCGTGTCATATGTATGAATGTATGTGTATGTACCAAGAGCTCCTGAAAAAAAACCCCATAACAAATTCCTCATGTTTTTGCACACACTTGACGAGTAAAGCTCTTTCTCATTCTGATTTATTTGAAATAGAAATAACTTTACCATCCCTTTTGATCAGTTTAATGCATCCTTGTTGAATATTTTCCTAAATCTTACTAAACCCAAACTTTTGAATGATAGTGTACATAATGTCACACCATTACACATCACATTAATTTACATATACGTTTATGGAAGTTATTTTATATTCATATCCAGTTATCCTTTGATTAGTCTGTATTTTGTAACACTGGTTGGCTTTCTTATTTATTTTGATCTCTTTTTTGTAAATATTTATTGCAGACTACACATCCATTAAAAAAGACACTTTTATAAGCATAAAATTTTTTAAATGTTTATCTAAACGTTATCTACTTTTTAATATTATATATATATATATATATATATATATATATATATATATATATATATATATATATATATATATGACAAATAAATGCCTAGAAGAAGCTGTTGATACATACAAAAAGCCAAAAATGACCAGAAAATAATAACATGCAGCTGTTTTAAATGGAGTTATAAATTTTAAATTACATAATGATTTTTACTTTCTTTTACTCTTACTCTTTTTTTTTTCATACAAAACTGAAACAACTATGGAGAACATTACATTTATGTCACATACTTAGCATTTTTTAGGTATGAGAATTATCTATATATATATATATATATATATATATATATATATTACATGATCTCTTATCATGATTTTAAATATCTTTAATATACTTAAAGTTCATATACATGGCAAAGAAACATTTAGATCTGAGGTAAACAAACACTAACAGTCAACTGCACCTGTGACAACAAACAAGACAGAAAAACACCAGTGCTGACAGAACATGAATGATGAATATGAAAAAGGGTCATTTTTCTGACGAATTTCAAGAAGTTTCGCTTTACATGTTTCACTTATTACAGTGATATTTGTTTGATCGTAGTGTTTCTTCAACATGTTTGGAAGTTTGCAGAATGACTTCCACAGAACAAACTCATTTTTGAAGTCTTATTTGAATACAGGAATGTTCCACAGACGCATCAGCAAACAGGCAGAGGAAAAAATACAGAATCTACTGCAGCTGCCCAGCCAAATGGGTGTTATTCTACACTTCCAGATGTTCTCCTGTCTTCTCTTCTTTTCATCAAAAGAAAATAAAATGCTGTTGAAATCCTGGTCCCTTCCAAAAAGGCTGCCATTATTACCTGCCGACCTTGCGGGCTTCTCGCACGGCCCATGTGGTTCACTACAGGCTGACTTTCACTCATCTTCCTGTCCGTATTTCACCAGGGATGGGGGAGAGAGGTGGTGAGGAAAGGGTGAAAGAACAGAGGGCATGAAAGAATGAAAGAGATGGAGAGGGAGAAAATGAAAGCAAGAGGAGGAGATGAGAAGTGTAGGTGCATGCTGGGAGGAACGAAGCACAGAAATGAAATGTTTTTGTGGTCTAATGAATGATCTACAGGCCCGACAGATGGTTTTAAATGTTTACAACCTGGTGAATGTGTTAAAGATATTGAATTTCCCTGTTTTTGGTAAGATTGGTCTTAATGTTTATACAGGATTATTATATGGTAAAGGTATATGTGAACGTATGTGTCTGTGTACATTCAGAGGTTAAAGTCTAATTGGTTTTGAAAAGATGTGGAAAGAGCAAGACATCACTACTTTTCTATAGATTTCTCTTATTCACATTCAGGCACAAATTAGTCGAGTTATGATGAAAGTAGATGATGCTTTCTTATTATTTCTCTCAAACATACAGACTTTGAATATTTATGTTAATGCATAAATTATGTATAAATTTTAACTATTATATCGGATCATGACAAGGAGTTTGCAGTACATGTTCATATCCATGTCTTCCTGCAATATATTGGCTAAATAATTAATTTCACAGTAAAAAAAATGGAAATAATATTGATTTTCATTTTTTTAAATATCACAAATAAGTATTTAAAAAAGAAAAAATGCTGTTTTATTAATAAATATGTCAGGTGTTTCTCTTGTTCTCCTTTCTTGAATCAAAATTTTCTTTTCCTTTTCTTTTTTACTTAGTAATATTGGATTTTTCTTACATCATCAGTACCACTTTTAATCCTTAAACTTCTGTGATATCATTTTAACAAACACCAGGACCCTGCCATCATCCTCCAGAAAATGATCGGTTAATTTAATTCTCAAAGTTAAGCTATCTTTTAACTTTAGCTCTGTACTTACATCCTGTTTATGTTAATGTAAATAATCAAGTTATGATCAATAAAGTTCAAGAGTTTGGCCAGAAGATATTTTTGGCAACATATATTATATTTAAGTATTTATACAACTGAAATTACAACACAAGAATATTATTTTAATGAGATATACTGACATTTCATGCTTCTCCTGCCATCTACTGGAGAATATAAGTATACTATATACTTGCAAAAGTACTAAACAAGCTTATTTAAAAGTTGACTGAATTAAAACAAGTCATTATAAATATTTATTGTCTTTATTATACAATAAAATTAGTGAATGCAATAGATATTTATAATTACTAAGCCTTAAGGTGAAAGTAGATAAAACATAATTTCTGACGCCTGCCAGTGGAGAACACTAAAATAAGCAATCCTGTTCACACTGAAAAATCCCTTCAAAAAAATCCCTTCAAGAATTTTGGCTTAATTCAGTTTTTTTGACCTAACACAAATAAGCCAAACCGGAACAAATTGTTCTCACATTGACCACACGGTGGCGCTTCGCACCACAACTATTGTGGTTGGAAACTCAAAGGTCAGTTCACCCACATTAACGGTGTGAGATTACAATGATCTCAGTGCTAACTGACTCATTCTAAAAGCTATAGTATTGCTTTAGTAGCAAAACAAAGCACTGATATAATGATTCAATTAAAACAAGCACTTTCAGCTAAATTAAAACAACGAGAGGAACCTAAAGTAAGCTTTTTCCACACCCCTCTAAATGCAAAGAAACTGATGTGTTTCTCTCTGTTTAATAACTATATACAGCTCAAAGACAAGAGCTTTACCAAAACACACAGAGCTTAGCCTATGTTTACTTCTGACAAACAGGCCTCTGGATTTATTTCATTGGATTCTGTTGCTGTGCGATAGAGTCATAAACCTTATCGAGCACTTTTGCTGAATGACTCCATCTGTTCCTACTGACATCCTCTGAAATATGAATGTAAAACTGAGAAAGCTCGAGCCTGGAACGATGACGACGTGGGTACATAACTGTTTAATGTTTGCTCAATGACCTAAGCCTATTTTGCCACCTTCGAGCATTACAGAGGCTGTATTGACTTTCACCATGGCAGTGACAGGATGCTCAGTTATGGGTAACAGGAGATGCTCCCAACTCCCGATTGCCCAGGGCTGAATGTGACATGATAGTCTCAATGAAAGATGATGTGCCTAGCCATTCTGTTCAGTGCATGCAGGGGTAACAAAGCTGAGATTAACCTTGACGCTTTGTCGCACATGAGTTTAACTAAACTGTAATATTAAAAGAAGAAAAAAAACACACACACACACACACACACACACACACAAATAAATCACGTGACTGAAAGATTTTTGCAAGCGTGCTTGTGAAGATAAAAAAAGAATGTGATATCTGAGTGTCCCATGAAACAGGGCCATCAGTTACAGTAGCAATACCTGGAGGTGAAATGAATCCTACCACAGATATTCTCCCACGGACTGTGATGCTCTACACAAACAGGTTCACAAAAGGGTTTAAATAACAAGCGGCGACATGACTTGTTTTGAATCTCCGGTGATTATGCAATTGCAAGTGTAATTGAATAGCTAAAAATACACACAGCCGGTCCGACCCACCCATTCACACTAAAACATCTTTGGCAGAAAGGTCAATGACATAACACTCATTTTGTTTTTGTCTAGACCTATTAATATTGGAAATCTTCTCTTCTACGATAAGTATGTTTTTAATTTATGAATTAAAAATTCTTTTTAATAATTTTTTGGGAGGATAAAGTCAATCTTAATGTAGAATAAAGCCCCAATAAAAGATTGAAAAGCTTCTAAAGAAAATCATATTAAAGGGTTAGTTCACCCAAAAATGAAAATTCTGTCATTATTCGACCCTTCGCTGGCAGTTTGACAGGCGATCTAACCAATCATAACCCTGATTCCACCATTTTGTCCGACAAAGCAGTTAGGGGAGTTAGCAGATTAACGTTGGTGAACTTGAACTTGAAAAATTGTGTGGACTCACGTCTTAGAAACAACATTCCTTCTGATGTTCATTCATGTTTATTTGATTTATAAATGAACTAGTATGAAGAGATGATCGTTCACGAGCCGCTTGAAGAAGCTACAGCGATCTGTCACGACACATTAAAGAGCCATGAAGCTTTACGTGCCAAAGTCACGTGATTTCAGTAAACAAGGCTTCGTTACGTCATAAGTGTTTCGAAATTTCAACATTTCACGTGACTTTGGCAGCTTGATACGCGATTCGAACCACTGATTCGAAACAAAAGATTTGTAAAGCTTGGAAGCAGTGTTTTGAAATCATCCATCACTAGATATTGTTGAATAAAGTCGTTATTTTGGGTTTTTTTGGTGCACAAAAAGTATTCTTGTCACTTTATGATATTAAGGTTGAACCACTGTACTCACATGAACTGTTTTAAATATGTCTTTAGTATCTTTCTGGGCATTGAAAGTGTAAACTGTCTTGCTGGAAACAGAAGCCTCACTGAGCTATAGGATTTCATCAAAAATATCTTAATTTGTGTTCTGAAGATGAACGAAGGTCTTACGGGTGTAGAACGACATGACAGAATTATGACAGAATTAATTAATGACAGAATTTTCATTTTTGGGTGAACTAACCCTTTAAGTAGTTTTAATATTAAACTATTAATGTTATTTCCTTGAAAAAAAAAAAATACAAACTTGCTTCACTGCATTATTCTTTGAAAAAAGTTTGTCCACCAAATCAAAGTCATGTGGTGCAATCAACATGCAGAAACATTCAGAAAAAAAATCTAAATATAAAACAATAATTAAAATAATTTATGAAATAAATAAAACAATAAAAGGTAAAGAACAATTAAACATAGAAAATAGCCCGGCAGACCCTCATGACTATCGATCAAGATCAATAAGTTTCTTAGAATGATATTATTATTATTAATGTTAACGTTAACATTATTTAAAACTTCCTAAAAACTTAACATTTAATTGAATTATTAAATAAATAAAATAATCATTTTTACCTTGACAAATGTATTTAAAAAAAAAAAATCTTGGAAACAGTATAAACATTTTTTAAAGCTAACTCTATAAAACCAACATGAATACAAAGAATACAAGACCTAGCACATTTATTTTAAACTAGATTTATATATATATATATATATGTAATTTTTTATTTTTTATTTTATTTTTTTTGTATTAAATTCTGGTGTCCAGGTTTGCTGTAAGGCCATCATTAATCATTTGCTGCTCAGATAGGACAGAGCAGGTGAATGTAGCAGTTGCTGTGTGTGATATTCTATGACTAAATACAGCAGACATCATATGGCCACTGCTATAACTCAACTGAATCATCACCTTCTGTACATCAGAGAGATCAAAGTTGGATGGCATATACTTTGTTCCTCATTTAACCCTAGATGAATTTAGTTCCTAGCACTACAGGGGTCACAGGAAGGTATAACATCCGATACCATTCTTCGAAAATGTACACAGAGAGAACTAGTCACTCCTTTTTACTCCATGTAATGAGATTCCCAGCTAATCAGTGACTTTCCTGCGTTATCTCAGCCATCAGGACACTGGGGAGGATGTGTAACCGAGACAAGGGCTGATGTCATGGCATGATGGATAAGATGGAGGTTTTGAGGGAGGGTGATGGAGAACATTTTGATGTTGTACACAGCCGATATGCAACCCTCAATTACAATCAGATTATTGTGAAATTGCATGGGCAAGTGAATGTACTTGTATATGAAAATAAAATAGGGGTGTATGTTAATGTGTGCGTCTGTCTTTCTGTGCGGGGGGTGATATCTGTAGAGTGAGGTTTCGGGAAGGTGAGAAAACATGATGGTGTGCACTCATCTAATGATCTAAATTGAAGTAGATGAGGTTCTCTCACTCACTCTGAGTGGAGGTGTCTTTTACACTGAACTTCTGTGCAGCATGAATGGAAAAATGAGCTCATGCCTTCAAATACCACTGACTTCATTTACTGACATTAGACAGAGGTCTGAGATCAGTCACAGGCTACCTGCTGCACTTCTGGAACAGAGGGCGATGTGTGTTTAATATAGTACTACACTTAAGCAACGCAATTCACCTGATGTTGAACAACAGGCCCGCCTTAAAGAAAAAATATAATGTTTTTTCTTGTCCAAAAAAGTTTATTTAAATTATAATTTGTGCTAACTTTGTGGTTAAAAAGTATATAATTTTCACAATGCTAGGAATATGATTAATCGCGATTAATCGCATCCAAAATAAAAGTTTGTGTTTACATAATATATGTGTGTGTGCTGTGTATAATTATTGTGTATATATAAATAGACACACATGCATGTATATATTCATCAAAAAATAAAATAAAATATTTATATTTATATGTAATATAAATTATATAAATATATGTATAGTATACACATGCAAATATTTCTCATGTGTGTGAATTTAAATATATAAAATATATATACACAGCACACACACATATATTATGCAAACAAAAAAATTTATTTCGGATTCGATTAATCATTTGCCCAGCATTTTTTTTTTTTTTTGAAGAAAATGACTGTACTTTGGACCTTCAACCTGTTGGCAACTGTTAAAGTCCACTGTATGGAGAAAAATCCTGGAGGGTTTTCCTCAAAAACCTTAATTTCTTTTCGACATCTTGGATGACATGGGGGTGAGTAAATTTTAAAATCAGGAAATTTTAATTGTGAAGTGAACTAATCCTTTAATTATGTACATGTGTGTGTGTGTGTGTGTGTGTGTTTATATATACATAATAAAAATACACAGTACATACTCGTAATATATGTAAACACAAACTTTCGTTTTGGATGTGATTAATCGCAATTAATCGTTCAACAGCACTATAATAAATTACCACAAAATTGGCCTTTTGTTGTTGCATGTGACAACCATGTGTTTGGGAAAATATTTAATTTAATTTATTATTATTGTGATTATTGTTATTATTTTAATTATTTATGTCAGGGATGGTCAACATCGGTCCTGGAGTGCCACTGTCCTGCAGTTTAGCTCCATCCCTGATAAACTGCAGCATGTAGCCTCAGTAATCCTGAAGATATTGATTAACTTGTTCAGGGGGGTATTCCAGAAAGCAAGGTTAACTTACTGTCACATATAACCTGAACTCTCGGTTGATTAACCAAAACCTTGCTTACTCGAGGTATGCTGGTTCCAAAAACGCATCAGGGAGTAAGTTCAGCCAACCCATATTCCCGGATAACACACAAGACATTCTCAACAGAGCAACGAATCAATGATTCACCATGGAAACAGACACTAAGAAAAAGCATTTCCATCTTTTTATATATATATATATATATATATATATATATATATATATAAAACAGTAACTATGTAACAAATTTAGAAATTTAGTTACATTAATATAACTTTATTAATCAAATAACACGCATCTGAATACCTCTTAAGCAAACTAACTATGGAACATAACCTACTTTCTGGAATACCCCCCAGGTGTGTTAGATTGAATTGAGGATAAACTCTGCAGGACCGTGGCACTCCAGGAACGACGCTGCCTGTCCCTGATTTATCTTATAATTATGTCATGTGTGCCTTTTGTTTTTGCATGTGATGACCTCATGCTTCTGGGAAATTTTGCAATTCATAATAAAACCATGTTTAGCAAATTATTGTGGTGTTTTTGTTGCACTTTAGTGTTTTATGATTTTTGGATAAAATAAATCAAAAGAGCCTTTTCCTGGGTGGCCTTTTGTCCTGTTGTACTCTTCTTGGTTAAGAGGCCTATTATATAAATTTTAAACAGCAATGATCAAATTCTTGATAAAATGAACAAGCTGGTTCAGTACTAGTTCAGTACTCGATTGATTTAATTCTAAAATGTAGCACTCTTTCCTGTCAAACACTGACCAATCACCTGTTTCTGCAGTGAATGTGAGCCATCGCTCCATGTGGACACATTTTATTACAGAGGACTGCAAGAAATATGGAGGCATTTTCAGCCTTGAACGCTTCCCATAAACAAATGCCACTGTACTAGTGCACAGGTCCCACATGCCAGACATGCAGATCCCAGCTGCCTTTCATGAACAGAGCTCAAGGCAAGCCTGCGTTTAACAGTAAAAATGTTCACACCATTCTTCACATGCATGTCCTTTGTCGTGATTGACAAGGTTTAGAGAAAGTTAATGCCCGCTCCTTAAAACAAGTACACATTCGATTAGGAAACTACGCACAAGTATCTTTAGGACTCATCAACAACAATGCTGAAAAGGTTCACGGTTTTGGTCCTTACTTTACATATGAACAGAAATGCAACATGCAATGAGATATAGATTATAAAACAGAATCAATGAAACCCATTGAAACATATTTTCTCAGCTGTAAGAGGGTGTCAAGTTATACATCTGTGGTCAAGCTGAACGTTATCAGGCAACACAAAACCGGATAAGCCTAAACTAAACACTCAAACCTTTTTGTTTGCACTCCCAAATGGGCTTGTGTTCATTTAGAGGAAAATCTGGAGACATTGTTTATATTGCTCTGTTTGTACGAAGGCAGACTAATTACAACTCAAAATCTAACTGACTTTACAGTGATCCCTTCAGAAAACTCAAAGTGGAAAAAAGAATATGGATTGGAATTGCTATTCAGTGATTACAAACAGAGCCAAAACTCCTGCGACCCACTGTTTTGTGCACACTTAACAGCTTATATTCACTGACCACATGTAGCTCCCCTTAGGAAAAAAGAAGTATACTTCAAGTTCATTTTATCAAGTATACTTAAGTCATTTTCAAGTATATTTTTTTCAGTGTACTTTATGTAGTAAGTATACTACTATCAATACCGCTTGGAACTAAATTGACTTTGTGTACAATTAGTTCACAACATTTCTCATTTTTACTGCATCTGTACTACAAGTGAACTTATAAGTATACTAGTATTTTACTATTTTAATTCTAGTAGTAAATTTTTTTGTAAATGAAAGAACACTTTGAAGTGTACTCTCAGTAAACTACTAGTTTAGTGCAAATTTACTTTTTATATATTATTTTTGCACTTTAAATATACTACTAAGTATTTAAATAAACTACTTCCTATTTAGGTATTATTTTTATACTTGAAATACTTTAACTCTTTCCATTTTAAAAACATTTTATTATAGCTTCATGAATCCTTTCTATCAACACTTGAATGTGGGTAAGTTTCTTTAAAAAAAAGGAAAAATTTTAAATAAAAAGTTGAGAAAATCGTTTTATTTTACTTTTGCGTGAGTAATCTTCTATCGCTTGTTTCAGCTTCTTCTTCTCCTGCGTTTTGATCCTGAGATTCTGTACTCTTTCAGAAGATGCGTAACAGCGCTACCGTATAGCCTGAAAATTCAGTCAAAGGCAGAGAAAGAGTGAAGTAGGTTTGAAGTTAATTCCCATGTGCACTACAAGTGGATTGGCCTAAACAAAAATTCAGATACTTAGATTTAGGAATGTATCTGTTTTATTTATAAATCAATATTTTCAAACAATGTATATTTATAAGAAAGTATTTAAAACTATGTGAAAAAAATATTTAATGGCCTACTAAATCAAAAGATTAAACACAACTACAAGCCAAGTATACTTAGAATACTTAATTATACTTTTAAGTATATCTCGATCAAAAGACTGAATGCAAGTACAGGACAAACTTAGACTTGTCTGTCAGTATAAGTCAAGAATACTTATGTATATTTCTGAGAAGTATATAAAAAGAAGGAACTGTAACAGATAAAAGATAAAATACATAAATTACCAGTGTTTTATTTTACTCACATTAGCATGTGGATTAGCTGACCTAATCTGAATTTGCTGAACTAATTGAAATATGTTTATTTCAACCAACAGTTTTGAATATTTCAATCTTTGCCTATTATATATACGAGCTGTAGGCCTACTATATGACTGAAAATAGCTGCCTAGAGGCGTTACAAAATGGCTGTCGCCGAGTGCCCTGAGTTGCTTTAAAGCCATGGTTCACAACAAGGGAGCCTCAGCAAACTTTCAATGAGGCATCAAAATGACTTAAATGATTTAAAATAAGTAAAAACAAATAATAGAAATAATATTTTAATCAAAATATTTATTTTTTAAAATTCTTGCTCTGACCCCTTTAGAGGAACCAGGGTTTCCACTGTTTTGGAAATATATGAGGTAGCCTAATTTTAAAAGTGAGTCATACATATTTTCCATAAGTTAATCAATTCCATAAATGGCAGTTAAAAACAAAAAATCTACATAACTCCATGGGCATCATTGTAATGAATATGCTTTTTTAAAGTTATGCTTACTAAAATATTTTAATCTAGAAATTGTGTGTAAAATATATTTATAAAATCCAATAAATCACAAATAAATGGAAAAGTCATAGGGCTTTTTGATATTGTTGTTGAGAATATGGGTTTTAAGAGTCAAAAAGGCTAAGAACCACTGCTTCTTTGACAATAGAACAGACATATTGACTTTATAAAATATTGGATTCTTTGCATGTTGTATTTGTATTTGTATTTTGAGTTGCTTCAGCATCGCAGTTTTTGATATCGCTCTTCCCCATGACTCCTTCTGTGGCCCAGACACAAGTGGATTACTATAGCTGATGTACATGTGATTTTGTTTTGTCCTTAAATTAGCATGGAAATGGCCTGGAAAATGGGCTATAAATGGAAATGTCAGCTAGTTGGCTGAACCAACAATTGAGCACATAAACAAAAGCCACATTGTCAGAGACGCTAACAACACTCCTCTATGTCTTCACACTGCCCCGATCCCACCCGATTTAGAAGACACACACACACACAAAAAACGGTCTTCTCCATGGACTCCTGATGTGCTGCTGGCAGCCAGAGAAAAGCTGTCAGAGGGAATAAGAGGGAAAGGTCATTGTGTCTGATGTAAACATTCAGCTGGGCTAGTGCAGCTGTGCGGGCATCAGAAAGATCTCACTGGAGGACAGGCCTATTGTGCCAGTCTGATTGATCCTCTATGGCACTGAGCTTACGGAGAGACCCTGACTTTAACAGGGACAGGGCCTGTTGACAAACAAGCAGGCCTCTGTCTGAAGCAGGAGACTGAGGCTGCAGGTGCTTGGTCCATGCTTGGATTGGGGCGCGTATGCCTGCTCAGATGCCAGCGGAGGCATTTCCTGCCTAGTTTGACATAGGCAGGCATCCTGGCAACGTCCAAACACCAGGGAGGAATGAATAAAAGGCGAGGACCGGTATCAAAGCCACATAAATGCCCATCAGACTTACAAAACTTAAACAGAGGCATACTTAAAAACATTCACACCGTGATTCAGCTGTACAATCTTAAAAATAAAGGTTCTTTATTGGCTTTGATAGTTCCATGAAGAACCTTTAACATCAATGGAACCTTTCCATTGCACAAAAGGTTTACTGAAAGGATTAAAAGGTTTTAGAACCTTCTTTGGGTTATTAATATGTTCTTCACACACACACACACACACACACACACACACAAAGGTTCTTTTAAGAACTGTTCATTAAATGGTTCTTTTGGTGAACACAAAATAGCTCTTCTATATGGCAAAACCCTTCTAAAACCCTATTTTAGAACCTTTTTTAGGTTATGTTCTTCACACTAAGAAAAATATGGTTCTATAAAATTGTTCACTGCATAGTTCTTTGGGAACCCAAAATTGTTCTTCTATGGCATTACTTCGAAAACCACCTTTTGGAACCTTCTTTAGGTTATTAAAATGTTCTTCAAACTAAGAAAAAACTTTTCACTGAATGGCTCTTTGGAGATCCCAAATTGTTTTTTCTATATGGCGTCGCTGTGAAAAGCCTCTTTTGGAAACTTTTTTAGGTTATTAATATGTTCTTCAGACTAAGATTTTTTTTGTTTTGTGTAAGAATTGTTCACTGAACGGTGCTTTGGAGAACCCAAAATGTTTCTTCTATGACATTGCTGCAAAAAAAATAAACCTTTTCGGAACCTTTTTTAAGAGTGACTTTTTTAAGGACACGATACTCAAACTTTCAGATACAAAGACAAACAGCTACAAATAGGCATGATCTCCGGCTGCGTATCATTTTATACTGTCCCACAGAGTTGAGTATTCCACGGGGGCTAGAAAGAAATCATTTAACGTGAGCTGGTGCAGCAGGCGAAGACAGTGTGACACAATGACCTGGTGCCAGAGAGTGTAAATCTGGCACAGTGTCTGCCATCACACCACACTATGATTTACAACAGACCGCAGACCAACAGACAGGCTGATCCGCTCCTTATGAATGTTTCAAGCATCTACTAACCCGAATGTGGACAAGGTGAGCACAGCATTTACAGCCACAATAACTGTTTTAAACATCCAAAATAGATGCAATCAAAAAATAAATCAAAATATAGTGAAACACAGACTTGCTTGGTTTAAAATCAGCTGAAACTGTTTGAAGGAAATCAGAGGACATGCACACAGGCGCCTTGGTTTCTGCTGTACAGGATACAAGGCAGCCTGGCTCCAAATTTGGCAACGTGGCATAAAAAGGATGTCAGATAAGTCAGCGGCCAGCACGTCTGTGGGGCTTATTTTTAGTCGTAGTATTTAGTAGAGGATTGAAGAAAAAGTTTGTCCGCCGCCCTTGCCCGCATGCCCTGTTCCCGAGTTTCACACGGCACTGTTTGCACTAGAATCTCCTTCCAGTTGACATGGCTCAGCCCGGTGAGCTGCCCTTCCTCGCACCCTCGGTGCACTGTAAACATCCCAGGGTCAGCACCTTACCAAGCGCCTGCCTAAGAACACACTTAACTTCCTGTTTACTCTAAATGCTACAAGCCCCACTGGACATGCCATATTATTGTCTATGGTGTGAAAAGTGGGTTTTTGTATCATACACTGTCTCTATATATATTTATAGAGAGAGTTTTACATGATAGATTATTTTATATTATATATAAGACAGTGGTCAAGAGAAAAGACAATTATTTGGCAGGAAAAATGTGAGCATACGTTTCATGGCTTGAACACATGCTCAGCCCTGGCAAGGGAGATAATGGAAATCTCAACAGGGGGTCAAAGTACAGAGTGTAAGCCAAGACTTCACATTATTTAATGCTATTTTGATGTTTTAATGCTTATTCTTATCATGTATTTACTTATTTTATGTTTCATAAAATTGTTTAAAATCCATTTAAGAAAAATAATGCCATCTCCCTACCTACTCAGTACTGACATCTGTTCTTTTCCCTGATGACGTGTTTTAGGGCTGGAAGGCGGGACAACCTGTCACTCACATGAGACCACAGCAATAGCAATCCACAACGAACCAACCAATTCATTTTTTCTTGTTCGTGAAGCTGTTTCACTCTTATAGGCCTATGTCAGAATAGACTAACACAAACTCTGTTTCATTCTGACTTTAATGGGTTTTATATTTTGTGGTCATCATGTTACAGCCCCTGAAAGAGCACAATGAAAATCCCAGCAAGTCTATTTCTTTGCGTACTATATATTTATTTGGGAGAATATCCTCACAAAGCAGTGTTTTGACTACTAGACTTAAGTTATGTTACCTTTGGGAAATCTCTTTTTAATCAAAGGCATACATATATGAGTAAACATTGCCCTGACATGAAGTTGAGAAAGAATGGAGGGCTTGTTCTTCCATGGGGTGGAGTGTTTGTATGTGTGCTAAGGAACAACCGTCCTTGGCTTCTTATATTTCTCATTCATCTCTCGCATCACATGGCTGACTGGCACTAACTGAAAACACACACAGTGTAGGACTAGGTTCTGTGACCAGCAGTTCAGGTTCAGAGAGCTGCCTTACACACAACGAGAAAAAGACAAAGGCAGCTGTAAGTGATATATTGGTCACGGCAGCCAATGAATTTATGTGAGAAACCCCTCTTTGTGTCAGATATACTATTTTAATATGTATTAAATGTTTATTTTGTTTCCTTGACACACACACACACACACACACAGGTTTATTTTTCTATCTTAGTGAGGACATTCCATAGGCGTAAAGGTTTTTATACTGTACAAACTGTACATTCAATCCCCCTAAACTAACCCTACTCCTAAACCTACCCATCTCAGAAAACATTCTGCATTGTTACATTTTTAATAAAACATTGTTTAGTATGTTTAAATATGAGGATTCATGAAATGGTCCTGGTCGTAATACCAGTGTAACACCTATGTCATTATACAAATTTGTGTCCTCATAAATCACAAAAACACACAGACACACACAGCTATGTGATTTACTGTACAAACTGTAGCCTATATTCTATCCACTTACACCAACTTACCCATCACAGAACATTTTTGACGTTTTTTGAACTCAAATAAATAAATAAATGTGTCTTTTTTAGTTGCCGGAGTTTTATATTAGGCTACTAACACTAATAGATCTCCAGAATCCCCCCACACACTGCTGATGTTCCAAAATGTCCGCGCACAGCGCATGAAATGGCCAAACGAGTAGGTTGTAAGCAACTTCCAAAACTCTGTTTACAAGAGGTTTAATATACTAGAGAACGTCATTGTTTTGCACAGGTAATTCGAATTCATAATGGAAAGTATGTGTCGCTGTTTGCGCAGTACACTCATGTATTCACTTCTGAGATTGCAACCATCCACTGCTGTTCCAAACCCAGCAGCTACCACGTGATGTTTTCGCAAGCTGTATCTGTTGTTAATACAGCAAACGCTGAAAACAACCATAAAACATTCCTGCTGGGGCAAGTTTTTATGAATGGCATTTTTCCTTCCTCGACTTTCCCCTTTTTTGTGAATGAAAAACAACTGGAAACGTACTAGGGAAAACCCTTGGGATTCTCAAGCGTCGATTGGCTAAAAGAATGCAAGCTCTGCCTTCGGTTGTTAAACGTTGAAACTGATTGGCTGGAATGTGCAGAGAGCTTTCATTCATAAGGAAGGACAAAGAGAAGAAATTTGAGCTCTTGACAGAGAAAATCTACCAATCAAAACCCTAAAGACTAAGCGAACATCCGACAGCAAGAAAAGCAAGTTAAAGTCAGCAGTATAATTTAGGAAAAGTGATAATATTTTCTTTAATCAATGCACTGTGGCCACACAAACACTGCATATCCCACTAAAATAAAAAGTTGAGTTTTATTGCTGCCTAAAAATCAAAAGGGTTAGAGAAAATAGAGTTAGAAACAACAGAAATAGGCTATAATGACAAGCCAACAGAATTAAAACAAATACGTTTACAGTGTATACTAACATCACTTAAATCTATAACCTATAGATAATATAAAACAATAAAATCTTTATTTTTATGCCTTTTAGCCCAATAATGAAGTATAACTCTTACACTATAAACGTGGCACACACATCAGTTACATTATCCGTATAAAATGTTTTCAAATCATAGCATACTCTTTACACAATAGCGTCTTGCCTCAAATGAAGCAAAGCACAGGTCTCGCGCTGTCCAAACTGTGATTTAGCAGTGTGTGTTTATACGCTCGCGGTGGTTTTTTGTGAATGGAGCTCATTACGTATGCAGCCTTCTCGCGCTCCATTCACAAACTGCCGCTGCTGCCTCTGTCCGTCTTCCTTCCCCTCTCAGTCTGCGTGGATCTCATTAAAACAGCCTAAATGACCACAAACGGTTAAGGCATGGATTATAAGATGGACGGATATCTGGACCAGCAAGTGCCTTATACTTTAGCTAATGTGAGTATGGCTTTATTCACTTCAAAGCGTCGTTGCGCTTCACGCGGGGATGTTGTGCTGTTTCTCTGTCGTCGTTGCATGTGATTTGTTTTAAGCAAGCTTTCAGTTTGGGCTGATACAAAGTAAAATAGCCTATTTCTCCATATGTTGTAGCCTACGTTGTGCTCAAAAGGTAAAGTTTAATCCTTTCAAGGCAAAAGCTTTAGTCAAATTTGAATTCTTACTTAAAAGGAAATCAAAACTTCCGTTTTTAGGATGCTTGATTTATCAGTATTTGCTAATGTGAGGGGCAATGCACTGAATTAAGTTTTGATACTGAATGGGCATCGTCCTAAACTATCCTATGACCAAAAAGTATTCAGTCTTGACAGTATTTTGTATTTTTGTGCCTTGTCATAGTGCATTGTAACAATCATCCCTTTTACTATATATTTAAAAAAAAAAAAAAAATCCAGTTATTTATAGTAGATTTTAAAATAAATATCCATCCTTTTCATTATGAAGTCACACTCTTCATCACTGTTTAGTATGTATTTTTCACTTACATAATGTTGTTTCTGTTTTGTAGAGGTCGCAAGGAAATGGGCCCCTAAATAGACTGTTGATGGCGACGAAAAGGAAATACATGGACACCGAATTACCCCCTCAGGAATCTGAAGGTAAAGTAGCAAGCAAGTTTAAAAAATTTCATAATGTTTTATCGACACTGTCTCAACAGTCAGGATGTGTTAAAAAGTCATATTTTACAAGTGAATTAGTTAATTTATCAAAAAAGAGACTATGTATTTTTCTTATAATTAGATAAACAAATTCATGCAAAAATGAAATAAATATATGTGTAGCTCATGTGAAAGAATACATCAGCATGATAATGATTTCTGTTTCTTTTTTTTTTAGATCTCTTTCAGGATTTAAGCCAACTTCAGGAGACATGGCTCACCGAAGGTATGCGTCCATTCTAAGCATGTATTGTGTGTCTATATTGCAATAAATATGTCCCTCTAGTGGCAATGAGCTAGGAAATGTCACACGAGGACATGCTAAGTGCACACTGCTCAGTGAGATTTATAAAAACTAAAGAAACACAATAGAAAGACTATTCAGACTGAGGTGGCTTATTTGCCCGAATAAGGCAGGACAGCAGTTCATGCTTTCAATATAGAAGTTTAGAAAAAAAGTCATCTTTTTAGTAGGCGTGATTTAAGATTTGTTTTGCTGTGCATCAGGACAATCGCCGTGTCAACATATAGTTGCAAATGTGCTGCTTTTGTTAAGTGTACAAAAATGCCTTAGTTGCACAATGCTGCTGGTTACATTTTATCGAAAAATCCTGACAAAGGCTCTTAAAGCCAGTACACCCAGGCAAAGCAAACAAACAGCATCAAAGCTAGACAGTCAGGAGGCAAATAGTTGAAATGAACCCTGCCAGAAACAATTTACTGTGTACATGTCAGAGTGTGGAGAACACAAAGGCTGGTCTCAATGAGACCGGGTGGCTGGAACCCTGCTGTTTTGAATGAATTATACATCTGTCCCTTAGCCAACCCTTATATGTATTTTAGGATAATAATTAGGAGGTGAAATGAATGTAATTTTAAAAATGAAATGATTTTGTGCACATTTAGCTTACACTGGTGAGAATGTTAATGCATAATTTTATTTTATGCTCTATCAGAAAACAGACTGGATGTAATTGCATACAGTTAAGATGAGATGGCATATGGTATATGGCAAATATGAGATACAGGATCATAAGGGGGAGAAAACACAATAATTATATATAACAATTATATAACAATTCCATGCACGTCCTAATATTTTTTTCATATATATATATATATATATATATATATATATATATATGCTTTTTGAGGTATTCCAGACCAAATGTACATGTCCTAATATTTTGTTATATCATGTCTTAATAAATGTTAGGACGTGTGCATTTAGTCTGGAATACCTCAAAAAGTACATGCTGTCTCAGTATACTGCGTCATCCTCAGAGAAGAACTATCTGCTATTATTATGCAGTGTCAAACTGTGAACTTCACACATCGGTCAGGAGACAGAGGAGGCAATGACCATAAACTAGAAACAATAGAGAGTCATCACAACTAGTACATTGAGATTCTACAACAAGTACACTGAAATTTAACAGGTGAAGTACAATCGCATGTTGTATTCCTCAGTTGTAAGTCACTTTGGATATAAGGGTCGGCTGAATGAATAAATGTAAACGTAAAAAAGTTTAAACACTTTAGCTGCAATGAAGTTTGAACAAAGTGAATTTGGTGTTTTGAGAGTATAGAGCAAAGAACAGCTTTATTGTTCGTACACACTTGCTTTTTAAAAGCAGCAACATTTTTGCTGGTCGTGAACTTTTTTTACTTTCTTCTGGTTGGAGGGAAAGGCTTATAATCAGGTGATTATGATGAGTAATTCATCATATTGGTAAAACAAACACTGCTGCAGGGATTTTGCACTTTAAAGGGTAAGATAAAACATTGAAGGAAGCCAAAAGTTGTTAATAGAAAAGCTTGTCCAGTCATGTGAGTATTCTTTACATTTTAAGACAGACCGCTTGGCTCCTCCCAGGATCTGCCGAACCAAAAAACTAAAAAAAAAAAAAAGTTAATCAGGTTCCCTCAAAGAAAAAGGAAACATGTCTCCATGCATGCACAGACAAACTTTGGTCTTGTGCTGACTTGCATTTCAAAGCCCTTGACAAGATGTTCCTGGAAGCTCACTGACTTGAAACACACACACACACACACACACACACACAGAGAGAGACACTCCCACAGATATACACAGAGACATGGTCTGATGTGACCACGTATGCACACACACACACACACACAGAGAGAGGGAGAGAGAGAGCGCGAGAGAGAGAGACTAACTTCTGAGAGAAATCGGGTTGGTTTCAATTAAAGAGCTTGAGGGACTCACATTAAATGTTATTTTTTATCTGTCTAAAAATTGTGTGTGTTCCTTTTCAAAAAAGTTGAAACATGTCTAAATGATTTATTGCTTGATCTGGTGGGCCAAATATTGGCTTTAGCTTTGTCTCATAAAAACAGCCTTACTAATCTTCCTTCGGGGCAGAAAAGAAGAAAACTTAAATGGCTCTAATATAATTACAGTATAGCAACAGGATAAGAGCAGCATCTATGAAATTAATGTAATTTCTTTGAGCATGCTCAAAGGGGCATCAGTACTGTTTCCGTCACACAGGAAGTGCCAGATTAATGTTAAAGAGATGGATTTAAATCTCCCATCCTTCTGGTTTCTGTGTTTATAGTTGGCTGGCTGAAAGGGGAGATGGAATACGAAGAAAAAAGAAGTATGTTGAAGTTTCAAGCGTCTCTGTCATACACTAGTCCACATGACTAAGAGCTATTGCATGTCAGGAATAAAAAAGAACAGTGGACAAAAGAGGAACAACTGTTTCTTTTGGCTCTCTCGCGTGCCTTTAATTGAGCCATGAAACACCCTGAATAATTTTTTGCCAGTACATTTATCTATTATTATCATTATTTTGATTATTATTATTAAATGCCAGTTTAAGGGCAAATATTTTGTGGTGCATAGGGATGTTGGTTTAAAATAAAGCTTAGAATAAAGGCCCGTTCATTCCAAGAATAACAATGAAGATACAGTTCTAAAAATCGTTCTAAATATAAAAGAACAGCAGAGTCTGCACCACAATTAGAAAAAAAGACAAAAAAAGAAATTCGAGGCCATTATCACATGTATCAATATGTATAAATTTTAAGTTTATTCAAGGACAACTCAATGTGGCTTCTTTTATTTATTAGCAATTTAGCATAATAACAGTGACTTCTCAAGCTTTTTTGTCCAAGTGTATTGAGTAGCAGTCCTTGGAATTATATTCCATTATCGAACCAGTCTGCAAATTCACAAATCCACAAAAAGTAGAGTCAGCAAAACCACATATTATTATTAATACCATTTATGGGACATCATTGATTGTTACTGTACATTATTATACAATAGGTATGCAAGACATATCCATTGATTTTGTTTGTGTCTGTAGATTTCACCCAGCACAACCTTTAAAGAAACAAACAGCCATTTGAAGAAATTTCTCAACAGAATCTGTTAGCATTTAATTTGTCCATAAACACCTAAGAAATCATTTTAATCTGTACACATTAATCTTCTGATGCATGCCAACGTGAAGAAAAGGTTCAAAGGAATCTTTTACTTGTCTGAGGCTCATTAAACTTTAGGAACTGCACTCTTCTTCTACTTTCCCTTACACTTATCTTCTCTATTCTTTCTCTCGCTCCCTTTCTCTCCGCAAACACTTATTGCATGACCTTAAAAGCCAGCGTTCAAAGACTTCAAAGCAGATGATGAATTCCAGAACACTTCACCAAGCAGAGCTCACCAACATTGTCTGAGAATGTCCTTCAGTTTTTTTTTTTATGTGCGCAGGAAGAGACATTTAGTATTAATGCTACACTGCTACATTTACTTTCTTCTAAATCGTTTCTTATTCTGTTGAAACATGCTTACGATGGATAAGCGAGGTAATTGGCTACATCAGCTTGAAAGTCTGTAAATCCATCAGCGGGGTTGGGTTAGTGTTGATGATGAGTAGGGGGAGGACATCACTTCTTTGTGGTCTGACATTGATCACCTTTTTATGTTTAAATAAGGCCTGTATATGATACAGATGTGTGGGAGTGCCGGACATGGAAGCACCAAGTTTTGAACTTTGTGAATTTTCAATGCAACATGTTTATATTTGATAATTAGGTTGTAGAATTAGCATAATGATGTGGCAGGAATCACCCTTTTACATCTAAATTTAGTCACTCCAATCAAGTTGGTTCTTCAACACGTCCTTGCTTTAAACGCAAGATTTTTGTCGTCATTATCTAAAAATCATTGCCTGTTAATTTCAGTTAATGTCAACGTGGAGAATTAAAAGAGAACTGTATCAGTTAATTAACAATCAAACATGTATATAAAACCTTTTTTTTCTGGTTTTGTCATGCCATTTAAGAACTAACGGTACTTTTACATGACAACAATGTACTAAAAACATACGCTTTTCCATTTTTCACATACAAACAGTGTCCGCGGAAACGAAACACTACACGCCTATAAACTGAACACGTAATATGCACATGCATGACATCATTGTTTTTGTGTTTACATTGAGACGGTATCGTTTTCGAAAACCTGCACTTTGAAACCAATTTTCAAAAGTTTGTGTTTTCAGGCCCCCAAAACACTATTGTCGAACGCCTAAACGCATAAAAAGTTTTACATTTTTAGTTGAAAACTGTGCAACAGCCCTAACTCATTCAGAAAAGCACTGGTGCTCCTTCAAAAAAAAATTATAAAAATGAAAAAATAAAATAAAAAATGTTATATTAATATCAATAAAGCTGAAGCACAATCAGAAATAGAAGCAAAAAAAAGCAAAGATACAAATACAAAAAAGAGGAAAAAAGAGCCAGAGCAGATTTTGATACAAGAGTAATAATAGCCCATCTACGGTTCATCTGATGGAATTCAGCAGTAATCAAGATATCTGCACACACACTCAGTGGTGATATTGATCTGCTGCCTGTGGAAAAGTGCTGGCACATGGAAAAGTGGAGGTGAAGGTCACGGGCTGTCCAGAGGCAGTAACTCAGGTTTCACATGCAGGGATGATGAAGGGATACACAGGCTAGGCTAATGGACAGCCCATCCCTTCATCAAATCACATTGTCCATTTAGGCTATGTGCGCTCAAGAAAAATTACTTGGTTTGAAGACATATTGTGAGTCTGATTTCTGAGTCAACAGTGCAAAAATTACGAAACACAGGAAAACTTTTGAACCCTTATGGTCGGTTTTTGGGTCAGAGAGAGACCACAAATTGGTCAAACAACATATTTAACATTGAAGTATGATGTTGGTACTAAATTATGGTATAATTATTCTAAATTATAGTTATAAATAAATTCAATTTGTTTTACTTAGTCATTTTTGTTCATTTTTATTTTCCACAAATATTGACCCCAAACATAAACAGCACTTCTAGAATCGACACTAGTGAAATTTGGGAAAAGTGTATCTCTACTTTGTGCTAAAACTTATTTGCCTACTGGGTTTCAGAGGAACTTCATAAAATAATATAAAGATAAAACAATTTGAAATGACTGTAATTATATAGTCATAATGCTTTTATTTTAATTTAATGCTTATTTTGGTGGTCTTTGCAGCTCAAGTTCCTGACAACGATGAGCAGTTTGTCCCTGACTTCCACTCAGAGAACTGTAAGTACAGCATCTCTTTCGATTTTAATCTTAAGCATGATCATTAATGAACTTGAAACCCGAGAGGGTGAGAAAAATGACAAAAACAATAAGATAAAGAAAAGGAAGTAGGTTTGTCCTCCAATTATTTGTCCAAAAAGTGACTGATTGACAAACTGCTGGAGGCTGAGGCGTGGAGGTTTTCAGGCGAACAGTCCTGTTCTCAGGCTCTGCATGACAGAAACACTCGATACATAACCTACTACACTTACACTGACGCATTTGGATGTTCATACTAAAGAGCACCTTCCATTTGCATGTGCCTGAAAGACTCAATTGAGCAGCCAAGGAAGCCGGTAAAAGATCATTCATGAGTCAAGCACAAAGATTTCCTTTTTGTGTCCATCAGAGGTGTAAATGGGAAAGCAAATTCCTGTACCACTCAGCGCAAAGGCTGCCTTTTCAACTGCTTTCCTCATTTTGTTGTGTCTCCTGTCAATGGCGTGCAGGGCTTTGTGGTGCACGCTCTGTAAACACTTCCCCTTGAACCTTTTGTTAGAGCCATTCACAACGTATGGGGTTGGGCCTTTACCACGTTGGCAACTCTGTTAAGGTGACAATTTTTTCAAAGGTTGCAAAGTTCATGCTATGAGTCATACATCTTGTTTTTTTCAGTAACATGAACTGGTCCGTGGCTTCCTAAAAGACGCAGGGTAGTCACAATCCCAAAACTCATGTGTGCAAACAGTGCTATATTATCCCATTCTAGATCTGACCTCTTAGTGACAGATGCTCCCCATAACATATTGTTCTTGTCTGTTGTGCAACAATGAGGGGGAGGAAGTGGAGATGAACTCTGGGGCAGGAAAGGGTCATGTCTACTTAACCCCATCAGGACATAACCAATCACCAGTGCTCTTTGCCATTGACAGCCTTTCCTAATACTCACAGAGGAGATGGGAGTTCAGGCTGACAGGCCTGTCACATTAGTTAAGTGGAGCAAAGCTTTGACTGACAGCAACACCCGCCCTTTCATTTAGACGTAATGGAGTAATAACTCATGAATTGGTCACCATTTGAGGTCGCTCATTGAAAAAAAAGCTTGAGTTGACAAGGGGACTATAAACATAAACATATTCTCCCACGTTTGTGGTCTCTGTAGTGTGGGTCAGTTTATGCCACCAGCTAAGATCCAAACACAGCCTCCTCCCTATCGCTTGGGTAGGTTCAAACTCACTGAGATTACCGTGACATTCAGGTGAGTCAGATGTTTTGCTAAACCGTGCCAGCATGTTACGTTTCATAACTGTCTCTTGGCCTTTTATCTGTAAACACAGAAGGGAAAACAAGACACATGAAGCCAAGTGTTTGGTTGTTTTGCCAGTCAAGTTGTTTCCCGTCTGGGCACGAACGTGAGTCTAAGACTCCGGGACAGAATGGAATGCCAGATTAAAGAGGTGGGGGGAGGTGCTGGACGTGCTGTTGTGCAACACCTGCACATCTGGAAAATCTATCCCCATCCCTTTCGTTTTTCCACATTGAGAGTCTCTATTTGGCGTAACTGTGACCTGTTTGTCATTATTAGCGATGGAAAGCAGTAATTTGGTTGAACGGCTCTACTTGGTACATAAACCGTCATTCAAAGCTTGGGCTGTAAATGTGAACATGACTAGTTTGACTAGATAGGGAATCATTAGCACGTTAAATGCTTTAAAATGACTCCTCTAGGCTTTAAACCAAACAGTGCCGTAGAGTGGCCAAAGGTAATCAATCAGAACAACAGATAACAAAGCAAACACCAAACTTCTCATAAATTGTAGTAAAATAAGTGTACATTTTGTCTTTTAATATTTGTCAAATAGTAATTGTGAACATTTACATTTTTGCAAGCTTTTTACTAGTTTTTCAGGTGGGAAAAAAATAAAGTTCATTGAGAAAAAGAAATACATATATAATATTTATTTTATTTTACTTATTGACTCATTGGTTATCCCCCCCCCCCCCCTTTAACTCTATGAAATATAGTTTTCACCACAAAAATTTTATATATATATATATATTTCAAATTCTCTTTATAATATTGATTTATACAAGGAGTTTTTATCCTGTTTGTAATGGCACTCAACGAACAGGATTCTTTCTCCCATTCATGAAAATGCCTAAGAACAAAACTGACTCCACCCTCATGGTTCCTTTTTCTGAATGGAGGTTTTAACCCCACCCCCATCCTGTTTCCCCTCCAACTGTACTGAAATGTGATAATTTAGGCTGCCTTTTCTCTCCCGCTCTCTGTCTCAACACTGAATGTTCCAAGATGTGAGTTAATCCTGCAAATGCTGTGTTGTGAGAGCCATTGTTTGGTTTTGTGCCTTGTAGTAATTATATAGGAAGTTGTGGCTATAAATCCAGTTCAAGAAAACAGAAGTTTGCAGTAAAAAGAGCAAAAGAGATGAAATCGTAAGAGATGTGCAAAGGGATTTTCTAAATTTACAGTCCCAAGCTTGTTTGTATTGCGTCGCCCTTCCGTTAGCTCTCTCGACGTGTCTGATATATCACTGGATCGTGCTGTTGTGCTCGCCTCCTGCCCCTTCTCAAACAAAATATGCAGCTCTACAGCTCTCAGCTTTCCAAAATACAGCTGCTATGCAACAAAGTCTGCAAAAACATCCTCAAGAGTGCCAAAAATGTACAGAGACCAGTCATTCTACCCCATAGAGGGGGCCAGGCTTTCCTCTTTCACTAACTTTTTGCAGAGAAATGAGCCACACGCGTACACACACACCGACACACGCGCACATTTAAGCCCCACATTTTTTATGAATGGGCTGGTTGTGAGGGACTGGCTGAGGCAGCACATTAAGAGAAAACGGAATCTCCATTCATGATTTGGACTGACTGAGATCTGCGCTCAACACAGCCGTTACAGAAATGTTTTTTCTCTACCTCTTCTTCTTCCTTCACCCTCTTTCTCTCGCTCCTTTTTTTCTCAGTTTCACTCTTTCTTTGTTTTTTGTTTTTTCTTTGTTTCTTTGTTGCGTGTTCTTTCACTTTTGATGCTTTCTTTTTTGTTTTTATTTCCTTTTTGCTCTCCCCTTAACAGTTTTCGCTTGCTCCATTTTTTCTAAAACTTCACAATATTTGTATGTTACAATTATTTAGGTATAATGAACTATATTAATCTCAGTTCATGTTCATTTATAAATACACTACTGTTCCAATGTTTGTGGTCAGTGAGATTTTTTTAAAGAAATTAATATTTTATCCAGCAAAGATGCATTGGTAGCAATTTACAATACGGGTCATTAGTTAAACATTAGTTCATGTATTAAGAGCAGTTCATTTTTTGTTCATGTTAGTTCACAGTGCATTAATGTTAACAAGATTTTAATAATGTATTAGTAAATGTTGAAATTAACATTAACGAAGATTAATAAATGCCGTATAAGTGCAGTTCATTATTAGTTCATGTTAACTAATGAACCTTATTGTAAAGTGTTACCGACGCATTTACTTGATCAAAAGTGACAGTAAAGACATTTAGAATCTTACAAAAGACTTCTTTTCATAGAGACTTCTATGAAAGACTTCTTAATAAATGTTGTTCTTTTAAACTTTCTATTCCTCCAAGAATCCTGTGAACTAAAGTATCACTTTCCTCAGAATTATTGAGCAGCACAACTATTTTCAAAATTAATACTAAGAAACACCAAATCAGCATATTAGAATGATTTCTGAAAGTTCGTGTGACGGTGAAGACTGGAGTAGTGGCTGTTGGAAATTCAGCTTTGCAATCACAGCAATAAATTGCATTTTAGAATATTTTAAAATAGAAAACAGTATTTTAAATTGTAATAATATTTCATAATATTATTGTTTTTACGCTAAAATGCAGATTTGGTATGCTTAAGAGACTTAAAACATGATTAAAGATGAATGAATTCAATAAAAGTATCAATGTTCTTTAAATGATGTTTTAGGACGTTTTTGTAGGTGGATACTGTAAGTGCCAGTAAACAGAAGCTCAGACACTTATGTAAAACATGAATTTAGAAGCATGCGCCCCAGTCTGCTGTTGGAACAAGTTAGAACATCTACTTCACAGGCTGAGGTATGGCTGCTAAGGCATTGAATGGACAGTAGTATGTATTTTACTGTATCATGAGGACAGAAGCAACAGGGCCAACACTCTAAACCTACCCAGGAAATTGTCTTTTCTTCCTGCTCTCAAAGAGAGGCTCTTTTCTTCCCTTCTCCTGCTGATAGAAAAGAAACTGAGGTTGTGATAACATAAAATATATGTAACATAACATACACACGTCCACACACATCAGAGACTTCCAGCGCACTGCGATAGACAGTGTTTGGAGACACTCAGTCTTTTCCAGCTAAATAGTGCTGGTCTAAATCACTTCGCTCAGTTCATTGGTTCAGCATAATCTTAAGGCAGTTCTGCTGAAATGCGACTGGCCACGTCTCGTATTGAAAAAGCAATGATGGATCTATCGATCCAGGGTGATCTCAGGAGTAGATCAGGCACCTTAAGAAAAAAGCTTGAGTGTTTCTTTATCTCCCCCTGTATAATTATGATATCAGCCCAGATGGGACTCAGGGAGACAAGTCACCGTAGAAATGTTTTTCTCACCGGCTTGACAGAAATTCAATGAGAAGGTGTTATCTCCCTTCAGAGATAAAAATGTCTCGCTCTACACGTCTCCATTCTTTACAGTAGAGTTCATTATATAATTTCTGCAATGAGCTGAAAATCAATATATGCATTAAACATTAAGCACGGACTGCAATATATTGAGGGTTGATGAATGTGAGGTTGGAAGTTTGATTACACTTTCCACATGAACGCACACATAAAACACTATCATGTTGCCATGGATGACATCATTCTATTGCGTTTACAGATTATGGTCATCCACCTTTCGCATTTTCACTTTCGTCTAAGTTTTTCCTAAGTTAATCTTTTGGTAATGGTAAAATATAGCTTAATGATTCATTTTTAAAGACGCATTGCTTTTATTGGCAAAGAGTGTCATAGGGTTTCATCAGAAAAAAATAACCCAATCATAAAGGGAAGTGATACCGTGTGGTTAACAGAAACGTGTCTATACCATTCAGACGTCTTCAGCCAGTCTCATCCACACCCAATCACCATGTGACATTTACTACATAAAAACACATTAAGCATCCAAAAGCTGTGTTTTCAAACAAAGGACGTATTGAGAGCACACAAATTTAGCTTCACACGAGACTCTACTTATCTCGCCATTCAAGTTTGTCAACAGTTTTGAGCTACCGATAGCCATCTGAAACTCAAAAGGGAAGTTGCTGACACCCTGAAGTGACAGTCAAAAGCCAAGAGAGCATTTTTGTGGAAAACCCCTGGCCAATCAGCATCTGAGAGAAGCCAGAACTTCCTTTTTGTTTGCGTTTCCCTTGCTCTCTCTTTCATTCTGATCATGTTGACATGGACACCACATGTTCACCATGTGTTGCTGAACTGTGCTGAGATGACAGCATTGTTTCTGCAAAACCTCTAGTTGAAAGAACAGTCCTTTCTATCATCCTTGTTCCTCCCCGGACTTTCCACTGATCATTTTAATGATGGTGGATTTATATAAAGCTCGCCAAATGATAGAAATAACCTTTTAAAAATGCTTTGCTACTTAAACAAAAATCTCCAAAAACTATAAGTTAACCAAGCTGTTATACACACTACCAATTTTTTATTTTTTTTAAATAATAAATTTATTCATAAAGGACATATTAAATGAATCAGAAGTGTCAGTAAAATGACATTTATAATGTTACTAAATATTTCTATTTCAAATAAATGCTGATATTTTGGACTTTCTGTTCATCAAAGAATTCTAGGGGGGAAAAGTTTCACATATTGAGTATTAAGTAGTACAACTGTTAATTAATAAATGTTACTTGAACATATTAGAATGATTTCTGAAGTATCATGTGACATTTGCAGACTAAGTAATGGCCTCTGAAAATCTATCTTTGCTATCAAAGCAATAATTTAAAAAAAATATATAAAATAGAAAACAGTTCTTTTAAATTATAATATTTCACAATATTACTGTTTTACTGTATTTTTGATCAAATAAATGCAGCCTTGACATACATAAGAGACGTTTTCAAAAACATAAAAAAAAAAATCTACATGATTGATTTGTTTGTATGTGTTTTTTTATTTTTTTTTATTTAGGGTAGTTTACATGACAAAAGATGTACTGACGAAAATGTTGTCAAAATGATCCGCGGATCCGAAAACGATTAAAAACGCTGTATTATTCATGCCAGGCCAGTAGTTGGCGATGTTACTTTGTAAAAAAACACTATAGACTGAACACATAATACGTATGCGCATGACATTACCATTTTCACTAATTCGCATTTTTGTAGTTTACACAGTATCACTTTCAAAAGCTTGCACTTTGAATCCTATTTTCAAAAGTTAGTGTTTTCAGGCTCACAAAATGCCGTAGTTGCAAATGAACGACCAAACTGCATACAAAGATTTCCGTTTTTAGCTAAAAACTGTGTCGTGTAAACAGTCCCTTAGACATATTGGCCATAAAAGTACCTTAAGCACTGAAATGTCTACAATTAGGGGTTATTGTTTGACTAGAATTCAGTATTGACATTCCCAATTGGATTTTTATGTGTGATTTTCTGTTTTGTAATCCTGTCACTTTCATTTCAATTAAACACTTAACTTTCCTTTGACAGGCTATACTTAAAAGGACACAAGCAAGCTTTGAGAGCCGTGTTAAGTGGGCTGCCCAAAATCAATAATGCCATTTCAACCTTTAAGCCATTCAGACATAATTGGCATCCTTGTTGTTCTTATTGATTTGTCACTGTTGGTCTCAAATGGCCAGTTGGATGCCAGGTGGTATCTCTTCACTGACTGTCAGGCAGAATGTTATCATAATCTAAAATCAGATTTTATCACAACATCAGCTCATATATCAAATGCACATGAAGGATTTTTTCACATCACACCAGACTAAAGCAATACGATAATCCTTTGTTCAGTGTTTTTATCCAACAGTCTTTGCATAAAGACTCGTTCTGCTCAGGATTTGTGTTTTATCTGACAACAGGCCACAGCAGTCACATTCCTCTGGTACGATATGATTGGTTTAAAGTCTTGGGATATTATTACTCAATCTTTAGTTCATTGTACCTTTTGAGTTGATACAGTTGGCCTCAACTGTAGCTCTCATAAGATGAATATTTCCAGGATGTGTGCCTGACATGAATATACAATTCTGTCCAGATGATCTGTAGAGTTAAGGTTTAACTCAAAAACAAAGCTGCCCTGCCTTAACAGTTACTTACATCTGATTTCTTCAACCAAAGCAGTGCTCAAACACTCAACAATAGTACTTTTATTCTAACTAAATGTACTAGCGATTACTCGTGCTTTAACACACTCTCCAAGGACGATTCCCCAGAACTCCCGGCTAAAGCCACCATACCTCCATCTGTCACAGCTGGTGGATCTTTTTTTGTTTGGGACGGGGGGTATCGGGGTCCTGAGATTTGTTTGTGGTGGGAGTTGACTGAATGGCCCTCCATAATGATCCCCTACTTCCTAAAGCACTCAACCATGACCATCACCTTTCACCCCTTATCCTCTTCACTGAATCGTGCTATTTACATATGTAAAGTCCAGCTCTCACCTCTAGCCCAGCCTGTCTCTAAAGGCTCATCCTGAATGGAGACACTCTTGTCGTTTAGGTACAATGCTACTGGTTTTTCACACTTAGATGTAGCTTGAAGGGAGGTGTGAATGTTAAATGTACTCGTATGTAGGGAGAGTATTATTCAAATCTACATGTTGCCAGGCTTATAACCTTATGTGGCAGATTACAATCATCAGAGGTGTCAAACTCATTTTAGGTAAAGGGCCGGAATTCTCTTTTTTATTTTTAAATTTATTTTTCTTTTCTTTTCTTTCATTTCATTTTTTTTTTGTTAAAACTTTGATGTTTGAAGAAAACATGCAATTTATGCTTTTCTAGGGGATAAGATTTCCAGAATAAACTTTGTGTTTTTATAATATAAAAGAAAAGGGAATACATCTAATTTTTCTAAAAAGAGGCTTTATAATTAATATAGGCTTTATATGCGAAATTCATCATTTAGAGTCTGAATGACTTCAGTATAATTTAAAAATCCATATAAAACCAAATAAATTTAAATGACCTTCTAATAGCTCATTTATAATTCCAACAATATTTTTTGATAATATTGCAAATGAAAAAAAAAAACAATAATAAAATAAATAAATAAATACAATGTTTGGTAAAGGAATGATAACACTAAATAAACAAATTTAATCTAATATAAATACAATTACATTTATATACTTTAAATATAATGTTAATATTCTTTAAACTATTTACATTACATTTTTTATCATTTGCAATATTAGCTGAAAATCATACAGCTGCGATGTAACTCCATAACAGCTGTTAATTCATATACACACATCACATAAAAACCAAATGTTTACATTTACAAAGCCTAAACATGATCCAAACTCTTGCACACTGGCCCGGGCTGCTGGACTATCCTCTTTACACCCTGCAATATATATATATATATATATATATATATATATATATATATATATATATATATATATATATATAGTACTATTTCCTATGTATTTCCTGATCACTGCCTAGGTGAATTAGGCCAGAACCAAGAATATCTAAACACGTCACACAGATGTTATATTACACATTTAGGTTTAAAACCCCCAACCCCACCCCTCTTTTCTCGAAAAACTAAACCTAAGAAATATGAGTGGTTTTAGGGAACAGTGAAGTAACCTTTGCATGAATCGCAAAGAGAGAAAGCAGAAACTAAGAGCTTTGGGCAAATTACACCAAATAAAGAACAAGAACTTCCTTCATTGTCAGATCTTTGTTTACTCGACTGCCATCAGTCTGTAAACTCAGGGAGATTTAACGACAGATGGATGTGTCTTGACAATGTTACACGTTCCCGAGGTGTCCCCTTTGAAATCCTTGTATGGTGCTCAATCCCATTTTAGTGTATTTAGAGAGGTTAATACCACATTAATAGAGTGGTTTTAGTGTCTACAGTGATTCTATGCTCGTAATGAATTTATAAAAACTTGCAGCCTTATTGATCAAATGAGCAGTCCATTATAAAAGCATAGAATTGATATAGATTTTTTTTTTCAATCTATCAAATCTATGAATCTTGTATATGCAATTAAGCAGACTCATTACTCATTCCATTCAGATTTCATCTCTTTCTCTTTCGATTTTAGTATTCCCTTTGGGTGGAGGACGTTGCGCTGCTGTGTTTCAGTATTGGAAGGCCTTTCCCCCATTTTTTTTTGTTTTTCTGAATGAAATATGCAATTACCTGGGTTTGGGTTTCAGCAGTGCCTGTTCTGTCAGGTCTGCACCCACGACAAATCAACACATAAACAGCCATAAACACAGAGCTGCTGCTCAGCTGGAAGAGCACAGCTGCTGCTGTTTACCCTGAGCGGCCCAGAAAAACATCCTGTACCGTGCCGTCTTTGAGCCTGGCTGCTCCCCTCCAATAATAAACAGCACTGCGGTTTAGACCCAGACCCCACGCATGCTGGGCGGCTCCTCTGCTACTCCTCAACTACATGCCAAAATCTGACTGAAAAACCCCCCCAAAAAAATTCTTATGTAAATGACCAGCTGTTGATGTGTTTATAAAAGACATACTTATTAAACCAAAACCAATGAAAGTTTTGTAGAAGTTCTGTGCTTTGAAAGGGTAAAAAAAAAAAAAAATATGGAAATAAGAATTATGAATCTAATGCACATTAATAATTAAACTAAAATGGTTGTCCACTTTTCAATATTGATTAATGGAAGTGATTTTAAAGTAACCTTTTAATGCTAGTATATTTATAATTTACTTTAAAGCCAAGTCTAGGAGACAATGGCCTGGTTTCAGGGTTTAAATTAAGCCAGGATAAGTTTAATTAGGACATTTTACTACTACTACAAAAACACTGATGTTTTCCATTTTCAACCCAACTTGGGTTGTTTTTAACCTAGAAGTTTTTAGAGTGAAGCTTTTTATAAACGTGCCTTAGAAAAAAAACATTACTGGTGTGCATCTTGAGACAAAACAATGGCTCTGACATATTTTAAGATATGCCAGTGCAAGTTGCTTTCAGTTCAAACAGCTCAAACATGCATATAGTCAAAGACTAGCTTAAGCCTTGTCTGTTTACTCTTGATTGTGAACTTTATTTTTAGTGCAGTGTGTCATTTCTCGAGACAGGTATTAACTGGAATGTGGTTCATAAATGAACCTGTTTCTCTGTGTATTGCAGCAGTGGCATTCCACAGCCCGCCTGTGAAGATTAAGAAAGAGCCTCAAAGTCCAGGTTCAGACCCCAGCCAGTCTTGCAGCCACAAGCAGAGCTTCAGCTACCCCAATGGAGAGCAGTGCCTTTACGCCAGGTCAGTCAAAAGCCGGATGCTGTTGGTAGATGCCTCTCACACTTTTTGATACTTTTATGGCATAAACAGGTGTTTCTTTATTTATGGGCTCTTGGCCCTATGGACAATAATAAATACATTCTTAAAACGTACATTTCACACTATAATGCAGGGTTCCTCATTTCCGGCCCTGGGGGTCACTGTCATGCAGAATTTATCTCTAACCCTAATCAAAGTCACCCAAGCAAGCTATAATCAAGGTCTTTAGAGTTAGTAGAAAATTACAGGCAGGTGAGTTTGAGCTAAACTCTGGGCAGTGGCCCTCCAGGGCTGGATTTGAGGAACCCTGCAATAAATGTCATATATCAGTGTATATGCAATATCTCTGTATCTCAATAATGACTGTCTTAACGTTCTGTGGTGGATAAATAAAGTGGCAGACTGACAGTGTCTTGCTAAGTCTAATTTCACATTTTATATAAATTGAATTAAACAATTCAATTATATTTTCACACATTATTGGAGAGCAACACATTTGAGGGTCAGAATTTGTGTGGAAAATTATTAGAAAAGTTTTTACATAAATATTGAAATAGTTTATGATTGTTCCACTCTTTGTTTAGATCATTTAAAATTAATAATCAATATTTTAATTTAGCATTTTCATATTTTAATAATGAACGTCTGGAACGTGCATAAAGCAAAAGTAAAATCTATACACACACTTATGGTTTTAATGTGGCATTTATTTAAAGAGGAAACAAATTCTCTTACATTCAATAAAAATCTACCTCAGAAATATATGCAAGTGTTCATAGTCGAAGATACATTCATATTATGACTAGTACGAAATGCATTGTTGATTTTGAAAGTGTCTGTGTGCCCTGCAGTGCCTATGAGCAGAAGAGAGCAGCTGTGGCAGCAACAACAGCAGCAGTAGGATCTAAGAGCTCTTGTCCAGGGACACCCATGTCCCCTATGCAGCATTACTCCCCTAAACCAACAGTGGGAACTCGGCCAGAGTCAGGGTACATGAATCCACCCTCAGCTAGCCAATCCCACGCCTGTCACAGCCACAGCCACAGCCACAGTTACCCCATGAACCCCAGGTAACAATGATAAAGAATGTATAAGTGTGTCTAATTTTGACTAGGGATTTCACTGCATGATATATCATATTGGTTATGGGATGATAAACTAAAATCAGTGATTTCGAATACATGTGAATCCTTTTGGATATTTAATTGTGAATGCTCATTTCTTCACTGTTTACATACCTTTCCCATCATCAAATACTCACTAAAGTTAATCTTTAAAAACAGTTAAATTTAATAGCACTGTAAATTGTAATGATTTTTAAGATGTGTAGTAACTCTCAAAATGAATATCGAATAAAATGATTGACTTTAATTTTTAGTGCTTATTTTAAATATTGTAACTGCATAGTTTTAACATCTGCTATTTAATGCTTACCGGCCATAACATGTAAATGATTATGAGCTTATTAGTATTGGCCAGAATTTGAATATCAGTGCATATTTTTGACTTGTAGCATTTATTTTTATTATAAATGTATAATATTTTATATTTCATAAATATAAATGTTATAGATCTATCAAAAGAGAACAGTTCAGAAAGCATACTTGCATTGCAACAGCTTTTTAAAGAACCTGTGTGATAATCAAGGCTTAATTTTTCCTCCCAGTTCCAGGTTCCCTTCCGGCTCTGCAGAGATGTGCCCACCATTCTCTTCCCAAGGCCAGGCCCTGCAGCGTATGCATCCTGCCCACACCAGCGGGGGCGGAGGCGGCAGTTACCATAGGCAACACTCGGACCCCTGCTTGCCTTATCCTCCTCAGCAGAACTTCAAACAGGAGTACCTGGACCCTCTGTACGACCGAGTGGCCCACATGGCCGGGACACAGCCTCAGAGGTTTCCTCCTGCCCATATGATGGTCAAACAGGAACCCACTGACTACACTTACGAACCTGGTACGTGAGTCAAAAGACATTCTGATGACACAGAGTGAATTCATTTGCTTTGAAATGGTGTCTTCTTTCATCTCTCTTCCTGAATAATTAAACCACATTAGGCCACTGACATAAACAGTAAATTGGTTGATAAAACCGAAAAATCTCTCTCTTTTTAAAGAGATTTTGTTTGTTCCAACATCCAGTGTCACTGCAAAGGTTTCAACAGTGTTTTTGTACTTCTCCCCACTCCTGCTCCTTCACCCCTCCCCTTTCTGCCTGTGCTCTTTGAGAAGGAGGGAGGCATAGGAATTTCATTGAGAAAATGGAGGGCACTGGAAAGACTAGAATCCCCAGCGGAGCGCTCGCGGGTGTAGGGTTGCAGCAGCGGCTTCCTTTTTCTACAGGCAGATGAACTCATAATGGAAAAATGAGCGTAGCCTCGGTAACCCGAGCCCGTGCGCTGGCTTGGTCGAGCGGGCGGGAGGTGGTGGGGGGGGGGGGGGGGGGGGGTTGTGTTGTAGCCGGGGGGCTTGAGCCATATACTCACAACACAGGCGAGCTCACCTCCTCCCACTCGACTTCGCGACTGACACAGGGTCAAAACACAACACCCTGCGCAGGTCCAACTTATCAATGCTCTGTGAAAGACTACAAACAATAGTGATCTAACAAGCATTGCGCTTAGATGAGCGTAAAAAAACAAAGTTACCAGTTCAACTGATTCTTTAAATGGAAAAAAAAGCAAGCATGACCTTTTCTGGATTCTTTGTTCCCTCCTAGTTTTAAGGTAGTTGTCTTTTTTTATGCCAGAGTTGTTATTGTTAACAAAAACTAAAACTATTAAAAATCATTTTCTGTAATTGAAATAAAACTGAAATGAAACAAATTAAAAATATGATGAAGAAAACAAATTAAAGCCAAAAATTTAAAGCTAAAGCAATATATAGTAAAATAACTCTGTTTGGTGCTTATACCACTGAGAAAGGCTGATACTACTTAACTCATATTGGCTTGCTGAAATGTGGCAACTTTGGATGTGATAGTCTTGAACAAAAGGATGTTTGCGTGAGGATAGATCGCCCTATCTGAGGTGGAGTACTGCATGTTATCAGTAGATTCATCCCTGCCCAGGCCAGTGGCTGTCGCTCTGCTACAGAACAAAAACAGAGATATATATATCAACATCAATCAGAAACCAAAACCATGAATAAGAGACACATTTATATGGCAAAAAAGTGCTATTTATTTTCTTAAATACTTAAGTAAATATTATAATAGCAATATTTCTTATTGCTTATATTTTTATAATACTAATTATTATTCTTATTTCAGAATCACATCTAAAATATATATCAAAATCACAATTACATTTTTTCCCAGATCATGCAGCACTGCCATCCAGTTTGTTTCAGATGGGGTCCTGTGACAGTTTCATTTTAAAATGGAATAAGTTTTACAGCTCTGTCAACATTGACATTAATTTGAGCTCTACTTATGAGAAAAGAGAGTCAGAGTTCTTTCTCCCCTGTGACCTCTTATCATGGCCTCTGCCACTGCATTCTCCAGCCATGAATCATGGCTCAACCTCACAATCTAACCGTTTCTTATTTATACAGTACATATAGAAGGAGAGAGAGAGGAGAAGGGGGAGGGGGTGGATGGTAGGACATATAAACCTGATTCTGGCTTCCTGCAGTAATGTGCAAGATCCACTGCTCTTTACTCGCTAAAAATAAAGCTGCCGACAGGTGATATTATGACAAACGACTTTATGACAAATGGACCTTTTGTCCTTGCAGCACTCATTGGCAGAGGTTATCAAATCTGCAGATGCACCAGCCTCACACCCTACAGAAATAGTGCCTAAAGAGGACTAGCAGTGATTAGCTGTGGCCTCAAACCTAGTGAGCTGCCTCACTGCCAACTACCTACATAGGCAGCATATCCTAACCACAGTGTAACCTCATGAGTGGCTGTTTTGGAATTCTCTACACTGGCCACGACTCACACAAATAGCGCTTGATATGGTAGAGAAACTTGAAATTGACTTCAGTAGTGCTAGTGGGGATACATGCTTGGGTTTGAATGTTTGAAATAAAGAATTTAAGACATAAATATTAGGTTTGTAAGTTGTAGTGTAAAATAATAATCAAATGTTTTTAAAATATTTGATTATTTAAATGTTACAACAGGTGTCAGTCTTTATAATTCTAGTTATAATAATAATAAATATTTATTAATGTGTCATTACATTTTTGAATTATTAAATATCTCAGCGGGTACTTCAAGTAAATATTTTACATATAAGGGGTTCGGCTGACAAAAAAGTTTGGGAACCTTGGCGCTAACATAAAAATACATAGCACACAAACGCTGGGTAAAATAATTCATTTTTAAAAACACTGAAGTATTTTAATCCGTACCTTTCGATGTAAAATCAACATTTGTTTAGTCTTGTCCACCATCTTGAATTTATTTTTTTCACTCATCGCACTGGATTCTGAAATTGCCTTCTTTTCAGGATTAAACGAAAAATGTTTATTTTAAATCGTGTCTAGCCTAGTCTGTTATCTTGGATTTTTTTTTTTCACTTGTTGAAATACATTCTGAGATTGTACTGTCGGTGAAGAATATGTGATGGTGTCTTAGAAATTAGCTAAAGCTGGGCATCTTTGAAGGCAACATAATTAAGATGAATTCCTTTAGCTTTTGCACCAGGCCTTAAAACACAGCCTATGTATATGGGTTTTGAAACAGAGCAGTTAAAATTTCACCAACAGGAAACCATAAATAAAGATTAACAGATCATTTGCATGCATCCATCACTGAGGGTCACAAGTTTGTGTTTACCCCACAGATGTGCCTGGTTGCCCCTCCATGTATCACCACAACGAGGTCTACCCCAACCCACAGCACAACAGTGAAGGTAAGGACATGGTTTGTCCATCTAGAACATGCAGCTCTAGTGTAGTTCTAGAATGTACATTTCACACACTCACAGCACGTCAGGATTGGCCGGTACTGTGCGGTCACTGGCTAACCAGTCCAGAGGGTCTGTGTTTCTGTTGGCATGGACATTTGTTTCTCCCTTGCCTAAAGAATTCCAGGGTAAATATTACTACTGGAAAAGACGAGTATTTTTCCTGGAGTGAAGAAAAATAATCCTTCTCTCCGCTCGCTGCATTTGCAGCACCATTTTGGGTATTTTCAGTTGTTAGCTGATTTCTGTAATGAGCCATTAGATACAGAAAATTTAGTTCCTTGCTTCATAAGTGTACATTACTGAATAATAATAATAATAATCTAGAGTCCATGTTTCCCATAAAAAGAATTCATAAATATCAATGGAAAAACAGTTAGTGTATTCATAGATCTCAATTTGAAAAGTCAAACAGGAAAATGCTTGTTGTTATTAATGCTGCCATTAATACATTAGCACAGTATAACTCATGTGGAGCGTCTTTGTATCCACATTAAACCCGTGGACTAATAATTCCCTTGTCCTGTCCTCAGGCTACATGTTTGAAAATGATTCCCGTGTTGTCCCTGAGAAATTTGAAGGTAAGTCTCACTTGTCCAGATGTTGTTTTCTCACAAGTAGTATTAATTTCAAATACAAATAGTCTCTTCAAATGCCAATCTCAGACAATGTATAAATTTAATTTCTCATTTTTCATTTAGTGCTGTAATTAAAGCTACAACATACAAAAATGAGAAATTAAATTTATACATGGGATCCGAAAGTTTTGAGACCACAACATTGTAAAAAATATTTTCCTGATTTATCACGTTTTTTTCTTTTGTCAGATCACCTTCAATAATTAATGTGGTTCAGATAACAGTATTTTGAGTTTATGTTGATTAAACCAATTGCCTTTATTGTATTAACTCAATTCAATGAACTCAAAATTTTAAGGCAACCAGGTAACTTTATTTTTTTTAAAATCAACAATTGTTTTTTTAGTGTACAGAAAATACATTCATTTATAAAAATTGTTTTCTATTATACTTTTTTTTACCATTACCACAATTAGAATGGAAAGTTGAATTGCAAAGTTCATATTAATTTTATTATTTCTTAGTATTTGGTTTGTCCTCCAGCACTGCATGAACTCTGCAAGTCTGTGTAAAACATGATGATCTAGCATTCAATGTTCCAAAGCATCTGACCATCTGTACAGAGTCACATGATCAATGTCACAAATTTGATTATTTTCTGAACTTGAAATAGTGCAGATTCCTAATTATTTCTTTATTTTATCTCATAACATTTCTTTAAACTTTGCTTATTAGGTTTAAATTTGATTTTAAATCTCAGATTTTCAGTGTGATCTCTGACAATTGGACCACTTTATATGAATGTTTGCGATTTCAGTTCAAATCCTTACCACCATGTGTCTTATGTTTGATAAAACAGTTTTTATATATAAGTTGGTGAATTAATGGACAATCTCTTTGTCTGTGTTCAGGTGAGGTGAAGCAGGAAGGGGGCGCTGTGTTTCGTGAAGGTGCCCCATATCAGCGCCGTGGCTCCCTGCAGCTCTGGCAGTTCTTGGTAGCCCTCCTCGACGACCCCGGCAATGCGCACTTCATCGCATGGACCGGCCGTGGCATGGAATTCAAACTCATTGAGCCGGAAGAGGTAAACCTCAGGCTTTTAACAATTCTCAGGAGGCAAAATATGATTTTCATCCAGAAAAGCAATTGATCAAAGATCTAAGAGAAAAATATGAATATTGGGTGGTTCAGATGAATTCGATGCAGTGTTTATTCATCTTTCACAAACTATAGAGAGAATAAACAATGGGTTTCAGAGATATGCTTGCGATCAGCTCACACTTCCCCAGGGTCTAAGAACACATCAACACAATGCCAGTTTTCCATTAGCTGCCATGCATTATTTACCCCACTTAACAGCATAGTGAAATAAAATGGAGAATGGCTCCATTACCAAATATTACAACCTTCCATTTTGCCGGAGTCTAAGCACACCGCAGTGGTCGAGACAAGAGCGTTAACCTCCTATTGTCTGTGGTCAGTAGACGGCTAAATGGCATGACTCAGCAAACTATCATGCAGAGATGCATCCATCAGTTCTGCTCAACTGTACGCATGAATCATTCATTACAACAAAGTTTTACTATCGCAATTAAAGCGTACAGCTAACAACAACAACAAAAAATCTGGTTCTCAAATGTCAGCAGACCCACAAGTTTACAGGCCCAAGATGGCGCAACAGTTTTTCTCAAGGGCCGTCAAGTTGAACCTTGAAGCTTTGGATAAATAAGTATTTCCTCTATAGGTTTGACAACTAGCAGTTTGCGCTGTCCGCTGTGTGGTGTTTTTGGTCAGAGTTTAGTGGTAATTTGGTTATATAAAAGGGAACTGCATTATTTTGTGGGGACTCGCCCTTCCTCCTCATAGTTCAGCTGTTGAACAGTCACCAGGGACCTCTTGTGCTCAGATTTAGGCACTGCAGTACAGTCTTTTCCTGCTCTTATGATTTGTATTGTCTTATTTTGATACTCTAGGTTGCAAGACTCTGGGGGATGCAGAAGAACCGTCCAGCCATGAATTACGACAAACTTAGCCGCTCTTTGCGCTACTATTATGAGAAGGGAATTATGCAAAAGGTATTGCATCATCTTATTTTATGGGTTCCTATGCTATTTTCCCCCAACTTCAACCCTCACATTAAGTTGAGACTGAATTTATATTTGGGGTCCCAGAGACTTCAAATATATAGTCCAGAATGACTTGTGAAATTAACCTTAAACGATTCAAATGTTTCTCATACACTTTCTGAAATATAAATTTCATTGAATAAAATTAGGTTGTTTCTTTTTGACACCAGTGAAAACACACTGTAGGAGGTCCTTATTATTGTTTTGATTATTAAATATTTAATTATTATTAATCAATTAATATTTAATAATTTTTTTTTTCAGGTGGCAGGTGAGCGTTATGTTTACAAATTTGTGTGCGAGCCGGAAGCTCTGATATCCTTGGCTTTTCCCGACAATCAGCGGCCAAGTCTGAAGGCAGAATTTGAGCGCTACGTCAACGAGGAGGACACGGTGCCGCTGTCCCACCTCGATGAGGGAGCGTCTTACCCTCCCGAACCAGCTGCCACCAACATGGGCCAACAGCCCTATTCCAAAGGCTACATGTACTAATGCCACGACATTCTTCCAAGTTCCCCATCCCAGTTTACTACCCGCTGCACCTATTGCACATGCCCACCCCATCCACTTGTATATAAGGCTATGTTTTTTTTTGTTTGTTTTGATTAAATTAATCTCATTAGGGACTCTGCATTCCTCTCACTTCTGAGGCCTATCTAATCTAAACACATTACTGTGGTTCAAGAGATTGCTTAATAAAGACCCAATATTACTACTATACCATGAGTCAGTTTTTTTTTCAACAAATGCAAAATGCACAAAAATCACTACAATATTAATTTCTCACAAAAAGTTGGTCGAAAACATTTACATAATTTTCAGATGCCATTCATAACTTTCTACATATACCATGTTATAAAAGTTTGCTTTTTGAATAACAGAAGCTTTGAATAGACAGATAGCCACAATATGTTTATTTCTTTGTGTAGCTTTTGTATAACTATAATTTAAATTTTCTCATGAATAAAAAGGAATTTATTTTCAGGTTAAGAGATTTTTATTCTTTGGAATATGCAATTGTATTATTTTATGGATTGTTGACTCAAAAGTGTAAATGAAAATCAAGGCGTCCCTAATTAAATAGCCTGTTATTCACTTATTTTCTCTTTTACCTTTAATACAATCCTAATTTTGTCATTTAATTTACTATTTAATTTTTAAAATGTGAACTACACATTCACAAAGTACTTGATTAGGTACACTTGTTCAACTGCTCCTTAACACAAATATCTAGTCAGTAAATCACTTGGCAGCAACTCAGTGTGCTTTAGGCATGGCATGTAGACATGGTCAAAATGATCTGCTTAAGTTCAAACTGAGCATCAGAATGGGGAAGAAAGGTGACTTATGTGACTTTGAACGTGGTATGGATGTTGGTACCAAACGGGCTGGTTTTTCAGAAACTGCTGATCTGGGGTTTTCTTGCACAACCATCTTTAGGGTTTGCAGAGAATGGTCCAAAAAGACTCGGCCAGACTGGTCGAGCTGATAGAAAGGCAGCAGTAACTCAAATAACAACTCGTTAACCGAAGTCTGCAGAAGAGCATCTCTGAATGCAGAACCTTGAAAACACGTCAAACCTTGAAGCAGATGGGCCACAGCAGCAGAAGAGCTCACCGGGTGCCACCCCGTCAGCTAAGAACAGGAATCTGAGGCTACGATTCACACAAGCGCACAAAAATTTTACAATAGAAGATTGGAAAAAAAGTTGCCTGGTCTGAGGAGTCTGAATTTCTGCTGTAACATTTAGATGGTAGGGTCAGAATTTGGTGTAAACAACATGAAAGCATGGATCAGTTTTGCCTTGTGTTCAGGCTGCAGGTTGTGATGTAAGGTTGTGGGGGATATTTTTTGGCACACATTGGACCCCTTAGTACTAATTAAACATCGTTTAAATGCCACAGCCTACCTGATTATTGCGGCATCCCTTTATGACCATTTTCTGACGGCTACTTCCAGCAGGATAATGTGTAATGTCACAAAGCTCAGAACATCTCAAACTGGTTTCTTGAACATGGCAGTGAATTCACTAAACTCCAATGGCCTCCACAGTCTCAATCCAACAGAACACCTTTGGGATCTGGTGGAATGGGAGCTTTCCATCATGGATGTGCAGCCGACAAATCTGCAGCAACTGCGTGATATCAATATCAATATGTATCAATATGAACCAAAATTTCTGAGGAATGTTTCCAGCACCTTGTTGAATCTATGCCACGAAGAATTAAAGGCAGGGCTGTGGGCAAAAGGGAATCCAACCCGGTACTTACAAGGTATACCTAATAAAGTGGATGGTGAGTGTATATCTACATGTAATAAATACAAACTTCAACTCACCAAAAACAAACAACTCAAGTAGGCCGATTAAAAAGGACAGAGTTTAATTTAAGTTGACATCAAAATGACTGCTAGATATGACATGACATAAGCATCAAAAACTGCAGGGCATTTCCACCCCCCCATCGTTTCCTCTAATAAAAGAACTAAAATACACTGTGGTCCCATACACTGGTCCTGTGTGGAGTTGGTAATTTAAACATTAAAACAGATGAGAGGTCCCAAATAAGGATGAGATCTGTGTGCGATAAGAAAGTGGTCTTAACATCCTGTTCACTTGTACATGACCAGACCTCGGCAGAGGAACTAACTGAATTAATGAAAACCCTTCCCCTCTCAGCACTTTAATCAACATCCATTGACCAGACGGATGTGCCGTCCACACATTCTGCAACACAAATAGGTTGTCCCACAGTCTGGACGAAAAGGAGCTGCACTGTGGAAATGCAAATATTAATGTTATGGGGATAGCTTGTACCCCCCCCCCCCACTCGACCCCAATTTTTTTTTTTAGAATTGGCTGGAGTTAGCATTAAACACCCAGTTAAATGACCCAGATATTTTTTCTTCCATTTTTATTTTATATTTGACCACTTTTTTTTTTTTTAATACAAAAGAACCCAAAGACTCAAAGTAGAGAGAGCAATAACCATAAAGCCTTATGAGACATACAGAAGAAACATAAAATAAAATGCTTCTGATTTAAAAAGAAAAAAAGTGAGAGCAGAAAGGTCAGCTTTCATTTTTGAGCGAATGCCTCCTTTAAAATCAAGCGTGGTTCAAAGGAGTGGAAAGGATCTTATATTTTAAAATAGCATCTGTCCATGTCATCCTCCACTATGCCAACAACACAAAGTTGTATCAGTATCAGACACTTGCAGTCTATGAGAACCTTGTGAGAAGCTTCTAGCGTCGTCTGAAGGCTCTGGAGATTCTCCAGGCGTTTGGTTCCTCGTAGCGGTTGTAGAGGGGCTCCAACCGCTGCTGTTTCTTCTGCTTGCTGAGGCGTGTGGGATCAGACACTTTAAAGAAAGCTGGAGCGAACTCCACAAGCCATCTCGGGTCAATGGTGGTCACCTCCCTCATGTACTCCTTAGTGGTCAGCACAAGCTCATGGTACACCACCCTGTGGAGGTGAGGAGTTAAACCAGCTTTAATACAAGCAACATTGATATTTGTTTGGTGGCTAATACATTAACAATCTCGTTTTGGTACATACCATTCTGGTTGGCGATTAAACAATGCACTGGAGGGGTGGATGTAGACCACCTGCTGGTCTATGAGGGTCCTATAACCTTCTTGAGGGTCCTTTTTGGCTGCATTCCGGAAGAAACCACTGCAGATAGCCTTCTGTACACGTACCGTGGCCTTACCACATGATACCACATCCAGCTTGTGCCTGAAGAAAACATGCGATATTGTATAATAATTATTAAGAATATATATAATTATAGAATGTAAAAGCCTGTTAAAACCAAGGACAATAACTGTAATTATAATAACTATAGCTGAATAAAGAAGTCCACCCCACAACTATAACAATAACACCACAGAGGAAGAATAATGTTTAAATCACTTTCAATGGCAGGTTGCATAAACTACTTGGACTAGTCAATTTAACTTAAATTAATCTATTTTTAAAGGTGATTTTAATATGCAAGTAAAACAGCATAAAGTTAGCTATTCTCTAGCCCTCACCTGTCCATGATGCCCAGCATCTGCTTGCGGATATCCTGTGCGCGGCGGAGAGATCGCGCTTGGATGAAGTTTTCGTAGCACCAGGGGTTGGAAAACTTGTTGTTCTTCCAGGAGTTGTAGACAGCCAACAAAGTCAGGTGGTCCCCCTCAGGCTGGTGAAACTTAGCCTTCTTCTGGTCTGCCAGAGCTTGTTTGTCCTGAGATTCAAAGTAAAATCATGCTTAATATCTTCAGGATCACTCTGCTTGGATACCTCAAACTTTACTTAATGATGAAACTTCTTGACCACAGATGTGGTAAAGGAGTACCTTTGGTCTGTAGAAGACATTCTGTACAGACAGCATTGACACAATGGTAAGCATCTCTTCGCTGCAGCCAAGATGGACAGACATGATCAACATCTTACAAAGCATGGGCTCGAGAGGAAACTCAGCCATCTGATAGGAACAGTGACAAGAAACATAATACTTTATTCCTCATATGCAAATTGAGCAGATACATCCGAAACCTTGATATGAGCACATTCACAAATTTAAGCAAAGACGACATGTGCACACTTACTCTACGACCGAGTCGCGTGAGCAGACCTTCATCATCCAACGCTCCCAGAGTGTACAGCTGCTCCATAGCTGTGATGAGTGTCTCCATGGGCGGAGCATCCATGAAATCAAATGACAACAGGTCATTGATGCCCATTGCCTGATTGAAGGAAGAGAAAATTTGATATAAAAATGCATAAATGAAAAATCCCGCATACTACCAATACTTGCTATTGAGATGTGTGCAAGTACTGATAGGTGCGGGACGTTGATTTGATGCGTTTTTTTGTCTTTTTTCCTACCCACCTATCTATCACCTGCAGGTATGTGAGGGTAATTGCTGTATTAAGGGAAATTCACACCACACTGACAGACGGCAACAGACACTTTTGTCAGCTTTTGTCGGATCAGTGTATTACCCGTGTCAGAGTCTGTTGGCATCTATCGAAGCTTGTTTTTGCCAACTGAACATGCTGAATCTGTGTTAGAATGTCTGAGAAGTAGCGTGTTTGACTGTCGTCTTTGGTCTGTCAGTCGGTGCAGTGTGAATTGGCCTTCAGAGATTTATTGGTAAATATTGGATACATATTCATCCACTATTGGCTATTTACTTTTATTCATTTAGCAGACACTTTTATCCAAAGGGCTTCCAAATGAGGAACACAACAAGTGTTGATGTACATTTATTTAACTGTGCATGTTTTTATGTCATCTAGCGCTCAGTTTATTTTTCTTTTATATATTGTATCGTAAACACTAATGTTTAATGATCTTAAAGAATATGAATTACAATATCCAATCCATTTTTTGTCATCAATGCTTAAATTGTAGCATTTAAAATGATTGATTTTAGTTTAGATTTCGGTATTTTTTTTTAATCATCATTTTGGGGGGGAAATATGTATTTCTGCATTATTAATTTTTTATATCAGCCATATAAATATCTGTATCTGCCAGAATTGTATCTCTCATAAATTTAATATTCAGTGCATCCCTTAAAACAAACAAACAAACAAAACCAAAACAAGATGACTCAATAGTGAAACTTTTAAATTGTACCTTAAGAGACAGTACAGTGCTGGCCAAGTTAGTTCTCTGAATCTCAGGTACATTGGTGGTGAGCATCTCATCTCTGTAGGCACGTTCTGTGTAGAGTCTGTAGCACTTCCCAGGACCTGTTCTACCTGCTCTGCCCGCTCGCTGCTTAGCCTGGGCCTATGGACCACACGAATGAGGTTTAGAAGTCGAAGTGTACTTACGATGCATAATGTATATTGTCTGGGTCATTAGGAATTGATGTTACCTGGGAGATGGGGGTAACAACTAGCTGATCAATGCCAGTTTTGGAGTTATAAACCTTCTGCTTGACAAAACCTGGATCCACCACATAGTAGATCCCATCAATTGTCAAAGAAGTCTCTGCAATGTTAGTAGCAATGACCACCTTGGGGGGGATTCAAACAGAATGTTTGTTAAGTGATCTAAACTTAGGTAAATTTAATTTGATGTCAGAGGTAACCAGAGAGAGGAGCAAGCCTGGATGGTACCTTTCTACTTCCAGGTGGTGCTGGGTCAAAGATCCTGGTCTGCATTTCACTGGGCAGGGCAGAGTAGACTGGGAGGATGATCAGCTCTGGGACATCAGGACCGAGAGATTTCATTCGTTCGTACAGGATCTCACATGCAGTGTCGATCTCCTCCTGACCCGTCAGGAACACCAAGATATCACCTGTACAGTAAATGATTTTAAATACAGGAAACTCATTTTCAAAGTCATTTACAGGTTTTTCTGTGAACAACTGTATGCAAAAAGTTACCTGGAGGCTCAGTGAGGTGGATCTGCATGACTGTGATCAGACTGGCATCCAGATAGTCAGTCTCAGGTTCTTTAGTGTACAAAACCTCCACTGGATATGTACGACCAGGGATAGTGAAAATAGGTGCTTCATAAAAGTACTGTGAGAATTTCACAGCATCCAGCGTAGCAGATGTCACAATGAGCTTCATGTCAGTTCGTTTCTGTACAGTCTAGATAATAAAAAGAACAAGACTATTACATATGCCCCGTAAAGAGATGATAAAATATTGAATAGCACCCAAGTTAATGTACAAAACAACAAAGTGTTAAAATCTTTAAGAACAGATAAATCAATTCCTCAATTTTATTGTATCAATTTATTTGTAACTTGTTTATGATTCAACTTAAAAAAAAAGAAAAGTAAAAAAATATATTAATTATTCGAAATAATAATAGCAGCATCTTATTTTTAATAAATAAGTATAAAAACAATAAAGAATAAAGTATATGACTTTCTTTTTACAGCCAAATCAATCAGAATTATATTAAAAATATCCTGGCTTGTCCAAGCTTCATAATGGGAGTAACTGGAGGATGAGTTTTTGAAGTCCAAAAAAAGTACATCCATCGATCATAAAACGTACTCCACGTGGCCCTGGGGAGTTAATAAAGGCCTTCTGAAGTGAATCGATGCATGCGTGTTAGACAAATATCCTTATTTAAAAAAGTACAAAGTAAAATAACAATTTTCCAGCACGACAGCCATACGCATTCGACTCACGTCCAACAAGCGCTAACTTCTGCAACGTAGTACACAATGCACATCAATTCGCTTCAGAAGGCCTTTATTAACCCCCCGGAGCTGTGTGGAGTACATTTTATGATTGATGGATGCAGTTTTTTGGACTTTAAAAACTCTGAAAGTAGAAAGTCATATGAGTGAGTAAATTATGGGGACATTTTTATTTTTGGATTTTTGAGTGAAGTACCCCTTTAATGCATCCTTGCTGATTAAATTTAATTTTAATATTTTTGGAACCCAAACTTTTGAAAAGCAGTGTATGTTTCTGAACAATGACCTTTACACTCACTGACTGTATGAACAAAGTCTAAATTTGTGTACTGTACCTTCTTGAGCAGGCCAAAGAGCACGTCTGTGTGAATGGTTCTCTCATGGGCCTCATCCAGCATAATGATGGCATACTGGCCCAGATCAGGGTCAATCAGACACTCTCTTAACAGCATACCGTCAGTCATGTACTTAATCACGGTCTCGGGACTTGTGCAGTCCTCAAAACGAATAGTGTAGCCAACCTGCAGAGACAGAAAGAGATTAGGGCTCCATTTCAAAATTTATGTTGAAATGTTAGATTACTGTTGACTGCATCATGAAAATTATTAATTTATTATTAGCAAGCATCTACCTCTTGACCTAAACAGCAACCGTACTCCTCCGACACTCTTTTAGCCACAGACATGGCAGCCACTCTTCTGGGTTGTGTGCACCCGATCTTCCCCCGTGTGGTGTATCCTGCCTCCGCCAGGTATTGAGTGATCTGAGTGGTCTTACCTGAACCCGTCTCCCCAATCACAATCAGAATCTGGTTGTCATGGACAGCCTGTAAAGACACACTGGTTGAATTTATGAACACAACTAAACTTATATATAGATCAGAATGAACATACATTAAGGATGTCCCGAGCCCTGTATTGGTGCAGAGTAAGCATTTTTTTTTTTAACTGATCGGTGTCAACCTCTTCTTTTTTTTTTTATGTCAGGTGACGTGCAAGTAGGTGGCAGTATGCACCTTTAAGTGGTTTTGCCAACCGCCATTAAAAGGAAAAGAAGAAGCTCAAATGTGCATGTGAAGAGCAAGAAACAATGAGGTCTGTTTCAGTGCATCGTAAACATGTTTGAGCTTCAGTGTTTAGCATATTTGATGCACACTTTTGTGATGAATCACTCAAGTCATTTATTTACTGTTTTTATCTGCCAAAAGACTGAGACGTCATTACCATAATGTGTTGTTAATATGGGTCGAGTCTTCCTTCACACTTGACAGACTGGCATTCTGACACCACAAACTTCATGCTTTCTAACCTTGAATCCACTTTTTCTTTCTGTTGCAAGTATTCTAATTATTGTACATAAAATACAAGAATTTTTAAATCAATGGATTAAGTGTTTTTTTTTTTTTTTCAAATTTCTTGTATTTTATATGTACAATAAGCAGAATAACTGCAACAAAAAGAAAATTATATTAAAATTTATATTAAAGTTAGGCCTGTAAATATGATTGCTGCTAAATTGGAATTACTCTGTTGTAGTCTTTTTGTATACATTTGAGCCCTGTCCGTGAGAAACTCTGCACATCCCTGTATACATTGGATTGATTTCATTAACTTTAAATGTACTTGACATGTGTGCCAAGCACTGGAAAAATAAAAGTATCGGATCGGCACTCTGTATTGGCAGATACTTAATATTCAATGACTTGGATCGGAGACACAAAAAACTTGATTGGGATATCCATAATATACATATCAGTTGAAGTCACACCTGAATGAGCTGCTCTTTCAGCTTGTAGATGGGAAGACTCTCTCTTTGCTCGAGGATAGAAAGTTGAGTCTTTTTTCCATAAGAGGCCTTGTTGCCGCCAAAGGCATGTTTCTTCCATTCCGGGATATCGTTGGGCATCATACCTATGCCCCTCATGTTGGCAGCTATCTGCCTGCCGTCAACTGTATGGATGGTGAGCGTGTGAAGACAGGAAAAAGCATTTATTATAGATGCACAAAGATGATAACAGACTTGAGCTCATATAAGGCCAGAGGGCATATGAGCAACAGAGATTGGCTTTTTATGTGCAAGCCAGCCACCATCTGCTTCGATAGCAGACCTCAGGAAATTAGATGGTCATCTACGAAATCACTAAACCATGGTATGGACAAATAGGAAGGAAGTTTATCCAGAGATCAATGCCTTTCATATTATATAACTGGGTTTTTTTTTTTTTTGTTTTTTTTTACTACTGGAGGGGATGATGCACAAAACATCCATTCATACAATCCTACTTCACGATAAGTAATCAGATTATTTTATTTTTCTAGTCTACAAATGTTACTACTATTCAATGCAGTTTTGGCGTTCTAGTGCATTGTAATCAAAATATGGGATATTCCTGCTTGATATCTCTGAATTTAGATCATAAATTCATCTGGAAGATTATGAATAAAAAAAACAAAATAGCATGGTTACTCATAGCATTGCTGGTCAACAACGAAGTATTAAGTTAGTTTTTTTTGTGTGTGTTATGTATTATTTTAATTTTAACATATATAAAAAGGTATTTTATTTTACTGTTATTGTATGTCATTGTTTGTTGTTGCTTTTTTTTAAACAATATTACAGATTTTTAACTTGCTGGAAATGTGAAATATCTGTACATGTGTTATTCTGTGTGGAAAAATCCAATTAAGAAATAAAATAAATGAATAAATACAAGAGAGGGAGTGGTTCATTAAAATTAATATTTATCATTAAAAAGTATTTGCAGGGTATCATACACCTGCATTCTAGTTGGAAACGTGACTTGAAGTGGCATTCTATTGCACTTTTCTGAGTAGAAAAACAATTTTGGCCTCATGAGTTGAATGGAGTGCAACAATTTCTTATTTCAGATGCTAGGAATAAGTCTGAAAGTCTTACCGTCGGGCAGAGGGTCTACCCAGTGTTTATTAAGACCCATGGGAATTGAGTCCATTTCAGCCTCCCGCTGGGCCTGTTTCACTTCCCGCCGCTCTTTGGCCAGGGCACTCTGCATCATAGCTGCTTGGGAGAGAGATCCATCGGGGTTCTGATAAAGAAAACAAAAAACAAAACAGAATATTTTAAGTCACAGATTACATCCTCTACAGGGAAACCAAGAACTTTGCTTCCAACTAGAGTGAGAGTACATGTGTTTTGACCTACCTTGACAATCTTGACAGGACTCATGTCCATGCTCTGTTTGGTGTGTCCCCGCAGGAAAGGAGGCTCCTCTTCCACCAGCTCAATCTCCAAGTCCTCATCTAACAGACAAACCACAAAACAGACAAAATTTAAGGTGACTGTTTAGTCAGCTAGAAGTGACTTATTGTGATGGGTTCCAAAGGAAGTAGGATTTTATTTTTCAGCATGGCGACAAATGTTGAGTTAAAAGGATTGTTCACCCAAAATGAAAATTGTCCCATGATTTACTCACCCTCAAGCCATCCTAGGTGTATGACCATCTTCTTTCAAACAAACACTATCTGTTTATTATATTATATTAAAATATATATCAAAAAATTAATTACTTTTATGATGGATGGATGCACTTTTTTGGGCTTCCAAATACAGCACCCCATTCAATCCCATAATAAAGCTTGGAAGAGGCAAAATATTTTTAATATAACTCAGATTGTGTTGGTCTAAAAGAAGTTGGTCATATACACCTAGGATGGCTTGAGGGTGAGTAAATCATGGGATCATTTTCATTTATGGTTAAACAATCTCTTTAAACAAAGGTGGATGCAACTCATACCCTCCTCATCATCTACTTTAGGAAGAATTCCTGTCTCTTCATCAAAGTCTGGGAATTCCTCCTTAGACAACACATTGGCAGCAATCATCTAAGAACAAACAGATCAAGATACATATTAAAATATGAACTTTAGGAAAAACAAATGCTTTAACAATGATAAATTCAATTTCACATTAAAGATAGCCATTCACCTGTTTGATTTCCCACTTCTCCGGATCGGAGATCTTGGTCAGTCTTTTGCGTTCCAACGAGTCATCCTCTACCTCTGGAGCATGGCCCAGGTTGAGGTTGGTGGGTCTGTCAGGATTTCTCATGGATGACTCTTCCTGGCCATCTCCACCCACATTTCTCCTCCTGTTAGGGTTCAGGTCTTCACCAGTGTCCTGGTCAACATCCTTGTAAAAACAAGACAACCCGAAAAACCCGAAAAATCAGTCCACATATATAAACAGTCAACAGTCAATTAAAAATACAGGTTGAGCACATAATGTCATTAATACAAGCAAAATATAACCAAAATTTGTAGTCAAATAATTTAAGTAGGGAGTAAAAGTCTGAGATGACTAGTTAAAGTGCTTCCACTGAACATTTTTCTGATTTAACAATATATCTCTATATTTTGCAATTATTATGATTACTATTTGTAATAACTGCTTCGAGCTCATTGTTTTTGCCAAAATCAATACATGGTTTTAGCTAACTGCATGATTTGTATTAAACAAAAACTGTAGAAAAAAATGAAAGTTGAACTGAATAACAGATAATAAAATAGTAACAACAACAATAATAATTATATACCTATTTAAACTTTGTATATTTTTTTTGATCAGCGGTCCAGAAATAGCCATGTAAGATATAAATCAAATCTCTGGTCAAATAATTTTTGTATACAGAGTGGTTTAAAAATCTGCAACAACTAGTGAAAGTGCTTTCATTATCATTATTTTTAATATTAATAGCTTCTGTGTGTATTTATTTATGTTTAGCAGCCCAAAAATTGCAGAAGCTGAAAACTAGTTTATTGATTTTAATTTCACAGAATTGAACATATGTAAATTAAATCTACAAATTACATTTTTTAAAAATGCCAATTTTAACTGGTTGTAATCTATTGGTTGTTTAATTGTTGACTTTTGGACCTCAAAGTATGCAGAGACACTCACTCACTCACTCACCTTCATACTGAGACTTGTTTTGGATCCAGTGAAGGACAACACCTTGACTTTGACCCTTTGACCTTTGCTGACCACATCAGCCACATTTGCCACCCGCCCTTCTCTCCTGAGCTCAGAAATATGGACCAAGCCTTCCCAACGTTTCCTTTACAAAAGGAAGATGAAAGAAAATTGTTTAAAAGCTAATTCACAACATTAAGTTTACAAACTAATCCTACTAAAGAATATATATAATATCCACATCAAATTCAGTAGCCTTAAAAATAAGTTTACGGCATCTCAAACATACCTGAGACCTTCCAACTGCACAAAGCAGCCAAACTGCATGATACTGGTGACTTTGCCATTGTAGATATCCCCCACAGATGGCTCCTCCGGTGGGGGCCGGTCCACATGTTTGTCCTTCCACCGGTCTGAGCCTTTGTCCCTGTCTCCCCGTGCAGGACTCCTGGACCTGCTACGAGAGTGCCAGCGGCTCCTGCGCTTCCTTCTGTCCCTCTCATTAGAGCGAGATCTAGAACGAGAGCGAGAGCGATGTCGCCTCCGTCTGTCCCTGTCTCTGTCTCGGTCTCTATCTCTGCTACGGCTTCTGCTCCTCCGCTTCTTCCTGCTGCTGCTGGTTTCAGATCTAAAACAGATGATACTTGTCATGTTAAAAAGGCAACAATATGATGCAGCGAAGAAATCATTACTTCAATGGTATCTATTTTAAGTTAGAGCAGGTCCTCACCTGTGTTTACTGCTGCTAGTTTCACTTCCACTAACACTGGGCATAAACATCTCTAACTCTTTCATGGCATCAGCAGCAACTTTCACGTCATCCTCATCCAGCATAGTCTAGAAGGAAAGAAGACAGTTTGACTTTAAGTACATTAAGGACCCAAAAGTGACTATTGTTGATTAAAAACACGTTAACATGAAACTGAAAATGTCACATTTAAATTCACACACAATAATATATATATACAGACATTGAAATTTAATGTGAATTTTAATATGAAATTTTCAAGTCAATTTCAATGTGTTTTTAATCAACAGTAGTCATTATTGATTGGGTAAGATTGGAATAATAAATATTTTTTGTATTGTTTTTGAAAGAAGTCTCTTTTGCTAACCAAAATAACAATGTATTTTTAATCAAATAATTTACATTTTCAAAATATAATAAAATAGAAAGCAGTTCAATAGTAATAACATTTCACAATATTATGGTTTCTATATTTTTGATCAAATAAATGCACCCTTGGTGAGCATAAGAGGCTTCTTAAATAATATATATATATATATATATATATATATATATATTTTTTTTTTTATATTTACCCTGGCAGTAGGATTGTCAGGTCTGCACAGAGCTGGAAAAAGCTCTTTCAGCTTGTCCTTTTCACCCTTTGGCTTAGTATCAGGATAAGAGGCTGCAAAATAAAAAGCACATATGAAAAGTATTATCAGGAAAAGAGATGAAACTTTGGCAATATGGCATGAAATATGGTGCAAGCTGGACTTAAAGATATTGTTCAAATCAAAATGAAATTTCTCAAAAGCATTTTAAGCCTCAGTAGATTGTAGAACCATTGGCCCCAATGGTTTCTATGATCAACTTATCTCACGATGCTTTAGAAGAACGGAACTGAAAGATACTGAACGTTCTTACCTTTACTGGTAGATGCTTTTGCAGGAGGACGCATGGTTTGAATGAGACGAAGCAAATTGCTGACAAGTGAATCCTAAAGGACAGAGAAAACAGACTAAGTTACATACTCCTAAAAATACAACAATAAAAGAAAATCACAAGACACAAGCAAAGAGAGAGATAACAAAAACCCTTACTGTGAAATCGGCTCCATTTTTAACCAGCACTACCTTAAATCCATCAAAGGTTGGATTTTTCTCAGCAAGACTGATTACAAACTCAGCTGAAAAACACAACCAGCAGACTGTTAGTACAAACTAAATTGTAAAGCTGCTGCTAGAGATCTTGAGTCTATTTTGAACATTACTAAATATTTTTAATAACAAATCTTGTACATAGACTTGACCAAAATATCAGTTATTACAGTAATTGATACTACTGTAAAACCTTTCAACAGCTTTTAAGTAACTCCACAGTAAAGAAGACGGTTATACTTCCAAATAAACAACAGGCAATGTAGCTCTACCATATAATAGATACGCCCACATTACTGGCAATAACCAGCATTTCTTTTCATTATAAAAGATTAGATTCTAGTTGGGCTGAACGTGTAACATGATTGGAGAACTTAATATTATTTAATTATTTATAACTCCAGTTAAATAACGCACAAGCACTGACCACAGAGGGGAACGAGGCTAACCAGCTAGTTACCTACAACGTGACACGGTGTAACTTAGTCTCATTTATGAACTCACCAAGGTCTTTATCGCTGATTCCTAAATGGTTGTCAAGTTCGGTACAAACTTTAGACACCAAAGACAAATATTCGAGCTTTTTAAGCTCATCATCTCCGATCTCTGCCATCTTCAGCAATGTTGTTGTATCGTTAACCGGAAGAAAGTGGCAACGCTTCCTCTTGTCCGGTAACTTCTGAATCCGGGTTACATTACTGGCGTCCTCTAACGGTCAAATGAGGAATTGATTTTTAAAACTTGCGCATTATATTCCTAATATAACCATTTCTTTATTTTATCTTCTACTACTTTAAGAAAACACTATGCACAGAGATCCAATTACATTTAATTAAGTTTTAATTTAATTTTAATTCATTTACTTTTTAATTACATTTAATGTTATTAAAAATAAATAATACAATAATTCAAAAAGTCTATATTTTTCATTATATTTTGTATTAACTTAAATGCAAACTAAAAAACAACAATGAATAACGAGATAACAATGTTGTCTGTCACTCGAGAGATCAGTTAGGTAAAATGGTTTGATTTTCTGACAGTTTGATATTGCTGGGGTTTTCAAACCAGGAGGCCACAAAGAAGTTCTAGGTTCATGGAAAAGTTAAAAGAAATAAGATATATATATAATATTTATTATTTATAATATTTATTGTAAATAAAAGTGAATAAATACATCAAATTGATTAAAATAAAGCATATAAATGGATTTTAAATATTAGGATGGGGGTCCCTCTCACACGATGATGATCATACTTGGGGAACTTTGGCTGAATCTTGTGATGTACATGTATAGTGCGACATCTAGTGGCGCATGTATGAATTTCATGTCACTCCACTGACAGTTCCTTGCGTGAATCCGCACCAAGGTCAGGTTGGTGCGGATCTATGATGCTGAGATTAGGCTTCGCATGGACTACATCATCAACCACCACCAAACACATCGCACAGACCAGGCTCTTCAACGGATCATTTCTGCGAAAAGAAAATCCTACTTTATACAAGAGCCGGTGCTTTGGACTACCACAAACCCTCCAGTTTAGCCAAAAGTCAGTGCTTGCCAAAACCAAATTGTCCTGGGACAACTTCAGGTAGGCACTGACCTCTGACGCAGTCAGTCATACTCCCAAGCTGAGCGTTTCATGTCTGATATGCTTGCACAACCGATTATAAAACGCTGCAGACTTCGTTAGCACTGCTGCTAACACAGAGACCTTGCCCAAAGACTTGAAATGTTTCTAAACACTGATCCCAAAATAGTCGCGTTCTGACGTTCAATGCGTAGAAAATACTGTGTAGATAGGCAGCTTACTAAGATTTAAGACACAGCACTTGTTTACACGCAGTAAATCGTATGCTATTAGACTGTACCTGTTCCATAAGTGTTTGTTTACAAATAAAAAACAAACATTCCCTGCCTAAACTGGTTTGCTGGCTAGTTTAAGCTGGTCTCAGCTGCAGTAAGGGCAGCCACCTGAAAAGTGCACAAAACCTCTCTAAAACTTGGCTGGGGCACTATATAAGACCTTGTTTTGTTTCAGGAGATGTGTTTCATTTCATTTCATACTGCTTGTAAATTAAAGTCACCATGAAATCAAAATGGTTATATTTTATGGGTTTTGCGGTATTTATTATGGATTATTTATCTGTGCACGTCAGTATTTTTTAATTTAAAAAAAAAAAAAATTCTATGCCCTTGTGATCTTTAATCAAAATAACCTCCCCTCCCTCTTGCAGCGACCACTCTTCTCTTCTCTGATGACGTGTTTTTCGGCACTGTCACTCACATGAGAGCTCAGCAATAGCAAACCTAACGATCCAATCAATTTCCAACGGACAAAATCAAGTCCCACCCTAAATATTTTCTTGTCCGAGAAGCCGTTTAACTCTAATGTTACTAACGGGAAGAAAGGACTATTGGAACTTCCATTTCATACCGACTTTAAGCAGTATGCAGTATGGATTTCATCTTTACCTTATTTAATTTATGTTTATTATTTCCTGGCTCCCTGTTGACTAAAGCCATTTAATCAGTGGTGGCCCTCCGTTAGTATTGATTTCATTTACCCCAGATATATATTCTCCCATTGTTTTAGGTCTTCTGGAGCGGTTTTCTTCAGCATGGCGTCAGGGAGTGATGGACCGGACAGGTTAAAGAGCCCAAAACACACCAATCGCCTGAGTAAAGAGAAGTCCTCCTATCTATTACAACATGCTCACAACCCTGTGGACTGGTGAGGGGCTCTGATATCTTCAGTTTCACAATCTTTATTCATGCAACAACAAGCATCCTGTGAATGCTTTTAAAAACTTGCATATGAACTATAGTATATTATTCCTAATATAACTTCCCTTTATGTATTTTCTCTTCTTCATCCACAGGTATCCATGGGGGCAAGAAGCCTTTGATAAAGCAAAGAGTGAAGACAAGCCCATTTTTCTTTCAGGTAATGTAATGGTATACTTGAAAACATATTGGATCGCTGGTCCATGTTTTATTACACTGTCTTATTACTGCTTACAGTGGGTTATTCCACCTGTCACTGGTGTCATGTGATGGAGAGGGAATCGTTTGAAGATGAGGAAATTGGAAAATTCCTCAGCGAGAACTTTGTGTGTATAAAGGTGGACAGAGAGGAGAGGCCTGACGTAGACAAAGTTTACATGACATTTGTGCAGGTTGGGACTTCATTGGAAATTCATTGTTGTAATTTACAAAGTGTCATGCTGATTGAAATACAATTTCTGCCCAGGCAACAAGCGGTGGTGGTGGCTGGCCGATGAGCGTGTGGCTCACACCAGATCTCAGGCCATTCATAGGTGGCACTTACTTTCCACCCAGAGACAGTGGAAGAAGACCTGGACTAAAAACTGTGCTTTCAAGAATTATAGAACAAGTAAGAACTGAGAGTGAAATTTCCTTGTTTGAAGTTTCCTTTATTTATATATTCACCCTTCATTCATGTAATTTGTCCAGAAGCCACAAGAGGGTGCGACTGTGAGAGTCTGTGGAATAATAATAATCGTAAAAGTTAAAATTGGACATTGTCACTATTATTTTATTATTTTAACAGTAATAGATTTTTTTTTTGTTAGGATTATAAATCTAACAGTAGCATTAAAACAATTAAATTAATAGAAAGTAAACATTTTCCAGATAATATATTTGCTATCGTTCAGAAGTCTTTTATAAAATACATTAATACTTATATTTAGAAATTGATTAAAAAGTCACAGTAAAGACTTTTACATTGTCATAAAAAAATATGTTTTAAATAAATGCTATTTTTTATTCATCAAAGAAGAAAACGCATCACAAAAATATTAAGCAGTAAAATTGTCCCCTACACAGAGATCATCATATTTTGGGGTCAGTGATATTCAAATTTTGATAACCCCTTTACTGTGGTGCCGAGCAATATCTCTAGGGCACTTTCCCAATGAGAATTGGCAAAGTATCCAAGAATCCAGAAATTTGCTGTCCATTCTCATTGGGAAAGTGCCCAAGCAACATCACTTGGCAACATCACCCGGAAACATTGCTCAAAAAGTTGCCTGTGTATCATCAGCTTAATGTCTGAGGATCTTCATACTATGTGTTTTAGTGGCAGAGTAATAGAGAAACCCTGGAAGCGAGTGGAGAGAGAGTACTGGAAGCCCTCAGGAAGGGGACAGAAATCTCTGCCAGCCCTGGAGAAACTCTTCCATTTGCTCCAGATGTTGCTAACAGATGTTACCAGCAGCTGGCTCACTCTTATGAGGAAGAATATGGAGGTTTTCGAGAGGCGCCGAAGTTCCCTTCACCAGGTACACAAATTGTGGGATAAATTGAAAGGATTTATCTCCAAAACCTGTAGAGTATTTACAGTCTGTCATTAATTTGATGTTAGAACAGACTCACAAAGAGAATGAATACAATATCCTGCTGGCCACCTGTCTTGTGAGTTAATTACCTGACAAATACGCATTTACATTAATAGTGTAAAATGGCCTCGTGCTTTTCTTTTCTGCAGTGAACCTGATGTTCCTGATGTCATTTTGGGCAGTAAATCGTGCCAGCTCTGAAGGAGCAGAAGCTCTGCGAATGGCCCTTCACACTCTCCGTATGATGGCACTAGGGGGCATTCATGACCATGTGGCACAGGTGGCTTGCAAAAATTGTGTATTCAGAACCTGCCTCGAACATATGATATTAAGTATCAATTCTTTGTTTTTTTTATATAACTGAATGCATTGCAATTATGTCTTTCAGGGCTTTCACAGATACTCCACAGACTCCTCCTGGCATGTTCCTCACTTTGAAAAGATGTTATACGATCAAGGCCAGCTTGCTGTGGTCTATATCACTGCTTACCAGGTGGGAATATGACTCTGTGTTTCTGTCTCTTATCTCTCCAAATAATTATGTCCAGAAAGCCATAATGAATCACTGTTCTGTACTTCTGTAGACACAATAAGGACTTATTGGTGTTCTATGTTGCTTATTCTGTGGTTTAATATCAAAAGCTTAAGTTATGATGATTTTAAGAGTTGTATAATAAACCAATGATATATTTGGCATTGGCTGGGTGTGGTGTTATTGTGGCTGTTGATCTCTGCAGGTGTCTGGGGAACGCCTATTTGCAGATGTGGCTCGTGACGTGTTGCTTTACGTCTCCAGAGACCTAAGTGACAAGGTGAGTTCTCCCTCATTAGATCCCGCTTTTGGCATCAGTCATGCTGAATCAGCACCAACCCACAACAGCACTGAAAAATCGCCCAGGTCGAAGCCCTTTTTGAGGTCATCCCTCCTCCACTCTCTAGCACTGGGCGCCAGCCATCTTGTGATGATGAATGGTTTGATGACACACACAATTTAAAACTCCTCAAATTTAAAAAAAATAATGTTTTGAAGATTTATGGAGTAATTAGGTACCAACAAAAGCATACCTTGAACCTCATATTTTTCATTGTGAGAGTTACATTAGAGGTTAATGTTTCCCTGTGCCCCAAAATATACATGTTTGAGAAAAAAAACAAGTACATTCTCTCTGTACTGTAAATCATCCCATTGTTATTATACTTCAACAACAAGAAGTCCACTGTATGCTTAACGTATGTACAGGGCATGTTTGAGAACTTGTTGCCAAGAAGTTATGATTCCCTCAAGAAACCACAACATAACTTCTACAGACTACAAGTGTCAAAAAAATAAATAAAACACCTTTTTTTTGAACATTGTGCTGCCCTCTGCAGTCTGGCGGCTTCTACAGCGCTGAGGATGCAGATTCCTTTCCCACGGCGGAATCCACTGAGAAGAGAGAGGGAGCGTTTTGTGTGTGGACAGCAGGAGAGATCAGAGAGCTGCTTCCTGACATCGTGGAAGGCTCCACAGGAAGCGCAACACAGGCGGATATCTTCATGCATCATTACGGTGTGAAAGAGCAAGGCAACGTGGATCTCGCTCAGGTTTGGGAATTTGAGGTTTTTATGAGAGCAAGAACATTTTTAACCATGTTACACTGATTCTTGGCTACAACACTGAAAGAAATAAAACTTTGTTTATGAGAAGTATTTTGGATTAATTTAATTTTTAAACGTATAAAATGATGTTTATACTCAACCTCCTGTTTTTTTCCATTTCCTTATGAAATGTTTGTTTTCCCTTGCTGTAATTCAAAAATATATACACAAAAATAAACTAAATTGTCAAATAATTATAACGATTATTTGCAAATTTAGCATTCAGCTACTAAAATAATTATTGAAACACCATTACAATAGATAAGTCTTGCAAATGGCAAACCAACTGAAGAATCTCTTTCACTAACTGAACTGCAAATCAGAAGTAAAGCAGGATTTGTGTTATGGTCTGCCAAACATTGTTATTATTACTGACCTAATAGTAATAATGTTTCGCAGAACATAACATAAATCATGCTTTATTTCCGATTTACAATTCGGTTAGTGAATCAGATTCTTCAGAAACCGCTCTGGCCGATTCACTGAGTTTGTGCAATGATTCAGAGAATGAAGGATTCGTTAGTTGTGTACAGTATAGTTATGTTTTAAATCACATCCTAGTTCTAGTAGGGCTGCTAATACATTTAGTTTAAAAATTGGGAAATGTTTCACAACTGTTAAAAAAGTATAGTATAATATGAATATGTGTAGAATTAATGAAATTTGTACGCACTATTTTGTCACTGTGACATGGGGTTGATTCACTGGCATTCACAACTCACGCGATAGTAAAGTGTTCATCAGATATGCACTTCAGAACATCACCGGATCATCCCAATACTTTTCACCTAATGTTTTATGAATACTATGAATTTGGAAATACTTCTGTTCTCACATGCTGTTTTTCACCTACTATATAGAAGGGAAGTAGGCATATTCAAGTCTTTTTAAACAATTCATTAAAAAGAACTAGCTGAGTCATTTGTTTGTGATTTAGACTATTTGTTTAGATCATAAGAGTCATTTGCTCATAAGTCATTCTTCACAGTGTATATTTATTTTGGGCTGTGCAAATAGAAATAACTCTAAAAAAATTTGCATCTTCAGCAGTGTGCAGCAGTTTTTGCTGCGGCGCCTGGGGAGTGATTGGGGGTTAGGTGCCTTGCTTTAGGGCACCTCAGTTGTGGGTAATGGGAGTGGAACAGAACGCTGTTCATTCACATGCCCACTTACATTTCCTTCCAGTACTGAGACTTGAACCCGTGATCTTTCGGGTTACAAGTCCGACTCTCTAACCTTTAGGCCACAGCTGCCCTCGTTATATTTATATATATATATATATATAACAATATTGCTTAAATTAAGGTCATGAAGGTCCTATGATGGGTGGATTTGACGAAATGGGACATTTGTACCAATAATATACTATTTATCTTCTAATTAAAATCAGGAGGGCAATTGTTTCAGTGTTTATGAAACATGTTTTGTATGACATATTTTGTCCTATCAAGAATCAATGTTTGCAAAACCTAATTTGTGAACAACTCCATTTTATGATAGGTATTAGTTTTTAATTGAATTTTTTCTTACATGCATTTACTGATTTGTTTCTGATTCTTATGTTCTTGGTGTTTTTGTAGGACCCCCATGGAGAGCTGCAGGGTCAAAATGTGCTGATTGTGCGTTACTCAGTGGAGCTCACCGCTGCTCACTTTGGCATCAGCATGGACAGACTGTCCGAGCTCCTGTCCGATGCCAGGGCCAAACTGGCCGAGGTACGGAGAACCCGCCCACCTCCTCACCTGGACACCAAAATGCTCGCTTCCTGGAACGGTAAGTTTCCTGCATCCCAATTGGAAGAATGCAAGTGTCATCCACTAATATACTGCTGGAAATCCCAGAGCACGAAACTAGGAAAAGAATCAATGAAAGACTGAGGCATAAAGAAAATTTGCAATGCTTGCATCCCCCGAAGCTATATGTACCCCCTTCCTATCCATCTGATTTTATTGATTTCACTTTGCGAACAAGGTCCAGTGTTCAACAAGCTCCTTAAATGTTTTTTTTTTCATCTGGGTTTGCCTTAATAGCAACACTATGTTAGAGTTATTTCATGGGGAGCTTAGATGTGGTGCCAGGCCTTTAAAAGCCCACAGAGAGGACCTTTGGGTTGTGGTCTTTGCCCTCGTTGTCTTTAATGAAGGGATATCAAAGCCTTCACAGGGTGCCAAGGCCCCTTTGGAGCTTTAGCTGACAAAAGTGCTCAAAGAATAGTGACTAATGAGCTGATATCTTAATTAAAGAAAGCCTGAGACATTGTTTAATGAAAGTGTTCCTTCCAGAGCTACGCTCCATTACATTCTTAATGCATACAGACTGGATATTGCTACCTGCAGAGTAACCCTTCACATTAATCAAACCTGATAGGCCCACTCGCGTAGCCGTGAGACATGTCTGGTCTACAGGCACACAGAGCTCTGACAGGACTATTGTTAGTGATCCCTGGCCCTCTGAACACATTGTACTTTAGATCTTATAGACTCAGTCTCCTTTCAAAGTTCCTCTGTCTTAGTTGGCACCTATTACAACTTTTATCAAAACATTTTTAGCTCTCGTTGGGGGGAGACCTTCATTATCTGTGGGGCAGAACTCTTCCCGAATACTAATCCAAAACTTTGCAGCAATTCAGAAGGAGGAGAAGAGATATGAAACTGTCATGTGGCCAATTGATCTGGAAATGCTTCATAACAGTAGAAATGTTTCTATCCACGTATTTATTTAGAAGTTTCTTGAGTCTGTTTGCTCAATTACTTTCGCTGGAGGAAAAAAATTAACATGGTCAGGTTTTCTAAAGCTTGTAATCTGTCCACTCCCATTTCTTTGGTTGGTCAGGGCTGATGTTGTCCGGGTTTGCACGCGTCGGAGCCGTGCTGGGTGACAAGGCTTTGCTCGAAAGGGCTGAACGAGCCGCTTATTTTCTCCAAAAACACCTGTGGGACGAAGAAGGCCAGAGGATTCTCCATTCCTGTTACCGTGGAAATAACATGGAGGTGGAGCAAGTGTAAGGAACATTTCTGTGTGTCCAAAAATAACATGCATACAGCCTTCCATAGCGCTGAGGTTGATAGTTGTGGATTACTGTTTGTTTGCTAACCTACATCTAATATCTTAGAATTACGAAAGTCTATTTAAAATGGGAATTTAAAAGAAAAGAAAAAAAAGGATATTTATTCAGGTTTGTCATTGGAAAGTATGCAGTGGAAAAGTTTCTTGTTTTTTTATACTATGATCAGTGTTGTTATTGCTAGCTAAAACTATTAAAAATTGTTAAAATAAACTCTGAATGTAAGTATATGTGTAAGTATAAACTTAAACTAAAAAAAATTAAAAGTGTTGCCCTGGCAACTAACTGAAATTAAATAAGTTCTAAAATGACAACCTAAAACTAAAATAAAAATAAAGCTAAGTTACGAAGCCCCACACATGACATGCAGGAAAAAAATAGTAGGTTATCGTGCGCATGATTTACTAATTCGTTGGCTCGATTTATAAATCATGCGCTAGATTTAGCAATTTGAAGGAATGAAATAGTAAATCATGCTCCTTTCATGCTCCATACTAAATAAATAGAAACAAAAAAAATGACTAAAGCATATAACAAATTTGTTAATGATAATAAAAGCTGATTTAAAATAATGAATTCTGTTATAGTGTATAAATAGTACTAATATTATAACAATGAATTTGATGAGGTTGTTTTGTCTTTACAGTGGGCCAAGAAAACTAGCACACATTCTGTCTTGCTTCCAAGTCTTAATTGCCTTGGCACATATCCTGCTAATGTAGAAATGACCCAGAATCAGCACAATACGAAGCTTTTCACGTATGAAATCACCCACAGGCACACAAATTCACTGGCCTCATTCTTGGGGTAACCTCTCATTTGTACCTCTCATTACCACTCTGTGTCAGCACATCGGCCATCCCACAATGCTGAGTGCTATTCTCAAGCCACGCTGATCATTTTTTATGAGTTAACCCACACACCATTTATCACTGATCTAAATGGCTATTTTTACAGCTTCATTTTGAACCTTTTTGTTTGAGAGTTCATCAATGGGATAATGAAAAAAATAGCTTCGTCGTGCACATTGCAAAATGCTTAATCAGGAAGAACACTCCCTCTTGTAATCATCTGATTGGCCTTACTTTAAAGTTAGCGTAGGATGAGATGTTTTCTCCTCTTGCAGTTCTGCTCAGATTTGTTTGTCTAAGGGAGCTGTAAAAATCTGCATCAGTTTGTTTTTAATTGCCTTTGGAGGATTTCCCTTACCGAGAATAATTACCAGTCTTGAGTCCCAGCAAGAAGATGATTAACTGGGGAATTACTCGTGTTTCTGGCCACCTGATTTCATCCTCAAGAGGAACTACTCTCTTGATTTGTTCCTCACTTTGAATATTTCACATTCACAGTTAAAGGAATAGTTCTCAGAAAATGAAAATGTCTTTGTTTACTCACCATCAAGATACCATTAGAAATTCAGAAAACGGTACAGGTCACACTTTTCCATGCAGTTTAAGTGAATGTGGGCTGAAGCTTTCAAGCTTCAAAAAAGGACATAACTGTATTATAAACTGGTCCATGCAACTGATTTGCTATATTCCAAGTCTTCTGAAATTATATGATAGCTTTGTGTGTCAGGGTTTTATCTAGTTCTGTTTAATTTCATGGTGTTTTGGTTTCGTTTTCCCTGTTCCCTTTTGCTTGTGTTCCTGGTCATTATTAGATTCCATAGTTACTCATTATTCCACACCTGTTCTGTTTTCCCTTGATTACTCCCTGTGTTAATAAGCCTTTAGTTTTTCTCAGTTCACTTTTCTCTGTTGTTTATTTTAAAGTGTAGTTGCCTTGTTGATTTTTTCCTCCATATTCTCCTGGTGCTTTAAAAAGACTTTTGGAATTCATTCTGATTTGTGCTTGTTCATCTGCATGTAACAGTTGGAGAAGTGGACTTTATTCACTGATAATCTTCCCCTCCAGTGAGCTGTTGAGTCAGTGAGTAAACTCTAGAACCAAATCAGTTTGACTTCTTAATGAATTACTCTGACGGGCTTTGTGAACCAAATAAACCAATTCAACTCAAAAGAAAGATTCATTCACGAATCAGACATGGCTATCTCTTTCATGACATCCACCCTAATGCTCCTTGTCAAATTCAAGATTTTCAATGAATAATGGCTTAAAATTCACTCTGCTTTTCACACAAAGCTATCATATGACTTGGAATATAGTATGTGGGTCACACGGACCACTTTTATTATACTTTTATGGTGCTTTTTGGAGCTGCAGAGCTTTAGACCCTATTCATTATAATTGCTTGGAAAAGAGCACGGAAAACAGCCTTACCTTTTGTCTTCTGCGGAAGAAAGAAAGTCATGTGGGTTTGGAACAACATGAAGCTGAGTAAATGATGACAGAATGTTCATTTTGGGGTGAACTAATCCTTTAAAGAACCCAGTGCCATACAGTGAAAACTTTTAGAGAAAATCTGGCTTCAATGTTTGATAAGAACGAGACAGGTTACTTGACTGTTGTAATTCTCAAATGAAATTAAGAGCCTTTTAGTGTAATAGAAGAAATATGCAATAGTATGTGGGCCAGGTAAAAATGCAGTGCCAGGTGAATTATTCATGAACCATCCAGTGGCTGTGCTGTTATTCCAAGGAATGTAGCAAATTTTCCAAATCTTGTTCAGCTGTATGAAAATCTGCATTGTGAGTAGATCTATCAGTTTGGAACACAGAGCCCTAAGGCTGCTGAGATAGATAGAGGTTAGGCTCTTTTTTTATAGCTTCGGTCTCCTGACAGGTTTGTGTAGAAGTTATGATGTGGCTTTGCTGCACTTTGAAGAGACCATATCACCTGGTGAGAATACAGAGAATGAACAAGGAGGGAATGGAAAAATCCAGGGAGAGCTGTTCATTAAAAATTGACTGGCAGGCTGATTTGTTTTGTTGTCTCACTGGGAAGAAAAAAAAAAACTGAAACAGAGGAGTCATATTTTTCTCTGAGCCCATAAACCCTGCTGTGGGTTGAGAATACCTGAGAAGAAACTTACCTCATAGTTCAATAAAAGGCTAGTTAGCATAGTCCAGTTAGCCCCTGCTAGCAGATCCTTGAAGTCTTGCAAGCTGTGAGGTGGATACTTTCACTATTTGGCCGTTTTCAAGGTCACAAAGTGTGTATGCATATATATATATATATATATATATATATATATATATATATATAAATGCATGTATGTTTAGTACCTAGTCACGAGTTTCTTCTCCAAATTCACCTGCCACTTATTGAACATGACATTTGAATAGTGCATTAGATCTGACAGCTTGAGGCAATGACATGGATGGATGATGAGTGTGATCTCCTCACTGGCACCTCATGACATTTTTCATCCCTTGGAATGTCAGTTGTTTGAACTAAGAACGGTGGAGGTTAAGTTCCCAGCTTTAGTCCCGCCTCATCCGTCCTATTGCTGACACAGAGCTATCTTCAGACCTGTCATTATCAGTTTCCTCACACTCAGCTGGCTACAGTGCCACCTCTGTTTAAGGGTCTGAGGACAAGGGGTGATGTGATCTGAATCAAATTTATTTTAAACTTCAAAGACTTTTGCAATCTTTTTGGGTGACACCACCTCAAAAGGAATTTCGAATGGCTTTTATAACACAAAGGTCCTACTAAATGTCTCTGTATGCATATCAGTCAATGCACAGAGCTTTTTCATCTTAAGGCAGCGTTCCACTAACTGACTCAAAACCCCTTGGTTTTGGTAAGGCAACGCCCTCTTCTGTCACGATCAGTGATTAAAGATACAGATAACACAAAAAATAAAAATTATATAACATTTTTCTCACCTTCATACAATTCTAAACTCATTTATTGAGCGATCTGCTCTTTTTCCATACAATACAATTTACTTCCATTGTAAGAAAATGTAAATTTTTTGGGTGAACTGTCCTTTTAATAATAGAAGTGGAACAGCAGGCTAAATGACTGCTTCTGACATTTCCCTCTGATTTCATGTCATAGATTGCAACAGCCAGCTCTGGCAGCAAATCAAAGTGAAGCACTCTGAAATAAGAACAGGAGTACCATGTGGACATAAGCAATTGTAATAGACTGAAATAGGAAGCAATTCATGCAGTAACTTAAACCTGTGAGTGAGTGTGATGTGTATTTTTCCCATCAGGGCTGTAATGCATTCACTTTCAGTAAATGGATACTTTTCTGCCTTTACTTTTTTTCTTTCTTTTTTTTTAAATACACAAGTAAGTTTAGGAGAACTACAGAATAAACTAATTTCTTCTGGTTTTCAAAGGACTATAAATTAAGCTTATGCCCGTTTCCATCTGCCTTTTTTTTCAATAATCAATAATTTCATTCGTATATTTGTCACAATACAGAAAAAAAGATCTGCCGCTACTTCTGTTAAATCATTCTTTAAAGTCTTTAAAGGGAAGGTGGCTTTCAAGCGCCACTATTTGCATCAAATGAAATTGCAGTCTGCTTTTTTGAACAGCCCAAATAAGTTGGTCATATCAACATTGGTGCAACCAGTGCTGAGACTGTTTGTTTGTCAACCAATGGAAGATGCGGTAGTTTTTTTTTGTTTTTTTTTGCAATTCATATGGTGCCTCTAGTTGAAAAGAAATTACAACTTAAAAAAAAATGTATATACAGTTGGTATGGAAACTATTCAGACCCCCTTAAATTTTTTACTCTTTGTTATATTACAGCCATTTGCTAAAAGAATTCTTGACATTTTTGCAGATTTATTAAAAAAGAAAAACTGAAATATCACATGGTCCTAAGTGTTCAGACCCTTTGCTGTGACACTCATATATTTAACTCAGGTGCTGTCCATTTCTTCTGATCATCCTTGAGATGGTTCTACACCTTCATTTGAGTCCAGCTGTGTTTGATTATACTGATTGGACTTGATTAGGAAAGCCACACACCTGTCTATATAAGACCTTGCAGCTCACAGTGCATGTCAGAGCAAATGAGAATCATGAGGTCAAAGGAACTGCCTGAAGACCTCAGAGACAGAATTGTGGCAAGGCACAGATCTGGCCAAAGTTCCAAAAAAATTTCTGCTGCACTTAAGGTTCCTAAGAGCACAGTGGCCTCCATAATCCTTAAATGGAAGACGTTTGGAATGACCAGAAGCCTTCCTAGAACTGGCCGTCCGGCCAAACTGAGCTATCGGGGGAGAAGAGCCTTGCTGAGAGAGGTAAAGAAGAACCCAAAGATCACTGTGGCTGAGCTCCAGAGATGGAGTCGGGAGATGGGAGAAAGTTGTAGAAAGTCAACCATCACTGCAGCCCTCCACCAGTCGGGGCTTTATGGCAGAGTGGCCCGACGGCAGCCTCTCCTCAGTGCAAGACACATGAAATCCTGCAGCCTCTCCTCAGGGCAAGACATATGAAAGCCTGCATGCAGTTTGCTAAAAAACACCTGAAGGACTCCAAGATGGTGAGAAATAAGATTCTCTGGTCTGATGAGACCAAGATAGAACTTTTTGGCCTTAATTCTAAGTGGTATGTGTGGATAAAACCAGGCACTGCTCATCACCTGTCCAATACAGTCCCAACAGTGAAGCATTGTGGTGGCAGCATCATGCTGTGGGGGTGTTTTTTAGCTGCAGGGACGTTTTTCAGCTGCAGGGACAGGACGACTGGTGCAATCAAGGGAATGATGAATGCGGCCAAGTACAGGGATATCCTGGACGAAAACCTTCTCCAGAGTGCCAACAAGACAATGACCCTTAGCACACAGCTAAAATAACCAAGGAGTGGCTTCACAACAACTCCGTGACTGTTTTTGACTTAAACCCAATTGAGCATCTCTGGAGAGACCTAAAAATGGCTGTCCACCAATGTTTACCATCCAAACAGACAGAACTGGAGAGGATCGGCAAGGCGGAATGGCTCGAGGATCCCCAAATCCAGGTGTGAAAAACTTGTTGCATCTTTCCCAAAAAGACTCATGGCTGTATTAGATCTAAAGGGTGCTTCTACTAAATACTGAGCAAAGGGTCTGAATACTTAGGACCATTTTTTTCTTTTTTAATAAATCTGCAAAAATGTCAACATTTCTGTGTTTTTCTGTCAATATGGGGTGCTGTGTGTAACATTAATGAGGAAAATATGAACTTGATTTTAGCAAATGGCTGCATTATAACAAAGAGTGAAAAATTTAAGGGGGCCTGAATACTTTCTGTACCCACTGTATATATATATATATATATATGACACACACACAGTCAGTTTTGGAAAGTATAACCATAACACTTATTACTGTGTTAGCATGGGATGTTAGGATTGCCTTATAAAGGTTATATCTAGGAATATTATAGTTAATCTAAATTAATTGTATTAATAAAACCATCAATAAAAACTATTTTGTTATTTGAAATAAAATAAACGTTAACTGAAATTAAATAAAATATAAAAATGTATTTTTTTATATCAGCTAGTTGCCAAGGCAACATTTCTCATTTTAATTTAGTTCAACTAGATGTACTAAAATAACTAAAACTGAAATGAATAAAAAACTATATAGACAGTTAAAAAAACAAAAAAAAACAAAAAAAACTACTATTTTAAATGACAAAAACAACCAACAAAATTACTAAAACTTTAAAATGAGAATGGAAATTTAAAAATAAAAAGTAATTCAAAATCTGAATAAAAATCATAATAGTACCTCAATAATACTAACATAACACTTCTTATATCCATCGTAATTTTAACATGAGAGTGAGTGTGGCCATTTTTCACTTGAATGTACTTCCTGTGAAAACTTCTTCCAGTTAATTGTAACCATACAAAAACTGTTATAATGCTAAAGTCTGTTATAATGCTTGACATTGCAATCTGCTATGTTTTTTTTTAATGTCCATCCATTCATCCATTCTCCAAACTGCTTATTTCGGTTGGGTTACAGGATATTATCATATTATTTGAAACACACTGGTTTGTAGCACAAGTAGTTTTGATGTTTTCTGCAGTTTTTTTTATTCTACTAGTCATTTACCCAAGCAGCTAATGAATCAAAAGTCTCACACCTTCACAAGAAAGAGCAAATAAGGTGGATATGAGGTATCCGTAGAGTTGCATTTCAGAGTTGAGTTTTCTTGCTGTAAACTCATGATCTCTTTTCTCTGAGGCGTGCATCACTAAATGCATTTTCCATTCTTTTGTAGTTTAAATTATTTCTGTGGTAAATTGGCAGCATGCCACAGTTGCAGTCAATAGAGCATATGTTATGTTAGTCAACCCAGTGCAAGTTAACCTGACATTATTAAGCAGGTCAACCCGACTTTAACAAGAAATTGAATTTGTATTTGTATAAGAACAAGATCTTGACCTTTTCTACTAATGTTCTCTATAATGTTCTCTCCAGTGCATCTCCCATTTCAGGCTTCCTGGATGACTACGCATTTGTGGTTTGCGGGCTGCTGGACCTGTTTGAGGCCACGCAAAGGGTCCGTTGGCTGCAGTGGGCAGAAGAACTCCAGCTGAGGCAGGATCAGCTCTTCTGGGATTCCCAGGGCAGCGGCTACTTCTGCAGCGACCCCTCGGACCCGACACTGCTGTTGTCTCTCAAACAGGGTGAGGAGTGACATCATGTGTGAGAGGTACCCTGCACTAAGGCTGTGGACTCCTATAGGGAATGTGTGGGTGGTTATGAGTCATGGAAAGGATGATGAAGATCTGTAGCTGTCAGTCTGCATTCTGCATCACTCCACCACAGAGCTCTACTGTCACCGCTGATAGCACCACCACACTGCGCTCTCATGGACCCTCGCCTGGGTAACTCTGTTTCAGCCAGACGTACCCTGCTGAAACCGCCTGATTCTCTCCTTACGTAACCTCATCACTGTCTTTCATTATGCTGTAATGTCCCTCTCCCTTTTCTATCTCATCCAAACACACTGCCTTTTTCTCACCATTTCTAATCCAGTCCATCTTCTGATGAATTGTAATATCTCCTCCTCCGCCCTCTCTCTCGTGTTTCTGGGTAGAACTTGACCAATATAGAAGACTGATCCAGTACATCAAAGCCTGCTTTGTTAAAGTAATTGATATTTCCTTGAAGAAACGCCACATCCCTTTTATTTCACGCTGTGCACCATTCATCACCTTCTGCGTGACATTGCTATGAAAGTGGTATGAAAGAGTGATTTTTCATTCTTTTTTTTGTCTCCCACGACAAGCCGAAAAAATAAAAAAGATCCACACACATACTTTCAAAGTGTATAAGTGCCGGGGCTTAATGTCCCGAATGGCTTGGCTCCATATTTTCTCCCCAGGAATTGGAAGTACGAGCTGATGTGAGCGAATAGTCACACCAGTGTGCCTGGGCTGTGACTGATGGCACTGTGAAAATGGCACTGACACCAATGAGATATGGATAAGGGCAGAGAAAGCTAACTGTTATGTTTTTGTTGTTGCTTCTGATAAATTAAAATGGACATAAGGCAGATTTTTCATCTTTTCTGAGTGACTGGGCCATTATAGAGTGAGCCAAGCGTGCAGAGTTGGCTCCATTAGGAGCCGTGCGGTGCCGTCACGTGTCAGAACTGAGTCCCCTCACCTTTCTCTGTCGGTGGAAGACGGATTGCCTCCCAAAGCATCTGCCACTCTACATTTTACGCCTTGCCCAAACTAGACAAAACCAAAATCAGTCAGCTTTGCTGTTTCGAAGAAACCACAGGCAGAGTAGCCACTAATATTTTTTATTTTTTTAAATAAAGCTATAGGGTTTCTTTATTTTGGACTGAATAGTCCTTCAAAGCTTTTTGTTGCTGTGCAAATGTTTAGTGTTTCATAGAAAGCCTGTTTTCCAAATTGACCACATGTAAAGCTGGGAAGTTCTACATTAAGAGTTTAAAAATCTTAATAATCTTAATAAGCATATTCATCTTTTCTTTAGCTTTTTCACTTCCCATCAAAGACATTTAAAGAAGCTACATTACTGTTCAAAACTTTTGGGATTTTTTAATGCTTTTAAAGTCTGCATTAAGGCTGCATTTATTTGCTCAACAATACAACAAAAATAGTAATATTTTGAAATGTTATTACCAATACTTTCTATTTTAATTTATAAAACTAAATTAAATCAGCATTACTCATTCTTCAGTGTCACATAATCCTTCAGAAATCATTCTAATATGCTGATTTGGTGCTCAAGAAACAGTAGTGCTGCTTAATATTTTTGTGGACACCGTGATACTTTTAGGATTCTTTGATGAATACATAGTTCAAAAGAACAGTATTTATTTGAAATATAAATGCTTTGTAACATTAGAAGAGTCTTTACTCTTGCTTTTGATTAATTTAATGCATCTTTGCTGAATAAAAGTATTAATTTCTTTTAAAAAAAAATCTTTGACCACAAACTTTTGAACTGTAGTGTAATATGGGAAGCTACAAAGTAAATGCAACATTAGATGTGCAATTGATGGTTTAGCTATGCATTTGCAACATGAAAGAGAATGATTGGAAAATATAGTTTGGTCACACTATCCTGTCTCTTTTATAAACTAGACAAATGAGTAGTATTTGTGGCAAGCTTTATCACTAAACTCCATCAACAGCCACACAAAGCAATTACACTGTCAGCATTCATAATTACAATTTATTATGATCAATACTTATTTTTTTTCCCACCATAATTTGTTAATTGACTACTCCCAACTTGTCAAGCTTTAATAAAACCAAGATTTATGGTGCAGTTTATGATCGTTCATTCTAACTTGACTTGCATGCGGTAAATGGCCATGCATGGTGCATGTGTCTGATATAATCTGCATGTGTTTGGTTGGAACAACATTGCTGCTATTCATCAGTCATCGCTTCCTTTCCTCTCAGCTCCCAGATGCAATCGACTCATTACATTGTGACACGAGGCACGGGAACCCACTTCCAGCACTCCCTCTGCACATACACAAACAAAGAGGAGATAAAGTAAATCAACTCACAGCTCTAGAGCCACTTCACTCGTGATATCAGGCACTTTTAGCTCTGCTTAACCTGATAAATGGGCTCTGTTTAAATTGATATTATAACCATGAATGTTATGATGACATTTTTTCCAGGAGCCAGACTGTTTACATCAATGGCTTCTGCACTGGAGTGGTTATCTGACTGATATACCATTGTGTCTTTTTCTTTCTTTCTTTTTTTCAGATCAGGATGGTGCCGAACCCAGTGCAAACTCTGTCTCAGCCATGAACTTGCTGCGGCTCTCCCACCTCACAGGCCGGCAGGACTGGATACAGCGCTCTCAGGAATTACTGATTGCCTTCTCTGATAGATTGACTAAGGTGCCAATTGCCCTGCCAGACATGGTCCGCAGTGTCATGGCCCAACATTACACCCTTAAACAGGTAACTGGTCCACAGCTACTGAATATGAATTTTAAAAGTCTGGTTTCACTTGTCACATCATGTCCAGGTGATGCAATGGCAATGAAATGTTTTTCCTCCTTGGCCGTGAGTACTACACTAAGAAACCACTAAGAAACACATGTTCACAAGTCTCTAAGGTAGACTCAAGTCTCAAGTCTCTCAAGGCCAGGTCTCAAGTCTTCTCAGTTTTCCACTATATGGTTATAGAACTATTATTAATTTATTATTTTAAAGATTAATGGCAAGTTTAACAGCCATAGAGTGAAAGTTTATCATTTGCACGTGTCTTGCTATAGTTCAATAGATTTTAAACCATTCCAGTGCTGGAAGAGGCAGAGAAGAATAATGCAGTACTCAGTACTCACGTGCTGTTATCTGTGCACACAACCGCACACACCTGAAGCACGTGCACACAGAGAGAGACATGTTTCAGATAGTGCGCAAACTCCAAATTGATTCCTCTTCTGTGTTTCTATGCACTTGGATGGGCACATACACACAAATTTGTTAAAATACTCATCTCTGCAAATATTCTTGTAAACACGGTTGGTTGTGTCTAAAGTGAACGTGGAGAGTTGAGAAAGTAATCGAGATAACTGCAGAACACGAGATCCAGGGGGCGAGGTTGGATCCAGATCCAACTCCTCCCACTTTACATATCCCTAAACCTACCAGTTTCCACCCCCTCGTGTTCTGCAGTGCGGGGCTACTGAAGTAATCGGATGTTATGTGTATCCTTATATTTAATCGGTGCATGGGGTCTTAAAGTTACAGTAGGTTTATATTTATTTATATATTATTATATAAATCCCTGCTGTTGTCTGTCATTGATGTTCATCAAACAACAAAACACAGCTTCAACAAAGAAAATTCTATATTATATTTATACAGTGAACATAGTGTTATTTTACACTTAATTATTACATTTCTGTACCCGAAATGAATACTACAGTTAGACCTTACTTTATTTGCAACTTTGTTATATTTCTATGCTTGTAATAAGTGTATTTGTTCTATTTACTGACCGTTCACTTGCCTTTAATAATGTTTTAACTTTATTAGTTAGGTTAGTAGTTTTTGCTGTGGTATCAGAGTACTTAAAATGTGCTTCAAGTAAAAAATGGGAAGCAAAGTTACCCTAACCAACCCCTCCATTTTTTTTCTCGCTGATCCGATAAATGATCTGATCCGTAACTCAAAAACTGTAATATAATCTGATCCTTGAGTTTTGTGATCCGTTGAACCACTTTTATCACTTTTATCCCACTATTATCATTTACTTATTTATTTATTTATTTATTTATTATGTAGCAGTATAGTAAATAATCAGTGAACAATGTTCACTGTGGTCACAATTATTATTTTTTTTTTTGCTGTTTTGGACTTTATGACAGTGAGCAAAACAGGAAGTGAAGTGGGATAGAGAGAGGGAGATGGAATCGGGAAAGGTCCACGAGCCGGGACTTGAACTTGGGTCACCCGAAGCGCAATGACGCTATATGTCGACACGCTGCCCATGAGGCTATTGGTGCCAATGAACAATGCTTTTTGCCAGAAAATGAAAATGAATTATGACTCCAGAAGGAACTGAGAATAGATCATTGATCGAGGGACTCTCAATGATTTTTCTGTTCCATCTGGTGTAGATGTGCTGCAGGTTGACCGATACACCTGCGGTGTTATGTGCAGCTGACCGCACCACCCTCTGCATGTCCTTGCGGTCCAATGTTTAGCTGTTACTGTACCGGACAGTAATACAGCCTGACAGGAAGCTCTCAATTGTGCACGCAAGTTTAATGATCTCAGCAACTGGGGAGCCATCCTGAACTTCCCCAGGCATCTGCAGGCTATGCCAAGCCTTCTGGAAGATACTCACTTAGGGGCCCTATTGATCATGAAGGTGTCAAAACCATCCAGTGAACCTGGTGGACCATAAAATTCTTGCTGCTAAATAAACCTGTTTAGGACAACAGCAAACCAGCATGCGAGACACAGCATATGTTGGTGACAAACCATGGCGAAATGTAATACAGTCCCACTGAAGAACCTCCTCACTTCATGCTCCGAAAACCTGAAAGTGATGTTCTCTCCAGCACTCTCTCACTGTCACTTCTGAATGTATCTGCCTCCAGGCTAATGTTATGGCTAACGCCATGAAGTGGTGTAAGGGTCTTTGCCATGCTGAAGGATTTTTCTCAGTCCTTGCCATATGCTCTCATGTCATTCACTGGATATTACAGCCCATTCATTTAGTCTATACATGCTTTTTTGTATTCATTAAAGGGTTAGTTCACCAAAAAATGAAAATTCTGTCATTAATTACTCAATGCACAAACTCTGTGTCATTGTCTTGTGCCGTTTACGTCCAGCGCTTCCAGGTTCTATGTCAGAATGCTGGCTCAGTATTGGCAGTCGCTGTTCAGCATCATTATTCCAATCTTCAGTGTCACATGATCATTCTAATATGCTGATTTGGTGCTTAAGTAACATTTCTTATTATTATTATCAATGTTGAAAACAGTTGTGCTTCCTAATATTTTTGTAAAAAAAAATTTTACACACACACACACACAAAACTGATCCCAAACTTTTGAATGGTGTATCTGATCCCTAATTAGCTTTTTTGGGATAACAGTATGACCCTTAAGCCAGTTCAGCAGTCCTCACTGCTGACGACTGTTAGCGCACGGATCTGTCACATGTCAACTAGAATGATGCTGGCGGATAAAAGTTTTCCCTGTCAGGGCATTTTTCCAAAGTTTCCTCCTGTTCCCGAACAGTTGTAAGAACTGTGAACATGTGTCATGGCCATCAGAGCTCACCAGCGGCAGAGAAGTCATCAGAGTAGGAGGAATAACAAGCTAAAGGTCCAGCTAAGGGCAGCCCGCTCCACATCACACCTGCCTACCTTATTACAGCACCATACGAGCAGCTCTGACCCTTTCTTCATCTCTTTCATTCTATTCTCATTTGTTCATTCGGTGGTTCATATGTCTTTTTTGCACACAAGTTTGTTGTTCTGTTCTGTGTAACAGTCTCTTATTTTTCTTGTAGATTGTTATCTGTGGACAGCCTGATGCTGAGGACTCTGAAAGTTTGATTTCCTGTGTCAACTCCCTATTTCTGCCCCATAAAGTAAGTGTGCTTTACTCTTTGAGGAAAAGCATTGTTAGGACTGTTAAGGTCACTCTAATTGGGTGGTTAAATCTGTCCGTTCAGTTTTTAAATACTACATAAATATTTTGAGAATATGTATTTTGATAAACCTTTATACAAACTAAAATAATTAAGTATACATCTCAAATAGAATACATATTGCACAATCTTACTAGTTTATTTAAATTTGTCCATTAACAATGTTCAACAGTAGACATATGCACCTCACAGGAGAAACGTGTCATTTTTGTACATTTTTCTGAAATCATAAATAATTTCACCAACCTGGAAGTTTCACCATTGTCTCAAACCACATTTTGTGTTTACTAGCATTATGTTGTTTTACAAATTGTGTCGATAAAAAGGCAGAATCTTTTGTCTTGTAAAAACTAATTCTTGTTAAAACTAATTTTTTTTGTGTGCTCCAAATGCTTACAGTTAAATAATATACCCATTTTTGCAAAAAAAAAAAAAAAAAGAAAAAAAAAAGCTTGTTTGGAAATAATGCATAATACTAATTTTATGCTCACAAGTGACATTTAATTTTTTTATTTTTTATTTATTTCTTAAAACACTACATCTCATATCAAACATGTTCTTTATGTTTTGTGTATGTTACAATACTTATGTATATACGGTGTACAGGGTCATTCACACAAAGACAAAATACCACCAGGGTAACAATAGACAGTAAAATAATGCAATTAACATTAACTAAATAACATTAATTGTATAGCTGATAACAAAAATAAGAAGAAACAAAACTATTTAAATGAAACAATCACACAGGGACTTCTTGGAATGTCCTTAAGTGTTTTTACTGTTAATTATATGGTAATTCTCTATTTTTAACTTAAAAAACCTAAATTTGACTGGATCTTACATTAGAATTACATCTGATGTGATGTTAAACCATTTATAGTTTCTTTTACTGTTTATAGTAAGGTAACTTACATTTAACCAATTAACAGTTTTAGCATTATATATATATATATATATATATATATATATATAATAGATTAATTTGAAGCAACACTGACTGGTATATTTAATATGTGACCTTTTTTTTCTAGAGTTTAGTGGCCCTTCGCTGTATGTAGATATTTTTCCTCGTACATGACACGTTCATTGGTTTACACAGAATGCTGTGTGCGTTGGAGCACAGTCATGCTAATGAGTTCACTAAAGTAATCTCCAGTGAAAGGTCAAGTTGTCAGATTTTTAACCTATGCATGCTGACACACACACTGCCAGGCAAAGGGCTGGGACAATGGCTACCCACCACACCACATTTTAAATTTCTGAATAATTAGTAAATAGTTAGAGTTATCTGTAGACGTTAGCTTTAGGCTTTGTGGGGATTTTTTTCTTTCGCTAAAGGTCATAACTCAGGATAGCATTTGCACTCTTTCTGCCCTTTTCCCCAGTGATTCTCCGAATGCTTTCTTCTCTCGCACAACGACAGAAAGAGCAAACATACACATGCTCAGCACACCTGGCCTTACAGGTTTTAAGTGTGAAATACCAATAGAAAGCGCAACAGAAGAGACACTGGGGCCTTTTGCCATTTATTACAGTAGTCTAACATCTTTATTGTATGTGAAAACCTCTTGAGAGGTAACCCTCCCTTTCCTTAAAGGTGGTATAATGTGTTTGTTTAAACGGAATGGATGAGAGTGGTTGTGAATGGAAAATAGGCTAGGGCCGTCCCGTTTCTTTCTTCTTTCTTTCTGTTGTTGCAGCAAGTGGCTCTGTAGGACAATGTTAGCATGTGACCATACTTTCCATCAGTGAACTTTGTGTGTAACATCTTGTGTCAAAGGCTGAGTTTGATCTCCTCATAGCGCATCATTTATTAACATTGCTCCTCCCTGGTGGGGCAGAAGCTTTGGCACATTCATCTTCTTTCTCATTATACCTACACTTATGTAATCTTAATGGTACTGACTCTGTGAGTGAGGAATATAAAGTCACGTCGCATTCATTCATTAAGCTGGGTTCGTGACCTAGAGTTTTGTTTTTGTTTGTATTTTATTAGAAGACTTAATTTAAAGATTTATTTACTCTAATATCCTTCTTATTCGGCATGTTTTTGTGGTTTTCATAATCTCTCATCAGAATTTAATAACTTTCTTTGCTTGTGAAACTAATTTTCTGCTGACATAACGAAATCTGCGTAGGCAGGGAAGATAATATTATCAGTATAACATTAATTCAGTCAAATCCAGATCGATAAAATCAAGTCCTGTTCTACATTTCTGCCCATCGTATATTCTCTGGGAAATATTTTTTGTAAGTTAACTGCATTGTGCATGTCGTTCTAGGTTGTTTCATATCTGAAGACTTTATATATTGGTCTTGGGTTTTATTCTTAGTAGACTAGTTGGTTTAAGAAATGCAATTTCTTTTGCTCCTGGCAAGGTGTAATATTTGGCTAGTTTAGTTATGATCCCTTGTTTCCATCTGCACAATATATAGCATTGTTCTCTTTCTATGTTTAGGAGATACTGGAGTATGTGAGTGTATGTCCCCTGATGTGATGTGTGAAAATCCGCCTCTGCCACTCTACAGTGGGTGTTGGTTATTATGGGAGTTTAATTGATTTATTTTTTTATTTTATTTCATTCTTTATTTGATCGGGACAATGGATTGTAATAAACTGCCCCGAATTAGCCACAGAGCTAAATTTCATCTGCTGTCCCTCGGCAGGAGAGTATCAAAACACATTACATTCCTAAACATCATTATAATATATCCATACTGCAAAACATCACACGGTAATAAAAATGAAAACCCCCAAAATTATGAAACCATAACAGAGCACAAAAATATTCAACGATCACAAACCTGACCATATTTTCAAATATAAACTGTGCAAAAGTAGGACACTGACTAATATTTATTGGTAAATTATTCCAGTTATTAATAGCTCTTACAGAAAAAGCTGATCGACCAAAATCAGTAACTATAAAATGCGCTTCACAGTCACCTCTTGATGAAGCTCTTGTTTGTCTCATATTTTCAGTACGCAAATGCTTTTAAGGGTGAGGGTGGAAGATCATTAACAATTTTATACATTAAACAACAGTTGTAAAACATAACAAAATTGTCAAAAGTAAAAAAAAAAAACTTTTGCATTATAAAACAGAAATCCATAGTTCACCTAAAAACAACCATTTATTTTGCTCACCTTCATGTCATACCAACTGTGGGGCACAAAAGGTACATTGCTAAAGAATATTGTGGAAAGTGAGGATGCGGGCCGTCAAACTCCAAAATTAGAAAAAAAAAAATGACAAAAAGCACTGTATCCAATTAGTTTCCCTAACTGAATGATTTAGTGATCTATAGGCAATAATGACTTAAATTTCAGACTGTTTGTGTCACACAGCTATTATATGATTTTAAAACTCTGGAATATAGTGCAGTTATATGGAGGACTTTTGCGTCTGTTTAATTTTTATAGTCCTCAGTCACAGTAAATATATTGCAAAAAAACTCACTCTGTATGTTTAAAGAAGAACTACTAAAGAAAGCCACTAAAGAAAGAAAGTCGTACGGATTTAGAACAAAATGATGGTGAGCAAATAATGATAGTATTTTAATTAATTAATTTTTTTATTTGGGTGAACTGTCCCTAATTTATAGCTGTTATAATGTTGGGCATGTTATTGCACATTTATCAGTGACAAAGTCTCATAGAATTGAAGTAAACATTTGGATAGTTCATTCGCCTTGGCATTTGAGTCTCACTCATTCATTCTAAATCCAACACTCATTAACAAATCCATCATAATGACATACACTAGGAAAGAAGCACATCATTGAAGGCCTCTGAGAGTTCCCTGTCTTTCACAATAATTTCAGAAGCTGTTCCTGAATACAGTCTCACTTGTCATTTTGGAGCGAGAGCATCTGCAAAGAGCATAAATTGTACAATCTCTGGAAACACACCAGCCCAGTCCATTTTTTATTTTCAATTTAAATTCAATCGTATGTGCTCATGTGTTCAATTCACATGTTAAATGGGGCTCACATATCTCTTGGATTTGATAAAAGGAGAGAAAAACTTGGCTCCGTTTCCTAGGAACAGCAATACAACAACCAGAAGAGACTGCAAGTAATGAGTTAGTCTTAGTGAAGCCAGTTTAAAAAAAAATGCACAGAATTTCATCTGGTCAGGGACTGATAAAGGAACTACTCTCTCTCTAAAACATCCACACACACACACACACACACACTTCTCATTGCCTGGCTGTGACTAAGCCTCAGATGTACCCAGGTCTGAATTGTTTGTTTAATTGACTTGGACATGATCGAAAGATCACCTGGTTCAGGCTGTTGATTACAAAGTCAGAAGGGCGTACTGAAAAATAGATGACTCCTCTATTGAATTGAACCTGCAGTCAAATCATCCGTCCTGCCTCAAAATCCCTTGAGATTTCACTATTCTTAGACAAATGAATAAACTACAACTAAGAGATCAGCTATGGTTAAAGATGGTTTATGCTAGTTGGTGCTGGTTCTATACACAATAACAAGGTTACAAAAGAGGGGTTTTGCAGCAAATGCCACCAATGAACCATTTTGGGTTCCCCAAATAACTTTTCTCAATAAAAGTTTTTTTTTTTTTTTTTTTTGTCAAGAACGTTTTATTAATCTAAAGCAGTGGTTCCCATCTACATTCCTAGAGGCCCACCAACACTGCATATTTTGCATGTATCCTAATTCAAACACACCTGATTAAGGTTATCAGCTCATTAGTAGTGACTCAAAGATGTAAAATGGGTGTGTAAGACAGGAGAAATTGCAGTGTTGGTTGGCCTCCAGGAATGTGGTTGGGAACCACCGATCTAAAGAACATTTTATGCAATGGAAAGGTTCCATGAATGTTAAAGGTTCTTCAAGGAACTGTAGACACTAATAAAGAATCTTTATCTTTTGAGTGTACATTTACATGTGCATTTGTAAGTGAGCTACAGCTGTATTTTGTGTACAGGCTATCATAATACTATTGTCTAATATTAGCCTTTTGCATCATTTTAGAATGCAAAACCAAACAAAAGTATTCCGCTCTCTAGCTATATAGCTCCTCGAAAGCGAGACAACACTGAAAATGTACCTTATTTTTTTGTTCTTCTTTTGGGGTTAAATATACTGTGCATGTCAACTCTGTCTTTTGGAGCAAGCACAGTACACCAAGGCCAAATGTAGTAACATTTTCCAAAAGCATCGTAAGGCTAAGTTGATTGTAGTTCCATTGGTGGCAATGGTTCTACAATCAACTTAGGCTTACAATGCTTTTGGGAAACGCAGCCCTGAATGAAGTAGAGATACTTGCTTTATCTACACATTCCAAAATTTGGGGTGAGTAAGATTTTTAATGAATTAAAGGCAGCCTAGGTGAACATAAGAGACTTCTTTCAAAAGCATTAAAAAAATATCTGACTCAATTTTTTAACGGTAATGTAGATGTTGCTACATTTTAAAAAATTAATTATTGCTTTAGTGGCTGAAATTGAACTTTTAAAGTTTTTGAATTTTGTCAGAAAAAAATGATCTCAATATAAACAGGGATGTTAGAGAGCGCTTTCATGTATGGAGAGCTGATGTGTCTGCTTTCAGTTATATGGTGAGATTAAGCTACATTTCTCTCTCTCTTCCTAATCTGCTTTTTCATTTGTAACAAGAAAGACACGTAATTAGAGGGGGATAAATGGTTCTCACCTGCAGAGTCAGGACATAAATTAAACATAATGAGAGCCATCATCTTAAGTCACTGAATCAGCCAGAACCAGCGCTTTGTCTCCATGGCATTGGGTATTCTTTATAAACAAAGGAAAACAGAGCTTGCTCTCACTCATTATAGTCATATAAATCCTGGCAATGGAAAGATCATGCATCAGTGTTCCTCAAATACACACACACTTCCATACATATTACTTCCAAATATTAAAGGCATGATCTGTTTTCCTGTGTGAAAAATGTGAAATTGAATCTGAGGCCTGGAGACTGTGGAGTTGATGAGATTTCCTGCTCGTACATTGCGAGAGCGTTTAGAGCGGCATTGCGCACCGCTTCCCACTCTAACCCAAGACTGTCCGTGTGACACTGGCTCACCTTGCGTGTTTGTGTAGATATAGCTGTGATAGATTTAACCTGAACTTACCAAGGGTTATCAAAACAGCATTATCCTTTATCATTTGGGTTGCATGTCTGCAGTAAGAGACTGTCTTTTGTGTGCACTTAATAAGTACCGATCATATTATCCAACTTGCTTGTTTAGTTTAATTGAAATCTATCTATCTATCTATCTATCTATCTATCTATCTATCTATCTATCTATCTATCTATCTATCTGTGGTTTGCATTTTCCTGTTTTCTGTGTGCCCTTGTTCCTTATGTTCCTGCTTTTTCATTTGTCATAGTTGCTTATTTATTAATTGATTAGTTCCCACCTGTGACTTGATTTACTTCTCAGTTACCCTGTGCATTTATAGCCCTCAGTTGTAGTAGTTATTGGTTCCTTCTCATTGGAATCATAGTGGTTTGCTTTATCCTCGTTGTTCTTGTGTTTCTCTTGCATGTTTTGTATTTTGATTCTTTTGTAAATCCATATCCCTGCTTCAACTAGATCCTGCCCCATCTCTCCCTTGCTGCAACCCCTTGCTGACAAAAGAAAGGAGCAAAAATATGGATCTAGCAGCAGTTCCTTTAACCGTCACCCCTGAAGACCTTCTCTCCTCCCTTGCACAAGATAGCTGTCCGATTGAAAACTACAGTGGGTACGGAAAGTATTCAGACCCCCTTAAATTTTTCACTCTTTGTTATATTGCAGCCATTTGCTAAAATCATTTAAGTTCATTTTTTCCTCATTAATGTACACACAGCAACCCGTATTGACAGAAAAACACAGAATGCTTGACATTTTTGCAGATTTATTAAAAAAGAAAAACTGAAATATCACATGGTCCTAAGTATTCAGACCTGTTGCTGTGACACTCATATATTTAACTCAGGTGCTGTCCATTTCTTCTGATCCTTGAGATGGTTCTACACCTTCATTTGAGTCCAGTTGTGTTTGATTATACTGATTGGACTTGATTTGGAAAGCCACACACCTGTCTATATAAGACCTTACAGCTCACAGTGCATGTCAGAGCAAATGAGAATCATGAGGTCAAAGGAACTGCCTGAAGAGCTCAGAGACAGAATTGTGGCAAGGCACAGATCTGGCTAAGGTTACAAAAACATTTCTGCTACTTTACACTTGAGGTTCCTAAGAGTGCAGTGACCTCCATAATCCTTAAATGGAAAACATTTGGAACGACCAGAACCCTTCATAGAGCCCTCCACCAGTCGGGGCTTTATGGCATAGTGGCCCGACGGAAGCCTGGAGTTTGCTAAAAAACACCTGAAGGACTCGAAGATGGTGAGAAATAAGATTCTCTGGTCTGATGAGACCAAGATAGAACTTTTTGGCCTTAATTCTAAGTGGTATGTGTGGAGAAAAGCAGGCACTGCTCATCACCTCTCCAATACAGTCCCAACAGTGAAGCATGGTGGTGGTGGCAGCATCATGCTGTGTGGGTGTTTTCAGCTGCAGGGACAGGACGACTGGTTGCAATCGAGGGAAAGATGAGTGCGGCCAAGTACAGGGATATCCTGGACGAAAACCTTCTCCAGAGTGCTCAGGACCTCAGACTGGGCCGAAGGTTTACCTTCCAACAAGACAATGACCCTTGAATGGCCCAGCCAGAGCCCTGACTTAAACCCAATTGAGCATCTCTGGAGAGACCTAAAAATGGCTGTCCACCAACGTTTACCATCCAACCTGACAGAATTGGAGAGGATCTGCAAGGAGGAATAGCAGAGGATCCCCAAATCCAAGTGTAAAAAACTTGTTGCATCTTTCCCAAAAAGACTCATGGCTGTATTAGATCAAAAGGGTGCTTCTACTAAATACTGAGCAAAGGGTCTAAATACTTAACATGTATATACTTAAACTAAATGTATATACTTACACTAAATACCATGTGATATTTCAGTTTTTTTTTTTTAATGAATCTGCAAAAATGTCAACAATTCTATGTTTTTCTGTCAATATGGGGTGCTGTGTGTACATTAATGAGGAAAAAAATGAACTTAAATGATTTTAGCAAATGGCTGCAATATAACAAAGAGTGAAAAATTTAAGGGGGTCTGAATACTTTCCGTACCCACTGTACATGGAGGAGTTTCTCGAGCTCAGCCACCTGGTGTCCTATAGTGACAGCATACATGAATACATGTTTGCAGAGTGGGCTGGATGACTATCTTTTCCAACTGCTGCCAGTAGGAGCTACCACCTGCATGCTGGTACAATACATGGACTATGCTCTTTGGCTGGGTGGCTTGCTGTTTACAGTTAGCGAGATGGAAGAGGAGCACATCGCCCCTCAGCCACAGCCTACCCAGCCCACTTCCATCATCCTGTCACCACCCATCCTTGCTCCAGTGACCCCACCTACCATGGAACTCCTCCCTAACCCTTCCCCACTACTTCAAATGCCTGCCACAAACCGGGAGTCAGTGCCTATACCTGCCAAGGACCAAAAGCCTTAGCCCACTGCTGACCCAGAGCAAGCCAAGTCTGACCAGGTGTGTGAGCCCACCCGATTGTCTGTCCAAGAGCTCAAGCCAAAGCCATAGTTCATCCTGGAGCCTGAACCTTCAGCAGAGCCTGAGCCTGCCGAGTGTGACCTGATGTGTGAGCTGGTATCGGTTATTATCCCTGAGGGAGTCCTGGTCGAGTTGGACATTGTGAGTTCAACTACTTCAAGCCTTGTCCCACCCAGCTTCAAGTCCCCTTCACCAACCAACTCGATCTCCTTTTTCGGATATCTCCAATTCTCCTTCATCAGCCAGCTCCAAGTCTCCCTCGTTGGCCAGCCTCAAGTCTCTGATGGACCATTGCCGATGGACCCGCCCAGCCTCCCACTCCCTCCTCCTCTATTTAATCCAGCCAGTTCCTCAGTCCTCTCTCCACTGGCTCCCTTCAGCCCCTTGGCTCCTCTTTCTCTGGCTCTGCCCACTTGTTTGAATCCGCCTTGGGCTTCCAGGTCTCCAGCTCCACCTTGGTGTGTCAATCCCCTACCTCCAACTCAGGCCTCCAAGCCCTGGACTCCACCTCGGCCTGTCAACCCATCGGCTTCTCCTTGGCTCCACGCACCCTCGGCTCCACCGTCTGTCATCCCTCAGGCTTCGCCAGGGTCCCTCCTCCCTGGATCCTCCCTCCATCTGTTCCGCCATGGGCTTTCATCTTGGCTCTGCTTTGGGTCGCTCCCTGACTCCTACCTCCGTTGTATCCTAACTGTAATTTTTTTAGAATGGAATTTTTTCTGTCTATCTGAAAATTTATTTATCTTAAAAAATTACAATTCAATTAAGAATGCCATTAAATTCTTAAATTTAAATTGAGGTAACAAACTATGTACCCTGTTTGCAACCTCTAATTAAAATCAAGAATTTAATTGAAATTTAAAGGCATTCTTGTTTTTTTGTTCTTGGTGCACAACTGATATTTTAAATGGTGGACGCTAGTCTATGTAAACTAATTTAGCTTATGAACATATGCGCGTCTGCAGTGATCTGAGAGACGCAACTAATTCTCTGTTCGTGACCTTAGACCTTACTACACGCTTCACTGAGTAAGACAAAATGAATTATTCCAGTTCCAATTTATGTATTGGGTATCCCCTGATTGGCTCTCGCTGTGCCTTCAGTGCGATAATGGAGCGTTCAACCTCATTGACCATTTGGTGTGAAATATATTAAAGGTTTATGAACACAGACATAGAAAGGCTCAAGAGTGTGTTGGGAGTACTGTAGCAAAAGTGCATTTTTCCAAATACATTAGCCAACCAGACTAGAAAATATTTTTAATTTAAATCCAATTATTGTATCATCCGTTCCTTCATTTTGGGGCACAGGGTTTAATTGTGGGAAATGCACTGTATAAGAATTTCCTGCTTTTGCAGTTCCATCTGTTCTTACTTATTTAATTCAAGTTTGCTAGAGGACTCTTGCATTCAACACTCTTCAAAATAAATTAATCCCAGCCGTTGCGATCTCTAGGCATGATTAAAATCGTTTGAATAAATTTATCCATACCTTAATTAGGCTAAAACCTATGTTGATTATAAAGGTGGTACAGTACAGGTGCGAATCCTCATGGGGCTTGTTACAGTAGAGTACTAGGCATTAGAACAGCCACTTCATATCCCTGATGATGGCAACCAGCTGCTCACTACAGTCATATGATTTCCTTGTGCACAGAGAAAGTCTGTTCTGAGATCAATTTAGTCCATCCAAATTCATAAGCATATATTACTGCTGTCCAGGTGTACTGTTGCCCAACAAAGAAAACGTTTGTTCATTTTAAAGTTCATTTAATTATAACTATAATCTAGGGATGTGGTTTTCATTCAATAATTTCTTTAAGTAGAGGAGACTGGAACCTTTTAAGTGCTAATATTTCTAGTGTTCATCTGAGATGGGATTTCGTAAGTACAGTAGAGCATGGCCCTTTGGACCGAGAAGAGTTCTCGACTCCGTCTGATTACTGAGACAAATGGTCCTGAATCCCTAACAAGGCCGCTGAGACATGACAACAGCCAGAGAGGTCCCGAGGCAACCCAGCGAGAAAGAATAAGTACAAAGCAAAGGTTTAAAAAGGCCTTAGAAACTCTGAAACAACACAATGGAGGATTATAGTAGATCTTAGAAAACTTGTGGTGTAGAAGCGGTTACCAGCGCATTGTTTTAAACGAGCATTATTTTTTCCTATGAGAGCAACTTCACATTTCTGATTTTCAGAAAGAGATTGAGAGTCTGTGATTTCACTTTGTCTTGTCTTTATAATCATAATTAATGTCAGCTAATCTCCTGTCTCATATTCCCAAAGTCAGGTCACACATCATCATCATCACTCATGTCTAATGAACAATCTAACTCTGCATCTTCTTCTTCAGGCGAGATGCTAAAGTACACCCACGCATGCTCCGCAATACTCGCAGTTACGTCTGTCACTCAGATATTGTGTATAGAGATAGTTCCTGAAAGTAATAACCGTTAAGTTTAGCTTGTAATATCTCTTTTATATAAAAAGGTTGATTAAACTGAGTGTACCATGCAAAATGGTCTCACTTTGAGCATTGGTCACCGTATGACTATTTATTATATTTTATATTGTTTTTATGCATTTAAATACCTGAAGATTGACCACCAAGAAGGGCGCACCAAGACTGCATTTGTCTAATTTAGTAAGACGGTTTCATAGAAAATTTGAGAAAAGCAAAAAAACAAACAAATAAATACAAAATACAAAATGTATTTTTTTTTTAGCACTGATAATAATTAAATATTGTATAATGCAATTCATTAAATATTGTGTAATGTAATTTTTAAAACACATTTACAGAATTTGATGCTATTATCATTTCATTCTGCTTTCCAAAGCCTGGTCAGGAATCTTGAGATTAATCGTGGTGATGTTCTTCTGGCAGCTTTTAACACACCGTAAACCTGAATAAATTGGCAAGACAAAATATTTGAGGTTATCAGTTACCTTAACTTGTTTGAGTTATGATATTTCCCATTTTGAGTATGTAGAACTATTAGATTTTGAGATTGTAGTACTCGTGTTAAATTCTCTTAACTTGAAATACTAATTTGAGTACACTGTAAACCCTTTTAAGTTAGAAGAACTCAAAAATACATCAAATATAAGTTAGTAGAACTTTAAATTTTGATTTTGTACTATACAAACACGTTCATATTACATACATTTTTCTCCTCATGATGCTAAGCATGCTTGGAAATAGAAAATCCTACCCATAAGAAACTGCAAAGGAGTTTCTTTAAAAACCTTCTTTTGTTTAAAACAAACAAATGTTATGTATACAGTAAAATTTATAGAATTTATAAAATATGTGTAATGACAGTATAAACTTAAGACCATGTGGCTCATGTCAGCAGCAGTCATATGTCATTAGCTCTCTGCATTTAACACTCTGAATTTAACACACATTAACACACTAGTCAAAATCAGCCTATAAAATGACCTTAGATCTGGCTGACCATGAGATAGATGGCCCCTGAAGGGATGAGAAGTTGCTGTGTCTTTGTCCATCTTCTTTAAATCAACTGCCCTCATATTAAACAAAGTCTTTGTCTGTATTAATCAGCGTCATGTCGAAAAATGCTTCTGCTTTTGACTGTCTCATTTCTTCTGAATGTTTTGAGGTGCTCTGAAGTGGGTAACGGAAGTGAAAAGTCCACAAAAAAAGCTTCTAGCAATAATTGAAATCAAATTCTTTTGGTACCATTAGTTTTTGCTTCCTCTAAATGTAGAGAGGAAAATCACTTTTTGGAAATCGCTTTCCAAAACAAACCTTTTTACTGAAAGTGCTTATCTCCCACCATGCAAGATACTTCCATTTCCGTCCACTTTCCTGAACTTAGTTGAGAACTTGATGATTCGATTACCTGAAATCACCCTGGAAAAACCTCCTTAGCCTAAGACTACAGCCAGACAATTAAAATACCTTGCGAGTCTTTTCATCCTCCTTATGAGAGTATTTCCGCAGGTACTCCACCTCATGGGAAATTGTCACTTTAGAGTTTCTTTGCCACCGGATGAATCCCTGACAAGCTTTAATGAGCAACCCAGGAGAAAACTGAGTGCTTAATAGGAAAAGGGCTTCAGACGGACAAAATTTCTTAATTTTTAGCTAGCTTAGGCTTTTTTTAATAATAATAAAAAAATGATGCAGTCTTATTTATGTTTGTCCTATATATTGCCCTATGAGATGCTTTGACCATCTTACGAGTTGATCTTGATGTATGCGTAGACCTGACCTATCCATCAGTCTCGTAGGAACAGTCAACCCTTAACATCATTAAGTCCTCCAGGATCATGGGCACTCAGACCAGAGTAGCAGAGTCTGAAGAGGTCATTCGCTAGATCAGATGAAATAGAACAATGTTCTATGCTTAGGTGGTTGCCCTTTTCACACTTTTTTTTTTTTGCTCACTTTGAGCTCTGGGCATGCTGAAAATCCTTGTCGCATTACTTTTTAATCTGTTGAGTGTAACTTGGTTGATTGTGGTTGTAAGTTGGAGGTCTTATTGTTCACACTTTCTCATATTTTTCTGAAAACATTGTTTGTTTGTAATCCTGTCCACCAGTGTGTGGTGAAAAGAGTTTTTGTTTTACAGTTTTTTAGTAATTTTTTATTAATTAAAATATCCTACATTGTCAATATTTTATTTTTATAAACACCCTCAGTTTTGTTTTTAAATCTTCTCAACACCAGTTGTAATTAAATTAATTTACATTTTTAGTCAATTTAACTAACTAAAAACAGCTTTCACCCTCCATTTTTTTATCCTGTCCAGATCAGTGTTATCTTTTACAGATTTTTATTTCTCATTTTGTTTTTCTTTGTACAAAAATATTCTCTTCTATACATATATGCTGTAATTATCTGGAGCAAAGCATTTAGAGCACTTCCATCTGACACATTTTATATTTCAGCTGATCAGACACAACAATATATGACATATGATATATAATTTATGTTTAATCAAAATATAAAAAATTGCCATTGATGTTTCATTTAATCTATCACAGAACCCCTAACAATACTTTGCACTGCACGTACTTATTCTGTGCATTGGCCTTTACCTTTGAGATGTGTAGACGAAGACACTGGAATCAGTGAGGTCATGATGCCCCATTCCTCTCCACCCAAGAAATAAACTTACGGCAGATAATTAAATGACTAATAGCTGTGTGCTCCACTTGTGCGCGCTGACAGCTCAAGCTCTCCAGAGAGGCTCCATCCTGCCAGGAGAAGAAGCTGATGAAATTCCCCAGACTAATCAACCGTTTGTGTGTGCGAGTGTTTGTGTCTGATTTTGTGTGTGTTTAGGTGAGAGTAGGTAGGAGCTGACAGTCTGGAAGAAGGATATCAGTGCATGGTAGCTGGGATGGAATCATGGCTTAGCTCATGGGAATTTGTGAATCAGAAAACAGAAGAGTAAGAGATGGATTTATGTGCAGAAGGGTTTGTAGCAAAAGCACAAAACACAGAAGCTGAGTTGCAATCCAAACAACACCAGTAGAGCCAGCAGTTAGAGATCAAAACACTACCGGACTAATCCAAAGAATTTGAGACTAAGGGCTAAAATAGAGGCTTAGACAAGAGATTAGGTAACAAGATGAATAACAATGTTCAGAATTGCTGTCAGAGTACTACATCAGAGTATAAAATATGTACAGGAGCAGTAGACAGAAATGAGGAAAAGGTGTAACGCTGGAATACACTGCATAACTTTTAAAATTGGAACAGATCGAACACAACAAAACACGCACACAAACATGTGCTTGGCAGGGAGACACATAACAAATGAAAACAATATGTGTTCTAAAAATGTCTCAAAATATCAAACATGGAGGTAATCAAAGCCTGAAGCTAAGTCTGAGTCTGCCCATCATATACGCAATTTTGTGTGAAAATGGTCAATTTTGACCTTGTCCATGCTGCAAATCGGGGCAAAAATGTATACAATAGCAGTGTATTTCAGCCTTTAAATTTACTAGGCTCTTTAAAGAAAAAGGTCAAAGATAACAATCCAAAGATCCAATCAATTCCTGATTTCCTGACGGACAAAATCTAATCCCATCCTGGTATTTTTTTTTCTTGTCCGAGAAGCCATTTCACATTTATATACAGTACATCACAATAGGGAATAATTGACTATTGCAGTTTCTGTGTCATGCAGACTTTTAAGTTAAAATCCAACCTCAAGCACCATTCCCATGGTTATTTTCAGAAAGGAGGTGGACTTATTTTGAGTTGTATGGAACAAAGCATAAAAGCATGATGGGAAACCACTTCCTACATTTTGACAGTGCAATCTCTGCATAGAGTGCTGCAGAAATTATGTATTTTTGTAGGTCAGCCCAGAAGTTAGCATCACCCTGGTTCCCTCGACAAAAAGCCAATATTTGTCCATTGGCTCTTGGATTATTGCAGAAAATAAGCTCTGTGACCAACAGATGTTTATGATTCTTACATATATTGTTCATCATGATAATATTCACAAATGAACACAAATTTTATGAATTATAAAGCCTAAATATAATCAGAAGTAAAAAGTTAAAAATGTAGGCTATAAACAAACTACACTACGGTTGCATGACTTCCAATGTCACCACCATTAAGCTTTCAGTCTTTATTTAAAAAAAAAAACATTTTCCCTGAAAGTTTGAGTTAAAATAGTTTGGAAGGGCATGATTATAAACTGAAAAAGTGGACTAGTGAGTTGATGAGATTATTTGTTCACCATGATGACATTTAATGTCCCCAGTATCCTCTGTAGTCCCATTTAGCCACTTGTTAACAACCACCTTTTTCAAGACAAGTTAAAGCTTTAAAAAACCACAGGGTTCGACTTCAGAGTGATGGCACTCTATAGAATATGTAATTAGACTACTCTTAGCTTTATTGTATTCCAACATGATGCATTGAGAACCAATGACAGCATTTTTAGTATCTCGTAAAAATATGTCATATTTTAAATCAATTCGGAAATTAAAGACCTTGTATCCTGCAACTTTATTCTTTAAATATTACTCCTTTAATCTTGTAATACCTCTATTCTATTCCCAAAATTATTCTTCTAAAAGGTCTATTATGAGATTATTCTCAAAACATGACGCCTTTATTCTCCAAATCGCAGTTTTTTATGTTAACATGGCACTAAAATGTTGAGGTTACATTGAGAGTTATTAAGGGTGCTACCACAAACTTCGCAAATGAAGTGCGAGAAAGTCCAGCTTTTGCTTAACCTCAGGCCCCATGCATCTTTTCAGTCGATGTTGTGTCTGCTTGTCATTTTTTATATGTTGCCTCAGTGGACTGTCACAGTTCTTTGAGTCAGTCTGGAGACAGCCCGCGTGAGGTCACGACAAATATGACAGAAAGCCTTGCCAGGCTGCTAGCGGGAAAGTAATGATGCGGAATTGTCTCGGCCCCTGAGATGCAATAAAGGCAAGATCCTCGCAAACAGACAGTAACAATATATTGTGCTTAGAAGTCCAGGGACATGGTTCGCAGAGTTGAGTTGTTAACCATGCCTGTCAAAAATCAGAGTGTGTCAAGACCAGGAAGCAGAGACAATGTCTGGTTCTTGGTAGACCTGAAATATGCTCCAAAAAGCTGGGTCTAAACTGAGCCTTGAGAGCTGTCCTAAGGTTTAACCTCTGTCACATTCACACGTCCTTTCCCGTGCCCTCTTCTCGGATTTCACTGAGCTTTAGACTTGGCAGTAAAATCATCTCGCTGAGGAAAAGTAGATTTACTCTTTCATCCTTTCCCCTTTAGTAACTCTTGGCCACTGGGCAGCTCAGCCTCTCGCTTTTCTCTCTTTGCTGTCTTCCAACCTGCTGTGGTATTGTTCGGTTAAAGGTTTTTTCTTCCCTGCTACAGGAATCAGAATCCAGTGTGGCTACCACAGTGTCCTCCCCTGCTGCTGTGCCAGTCAGCCCCCCTGACTGGACATGGCCCTGATTGAGTTATTTCAGACTTTCCCCCCTCTGAGAGAGGTGAAGGAGCGGGAGGGGTGTTATGCTGCAGTCTGCATGGATCAATAGAATTGAATTATTAAGGCACAAGCTTTATTGCACATAGCTTTTTAGTTTCAAATAAATAATAATAATAAAAAAAAATCTGTGTTTTTTTGAGAATAATGTCATGATTTAATATAATGAAATTAAAGTATAAATATTTTGAGATTAAAGTCCTTGACATCAATATCTTGGTTTGATTAGGGTTCTCTTCCTATTCCTGTTGTGATAATCATGCCTTTTCTCATAATATTGTGATTTTTTCCCCCCTTTATTCACATGTCTGTATTGTTTTAATTTTATGACATTATTCTTGTAAAATTAAATTATAACTGTATCTTAAAATATTAATTTTACTACTAACTTAATTCTAGGACTAAATAATACCAGCAAGATTTATCCTAAACCTTGAATTTTTTCCCTCTCAAAATATTTTTAAACTTCATTCAATATTCTCAAACCACTACAACTTCAATCTCAGAAAATTGACGTATTTTCAAAACATTACTAACTAAAAATTTTTCCTCTCAAAGTATTTCTTTTATACTTTATACTATTCACACACCTTTAATCCCCTAATTTTTCTTATAACATTATGACTGAATTTTCAAAACATTGATTTTATTTTTTAAAAATTGTTTTAGTAGTTGAAGGGGTATATAATAAGATCTTTTATATGCTGATGAGTTGAAGGTGTGAATGTGGCAAGGACAGGTCAAGATCATTTCAGCCCATAGTAGCCGCTTTACTCTGGTTTGATTTAACCCCCAAGGGAATAGAGAGGCCAGATATAACAAAGACCATAGAAATGAACCATTGATGGAGCTGTCACTGTAATCGCCCTGCCCTGTACTTTATTGTGGGTTATTACAAGCCAAGAAAGCATATGGAGCCCTTTGAGTCATAAATTTTGCATTAGAGTAAAAGTGTATGACTCCCACTCCACGATGACAGTTATGACTTTCTCGCTTTCTTTCTTTTTTTCCCCCATTCCCCCCCGTTTTATTCTTCCTCTTTCTCTTTTTTCAGGTCCTGATGCTGGCAGATGGTAACACAGAGGGTTTCCTTTATCAGAAGCTGCCTATTCTCTCCTCCCTGATTCCGCAGGACAGCAAAGCCACCGTGTTTGTGTGTGAGAACTTCGCCTGTGCCCTCCCAGTCACCTGCCCGCAGGAGCTGAGGAGACTGCTGCTGGAGTGAGAGCTGCCGTCACACCACACAAACATCACCTTGGGATCTTTCCATAGTCGGACCGCTAGATATCTCAGATTATTACGCTAGTAGCAAACTACAGCCATTATAAATTAAATGCACTGTAAGACATTATACAGTGGCAAGGCAAACCTCTAGGGGTTGCCCGAGTTGTGATGTTCCGTCTCATTTTAGACCTATCATACAAGACAGTAGTCTTGAGGGATGGAAATACAATAACATTGTAATGTGAGGAGGAACACTGAGACTTAACTTTTCATAGGTTTGTCTCATGGGCTCAGTTGATCTCTGACAACCTGCTTTATAAATGATCAAGCATGTTTTTTCGCAACCTTTCTATGCAGTGCAGCTGATCAGCCCTGGATAAGCAACATGCTGCTGAACACATTAGATTTAGAGAGGAAATGAGACGCACAATGTATGTATAGTATACTAGAGCTCAGACTCTAGTAGTGGAATACAATAAATACTCACTGAGTAACCATTTGTGATCTGGTTCATCTGTGCATCCTTTTAATATACTGCTCAAACTTATGAAGGTCTCACTCCGTACGTGATCCTAATATTCGAAACAATTGTTTTCTATGAATGTACGCATACCTCAGGCATTTTTCGATGGCCGTCGATGCCTTCCAGATGTGAGTTTGGAGGCTGCTCATAATTCTCACACGTCATAGTTTTTCATCTAACTTGATCTAAACAAAACATTCCAAAATTGTTACATACACACTGCTGCTGAAAAGTTTGGAGTCGGTACGTTTTATTTAAGTCTCTTATGCTCAATAAGCATCAACAATACAGTGAAAACGGTATTATTGTGAAATATTATTAAAATTTAAAATCATTTTAATATACTGGGATAAATGGGATTCATCCGCCTACGTCATACGTGATGTTTTCAATGTGATTACGTAACGCATCGCAGAGCTAGTGCAAGACGAGCATGTGTATACGAGAAAAGTATATACATTTTTTTTAGAAAATGACTGATCTTTTTGCTAGATAAGATCCTTATTCCTCGGCTGGGATCATGTAGAAGGTGTATTTGAAGCTATTTGGACCCTCAACCCGTGAAGTCCACTATATGGAGAAAAATCCTGGAATGATTTCCTCAAAAACCTTAATTTCTTTTCAATTGAAGAAAGAAAGACGTAAACACCTTGGATGACATGGGGGTGAGTAAATTATCAGGAAATTTTAATTCTGAAGTGAATCTTTTAACATTTTTTTCAGGATTCTTTGATGAATAGAAAGTTCAAAAGAGCAGCGTTTATTTGAAAAAAAAAATGTATTGTAAAAGTCTTTACTGTCACTTTTGATATATTTAGTGCATCCTTGTTGAAAAAAAGTATTGATTTCTTTTTAAACTTATTAACCCTATTGTTGACTTTTGATTGGTAGTGGACATAATGTAAGCTACAACATAAATTATGTGCATACAATTTTTCAATAACAAGTTTGTCTTGTTGTGTTTTGACATAATGAATAAAGAGTGCATTAAATATTGCCATTTCTAATCTTTCGATTCGTTCGTCGTTTTGACGTGCAAACACAAAGGGGAATGTTCAATTTTTAGCTTTGGTAATAGTATGCAATGTGTAATTTAAAAGCCATTAATTAACATCTTTTCATGATTAAGAAGAAATGCACTGTAAAGTGAATCCGAAATTTCTAATCAGGGGCCAAACAGTACAAAAGAAAAATACCCATAAAAACGTTCCATATTCTCAGCCAATAGCATTGCTTCGGAGTTCAAGGAGGATGGGTCTCTGTGGGTTGATTGGATCTTGCACAACTCCGGCAGACTTACAGGGATCAATGCAGTGTAAACATCTAATGCTAAGCAAACTGAGGAAGCGGCAAAAAAAGATTAAAAAAAATATGCCATTTCAGTCACGCTGAGCAAATGTGTCTAATTATAAGGATGTTCAGATCTGTGGAGAGGGAACACCACTATTTGACTTGGTAGGATTTCTTGAGAGCTGTTGAGGGATGCGTCTGTTTCACCACGACAGCTCCTTCCTCTTCCGCCCACGCGACTTTACCAGCCGTGGGTGACACAGGAAGACAAAATTAACCCATTTGCAGAGCTACAGTACAGTCCATTGTGAAAAATTTGTTTCAGTGTGCTGAATATTTCCTGTGTTGTCGGTATTAGCTCTGTACTGCACAGATGGCTGTATAGCATCAACACTGTGATTACCATTATAGCCCAATGGCAACAAAGGCAAAAACTCCACCTCAATCCAATTTCTTGTGTTAAAGAAAAGGAGAAAATCTGCCCTGCCCATGCTAAGTAACACAACTAGCTAATGCAGACATATCTGCCGTCAATGCAGGCTGATTTTAGCTGCCGATTCCTTTCTTGCAGATTTGCCGGGAGCCACGTTTCCCAGTGTTTGTGTGCAGACGAGTGCAGATTTTTTTGCGGAGGAGGAAGGTGAAGAGGGGGCTCTGCTCCAGTTATGTCGAGTCCTGTCAGGAGTTTGTACAACCATGCTTTCGTCTGTCTTATAATTTTTTCTCATTCCTTCAACCAGCTCAGGGTGATGAGGAGATCATTGGAAGCACAGTGTCTGCTTGTTCAGGGACCTATGGAACCTCAGTTTGGTAACATCATAGCAGGACATCTTTTTTGTATCTGCGGTCCCTCCAGCAATCAGTATTTTGTTTACAGCTATTCGGTGACAGGCTACCTGTTACAAGGACCTCCGTTCCTGTCACATTAGAGGGGCCTCCATGTACAGATCTCTGTAGTTTAAGTCAGTTTTGAAAGAATATCTCCTATGTAGCTTAAGGGCCGGGACTCTAAAAGAATAGTCCCTTTGGAGATCATTACTGCATAAGATTTGTGAGTGTCTCCGTACCCTCCTTACCTTTACAAGATAGCTGAGTAATAAGGCCACATGAGGCTCTCCGTACCCACAGTCTATAAGCCAGGCTGGTAGAATTAAGTATGAAATTATATTATAGTTTGAAAAATAAAATTCAATATTTTTAGTTTTATAATTATTATTCATTGATAAAATAATAAAACACTGAGAAGAATTTTTATAGCTCTTCTCAGTTCAAATAGATTATATTATTTTAATATAAAAAAATCTTTAATAATAGATTAAATATTTTTATGAATATTTATAATAATGATATCGCTTTTATTTTTATATTTTCAGTTTTCATTTTAAATTTAGTTTGGTTTAGTAACTCTGTTATGCGTGTTTGTCATTTTTGTTAGTTTTTAAGGTATTTTTATAACTTTAATTATTTTTAATATAATTTGTAACTTTTAGTCATTTTAATACTTTAACTTTTTTTTATTTCAGTTACTTACCAAGACATTTCTAATTTTATTTCAGTTAAGTTTTTCATCTAATATTTATATTTTATTTTATTATATTTTAGCGTGAATAAAATAAATAGACTAAAAACTCAGATTTTATTTAACTTTGGTTAAATAACATGCTGTACCCTATTTACAACAATATATGAAGAATGAATTCATTATCTCAAATGCTTTTATTGACAACCATAACTTCCATTTGATAATCATTCTTTATCAACCTGTCCATCTGTTTCTAGCAATCCCAGCTTTTTAAAAACAGGCATCTTTAAGCAGCTTCCAGTGTCTCTGCGTCTTCATCAGACCAGACCAGAATCTCTCTTCAGCTGCTGAGTGTATAAGTGTGTGTATTGATTCTGCTCTGTGTGAGTCCTTGGCTTATTGGCTGATGGCTGGTAGGATACCTGCCCCAGAGAGAGGAACCAGCCGCTCACAGTTGATTGATTATGGACCTCAACGCTGCTGATTGCAACTACACATTCACACAAACATCCGTTCCCCAATACTTGCATTGTATGACCACAACATCACAAAATGATTGTGGACAAAATGTACAAATGAGCGATAGTGATTAACACGTTTCCAACATTAATGTCACATTATTTTTAACAGTGAATTTAAGATTTCAGTATTTCAGCCTTAAAGGATTAGTTCACTTTAAAATGAAAATTACCCCAAGCTTTACTCACCCTCAAGCCATCCTGGTGTATGACTTTCTTCTTTGTGGTGAACACAATCGCAGTTATATTAATAAATATCCTGATGCATCTCAGCTTTATAATGGCAGTGAATGGGACCAATGAGTATGAAGCTGCATCCAACCATTATAAACACACTCCATGGCTCCGGTGGGTTAATAAAGGCTTTCTGAAGTGAAGCGATATGTTTATGTAAGAAAAATAACCATATTTAACAAGACATAAAGTAAAATATCGAGCTTCCGCCAGACCGCCAAAACTTTTTTCGTAAGTTGAATACAGAAGATGTAGGACGTGGCATAAGCATTTTGAACTGTATTACACTTTCTTCCTAAGTTAAATAAGGAAGGCGATCTGGCGGAAGCTAGATATTTTGTACTTGGTAACTTGTTAAATATGGTTATTTTTCTTACACAAACGCATCGCTTTGCTTCAGAAGGCCTTTATTAACCCCCCAGAGGCAGAGTACATTTATGATGGATGGATGCACTTTCTTGAGCTTCATACTCATGGGTCCCGTTCACTGCCATTATAAACCTTGGATGCATCAGGATATTTATTAATATAACTCTGATTATGTTCATCAGAAAGAAGGAAGTCATATACACCTAGGATGAATTGAGGGTGAGTAAAGCTTGGGATAATTTTCATTTTAAAGTGAACTAATCCTTTAAAACTACCAAGTAGTTTTTCTTCATATGAAATCCATTAGTAGAGGACAATGAATCCCTATCAGTTTTTGTATTCAAAGTAAATTTTAGGTCTATGCTGAAATTTCCTGTCCTTGCTAATGTGGAGACTAGTCACAACAAGCCATTTGTTGAATTACATCATTTGTTCAACCATGGTGTGAGTTTGGGGCAGGACCAAGGTTAATATAGTTTTGTAATTTTTATTCATTTTTTAATTTAGTTTTTATTTTCATTGCATTTTCAGTTCATATCATTGTTAGTGTTAGATTAGTTTTCAGGACATAGTCATCTGACCAATGGAGGACGGGGGGTGGTTGTTTGGGACACCTGTTTGGAAGTTATTGCTTTTCCAATTGCTTTTAGTGTGCAGAAACCAAATTTTTAAAGTTAGTATATTTGTCTTTTCCAAACCCATTTTCTGTTTTTTTTCCCTTGCTGGCTGATTGGTTGTTTTCTCTTTCAATTTTTTAGTCCCTTTTTGTAAGCGCATCAAAGCTTGCTGGCCTGTCTTCATAGTGGAGCATTTCTGCCCTGGTCTGCACTTCCCAGAGGAGACAATTAGCCATCCTTCTGCCACATGTTCACATACAGTACTCACTCCCTGACCAACAGCGTGTGTCATCCAATTGGAAAATTGCTACTGTAGCGGCAACAATGTGACTCCATGTGTCATCAGCTGGTTGGTAGCCTAATTCTTCAGCATGTAATGTACTTTCTCTTCTTTCCAGTCTTTTCAGCTAGACTGAGTAGATGCGGTCTAACACTGACACTGCCAGTGATTGATCTGATTTTAGTATTCTCCGTTGCCCCAGTGCACGAGCTGTTGTTGAGGAACGGACCTGGCCATACATATTCATCAGTGAAGAAGGTCAGGGAAGAGAGGAAGAACACAAACACAAGGGACCGTGTTCAGGCAGTAAATTCACTCCAGTGCGCCACGGCGGTCGGCGGTAGACGTGACATTTCATAGTGTACACACAGAGAGTGGCAGGCGGGGAAGGAGGGGTCTGTCATTTTTGTTGCATCGCAGTTGGGTAATGATATACAGGAAGACGCGAAGGAGCTGATGTGGTCAAGTGAGGTCAGTGAGCTCATGCCAAAAGATGTCTACTTTCACTCTGCGTCCCTTCAGTGTTTAGAGGCTGCCTCTGCTTCCTGTCCATTGTTTAAAACCATTACATAAATCAAATGCAACCAAGGCTCTCTCTCTCCTGTTCCTGGCTCTGCTTCTGATTGGTTTCGGCTATAACGTGTCTGTATTCTTCATCAGGAAGATCCAATCCTACAAGGTGACGCCGTCCCAGAATTCAGTCATAGAAATAAGAGGCCAAATATGTGGCAGCACTTTATTTTTTGTTTGGCTTGTATTGTTATGGTACCATTGTAAATTAGTAGAAATGGATTCACAAAGTTTTCAGAGCCTTTCATTTTTTTTTTTCACATTTCGTTATGTAGCAGCCTTATGCTAAAATGCTCAGGGTTTTTTTTCCCCTCATCAGTCTACACTCCATACCTCATAAGAATAAAGCAAAAAAAAAAAAAAAAAGAGATTTGTGATAACTGCAATTTATTCTAATGAAAAAAACTAAAATATACCATTGACATAATATATTTAGACCCTTTGTTTTGACTTTTGAAATTAGCTCAAGTGTATTATCCCTTTTCTCTGGATCATTTTTGAGATGTTTCTTCACATTGATTGGAGTAAATCTGTGGTAAATTCAATTGATGACATGATTTGGAAAGAGACCCACCTGTCTGTATAAGGTCTAACAACCTAAAATGCATATCAGAGCAAAAATGAAGTCATGAGGTCAAATCAGAAACAGGATTGAGTCAGGGCACAGATATGGAGAAGGCTACAAAAGCATTCTGCGGCACTGAAGATTGCCAAGAGCACAGAGGCCTCCATAATTCTTAAATGGGAGAAGTTTGGAAAAACCAGGAGTCTTTCTAGAGCTGGCCATACAGCCAAACTGAGCAATTGGTGGAGAAGGGCCTTGATAACAGAGGTGACTGGAAACCGGTTGGTCACTCTGGATGAGCTCCAGAGATCATGTGTGGAGATAGGAGAATTTACAAAAGGACAACCATAACTGCAAGTCTCCACTGAGCTGGCTTCTCAGTGAAGACATTAATTTGCAAATAAATACCTAAAAGACTCACAAGGTTCTCTGTCTGGAGGAAATATACCTGTAATACCATCTCATAGGGAACTGGTCAGGGTAGAAGGAAAGCTGAATGCAACAAAATACAGAGATATCCTGGTCCAGAGCACTCAGAACTTCAGACTGGGTAGTAGGTTCCTCTTCCAATGGGACGATCACCCTAAGCACACAGCCAAGACAACTCAAGAGTGGCTTTTGGACAGCTTTGTGAATGTGTTTGAGTGGCCCTGCCAGAGTCCAGACTTGGACCCAATTGAATATCTCTTGAGAGACCTGAAAATGGCTGTTCACCATTGGTTCACATCCAACCTGACAGAACTTGAGAGGATCCACGGAGAAGAGTGGCAGAAAATCCCTAAACATAAGTGTGCAAAGCTTGTCATGTCACACAAAAATGAATTGACGCCGTAGTTGCTGCCAAAGGTGCTTCAACTAAATACTGAGATAAGAGTCTGAATTCTTAGGCCAATGTGATGTTTCAGTTTTCTTATTTTGAATAAATTTGCAATATCATAAATAATTTTTTTTGCTTTGTCATTATGGTGTATTTAGATTGATGTAAATAAAAAAAAAGATTTTTAGCATAAGGCTGCAATATAACAGAATGTGAAAAAAATGAGCAGAATTTACTTGAAATTTAAATCTTTGTAGCAATCAAAAGTCTTTACTGTCACTTTTGATAAATTTAGTTAATTCTTCGTTATTAAAAGATACTTTTTTGGAGCCTGTCTATTTTGACGCCTTTTGCATAAGTTTCTGAGACTTTCAGTTAAAAATACAAAGGAACTGCACATTTTTATTGAAAGACTGCATATTATAATAACTAAAGTGGCTAAAAAGAATTTTTGACTTGGTATGTTTTTGTCCATTTAAACAGATATTGGGGGAAAAGTACCAATCTTGACTGGAACAATGAGATTTAACAAATGAGTGAAAATGTAATTATGATAATATGGGTTTTTATAACATATCTGTCATCATTTCTGTATGCAAAGAGTGTCCACAGGGTTGTTTGCACACAAAATCTGTTTGACTTTGAATATTTTGATCTGTTTCAGAGATGTTCCCATGAGCCCAGCATTGTTGTTATGTCTGTTTAATCCAGTTTTGTCATTTAGGAGTGGACACAGTGGTTACACATTTATGATCTTTTTTTAAGTTTATTCTGTGTAGTGCCCTCTTGGCCCTGTTTATGTTATTATTTATTAATAATATGAATGTATTAAACTTTATAGAAGAGAATTAACAGTAAGAAAACCTCCACATTAGCCAGGCAGTATCTCTCGTCTCTCACACTTGTAAGATTTATTGGGTTTGACCAGAATGTTCTTACATGCTAACTAGAGCAATGGATGCTAGTGGGGAAGTGGAGACTAGTTCATCATGTTAGCCTAGTTACCTGAGGCAGACAGAGACGGCAGGAAAATCAATCGTGCATTTCATATGCAGCGTCACTAACTTCCTCTTACATATTCTGCCCTAATGATACAAATGACCAGAAGGCACATGTGGAGCATGACCCCCTTTCCTACTTGCTCACATATATGTCATATTTAGCGAACTCCCTTGCTCATTTTATCCATAACTGTTCACTGGGCTGATTATACCTCGCTTACATCAGCTCAATTTAAAATAGGTCATACGTGTTTTATCTAGTGTTAAAACCTCTGTTGCGAATATTACACATGTTCCAGAATGTTGTTTTACTTTATATCATTTTAATTATGTGATGAGGTTAACCAAAGGCCTTTTATTCATCATATAGAGAGATTCTGATACTTAAGATGAGCTCATTCTGTTAGTGTCTTCCTTAGGGTTGTCAAAGGTCCCAGGACACTTCGAAAAATCGGGAATGAAGAGAGCAGGCCAGTGCTCGACCAGAAGTGTGGCCTGGCAATACTAGCCCTTGACATTTCCTTGACATTTGTTGACATTTCTGGACACATGTAGACCGAGGGAAAGAGGAGTTAATCAAAACTAGGAGAGAATATTGATGTGCAACTGTCAACACACAGTGCCATCTGTACCCTCACGGTCATGGAGGTTAACTGCATGAGGTACAGCTGCTGTACTGTTGTCAAGGATGGGTGACTGCACACGTCGAGACAAAAGTTAAAGGTGAAATGTACAGTTTTTGCACTGCTGGTGTGATTATATCTCATTTTTAACTTTTAATTTTTACTCCTCTTCATGTCTTCTTCTGAAAAAGTAATTGCGAGGTAAAATCTAAAATAAGAAAGTCACTGTAAGAAAGGAATCTGTAAAATAATACAGAAAATTCCTTCATATTAACACAGTTAAAAAGCTTCAAAAGTTTGGGATTGCTGTGATTTTTTTCATAATGCTCACCAAAGCTTTAATTTATTTGATCAAAACTACAGTAAAAACAGTAATATTGTCAAATGTTTCAGACTGTTTCTATTTTGATATATTTTATATTATTATATATTTGCTTATTAGTGTTCTAGTCAAGACCACTTAATCCGAGACCAAGACCAGTGTGTGTTGAGACCAAGACAAGACCAAGACTTTGAGGGGTTAAGACCAAGACCAGACTAGCGCTCCTCAAATTCATCTGAAAGATCCACATTTACTGCCTGAGAAATATCTTATTTTTAATGAGTAATTACAATTAGAATAATAAGACACTATATAGAGCTGTCAATCAATCAAATGAAATCACTAACAACTAAATTTATCTTTACGCTGCAGAGGTGGAACAGAAGTTGCATCTGAATTGGTACAATTACAGATGCATAAATAATGCTGAGATTAATGCTTTAAAAATGAAATTTTGTTTATTCAATATTTGTAAAAAATCTATATCATGTCTGCAATTGTGCTCATATTTGTAAAAACAGCCCTCTTTCTTGTGATATTGCTTAATTATATCATATGTTGTAATATAAATATCAAGATCTTATACAAGTATTTTTTTTTGGAATCATATCTTGAATTTTATGGGCATTTGTATTAATTTTGGTGACATTTTTGAAACAATCCCTTGTGGATTTCTAACCCGGCACAACAGTAACAAAATAAATGAGATTAGAAATAAGTTATTGATTGTATTTGAAACATCCATTAATGACGTTAACAAAGAAATCACACAATGCAACGGCAATTTAGCGATATCCCTGCAGTTGTGTCTTGAAATAAAATCCTGAGTACTTTTAGTCTGAAACCAAGACCTTCAAAAAATGGTCTTAAGACCGGTCTCAAGTACAACACTAGTGCTTATTATCAATGTGGAAAACAGCTGTGCTTTTTGTGGAAACCGTGAAACATTTTTTTCAGGATTCTTTGATGAAAAGAGTTCAAAAGAACAAGTTTATTTGAAATACAATTTTTTTGAAACAAAAATGTGTAAAACTTGAAACAATTTGTATAACTTTACCATCACTTTTGATCAGTTTAATGCATCCTTGCTAAATATTATTAATAAAAAAATCTTACTGACCCCAAATTTTTCAAATTTTGTCAAAATAACAATGAACAAAGTCACAATTGTGAGATCTAAATTGGCAATTATCATTTAATTAATTCATTTTACACTGAGGTATAAACTGACTTCCATAGTTTTGACTAATTCTGAGTATTATTCTAAAAAACCGCTGTATATAAAGAAAAATACAAAGCACTCTTTGGAGGCATTTTCATGATCTCATTCTAGTTAAACAAAATCACTAAAGTGGCCAGCATTCCTTCCTGATGTGCTCGCTTGGACATTATATCGCAGCAATTAAAACCAGCCGATGCCCTTTGCACAAATATGGAGGAAATTATTTTTAAGAATTTTATCTGGGCTCTCTTATCGTCATTGGCAAATAATATGACTCATTCGGGCTTGTTCAATGTGAGACAGAATGCATGCACATTTCAGCTTCCCAGAGTGTAGGCTTGTCCTTGAGAGAAGATCTGAAGATATGGTTGAAATGACTTGGCTAATCGAACGCAGGGATCTCCAGGAGAAAATCACTTCTTTTGGCAACACTTCCTCTCTCCATATCTCCTCTGACCGAATCACTGCTTCCCTGGCTTCATACCAACTTACATGCAATGAGAGAATATACCTTCAGTGATAAGGCGAGGGATAAAGTCATAGATCAAGCTGTTGCCCTAATACGTCCTTCCGTACACTCATTTACCATCTCTTGCTTGTAGCCTATTTCTGAGGGTTTGTTAGCAGGGTAGTGGGGTCTTATCGCATATCTGTGTAGATATGGTAGCCTACATATGTTTAAAGGGAAACTCCTAGAAAATGTGTGGTAAACATGCAGGACTTCAAATTTATGTTTACTATTATCATCACTTTTTATGTAAAACATTGCCTTTAATAAAAATGCTTTAAAACATCCTGCATTATAGAACAATTTTTAAATAAATTGCAATTTTTTATTTATTGGGGAAACTTTATGTTTGTAAATTAGCATTAAAATATTAAAAGCATATTACATTTTTAAATAAAGTGCCTTTAGTTAGTTCCATCTAGAATGCTCTGCAGTGTTTCCTGCGAGCAGCAAGGAAAGACCCGCCCATTTAGTTACTCTTGCAATACCCGACAAGCGATACATCGCGGTGCAAAGAGAACACTGACAACGTATGAAACAGTTTCATACTTAAAATATTGCAATTTTTAAAAGATGTTTAAACGATAAATACCGTATAGTGGCTCTTTAATGTGTCGTGACAGATCGCTGTAGCTCCTCAGTTCAAGCGGCTCGTGAACCGACCATCTCTTCATACTAGTTCATTTATAGCATCAAATAAACATGACTGGACATCAGAAGGAATGATGTGAGTACGCACAATTTTTCAAGTTCAATTTCTCCAATGTTAATCTACAAACTCCCCTAGAAGGTATTCAGCTATAGCCACTGGGCATGCGCACATCAATATTACGTCATTTAATATTTATTTATTTAATTTAATAACTGCAGTATTGCAAGGGTAGGTTTAGGGTTGGGGTAAGTGTAGATGTTAATAAAACACAATTTTATAAGTAGCACATTTAATTTCCAGTTATTTTTCCCAAGGTTGTGCCTCACTTCGGGCCGTAGCTGTATCCCTTCTAGACACAACTCCTTTGTCGGATAAAATTGCGGATTCGGGGTTATGATTGGTTAGATCGCCTGTCAATCAAACTGTTTTCGAAGGGTCAGTTGAATACTTCCCAAATACATAGTATGCAAAAAACATGCTAACAGAGTAGTATGTCTGAATACATTCTTATGCTATGCCCTAAAAGTATGTATTATTTTTGTTAAGGAAAAACTTTTGAGAGTGTAGCAGAATAGTAGGCAAGCTTTAGGACATACTTCAGACTGCTCTGTCACTTAGTTATGTGCGTCCTGTATCAATTTAAATTGCCCTGTCAATCACCTTGTCACAGTTAAAATCCTCCACATTCAACTTAATTCAATTTCTTTTCGCATCGGAGAGATAAGTAGCGCGTTCATCTGTCAGTTGTGGGTATTTCATGCGGAGAGCTCTTAGGGACCAAACAAATTTATAAAAGTTCACAATGCTGTTGCAGATGAAATATAATGTGGATAACATTAAACAAATATCAAACCATCCTAGGTGTATATGATTATCTTCTTTCAGACGAACACATTTGGAGATATATTTAAAAATATCCTTGACTATCCAAGCTTTATAATGTTTGTGAAGCCAAGAAAATGCATTCATCCATTATAAAAGTAATCCATATGGCTCTAGGGGGTTAATAAAGGCCTTCTGTAGCGAAGTGATAGATTTTTGTTTGAAAAATAAATATCCATATTTAAATCTTTATTAAATATAATAACTAGCTTTCGGCAGACGGCCAGGACCTGACGCAGGACGTAATGACGAACACGGAAGCGCAGAGGATAGAGCAAAACAAAACATTGGTCATGAATTAGAAATCTAAAATGATAATTTTTTTTAAAGAGAACTGTCAGAGGATTTTGATATATAAGAGAAGATTGAGTTTGTTGCTCAGCCATATTTGTTTGAATCGCGAGAGCCATGTAAGCTTACACTACTCCTACATCCTATGTCATACATTGCATCAGGGGGTTACTCATTTCCAGTTCCCAGACTCATTTTGGGTAAGTTACTCTAAAAAAGTAATTAATTCCTAGTTGCTAATTACATATGCAATGGTGCAATTATATTACTGTACAAATTACTCTCTCCAAAAAGTATTTAATTACTTATTACTAATTAATTTCCCATAGTCCTATATCAACCTCAACGAGTTAATAAATGATACAAGGATACACATGAAATGGCTATTTTAATTCTTTCAAATAAATAATATAAAACTACATACATTATTCTGTGTAACACTTTAGATTGGGGTCCAAATCTCAGTATTAACTAACTATTAACTACGACTTTTGTCTAAATAAACTCCTAATTACTTCTTATTAATACTTTGTAAAGTAGATGGTAAGTTTAAGTATTGGGTAGGAATTGGGTAAAATTAAGAATGTAGAATAAGGTCTTGCAGAATAAGACATTAATATGTGCTTTTTAAGTACTAAACAGCCAATATCCCATTAATATTCATGCTAATAACCAACTAGTTAATAGTGAGAATTGGACACTAAACTAAAGTGTTACCATTATTCTTATTAACTCACCAAAGTATTTAAAGTGAGAAGGATGCACAAAAACGTGCATTTTAACTTTAGACTTCAAATTTTGATGTTAAATCCAATATATATAATTGTTCTACAGTCTATGCACAGTATTTAGTTCAATTATCCCTTACGTTTTCAAGGGAAATGTACTTAAATTACAGTAACTAATTGCTTAGGTACACCCAACACTGCGTCATTTGGAAAACAACTACTTATTCTAATTTTGAATACTATTCAGGACTGATGGTGTGCGAATTGACCCTTCGCAAAACCCGCCCCCTGTTGCTATGCCCGACAACCCATGCGCTCTCACACCACACATCATGTTCTCATCATTTTCTCACGCAGTGAAAAATACATCGTGGAGCAAAGAGGACACTGACAACGTATGAAACAGTTTCATATTTAAAATATTGTAATTTTTTAAAGAAGTTTAAGCAATAAATACTGTATCGTGGCTTTTTAATGTGTCGTGACAGATCGCTGTAGATTCTTCAATCGGCTGGTGAACCGATCATCTCTTCATACTAGTTCATTTAAAGCATCAAATAAACATGAATGGACATCAGAAGGAATGTTGTTTCAAGCACGGAAAGACGTGAGTACACACATTTGAATGTCAAGTTCACCAACATTAATCTACTATTTCGGATTCTACTATACAGATTCGGGGTTATGATTTGTCGTTCGCCTTTCAATCGAACTGTTTGCAAAGGGTCAATTAGGATGCAGCAACAGTATTAGAAAAACAGTAGGTGAAAGTTACCTGGATGATCTACGACTATATTCTGAAGTGGAGAGTTTTTATGGGTCCTTCTCATTTCTAATTTGTGCATCCTCATTTCCTTTCCTTTCATCCCATGTGCATTCTGTTGAGACAGTTGAGCTAAAAAATAAATATGGCGTCTGAAAGTCGGGGTTGTCTTTGTCTGAGAGGGGCAACACGTCAGCTGCCTAAGCTTTCGGACACAGTCAGTCTTGTACTTGCTACTGAGTATGCAGTGAATTGTTCTAAACAATTACTGAGATCTTCACTGAACTGAGTCATTTTTCAGTTATGTGTGCCTACGTTTGTATGAGTGTGTTTGAGAGAGATAAGCAAGTAGTATGATTACAGTATAATTTGTCAACTAAAAAGTAATTTTAGTTCCTTTAACATCCTTAAAATATAACATCTTTCTATTTTTGAATCTCTAGTTTTGCGGAAATAATGACCTTCTCCTATAGAGGTCCCCCATGAATGCACCAGCTGGTGAGTCTTTTCTACTCATAATGAGGTTGATTACAAAATAGCATTAATCCTTTGTCTTTTTTTTTGGCTTCTATTCATTTTCCCGTATACCTCATGCGTTGTTCACGCTCTGTGCCTTAAACAAGTGGGATTTTATCAACTTTATATGTTTATATCATCAATACTCAAAAACATCAACCTCAAATAACCACAATATAATATGGTTTTTGTTTGGAAATATGAGTGCCTTATGCAATACTTTGACCACATTAAAATGTACAAGGAAGGGAAATAGTTTTAACTCAAAATTGACTTGGTATTACCTCTTCTTTGCTTCATTGTAGGTTTATTCAAAAGCTCAATCATTTTATGCCACTATAAATATTCTCATACATTCCCACACATTCTACAGACCAAAAAAACGCTTAAAAAGCACTAGGTGGGAGGCCTGAAAGATGTCCTGTTTAAGCTTTAGTCTGCTATGTGCAATAACACCAAATCATACATATGTATCTAAGAGCTGAGGAGTGAGTGCGAGTGATGTAGATTATATTGTACCTATAACATCTGCTCAGCCAGCCCTGACTCTCTGATCTGCTTCCAATTTTCATTCCTGCCTGGTGATTTCTATCGCTCCACTTTGATAAATCATAGAGCGATTTACATAAAGGCAGCCCCATGCTTTGGCTCAAGGAGTCACGCGATGGTGACTGAGGTTAAGCTCAAGACTGAAAGGATAGTGACCCTGTACAGACTACAGGCAGCACTTTAAGCTATTGCATTCGTGATAGGCTGTATTTGTCATTCATATTTGTATGTTTTCCCTTGCGGGAATTAAACCACAATCTTGACATGATAAATCTGACATAACAAAAAATAAAATAAAACAATGTGCATGCCGAAGCAAAAATATACACACTCTTAATTCTAAACTGGTGCTCTCTCTGCCCTTGATGTCCACGTGCAAGAATGTCCAGCACATGCTCCTTTATTACCGAAATGAAATTTATTGATTCTATTCTGTGCACCTGCACTGAGACAATCTTTATTCAATCTTCATTTGTGTCAACATAGGCCTATGTGTCCAAATACAGTTTTTTTTTCTCCTTCAATTTTTATCTATTTTGTATAAATACAATACATTTTTGTTTGTTTAGGCTAATGAAATTAGAATGTGAATGGTGAAGATAAAAATTCCAATTTCAGGAATTAAAGATGTTTAATGGCTGTTGATATGATAAATGTGCTTATTAGGCTACTTGGCTATCTAGAATATGTGACTAGCCAATTGGCTTATTAAGTGGTCAGATACAAACGTTTGGGTAACCTTCTTGGGAGAGCTTAAATTATAGTTTATGCACCATGCATTTCATCTTCCTGCGCATGACGCGAGCGGCGTTCTAAAAACGTCATACTCAAATTAAAAGTTCAACTTCTAGAACTTGAAATTTTATTACTCCACTGCCCTGCGCCTCTTTGTGAACTGCCACTAACAGCACTGGGACTTCACTGTTTTATCATGTCGCTTATCTGTGTTCTGCGCATTAGTGTTTGGGATTAACCCTTGTGTTATTTTCCGGGTCAATTTGACCCGTTCAGATTTTCTAGTTGTTGGAAATACTGGTTAAGCTATGTTTTTTTTCTTGATATTTTGTGACTTTCTCTCATTTATCATCATGAACATGCATGCAAAGTTTCAACATAATGGTGTTTTTTGACAATATACAAACAAAATTACTGTTACGTTCGTGATGTTCGCCGGGTCAATTTGACCCGCATATTTTAATGCTCTAAGGCAACTGTACTGACCCAAAATAATAACATTTCTTGGTTATCTTTTGTTATTTAATTTTTTTACTATCTTATGAAGCTAAAAAATGAGGTTTTCCTCACTTATTTCAATACAGAAAAATGTTTTAACCAGCAGCATGTGTGTGAAGTTCTATGAGCTCATCAGGTCAGAAGAAACTTCTTGACTTTATGAAATGAGTTTACAAAACAGCCAGCTTATGAAAAGTAAATATTTTAATTATACAGCTACCTTTAATTGTTCAGTTATGATGTTCTAAGAAAAAAAAAGTTAAAAAAATGTATTTATTGTATTAAAAAATGTACTGTTTATTTTCAAATTTTGTCTAAACAGAACAGTTTTAAAAAATGGTTAAAAAACATTTTCATTAAATCATGTCTTCAGATATATATTTTTTGGAATATTTGACAAATAGTGATATTAAAAGTTTACAGTTTGTACCTGAATCTTTGTTGTTTTTCATAGTGTGATTTTTGAGGAATTGTATTAAATCCAACTGGGGTCAATTTGACCCGCTCCATAACGAGTGAACACAGAAATCGAACAGCGCATAAGGGTTAATTAAAGTCTTCCTGCAGGCTACATACTTCAGCCAGTAGGTGGAGCTAAGCGATTGCCTTTATGGGCCAGTTGGCCTAAAACACTCGTTGAGTCTGAAATCCCGTACTGTCTGAGTAGGTACAACATTTAAATTTACTTTGTGACCTTTAAAAAAAGTATCTTCTGTATAGTATAAATTTGGGTCGTATTAATGAAATTCTAACGTACTACATCTGCCATATTGTTACTGTCACATGACCCACCAGCGGGAGTTGCTTCACTTCACTGCCATTCATAAATGCTCTCCCTTGGATAGTAAAGTATTCATCGAATGCGCACTTTAGAATTACGGCAGAAGTAGTAGAGACTTTTAGTTTTCGACCTACTCTTTTTCGAATTTAATGTATTCGGATATACTGCTCTTTTGCCGTACTGTTTACTCTTTTGTGCCGTACTTTTTACTCTTTGAAATTCTTGCATCTGTGAACAATACAAGTGTAACACAGTTCTTAAGAACGGGAAGAAGGAGGCGGGAACCGGCGAACGTTCAACAATTTTAATCAAATAAATAAACAAACAATAAAACGAAAGTAATAAACATAATAAAAACATAATTAAAACACAACATAAAATCCAGGCCTGGTCCTCTCTCGTCCTTCACTGTCGTCGGCTCCTCTTTTATGCTTCCGGAGCTCCTCCGTGAGAGATACGAGACCGGTGCGCTGCGCAGCTGACGCTCATTATCACTCACGTCACCGGCCTCGGGCCGTTCCCTCGCGACTCTCGCCCGCCCTGCTCGTCACAACAAGATGACACCATTATGACTAAAAGTTCGCTAAGAAGTATTGCTATGAAAGCAGAGCAGTATTTGGCAATGTTCAAATTTTTTGTATATCCAGAATTTTTCTAGAAGATGTTAGAATGATCTGCCCAATCAGCACGAGAGGAGGCCTATATATATACATAGTCGACTCACCTATCTCCCTCTACAGTTTTCTGCATCCCTCCATCACCCCAATTCCTCACTCTTAGCTGGTTACATTACATTTCACCCATGACTACCAGCATAGAACACCACAATATACATGTACAGTATACCAGACTCCTCCCTCACTGAGTTTTTCTTGGACGACGGAGAAGTTCTGCACTGCGACTCAACAGTGCTCTTATTTGGAGAGCTAGATGATACAAATCTATTTTTCTCTAGTTAGGTAGTACTCCTTTTACTCATTCATTAGATTTGTTTATAAACTTGATTCATACAATACACTTCAAATTATTTTTATTATTATTTTACAAACTAATAAAGAATACCAGTCACAGCAGCAATTGTTCTCTCCTCCGCCATGTTTAAAGTTTATGGCCAGCCCAACTCGGGAACTTGGTTTTCAAAAATTTTCCCTGAGCTTCACAGCAGTATATATGACTTGAAAGGGCATTCATGTCCAATTTTTACCAAGGAAACTTGTATTTACGATAATTCCGATAGCAAGTGAAGGCAGCATTACAGCCTTTAAACTAACAATGCTACGTTCATGTCGCTTGTTTCACAATGACTTGCTCTTTCTTGTTTGTTTTTTTGCATCGACTTGAGCCATTATTGAATGTAGTGAAAATTACCTCTGCAGACTTTATCATTAATATTACTGTAAATTATTGTTGCAGTGTTTGTCTTCTAGGTCGATTGATTTGTACATCAGTGGACTATTTTTTTGCGGGAACTATTGACTACAGGTAAAATTATTAATTCATTTGAACTCAAATCAATATTTCATATTTGTGTATTTATGTATTTATTTGGTGCTGATAATCCTATTAGGGTTTATGTTGTTGTAATGACAAAAGTGATTTAATGAAAGTTAATACTCAAATGTGGAGATGATGCATGTATGTTAACCAGTCAGAATGGATGGCCAGCAGGACAGCTTTATTTTACCCCGTCCTATCAAGGTGTAAAAGCTGTCAGATGGAGGCAGGCTTTGAACTCTCTGCTCTTATTTATAAAGCCCAGCTGAGCCCCATTGGAGAGAAGCTCTGTTCAAGTCAAGCAGTGAGGAGAAAGGCAAGACAGAGGTCAAAGGTTAGAATAACCCAACCACACACCCAGTTTTCCCATGCTTTGGCTGTCATGGTTGGCTCTGCGTTTCTTGTTAGGGTTACCAGACTTCCCATCTAAATCTCAAATTGGATTCAGAGGAAAAAACTGATGAGACAGATATGACATTTTTGACAAGAAGAAATAAATCAATTGACAAAATATAGGTTACAGTGATGGCCAAACTGTAAGGTCGGTATATTTTGATATATTTTATATTTCATAATACTTTAATAATTTCAAAAAATAAATTTTAAACAGACAACAAAAATACAATTGTACATACTGTTCATAAAAAATAGTTCTAGATACTGACCTTTAACCCAGCTAAGAGCCCATTATAAATGTCTCTCATCACTCCTAGTGGATAAGGGTGGAACTTTAGCACACTTTCTGGCTCTTCGAGAGGGGAACACAGTACAGCCTATTACAGCCGAGATCTTCTACTAATGAAGTCTGGAGGAAACTCAAAGCAAAAGATGAAAGAAACTGCTTTGATGGCTCTCAGTTCTTAGACACTCCTTTCTGTGCCACAAACAAAACTAAACAAAATACTTTATATCAAGCATATCTGAATTAATACTAAAAATGCAAAAAATGCATATATATGTATATATATATACTCTCTCTCTTTCTCTCTCTCTCTCTCTCTCTCTATATATATATATATATATATACTGTGTATATATGAATTTTTTGCGTTTTATTTAGGGTTACACATTACCAAGTGTAGTTTGTTTACTATCATGACTGATGATTGCAAAAGCAAATCAAAAAGTGGTGAAAAGGTTATTTGGAGTTAATAAGCTTTCACCACCATAAATTCAAATATTATATCATCTTAACCGCGTAAACTATTCCAGGTATGATTGTCAGACTTTCAACACTGAACTCTGCAATTCATCGATCAATATAATACGTTTGCTGGATAGAGTGTATTAAAAATAAATTAAATTATTATTATTAAAGTATTAAATTGGTTTAAATTTGTTAATTGTTATATATAAAAAATCTATATAATTCCTGTTTCAGTTCACCGTTTGTGCGAAGCCTCAGGACAGCATCTGCAAAAAAATAAAAATAAATAAATAAAAAATAACAGACTATCATTCTTAAGTTTGTATTAGACTATATTTTTACACAACATGAAAGTTTTAATATAATTTAGTTTCAGTACTGCAGACACCTTGAGATGAATATTTCAGCCTCTGTGGTATTTCAGCCTTATTTATGTAAATTATTTTGTGTGCTGCTGCCACAAGAGTCATGTTTTTGCTGTAAACATGTTTCCTTTTCCATTGAAACCATATTTTACAACCCATCAGTTTGCAGCTGGTAAAATTGTCTTGCATCAATATAGTATTTGCTCAAGTGCCTTTTTCTGTGTGTGCCTTGATGTGTTTTTATTGTTTTACCATAGGTGGCAGTGAAGAGAATCTCGGGGTTTACCCACTCTTACATGCTATTGCACTTTAAAGTTTCAATGTGAAGTAGAGCAGCGCTGTGCAGAAAGTGGGTCTTTTATAGTTGATCATATTTTATAGACATGATTAAAGACATTCTACCTCTGTGTTACAAGGTGTTTCATAATGTGCAGCCATGGTTGTAAAGTACTGAGGAGATTTGTACCTCTGCAAGAAGAACAAGAAGATTTTTTTTTAAGTGCAAATGACTTAATAATAAATTATTTTAAAAACAATGTGCTGAATTGATATTGAAGGTTAAAGAAAGAAATGTTCGGTGGGAGGAAACATTTTTTAGATATGTTTACCCATTCCAGCTTTCCATCTAATTAAATCAGGTCATAATTTCAATTACAACCAGTTGCCATCTACAAGGAAGCTACAGAATTTTTAGTAAGCATGTGTGTAATAACCGACTTTTAAAATGCTACATTTTACTGAAGAACATTCAAAATCTTGTTTATATATCGTTCAGAGTGTTAAAAGTGGCATAAAAGTCTCCATTTCAAGCAACAATCTAGTAACGAAACATTAAAAGTTATAAACTCATATTGTAAAACAGTAAATAATTACCAAATTATCACCAGAAAGAGGCCCTCAAGGGGATGTGTTGACAGTTTGAGAGACTTTAACAAAAGCCATTTTTAAGGCCGTCAAATTTTGAATTTCAATTTTAATATATAAATATGGTTTCTAAAGACCAGTCAGAAATCATGAGATTCTGTTAAATTCAAAATATTATTGTTGTGGTTTATACATCAAACAATACTCCACTAATGTGAAGAATAATTCAGCATTAAACAAATTAAACAATTTCCAGACAATGTTTTAATTTTATTTGACTTCTTCACAATTACAATATAAAGCTAGTTACAGTTACAACAATGCAAAGATTTTTTTTTGCTATTTTTCCACCTACACTGTATAAATGAGGCTTTGCACATGAAAATGTACAGCTACCTACATTTTAACGGGTCCCTGGCGTCAAAAAGTTTGAAAACCCCTGCTCTGGTCGTTCTCATCATGTCGTTTCCTTTTTGTTTCTTGACAAAAAATGTTCTTGCATAATAAACATAGTCGAATCATATAGCGGGTTTGGTCAAATCCCAAACTTTTCCTAGTTTTATTGGTTCAGTGTAAACAATAAGGTTCCAGCTGTTTCACCAGACATGTTAGTAGAGTGTTGATCGACATTTCTTTAATTCAATCAAAAGAGATGCTGAGTTATTGTCGCCTCTGATTGGTGGACGCGCCTTCAAGGGGCGGGGATTGGAAGTTGAATCCGAATCCAGCTGTGAATTGGTTCGCATGAGCGGATTCGTGCTATAGACCGTTTTGCCGACCGGGAGAATCATTGGAGACTTGTGTATTTTCGCAATAATGGACAAGACTTCAGCATAGAGAGCTCTCTTGCGCATCCTTTCAGCACGAGCTTAAGGTTTTTCTTTTCATATGCAGACAGAAAATCACTGCCTGCACCTTTAGAAAAGATTTCTGAAGGATTATAATAATTGTCTAAGGATCTTGTCACTGTTTTGAATACTTTTGAGCATTAGATCTTGCGGTTATTTAATAGAAAAAGAAAAAAAACATTGAATTGTAACCTTTGTTGCATTACTTTTTAAGTGCGCGCACACGGAGAACGCGAGCTGAGCGCACAATTGGGGTTTGGGAAGCCGTTTTGCAGGACTTGTTTTGTTTTTGATTTGATTGTTGCTCATCGAATTACAATGTTGAAATCTTGAGGCATGATGTCCAAGTCACTGAGATGCCCATAAACCTGCTTGCGCTGTAACTGCCACCTGGAAACTCAGCCTTCGAGCTCCAACTGATCCTATTCAATACCATCATTTGGACTGCTTTTGCAACAGAAATGATCATGCGATGAGTAAGCTCGATTTGGGCATATTTTCAGAAGCAATTACAGGTAAGAAATCAACATTTACAATATTTTACTGAATCATGGTTAAAGCGTAATCACGCTGGTTTGCCTGTTCATCATGTGGTGTGTAATCATTAAAAAGGTACTGCCAAGTTTTAAAGTAAGTCGTTATTAGCTGTTATTTGGAATGAAAGCTACATTTTATTTATTTAATGAGAGGACACCAAAGTACCATATCCTATTGTTTTAAGTGGCTTTTTGTTCCCCCCCCCCCAGTACAGTTCCTTCAATCATTTCTGAATACCATCCTGTAAAATTCCTGTAGTCTCAAAAGTCTTGCCTGTTATGGCTTTCTATTGTTCAAATGCACCGACCTTAATAAATAATAAATACAAATGCTGTTATTATTAATGCATTTTATTAAATATGATTTTATTTACAGTCATGTAAGTTACATTTCATGGATGTGTATGCTTGTTTACAATGGCATTGGATTTTTCATATATTTTTCTACCCATTTCATAATTATGTAAAATCAAATTTCTTTTTCTATTGTACAGCTAGTAATGCATGCATTGTCTCTCCTCAAGGGGGTGAATGATGGCTGAAGATGGAGGAAATATCTCCGAGGACCATCAGTTGAGGGAAGCAGAGGGAAGCTCCTCTCTTCCAAGGACTTTTATACGACTTAACGACCTGTCCGGTGGCGGGGAGCGCAGTGAGCTCGAGGCTGATGGAGGCGAAAGGCGGGAGAGTGCAGCTGGAGCAGCGGTGGAGGAGGCGTCCGCTAACGGCGGGGAAGCCTTGCCCTATCCGTCTTTGGCACCGGTTGTGTTTTTCTATCTGAAGCAGACCACGCGTCCAAGGAGTTGGTGTCTGAAAATGGTTTGCAATCCATATCCTTTCAAACTCAAATGCACTTTGCCTCACCTGGATGGCATACACCTGTTCAGGTAGGACGCGCTACGGTGAACGCCGCCGGGCGCTGTCTTAGGTTTGAAAACAACATATTCGACACAATATTAACAAATAATTCTGGCTTCATCATGTTGTCCTCTTAGGAAATTAGTTAAATTGGTGAAAAACACCTCCCAAACAAAGATAATTTTTTTTTTTAAGTCCCAATTGTGCTTATAGTTCGATAGCGACAAATTAAAGGGCTTTAATTCCGCTTGTGGCGTGGAAGACAACACGATCCTGCAGAATATCAGAGTTTATGAGACTTGGCAAGCATGAATGTTACCTCAGCAGTCTCATAACTGTCCTAACGCAGTTGTGTGCGTTTGTATGACACACAAGCTGAGAAAAGTCATTTTGTTTTATTAACTGGCCAACAAGGCATGGCTCTGAGGCGATTTTACATTACCTCTTTTATTAGCACTGATGAGTTAAGTTATTTGCTGGTGTCATGAATTTCTACAGCTAAAAATTGTGAACACAAAGTGCCTTTGGCTGTGTATAATCAGAATTTACTGAAATGATTAACTTTTAGAAAAAAAGTAAGCACGAAGGTCCACCTCCAAGCCCTCCACTAAAGCTAACTGTCAATGGGATGTAAGCAGATTGTACAAATTCATATGAATTAGCCACCAATTTGGCAAAACGTAAATAGTTATGACTTGCCATGAAATTGTTTTGGCAGTGCCTAGAATTCAGCACAAATTGTGTTTGGCTATTGCTTTTTACTTTCTAGAAGATCAGATGGATATTTAGATGACTTTGAGAAGTCCTCAATAGCAATAGCAACGTATTCCTAGTTTCTTAACTTTGTGATTAGCTAATTATTTAAGTGAATCCAATCAATAATTGCTTGCCTTTCAGTTAGAGTGCCTAACAAGTGCTTTATATTAGTCACATCTATCTAGTCCTAATGACTGTAATTTTTAGGGTGTTGTTAAAGCTCTCATTTCCTCAGAAGCGAGATGATTTCATTTTGTGTCTTAAGAGGCTTCCCTGTTTAGCTGCCAGTCGTTACGCAGAAAGAGGAGAAAACGGACCTGATTGCGAGCGTGCGAGGATGGGATGTGGTTAGCATGTGTGAGTCAGAGGTGTGCACTTGCAGTATGACTGATTCTGGGTGTAGGTGATCTGTTTGGTTTTCGACGGACTCGAAGCAGCCTCGCTGAAGGAAAGAATGCTCTTTTGGATCGAACGAGCTGGCTGGACGTGATTGTGATGTCTGGGTTCAAATGCTTTGTTTTTCTTCAGTAGGAAATATGATGAGCCTTGTGGGCTCTGAAAAGCTGCCCAATCAAACACACTCATCTTTCCCCCATTCTTGTTTCTCAAACTCCTCACGCTCTTCCCCCATTAGACAAGCCCACATCCCTAAAAAATAAGCCAGGCTTATGAAACAGTGCCACTGGGTGTGAGTGGGCCTTGTGGTTCTCTGGGCCTGATGGTCTGCTATTCCTCAGAGATAATAAAGCCAGCTCTTGCCCTCTCATTTCCATATTCTTAAATGCCACTGTTTCTACCGAGTTCCCCTTGTTCCAATGCACTCATGCGCTTAGGAAAAGACTGAGCCAAAAGGGATCCTATTAACTGTGGTCAAAAATATAGATGTGGAATTCCCTCTTCTTGAATCATCCTGCTGCACTGCTGCACACACAATCTGTTCACCGTCCAGTCGAGATCAATGAACAGGCTGACTGTTTATTTTGATTTTAAATAGCTATGAAACAGTGGTCAAGTAAAGTAATTATAATACAGCCAAATGTGATACTGTGCCTACAGTACAGGAAAAAAAAAAAAAAAATCAAAGCATGCAGTGACATTTTCATAAACGGGAGTGTCCTCCGTGTATCCTCTTGCAGATTTATGTGTCGAGACAGTTCATCTCTCACGGTGCCATCTCATGTAATGATTCCTTGTACGGTAATTTCTGTACTTGGATCATTGTTGTGGCGTGGAGTGTGGTCTGAATCTGTGGGACTCATTATTAGCGGGAAGCTTTTATTTATATGTATAGTCTTCATAGATGACCTTTAATACATCTCTGTAGCCATTAGATAAAGGTCACTGTTTTTTAATAGTTTGTAAAGTATCTCAGATCGATCCTCTGTTCTTCCCACTGGAAGCATGTAAATGTGTTTGTCCTATTTGAGAGTCTTTGGACAAACTCATTTTTGTAGTTTTTCCACTTGGGATGTAAAACTAGAATTTCCATTCAGATTTGTCCTTGTTACAATGTCTGACAATCTCATTTGCAATTTGGCATGTGTATCAGTTGTTCGCTCAATCAGTTCATCAAAAAACTCTCTTTGTATTATTGATTTGCCAGTAATGAAGGAGTTTTCTAAGTCATTATGCGTCTGTTTGCCATTAGCGAATGATTCTGCAGTCTTTGATTCATCATTCTGTGTTTGTATCCTGTCAGTCATTAGATCTTTTTTCCCTTGAGAGCTACTCTAGCTTATTGAACCTTTGACTTGTCCTCCGTCATGGGGTTTTCTCTGGAACCTCCAGCTTGTTATCTGTAGCATCAGCATTCTGGGAGAGTATGTGCGTGTAGTTAATAATGCCTGTGTTTGTATGTGTGAGAGGGAGAGAGTTGGGGTGTTTGTGTGACTTAGAAGTTTGAAAGTCCACTTTTGAAAGTTGGGCAGCACAATTGATTGCATTGAAATCGAAATAAAGGTATGGTTCAGTTCAGTTATTAAACAGGTTTAATTATATAAATATTATAAAGTCTTCAAGTGCTGCATGCTTCAAAGTCTAAGTCTGTGTATAATTTGCAGTTTTGTGCACTGAAACGCAGAGCACTCAACGTTCTGCATTACTTATATTTAATGCAAACAAAATTGTACCTTAAATCCCTCTAAAACTATTGCAAAAAGTAGACCGTGACATTTCAAAATTAAAGTGAGTAAAAAGAGATCTGAATCCACTTCCAGGTACAGTGTGAATAATAATAGTTTTCTTTGCATTCACATTGGCCTTGCATGAACTTAAAGCTGCAATGTGTAAATTTTTTGCAGTAAAATATCCAGGCCAGTGTTATATATTTTGTTCAGTGGAGTACTTACAATATCTCAAATGTTTCCACTATTTGTAAATCGTGAGAAAATCGCAATTTTAACTAAGGATCCGGAACGTTTGAGGGAGTCGCCGGTAAACCCCGTCATATCCATGTTACCCTCTTTTTTTATTTTATTTTGTAGAAACCATGGAAACACCAAAGACGCTTGAGTATATATTACATGTGGGAACACATACAAGGAAACATCTGTTTTGATACATTATATATATATTGCTCAACACGTTTAGCCTTACTATTTAAATCTAATTTTCTTTTCCCATGCTTTACCATGCCTCAGAGAAAAAGACTTTTTGTCAAGTAGCTAACATGGCATAATCAGATGCAGCTTTATTTTAACAGTAATACAGAATTTTCTCTGTCATACAATACGTTAAAATTAATTGCATGCCATTTATCAACACAGCCCATCCAGCATTTAATATGATATTCTAATATCGATCTATCTTACAGCAGTGTGCAACAAGTGTCTCACAGCAGCCGGCGAGTCATTTTCAGCACACTCAAATTTATCTAATACGATAAACAGAGCTTCGTTACCTCATTTTCACAACCGGAAAAGCTGACGCAGTACCGGCGACTGTGGCATAATAAAAATTCTGCTGCTCGTGAGGCGTGTGTCGCGTTCGTCTCTTATTAAAAATCGCTCCAGCGGCCACGTTCAGCTCCCACAACACTCGGTCCTGCTCTGCTTCATACTACAGTAAACGTTAATGATTGCATCCATGAACATGATTTCTGCCTGACTCCCATCACCATTCTTTTCCATCGGCTGTGAGGTGAAGACCACATGTCCCAAGAATCCTCGCTCAAACTTGGCGTCATCACACCTTTGTTTTGAATAGTCAACCTCTAACGGATGAAAAAGCTACATAGTGCACCTTTAAGTGGATTTAGATATCTTTTTGTCTACTTTCAAGCTTACCTTCCCCTTTCTTTTTTTTTTTCTGATAGTATCTCAGTCGCCTGATGGAGGTTAAAGCAGTCACAATTTGCAGACAAATTTAAACATCATGATATAAAATTCAGTTTGTAGTCTTTCTGTACAGTACTTTATGTATTACTGTAAGGAGTATTTAATATCCTGTTAATTAAACTCTTGAACATTTGAAGACAATTTTAAAATGGCCAATTCCAATGTTTACAAGAGACAGAATTATGTGCCATAGTGATGCTATCTGTGCAGTGAGATGCTCAGATTACTGACGCAGCTTTAGCAAGAAAAACGTCTCTATTTAGACTTTAGGATCTTCATTTGGAGACCCTGATAAGCTGCTGCGTGCATTTCCGCTTTTTCAGTAACAACTGCTATTTGGGTTTTTAGTAACAATTCTTGCTGAGCTTCACTGTCATGGTTTACATCAAAGACTTAAATTTAATAGCCTCTAACATTCAGATGTATCCTGTATATAACATCAGGATAACATCAGGGCACTAAAGAATGCATAAATAGATGCAAATAGATCCAGAAGAAAAAGGGAGATTATTCATGTTGTCAAAGCATAAGAAAAGGACCTCCCTCACTTACGAGGCATTGTGCCCTCAAGGCATCTAAGAAAACATATCTTCCCAGACCCACTGAAAATCCTCATTATGGACTTAAACCTCACAGAACTTTCTCTGCATGTGGCCAAAACACAACTAACCATCTCCAACTTGCTCCACTATCTTGATGACACTGCATACCCACCCCACGGTAGCTATTTTGGTCTCCAGACCATCTCCAGACCTTAAAAACTTAGGTCAGTAGATAAGTCTGTGATATTGTATGTGCTTTGGGACTTGTAACGGTGACAAAATCAGTGGTTTCTTCACTAAAAACCAAAGTAAAACACATACCTAGGTAGGTTCATATTTAACTTTGAGTGCCTCATATCTCTCACTTGTGGCTTACTGTGAATTTAATTTGATAACAGAGAATTCAAACTCAGTAAACTCCTGTGCCTCACCATTAGAGCTCATCTAACAGCCTTCAGCTGGAGCAGACAACAGACATCTTTTCAGGACATGGAAGGGATTTCAGTGTTGTAGCTGTCAGTCAGAGCACTTGCACTAGACCTATTCTATTCTGTTCTGATGTAAAATGTTCATAGAATATCATATAGAAATTATTACATCTCTCAATCTAACATGTTTTTTAATACAAAAAATGTAATAAAACAATGATAAGTTTAATAATTAAGGGTGTTTCATCACCATAAGATCGGACATCGATTTTCTTAGCCAGAAATACAGTATTTTTGGCAAACTGTCTAGTTGAATTTTGGTTACATCTGTGAGTTGACAAATGCAACTAGTGGTGTAAATCAGGCACATCGTAATATTGATATATTGATCACAGGCCCCTGAATCTAATCAAATTGAATCGCGGCATGTTTTGAGGTAATCCATTCAATACAGTATTTTGTATGGATTACCTCAAAACATACCGCAATACAATTTGATTAGATTCAGGGGCCTGTGATCAATATATCAATATTACGATGTGCCTGATTTACACCACTACTTGCATTTGTCAACTCACAGATGTAACCAAAATATAACTAGACATTTAAATGAACTCATTGCAAATTATGTGTCCTAATTGGGACATTCACAAAAAATACATTGAAAAAACAAAAATAAAAACAAGAATGCATAATCATTTCATAATTTCTAGCTCATCATTGGCTTGTGACAAGCAATGACAGCAGTTAAGAAAGTCATTCAGTCTTCTGTGCTCACTAAAATGTGCAACATTATCTCTATTAGGACATGCACAACAAAATGAGGTACAAAATGAGGTAAAATAAATCTAAAAAAAGAAAGAGAGAGTTACGTGAGATTGGGTTAACGTCTGGCTTCAATATATAACATATCAGTAGTCATTTTTTCGATGCATTGGTCAAAATCGATTATACAAATAAGATTAGTTATATCTGATTAATTGTGTAAGTAAATTAATTAATCAAATCCTTTGCAATTAATAGTATTTCCTTCCATAATTCCTTCCGTACTTCCTTTTTCAGAACGAGCAACAGTTGTTGGCATATATGACTTGTCTGTAAAAGAATAGCACATGAAGTGAGCTCTTATTTTATCAGCAGAAAACGATTCTCTGGGAATCCAGGCAGAAAATGGAGAGAAAACTTTGCAGATCAGCATATATGACATATTAAAATGACTTTTTGTAATATAACCAAAGCTTTGAAACATGAGATTTTGTTGATCTTGAAAATAAATTATGTCATCAGCTCTATGGTAATATTCCTCTCCACGGTGTCACCGCGACTCTATTCTCTACCGCTGAGCACAGCCAGAACTCCCAGACCTGGAAACACGGGTGAAAAACATGCTGCGTGCGTCCTTTTCACCTGCTATAGTGAATAACAGACTGCTCATTAGTTACCAAACAACTCCTGCATATTGTCACAAATTTACATTGCTTGTGTGCTAACTATGTGATTTACATCAGCTATATATATGTTTCAGGATGTGAAAGGGAGCATGCAAAAATGCTGTTCATTAGAAAATGATCCCATCCTGAGAGCTACTCTAAATTTTTACTCTCTAACTGTTTGTGTTACTGGCACGTCCTGCTACTGTCTGTTATGTACTTTTATAATATTGCCAATGTGCTTGGCTTGGCAGCATTCTGTTTCTTATGCATTGTTACTCCTGCTATAATTGGTGTTTTTGTTGCCAAATGCTCATACTGTTGATTTATGAAGACAGATTTTGACTCTGGAGGCAATCATTGCACTAACTATTGTCAATTAATCACAATTTAGCCCTCAATTCCTTCATTTGACAACCAGAAACTGAGCATAAACATAAAAAGCAGCTTAAGCTAGAGGGATGAAGCCAATTTTGCCATGCAGAAAATGGTCATTACTTTGTGTTCAATATTTCATAATTCCATCTTTTCTTTTTTTTTTTTTTTTAGGCCTCCCCACATAACACATTTCAGGCTGAATCCCATATATGCCAAGTCTGTGAATTAATGTACAGTGGCTCATTACAAGTTCCTGTCAAAGCCAGACATCTATAAGCCCTCTATTTGAACAAAAAGGGAAGTTATAATTACAGCCAGGCTAGTCTGTCCTTTAAATTAGTCCTCTATTACATGTCTAACTATCATTTGAGAGCCGCTTGTGCTGTATGCTGTATCTAATAGCCTCAATATAGAACACTTTTGTTTGCCCATACAAAAGGTAGAATTAATACATTTGGAAAATGTATTTGAACATTAGCTTTCCAGATAAAGTTAGATATTTGATATGTCCTTTTGCTGAAAAGAAGTCTGATATGTTACTCTGGTGTTCTTGAAAAAAAAAAAAACGACTCTACGTTTCACATAAAAATGACTATATCTTAATATGTAGACGGTAAAATAGTGTGCATATTTACTGTGTCCAAAAAATGTGCATGTGTATAGACTTGTTTACCCTGGCGGGTTTCTTCGTGGGCAGTTTCCTCCTCAATCAATATATCCGAGTGCTTCATTTGGGATATTTACTCATCATAATTGTCCGTAAATTTGACCTGAATTCACTCTAGAAAAAAAGAAAGAACTAATGAATCAAGCTGAATTGGTTGTTTGACAAACACCCATTATTATCGAAATGTCAGACTCTTGGAAAGCGCTCTGTCTTTTGTGTTCTCCTTCTAGCGTGTGTATATATTTTTCCTCTATATTACCTTTTGTCACTGTTCTTGCTCGGCCGCCCCCTGCCAATCTTCAACCTCTCAACACTCTCTCTACCTCTCTCTTTCTCCCTGGGCTGTTCCGTGAGATGTCTGTAAGTTTATATAGGAATCAGTCCAGGATTTTCCTACCAGCTTTTTCTCATTAGAGAATTGGAGGAGACTAGAGAAGTTGAGGGGAATGGCATGAGGCAGGAGATGTGGGGGAGGGAGAAAGAAAGAGAGAAAGCGAGAGAGAGGCAAACTGGGGAAAGTAGGGGTGAGATGTATGTTGGCCCACCTAACCGAATTCCCTTATGGCCTCTGAAGCTCATTACCTCTACCACTTGTGTTTACTTTCCTTTAGTCTTATTACCAGTTAGATCTAGACTTTCTTTTCCCTCTCACACATCCCCTTTCCTCTGCACGCTAAACCTAGCACATGAGATTTATTTCTGTTGCTTCTTTTGTCATCAAAAAATACAAAAATGGTGATCTTTATTGCTTTTGAGGTACATTTGGTTGTACACCTACAATATCAGCAAACATGGACTTAAGTATTCTTGGTCAAGAGACCGAACTTGTTTCTTCAGTTCAGTGTTTTTCACTAGAGAGGCATTTTGATATGACTAATCCATTCTTACATATACTGTATGTTTTGTTCTTGACTAATCCACTCTTACATACAAAAATAACAACTTTATTCAACAATATTTTTTCTTCTTTGTCATTCTCCTACGGTGTTTACGTTCAGCGCTTCCAGGATCTACGTCAGAACGCCGGCTCAGTATTGGCTGTCTTCTGTGTCAGCATCACACGCGTGCGTCGAGATGCTAACATGAACAGTGTCGGCCTATAATGAGCCACAAAAAGTATTCTCGAAGCGTCATAAAATTAAGGTTGAACCACTGCTGTCACGTGGACTATTTCAACGATGTCTGTAGTACCTTTCTGGACCTTGAAAGTGTCGGTTAAATTATTGTCTATGGAGGAGTCAGAGCACTTAATCAGAAATATCTTAATTTGTGTTCCGAAGATGAATGGGTGCGGAATGACATGAGGGTGAGTAATTAAGAGAATTTTCATTTTTGTGTAAATTAACACTGTTAGCTGTAATATTTAGCCAATCTTGAAACTAATATTCATTTTTCATACTGTATGTTATATTGTTTATGCCTAAATTCACTTTTTTTAAAAAAATGTTTGATTTTAGCTTTTATTTATTTTTTAGCTTTGTGTTATACATACATGTTTATATACAATATTTACATTTTTCAATTGTTGTATTTTAAAAAGGCATCTGAAATAAATGCAATGTTGCATTGTCAAAAATATAGATTTTTCGATAGTGAAATATCTTAAATGCTTCCAATACTCATTTCCCACAGAAAAGACACACGATAAGCTGCGCGTTCTCTCTCTCATCTCTCCGCCAGCAAGCTGACACACAAACCCGCCTCCCCTCATTCACTCGTTTCACTTGCTCCTGATAAATATTGTTGAGGTTAGAGGGCTTGAATTTCAGTGTGGGACTGTGCATATTATGCATAATTTTACTCATTCCCGCAGATTTTGTTCTCGCACCCAATGTGCGTGCACAAAAAGCCGGCTCTCGGTACTAAATTGAGTTCTCTTTTTCACTGCTTATAAAGTCAAATTCACAGAAAATAATGTCAAAATGCCAGTCTCACGCAAACACAGTCAGTTATGTTTTAAGTGAACGTTAACAGTTGAGAAAGAAAACACACATGGATCCATGCGTCAGGACTTAAAGTGACAGCAGCCTAATATATCTGCTGCTAAATTATGAGATAATGTTAAAAATATCTATATGGCAGTTTTTCCTCATGGTATCAATGTCAGAAGTGTGTCCAGTTAAAATTCTGAGTGACTAGTAACTTTGGAAAACCACTAGCCACAGTGGCTGGTGAGCAAAAAAGTTAATGTCAAGCCCTGACATTGTATAAAATGTATCACGTCTTACTTGGCAAAATCACGGTGAGCAAATCAGTGCATCTCCATTTTAAATACTTAGAAATTAAATGTAATTCCATGACGGCCATGAATAAGCCAGTAAAAATATTATAAATAAAATATTTCTGATTGGGATTTTCATTAAAAGTTGATAAAATAACAGGTACCACCTAGTCCAGTGTTTAGTTGTGTCAGGGTATTTACGCTATGTGAATTGTCAGGAGGTGAGGCATTCCTGATTGCTTTATTTGTACTCGTCTGACTGGCCTTGAGAATCCCCTTTTTTGGACATGCATGGCTGGAGGGGTGTGTCGCAGGTGGCAGTGATAGACCACAGGACTGACCCGCACTCTTATCAGTAGCGTGCTCCCCTCATGGCCACACTTAGAGGCCCCTCAACCCACCCGGTGTCATCACAGTCCCAGTCACGATGCTCAACCCAGTGTCTGGGCAAAGAAAAAAGAGATTTCTTACTGCAGATAAAACCTCTTAGGTTATAAATATCTCTTTAAAGCAGAAAGTGTTGTTATATAAAGTTGACACGGTATGTAGTTACAGCCACATTTTGAATTTCTTCCCTGAGAGAGATTAAAAACATCTTCTTATATGTTTAATGCACATTTGACCCAAAAGAATAGGACTAAAGAAAAGGAAAAACACTTTCCTACACCATCTAGTCCAATGAAACCGATGTGACTTGGTTAAAAGGAATCCCGTTGTGCTCTAATAATTATTGTCCTGAACTTGCAAGCAATCCCCTGCAGCACGTGTAATTAAAAATGGCTTCCAGGCGGCACACCTCAATATTCACTCGCCGTAATGCTGCCAACACCTTAAAAGAGAGTGAAGGGGGTGGAAGCCTGGGGAAACCTTCCCAGAATTCCACCGTTGTACAGTAATTACAGTGTAAAGCTTCATTGGCTTTTATTGGGATCCATCTTGCCCTTGCCGTCTCTAACAATAAGACAACTTATCTGAGGGAAGTCTCAGTGTCTCGCAGCCCCGCTGCTGCTGCTTCCTGTAGTTGATGAAAAGCCACAGTGACATTTACAGCTTCCAAACCATTATAGCCTAATAGCCATAGGTGATGCCGTCCACACTGGCAACAAATAAGCTGAGCGAATTCGGGAGCTACTATGTTATATTTGAATGTCATGCCATCACCTGAACAGCACCGTGCGGTAATGCAAGCGACAGAGGGAGAGCTGTAAAAGGGGAAACTTTAACCTTTTACTGCTGCGAATGGGATGATGTTAGTCCTGTAGATTTGGCAATTATGACAAGACAAACCGGCCACAAACAGAGGCGGCCTGTTGTCTCTGTGTGGCTGTCACAAAGAACCAGGCTGCTCGCTGTTCAACGTCCTTGGTTGGAATTTCAAAACAGCTCGCTTTCACTCGCATGGATTATTCATCTTAAGTTTTAGTTTATTCAGTTCAGATTTTTCCACCTTTTGGTTTTGATTTGATATCTTAAGCAATCATCTCTTTCCCTTAAGGCCTCGCACGCAGAAAATGAACAAGGCTGTCTGTAATCTGGCCTAGATTAGGCATCACAGTCAGGCTTCCCCCACGAAACGTTTGACTTTTCATACGGTTTTATTTTTCGACGCCCCTTTCCTCACTTCTAAATTCCCCCCCGACCCCCCCATCCCCGTGTTTTATTGGAAACTCATTGTGGGGTTGTAATTTTGTTAGTTGGAGTTGTTTTGGACCTTGGAGTGTGTTCAGTTCTTTACATTAGGCAGGAGATACAGCGGATAGATATTGGCTGTGTGTGTTTTTCCTGATAGAGCTGTCTTGAGTGTACGTGTTGCTGTCACACTGAGTCAGGGGGAGTGGGGGAGACACAGACCTCGTGGTTTTCGTGTCTCTTGTTAACATTTTTTGTTCAGGATTTCCTACAAGATGTGGCTACAAAAACAGTTCCAGACCCCCTCCACATCTCCCACTTGCTCCCTCCCTCTCTCAGAAGACAAAAAGACAGAAAAAATAAAAAGAGAAATCTGTTTTTAATTTAAATGGAAGCAGCAATACACTAGTCCTCCGGGTCCTAAAGTCCTTCACTGTAAAAGCAGATACTGTATTAAATAAGTAGGGTGACCAGACATTTTTTTTCTAATGCTGTCTTTGGTTGAGAAATACATCATGCAGAGTAAAGTAATGCCTTAGTTTATTTTGAAATATTATTATTGATTTTTTTATTACTTTATATCTTAGACAAAGATGATTATTACCAGAGCATTATATTACATAACATTATAGTGTATAATATAATATAATATAATAGATAGATAGCTAGATAGATTAATTGGCATATCTGAGCGGCTCTGTGTTGACATATTAGTTATATACTATAATATTTACTATATACTGTATTTTGAGTTAAATTTTATATTTTCAGTTTTAATTTGTTGCAGTAATTTGTGCTTTTTTCATTTTTTTAGTTTTCATTTTTGTCATGTTTTATTAGTTTTTCTTTTTTTATAGTTTTGTTCAACTTAAAACTTATTTTATTACAGTTAGTTACAGAGACCATATTAAAATACACAACCATGACAATTGCCCCTGTTTTAAATTCATAATAATATCTGACAGGTCAGTTATATATTAAATAATTCAGTAATAGCATTCCTAGTGTTATTTGTGAAACTACTATCTAGAGGATCCATGAATGAGATGTAAAAGTGCAGTCACATTTACCAGTGTTTGGCGAATTTTTTCCGGTCATTTCAATATGAAATCCACACAATCGTGAATTTCACATTTCCCCATACAGATTTCGCAAACAGGTTCAATTTGGTCTCACGGTTTCACCGAGTTGACCAACGGAAGGCTGCTTGGGTTGAAAGTTTAAGAGTAGAAGAGGCCCTCGAGTAGTGACTGAGGAATTGTTAACAGTCCATATAGGATGTGTGAATAATGAAGACGGTATAAAACAAGGTAGTGCTAAAGTGAAAAGTGGGCTGTGTGTTGAAGCAAAGGTTGTGTGTTCGATGAGTTCTTCTTGATTTGTGTCAGTTGTGTTGTGGGGGGTGGGTGGGTGGGTGAGGTACAACAGAGCCTTTAAAGGGTATCGTATTTTACTACCGCTGTCAAACCCAACCTGTCCTAATGATATTAACTTGATATGTGTCCTCATACATCCTTGTCCTTGTGAATCATCCATCACATCAAGGCCTTCAGAGGTTACAACTACTGAGACGTACAGTGACATCTTCAATATTTTGAACACTAAATCATGCATGTATGGGGAGCGTTCTTTGATACTTTAAAACAAGCAAACAGCCTGTCAGAGGAGATGAAAAAGGCCACAGTCTTGGAGTGTTGTACTCACACTGTCTCATGGGAAGCAAATGAGTGCCTTGGCCTCAGATTCGCTCACACCACATCATTTATCTTGTCCTGTGGAGTGTAATCATCGGAGTGCTGCGCAGTCGCTCGGGCGGTCTGTGTCCGGGGAACACCCCAGGGGGGCTCCCGCCTCGGAGCTGTCCTCACTGGTGTATATGCTGACCTGGAAGAGAGCCGAGACATTGTGGCAGTTTGATCTGTAATGATACATGGTGAGGAAGTAGTGAAATTATACAATTAGTTGCAGCCCAATATGGGGTGTGATTTGCCAAACTTTGGTAATCAAATAATGTGTCTGGTACATGCAATATCTGCACTGTAATGCTAGAAAAATGACAGGACAAAATCTAAAAATAATTGCTTATTAAAAATCTTAATAAATACTATAATAGTGTATAATTAAAATGAAAATTAACTCTCATAATCTCAGTTTCATAGACAAAGCTTAAGTTAGTCCAAGACTAAAATGCATGTATGAGCTGTTTTAACTGAAAGCAACTTGTACTAGCGTATCTTAAAATACACTCACCTAAAGGATCATTAGGAACACCATACTAATACTGTGTTTGACCCCCTTTCACCTTCAGAACTGCCTTAATTCTATGTGGCATTGATTCAACAAGGTGCTGAAAGCATTCTTTAGAAATGTTATCCTGCTGGAAGTAGCCATCAGAGGATGGGTACATGGTGGTCATGAAGGGATGGACATGGTCAGAAACAATGCTCAGGTAGGCCGTGGCATTTAAACGATGCCCAATTGGCACTAAGGGGCCTAAAGTGTGCCAAGAAAACAACCCCCACACCATTACACCACCACCACCAGCCTGCACAGTGGTAACAAGGCATGATGGATCCATGGTCTCATTCTGTTTACGCCAAATTTTGACTCTACCATCTGAATGTCTAAACAGAAATCGAGACTCATCAGACCAGGCAACATTTTTCTAGTCTTCAACTGTCCAATTCTGTTGAGCTTGTGCAAATTGTAGCCTCTTTTTCCTATTTGTAGTGGAGATGAGTGGTACCCGGTGGGGTCTTCTGCTGTTGTAGCCCATCCGCCTCAAGGTTGTGCGTGTTGTGGCTTCACAAATGCTTTGCTGCATACCTCGGTTGTATGGCTATATAGCTAACGAGTGGTTATTTCAGTCAAAGTTGCTCTTCTATCAGCTTGAATCAGTCGGCCCATTCTCCTCTGACCTCTAGCATCAACAAGGCATTTTCGCCCACAGGACTGCCGCATACTGGATGTTTTTCCCTTTTCACACCATTCTTTGTAAACCCTAGAAATGGTTGTGCGTGAAAATCCCAGTAACTGAGCAGATTGTGAAATACTCAGACCGGCCTGTCTGGCACCAACAACCATGCCACGCTCAAAATTGCTGAAATCACCTTTCTTTCCCATTCTGACATTCAGTTTGGAGTTCAGGAGATTGTCTTGACCAGGACCACACCCCTAAATGCATTGAAACAACTGCCATGTGATTGGTTGATTAGATAATTGCATTAATGAGGAATTGAACAAGCGTTCCTAATAATCCTTTAGGTGAGTGTATGTCAAAGCCATTGTTTTGTCTCAAGATGCACACAAGTAATGTTTTTTTTCAAGGGTACATTTATAAAAGGCCTAATGTAAAACTGGGCCTCCTTATGGTTGTATGCTATTTCAATTTAGGCCTAGCTTGTTATCATGATGTCTTGTTCTATCTAACCAAAATTCGTCTTTCATAACCAGTTAGCACTAAGCGTGCTGCACATGTCCTGAAAAGTGAAACCAAAGCGTCTCAATTGCCTTCAGGTGGACCCAGTATAGGTCATAAACCCCGCCCTCTCCATGTAATTTAAAGTGACGGGAGACAAACGAAACAATTAAATTATACTTCAAATAATTTTTTTCCAAAGATGGTTTCTGTAATTTTATGTAGATTTTATCACGCAAAGTGTTTTTTTTTAAATAGTGATTTAACGGGAGTGTGTTGTCATGATTGATAGCTGTGATTGACAGCTTCTCTGCGTGAAGTAGTCACTGAGTCACCAACAGACTTTTCGGGAGGAAATTGGAGCTTTACTTTAATTTCTACATTTCCATAACTGTTTATTTCCCACTGACATCATGAGTTGTTCTGCAGTAGCTAAACTGTACTAAATGACACTGCGGGAGTGTGGACAGGGCCTTGCTAGCGCGTGGCTCCACTTCATTCTCACTACTGCGCAGAATCAGGTCCCGAGCTCACTATTGTGCAGATTCAGGTCCCGAATCAGTACAAGATGTCGGCGTCATATTGAGACATTGGCAGCTTCACTTTTCTACAGTGGACGAGAGTGGAAGTGCGTTGTCCATATACATATTTTTTTTAGTTTATGGTTAACACTATGCTAAGCTAATGGGCTAAGCTGTTGACTTACTAATTGAAGACTGAACTGAGACTGAAGAAATTTTAATTATATTAATATTTAATTTATATTGATAATTGTAGTTTTAGTAACTTGTTTTAGTAACTGTAATCTATTGAGCTTTGAGGTCCATGCTAACGGACGGGTAATGCTAAAGGATAGCTTTCTCTTGGGCTGTGTCCGAAATCTAATTTGATCAATTAGTTATAGCAGCCCTACCTCATATGCTTCACAGTACAAGAAGGTTCAAGCATGCCATGCACATAAAAGTGATCTGCAATTCAGATTCAGCCCATGTGACACATCCCTTCTCTAGCCATATAAATGACACATGGATGGTTGAGCAGCTTTTCAAGTGTCTAAGAGTTTAAGATGACTCGCTAAATAAATCATATTCTCTTTGTTCAATACCACAGTTTAATTAGTATGCTCATTTTGTTTAATGGTTAGGAGGGCCGTGGGCTGCCCCTAATAGTCGTGGGCAAAATTGTGGTAAACAATAATCATATCACCTATCTCCACTTTTGTAGCATCTTTTGTTAATGATGGTTGAAAAAGTGCACTGTTAATTACTTGATGAAAAGTGCAGTGGAAAACAAGTGCTTGTACAAAGCATGCCTGTGAATTATTTAGCTAACAGCCAGTTCCCTTCAGGAGATCTGGACTCACAATGAGCAGGGCAGTAGATTGTACACTTGGCAGCATCTTTAGACATTGCATTAGGCATATGGTGTTTACATTATTGTTTTTTTTTCTTTTTAGCAGGGTGACGGAGGTGTGGAGGGGGGCTTTAAACTTTAATTTTAAATGTAATTTTATTTATTTTAAATGAATGTGTTTTTTATTAGATTTTTTATTTAATTTTATTTAATTTTATTTATATATTATTAAAGCTCCTGATCTCCAGATCTTCCCCCACTGTGGCTGTGACCTCATCTGACCTGATGGGAAGTCATTTATGTAATGATAAGTGCTCAGAAAAGATTCCAGCTTTCAGAGGAGAATGTCCTCCTGAACGGCGGCCAATTGCTATGCATCAGTTCCGTAGAATTCCCGCTCTTCCCCCTTTATCTCTTTTCTTTCTCTTTCCCTGCCCATATTTATGATTTAAGCCACATTCGGACTGGTCAGGCTGCGTACAGCAAAGGGCACCTAGAAGAAATATTGTAATGTTGGTCTTTACGGATTGCATCCTTTCTTTTTTAAAGTTTTAAAAAATCAGTGAACAAAAATGATAGGCCGGTGCCCTCATAATATCAGTGCAGCAACTTTCTAAACATAATTTTGTTTCCTGACAGCCTGATTAAAACCTAAGCACCCCGACTCCTTGAAGTAGTGTTGCAGTAGGGCAGTCTGATTGGAGCTTGCAATTTTCACAAGTGCTTTTCAGTTTTGTGCAATATGCATGAGGCAGTCGGTGAACAGACCGTGGGCGCTCTATGGGCGTGCCGTCTGAGACTGCATGCACAACTACAGTGGATAGATTTTGGACTTCAAAAAAATCTTTGCTGGTAACTCAGTGACACCATGAAGCCTATGACCAATATTGATACTGTGTATATTAGCTAAACATTGTTCTCAATTAGTTCTTGCCCAATTTTCTCAGTTCCACTTCCTTCTCTCTTGTTTTTACAGACTTTGTAAAACCTTGTGGTATGCTCTTATGTTTCCCAGCCAGAGTTGTCATGGAGATCTATTTTCCATTTTTTAAACTGCTTCTTACCTCTGGTTTTATTTTCCCTCAATTCCTCTCGCTCCTCTTTCTTTGCTTTTTTCTACCTTTCATGATTTCTTTCCTCCGTGTGTTGGTTGCCATGGTTTCCCTCACGGAGTGTAGTTGAGGTGTGTAAACCCGCCCATGCCTTTAGTTTTCATTGTGCTGTCAATCAGCCTGACATCTCTATTGACAATCTCAGCTTGACAAAACACCAGGAAAGAATTTTGGCTTGAGGAATTCATACAAATAATGTCCATGTTATAGCTCTGGACTATTTCACTCTCAGGACTTTTATTGCATTTAAAGCCTACACTAGACAGTATTCTGCTTGTTCTTTGTTTCAGTTGTTTAGTTGGTTGACTTTTGGTGAGCCTAAAGGATTTGTTCTTTTCCTTTGTTCATTTTTTCATTTCTCTACAAGGTTGTATCCACATGTAGGCTTTGGAAAATTGTCAAAAAATAACACAGTTCATTGAATGCTTATTTATGTATTTGTATAAATTACAATTCAATAGTTTGGGGTCAGCAAGATTATTATTGTTATTTTAAAGAGATGAATACTGGCAAGAATGGATTAAATTTATCTAAAGTGACAGTAATGAAATTTATACAAATGATTTCTGTTTTAAATAAATGCTTTTCTTTTGAACTTTCTATTAATCACAACTGTTTTCAACTTTGATAGTAATAAGAAATGTTTCTTGAGCAGCAAATTAGAATAATTTCTGATAGATTATGTGACACTGAAGACTGGAATAATGATGCTGAAAATTCAGCTTTGCTATCACAGTAATAAATTGCATTTTAAAATGTTCTTTTAAATTGTAGTAATATTTTACCGTAGTACTGTTTTTGCTGTATTCTTGGTGAGTATAAGAGACTTCTTTGATAAACATTTACATTTACATTTAGTCATTTAGCAGACGCTTTTATCCAAAGCGACTTACAAGTGAGGAAAACAAACAAGCGATTCTTCATGAATTGGCAAATAACACAGGACGTGCTCACAATACAAGTTTCATACATTGCTCAGTACCATAAGCTAGAGTAGGAAGGGAAAAAGGGGGAAGGATAGGGTTTTTTTTTTTTTTTTTTTTTTTATTATGAGGGGATTAAGTGTTCACGGAAGAGGTGAGTTTTCAGCTGTCTCTTGAATATTGCCAGGGAATCTGCGTTCCTGATGAAGATATAAACATAAACAAAATTATGTGAAAATGACAAACTTGGGTGCAAAGTTGGACCTGGCACTGCAAAGACAAATATTGTGTATGTCATGCAAATTGCCTGCTATTTTTTGTCTGTGCTTTGAAAGCTCAAGGTCAAAAGTCAAATTGGAAGCTTTTGGAACTTTGAGCACCTGTATATGACAATTTTTTCCATGATTGGGTGATGCTCACTTGACTCATGTGAAAGGGCCTTTAGCTACATTTACAATCCCGATATCGCTCAAACACTCAAGAGGAGCTGTGCATTATAAACTAAAATAGAAAAGGTTGACTTCTTTTCAGAAGCTCTCCCATTTACTTCACTCTCATTCATTTTTAAGCCTTGAGAAAAGTCAAGGACTGAAATTGATGCTGTGTATCTCTACTTTGAGATCTATGCAGAATGGCTTTTCCCAATGAATGGTGCACTTGTCTTTGGCTTCCTTTGCTTTTGTGACACATTAAGGCAGATACACTGCAAGGAAGTCTGAGAGCACGGACAGGTGCTAATGTGACCTATGAGACTGTGAGATGATGACAGGTGAAGACAATGCCTCACAGACACACCTCAAAGCACTATTATCCAGTCTGACAGGAAGTCGGGTGCACGTGTCCACGGGAAGTTAGGGTCTCCTTCTCCAGTTAAAAAAGCTTATGTGTTTTTTTTGACAGAGAGAGCCTAGAACTGCACTTAATTGTTAAAAGATTGCAATCTCAATTCAAACAGCAACGCAATCTCATCCCTAAATGACAACTATTCGCCTGTTTCTATTAAACTTTTGACAAAATCACACCAGAACATTCAAATTCATGTCGGCGCTGCTGCTGAGAAAGCAATCGTCATTTGCGTCACAAACAGTTATTTTTCCTATTATCACAGAAATTCCATTCCTATTATCACAGAAGAACTGGGATAAAATGTTATAAATTTGGATATAAACACTGATGTCTACTGAAGCGAACAAAATAGAGTAAATCGCTTTTTGAGCGCTTCAAAAAACGATTGTACCGTTTACATCATTACGCCACCAGGTGGTAACAAATGACTGTTAAAAAATGTATTTGTCATTGAATAATTAATTCAAGTGATTCTTAAAAAAATGCTGATTCATCCAGTAATGAATCAAGTGAAGTCTTAAAGGTTCACCCAAATATGAAAATTCTGTCATCATTTACTCACTCTCAAGTCACTATAAATCCATAAAACTTTCGTTCATTTTCGGAGCATAAATGAAGATATTTTTAATGAAGTGTGTCCCTCCATTGACAGTTACGTAACTACCACTTTGATGCTTTAAAAGTTCATAAAGAGATCGTAAAACTAATCCATGTGAATCGAGTGGTTTAGTCCAAATTTTCTGAAGAGACATGATCACTGTGTACTCTAAACAGATTTAATTTAGGCTTTTGTTCACGTATAAACATTCATCAATGCCAACATCAGTTGTGGTAAACGGAAGCATTTTCGCTTGACGTGCGAAAACCAATGAGGTTACGCAGCACATTTGAGCTTCTGCAAGAGGGTTGTTCTCACGCATCAATCAGGTTTGGTGAGCTTCTGTTTATGTTTGCTGATCAATGTTTATATGTGAATAAAAGCCTAAATAAAATCTGTTCATCTTATGAAGTGACCATGTCTCTTCGTGTCTCTTGGAGAAAACTGTTCATATGGATTAGTTTTACTTATCTCTAAGAATCGTCAAAGTGGTAGTTGCAATGAAGAAGCAGAAATCTCTCTGATTTCATTAAAAATATCTTTATTTGTGTTTTGAACATGAATGAAAGTCTTATGGGTTTGGAACAATGTGAAGGTGAGTAAATGACAGAATTTTCATTTTTGGGCGAACAACCTTTTTAATGAGCGAGTCATTGAATCATTCATTCAAAAATTCATTTTTTTTTTAAATGATTCATTCAGATTGATTAAAAATTTGAAAAAGACTGCAACAATTAACATTTGCTAGAACCTGTAGTAAATTACATGATATTTTATTTAATTATCTGCTCAGAATTGTGGGAGAATCGTGATCTCTGTTTGAAACCAAAAAAATCATGATTCTCAATTTATCCAGAATCGTGCAGCCATTCATGCTCCCAAAGACATTTATTAATTTGTAATGTTACGTAATATTTTTGCAGGCCCATGATGGAGATATTTTAGTTATCAATGATGAGTATGTACACACAGTTAAATGTGCCAGAGCCCTAGTGCAATGGAAGATGAGAAGCTTTGTGTGTTTGTGGGTTTCTCGCTCCCATTTATTGAATGGGAGCAGTGACAATAAAGGTTGTGGCAGCAGATGCCTCAGCATAAATTTCACTCTGAGGAAGAAAAGATTACAGCACTCGGGAGGAGATACATGTTTAAGAGAGAAGGATGAATAAATGCACAGCAGTTTCCTATGGTAATTTGCATGGATAATCGACTCAAAATAGATGAGCAGTTTCAAAACAACAAGCACTTCTCATTGTCAATAGGTAATGTATGCAGGATCATGCCGCGGATCTGCTCTTTCCCCCCTTTTTTAACAAAGAATTTATCTCTTCAAAAGCTGAGTATGATCCTATATAAATAAGCACAGATGTTTTTTTTTTTGTTGTTGTTGTTGTTTTTTTGTGGTGTTAATGGTGAAATATGACATGGTAAATGTGTGGTAAAATGAAACTAGAAGAACAGTCTTATTGGTTGCTGAAAACATTTAATAAACAGACACTTGAGGCCAGCTATTTGTTGAATTTTATGAATGGCATGTGTTCGGATTCTGTTAAAATTTCAATGGCTCAAAAGTCATAACCTCGTAACAATATAAAGGAATGTTGTTCTGTATACACAGAGACAATACTGTCTGAAATCTACTGGCAGATGGCCATTCCACCTTAAAGTCAGCATGAAATGGAAGCTCTGATGGTCCTTTCTTCCCTGTGTATTTATCAGAGTGAAATGGCTTATCAAAAAAAAAAAAATAAAACTCTTCACTGTTTATTGGAAATTGTTTGGATCGACAGTTAAAAATTTTATCCTGCCCCCTTTATCGCTCACAATTTGGCTTTATATGTCTCTTATAAGTTTGATTAACAGGTGATCTGACCCATCATAATGGCGAATCCGCTCTTTTGTCCGACAAAGCAGACGGGAGAGATTGGATTTATGTCGGTGGACTTGAACTTTAAAATGTTGTGTATTGACGTCTTTCCGTGGTTGAAACAACATTCCTTCTGATGTTCATTCATGTTTATTTGGCGCTATAGAAGGAAGAGATGATCCGTTCACATGCTGCTTGAACTGAGATGCTACAGTGAATAAATACACAAAATGGTTTTTATTGTTTGAATTTCTTAAAAAATGCTAACTTGAAAGCTGAGACTTTGTTTATATTAAAAGCAACCTGGTCTGTCTTGTCTGTCGGCACATTGTCAGTGTCCCCTTTGCTCTGCGAAGTATTTTTCACTGCGTGAGAACATGGTGTGGTGTGAGAGCGCCATGGCTTGTGGGACGTAGCAACAGTAACTAAGGGAGTCTTCGCAAAGGGTCGATTGTGACTTTATTTGAACTAATTGACACTTTAATTGGCAGTTATGAAATATAAAGTTGCATGTCACTTTTTATTTTTTTGATTGAAAGGGGCATCCATAGAAATCCACCAGTTCTCTGCAATTCATTCTGTGGTGTTTTTTAGCCCGGGGCCAAAACTCTAGCACTCTTATCTAGCAGAGGAACGTCTGTGTATGTTAGTGTGTGCAAGTGACGGCAACACAAAGGGAATACTGACAGTGTGTTTGACTTTTATGTTTAGAGTTTATACCACGTCTCCATCTTGTGTCCCTGAAAGCTCTGAATGGTCTGAATGTTTACACCATCTGCCCGTTTCATTTAAAGTTTCTTAAACCCTCCCATCTCGCCGAATGCGCAACATTTATCTTGCCGCAAGAGAGGTTTTCTACACCAGCAGTGCCCCTTCTTGTATAATTCAATCTGTATAAATAAAGAATTACTGTATACTCAGGTAAGCTGTGCATCTTTGTTAATATCATTTATTATTGTGCTTTCCCTGGTGCATTATTGTCTAGGGTCCTTTGGTCACCTGTAATTATTTTTTTAAATAATGAAGAAATATGCTGGCTGTCCTGGGTGAACCATTTCTGTCTGATATAATGGAGTATGTATGCAGAAGCACTTTGGTTCACTAAGTAGGCCGCTGGGATTGGGGATCTTCACACTTTGCTTTCATGAGCCCAGACATACACCACCATCAGGGAAGATGTATGCACAAGGCGGTGAGCCCCGGCTAACCTACGATTCTCAGCCACCCGCAGATGTTGGGAATTTCTGGATTCAGCAAAATTGCAGCGACAATGCTATTTATCACAGGCTTATGAAAGTGGGACAGAGTCTCCTCCTTTCTTTATGCGTCTTCCTTCCTTGATTCATCTCTATACTTTCACCGTTTGATTGCTTGTGTAGGCCGAGTCAAACCCCTGTGCAAGTTTGCTGAGGGCAGTAAAAGAGTGTTTCTTTAAGTGTCAGGTTTGTTTACTCTATTCAGTGCAGCTAATGTTTCTTTCAAGAGGGAGGACGTTTAGAGGTGGACATTCTGTCAAGGTTTGAGAGTCTTCAGTTCTGGCTTTTTAAAGGCAGCTAGAGTTGCCACTTGCAACACATTGTACTTGAATTGCAATGTGACATATCCCAGTTAAATAGGAATTCTATGTGGAAAAAAAAGTTAGGAAAGGACTTGATTTTATCTATTTGTATTTGATTAGATTGTGAAAAGTGGGTATCATATATCAGAAAACAATGCCTGGATAGATATGTGGCTGTGTATTATAGTCCAATAATAGCCTGTAATTTGCCTATTCTTTTAATGCAGGTAACAAGAACTGTAAGCATTAGAAATATATTTTAATAATGTTTTTAAAAGCTTTTTTAATTATTATATTTTAATCAAAGTAAAAACACTTTATTTTATGTACATTGTGATGAGTTTTAATATTTAATTATTTAGAGCTTACTCTAACTCTGAAGTTGCATATTAATTTTAATTGCAGATTAAGGAGAAGCATCACTGAGCATTTGGAGCAAATTTTTAATGTCGTTGCTATAATCTGTACTTTGGTGCGAAGACAAGGGAGTTAAATGTTAAAATCAGTTTTCACTTGGCTGTATTTCCAGTAAATACTTCCTGGCATATCCCTGGCATTAGAGAGCAGTGACTGGTAGCCTCAATAACGCCTCCAAACAATAAACAAAAGAATAAGTGAAATTTTGGACACCAAGGGGAGTCGCAGATGTCTGTCGAGTCTGATCTTTCGCCTGCACCTCTCCAGAGATATTTACTTTCCCCTCACTGACTGCACTTTCTCTTCTATTTATTCCTTCCCAGTAGGATTCAATTGTTTCCTCTGTCTTTTGCTCACAAATCTACACAACTGCAGCTCCTACATTTCAAGTATGAACAGAAGAGCTGTATTTATGCAGTTTTACAATTATCATCCGAATCCACATGTTGAGCTCACAGACTGTGAAAAGCTTCTATTATGCTCCTCTAATGCCTGCATTTCATATTACTTATCCTTTTTCTCTAGAAGTTGGAATAATTTCAAGAAGCAGAACTTTTTTTTAGTACTCCAAGCACACTAAGATCAGTGTTTTCCTTTACAGATTACAGGTCAGTATCACAACCGGATTGAAACAAACATACTTATGGATCTGTTAGTTATTACAAATACCCATTGTTCATCACTATGGCCATGGACAGGACGGTGTTTGGACAATGCAGGCTTTATTCAATTGTTTTGGATGAAAGACACATGTGATTAATGAGATTAGCCACAGATCATGTTTTGGAGTATTTTAGGACCCTTGTTTTTCCTCCCAGCTCCCTACCATAGCTGCCAAAACGTTCTGAGATCAGGTTTTGATATGGGGAAATACCTTCTGCTAGAATGGCGACCAGAACATTCCCCTGATAAAAAGCACTGATCTGAAAAAAATGAGGAGCAATCTGATTGGATGCGGAGCTGAGATTTAAATAAGTAACACTGAATAAGCTTTTGGCTTCGTTGCAAGAACAACAGCTCATTTTGGTGTTTCCATGGCCGGAGGTCAAAAGCAAAGTAACAGGATCTAATCGTTCCGTTTCAGTCCTGTTTCGATGACCTACCTCTCTAAGCTCAGAGAGAAATGGCACCATTCTCTGTGTTGACTGGTCTTGCAAAACTACAACATGTGCAAATTGCACAAAATAACTCTTTTAGAACACTTGCAGTACAACCGTTTAGCTTCTAATCAAAGCTCATGTGAAGCGTGAATTGCTTTGAAAATGTGAAAAATGATACAGTATGTCTCTGCTGTTGTGTTTTTATTGCCAGGCAGGTACCTAATCTGTGTAATAAAATTCATACGAGGCTTGAAATTGCCCAGCTTCCATTCAGTTAGGAAATGGATATTCATCTGTGTGCCGTATATGATGAAGGTGCCAATAAACCTATCATTTAGCATTTATGTGCGCCACAGGAAATTTGTATTGAGCATCAGACTTGTGTAATCTCTATGAATCAATGCTCTCTTCTCACTGATGGACAGTATAATCCACTACTTCTCTGTTTTAAATAGTTGTTGACCCAGATGGTGTGTTAAGGAGAGATACTTTTCTCTTCAAGGCTAGAGGTTGAGCTTTTCCTGTAAACATCAACATCCTCTTTTGACTGTTGAATGGACATCCTCCCATTGCTCATGAATGGTTTGTTCAAAACCTTTATTTCCCTGCAGAGGTCAGACTTGTTTATCTTTAATGCCATGGCTGACGGGGCTAAGAAGTTGGAAGGAAACGGTATTTAAATATGCATATTTAAATGAATAGCCAATCCAAAGAAGTTTTGTCATTATTTCCGCTTCTACATGTCTTTCCAAATATTTATAACTGTATTTCTTCAATGGAACACAAAAGGAGAAATTTATTAAAAGGATAGTTCACCCAAAAATGAAAATTATTCCATGATTTACCCTCAAGCCATCCTATGTGTATTTGACTATATTCTTTCAGACAAACACAATCGGAGATATATTTAAAACATCCAAATAAATAAAATATCAAATATCAAATATCCTTAGTCCTCCCAAGGTTTATAATGGTTGTGAATGGATGCCCAAATTCTAAAGACAAAAAAAAATGCTTCCATCCATAAAAAAATTAATCCATATGACTCCAGGGGGTTAATAAAGGCCTTCTGAAGTGAATCGATGCATTTGTGTAAGACAAGTATCCTTATTTAAAGCTTTATAAAGTAAAATAAGAGCTTCCGGCACGACAGCCATACGCATTCGACATATGTCCAAAAAGCGTCAACTTCCGTGACGCAGTACACAATGCCATGACGTTCTTCACTACGTGGCATTATGTACTACGTTGTGGAAGTTAGCGCTTTTTGAACTAACCTTTTAAATTATTACTCAATCACCTGCATGACTGCAACAACAGTTCTATTATGTTGAACCAATGTAGTTCGAACTTTTTTTGTTGAACTGGAAACAAACCACAGATTGGTTTTGTGAACTGGTTCAACTAATTCAGTGAAAAGATCCTGCTCAAAAGCATAATTTGTTCATTGAGATCACTACTTCTCTCATGAACACTCCAGGAGAGCTAAGGGTGGATGTATAGATTTTTAGTGAATAACAACTTTAAATTTCAGTCTGTTTCTTATAGAACTGTTGTATGACCACTTTTATACCTTTTATGGTGCTTTTGTATTCTTTGTGATGCTTGAAAACTCCACTTAGTGATTGGTATAAAGCTGAATTTTTTTTCCTTCATTCAGTCAGGCACACAATGGCTTGTACACCGTTGGTCTTTTCATATTGTATAAATGTCAGTCGTTGTGTGTAGGTTCAGTGTTTTTAGGTCTAAGTAAGGCCCGATAGGAAGCTTCCTCTGGCAGGCGGTGCGGTGAACCCCCAGTGTGCCGTGTGTGAAGCTGGAATTTCACCCAGCTTTCCTCCCACCAATCGATTGCTGTAGCAGTCAGCCATGAGGGACCGCGAGCGAGCAGCATTGTAGCGCTCACACTGCCTCTTTGCTCTATCCTATTGATGTGTCCCACTTTCACACGTTTGAAAAGATCAATGTGCTGCCTTTTGCTTTACTGTAAGCCCAGACTTTCCTGTTTTTTGCCGGCTTCCTAGTTTGTTTTGTTTTATTACACATTTATGGTATGACTTGCTGTTTCACTCTCTCTCTTCCGGTCCCGATCCTACAGCTGAGGCATGGGAACCAGGCAGGGAAGCCTTTGAGTTATTGTTTGTTTTTGTATGTCAGTATAGATAGTAAGGCCTCCCTCAGTCGAATAGCCTCAGAGTAGAAAAGTGACGGACGGATAAGATCGTATTTACTTTATTGACAGACACAGTCCTCTTTTAGCTTAATCTCGGCTAGCAGAAAACAGAATAGGCCTTTTTGGTCTAGTACTGTTTATGGAAAGCCAATAGAGAGCAATGCGCCCTTAAAAGCTGTTGTTTGTACACACTGGAAGAGTTGAGAGTCTTATTTCCGTGTTTTTTATTGACGTCCATGATGTTGTATGGTGGTAGCCATGAGAACGGACCTAGGCTGAGCTCTCTGGAGATCGACTATATAACGATTCTGTCTCTTTGCCCCAGGGGGCTTGTCCGGTATGCGGCCTTGACTGCTATCTCTCCACCACTGTGGGACTCTGACCGTTTTTCTTTTATTTATCTATTTATGCACTTCTGTATTCCTTTGAAAAGCAAATCTAAACAGTGTAGGAGGTTTGTGATTATGGCGTGGATGATGATGCTCAAGAGTTGGCATTAGCGGTCCTGGATGCTTTAAAGATGCACAATATATCAGGACCATATTGGTTACTGGCCAATAATAGAGATTTTTTTATTTATTTATTTTTAATCTTCAGCAGTTCTCAAAAAAAATCCATTATTTCATACTGTACATTTAAACTTTACAATGTCACAACATCAAAATGTACAGTATGAAATTATGGATTTTTTTTTGAGAACTGTTGAAGATTAAAAATAAATAAATAATAAAAATACAAAAGCCGGCCTACTTAAAACATAACTGAAATCTCCACTAAAGAGATGGTATTACTTTCTTTTTTTCAGTAGAACAGAAAAGGAACGAATAGTGTCATAGCATCTTTTTTTCCCATACAGTGAAAAACTGTCATTCTGCCTAATATCTTCTTTTTATGTTCCATGGAAGAAAAATAGTCATAAAGGTTTAGAACAACACAAGGGTGAGTTAAAGGACTGAATTTTCACTTTTGTCTCTTCAAGTGTCCTCAACTTTGAAAGAGTAACTACTGATCTCGCCATTTGAGAGTGTTTGAGAGTTTCCATCTTTCTGCCAACAACGCTCAGCTGAAAAAACAGTCTTGCTTGAGCTGACGTCACTGCTGCTAAAACCTTTTCGTCTGGTACTGTAACATCTTTGTAAGGTCAGAGGTCGATGTTTAACTGCTCTCTAGAGGATTCTTAGCCTATCAAGTCTTTTCCATATAAGTCAGCCCCCCAGCAACCACCCAAACAGCAAAGATGGTTCACTGTCCCAGGATCACTTCATCAATCAAACTCTCATTCTAATCTGCCCCTAGCCGCCTCTTCTGCCCTCTCGGTTTTTCTTTTCCATCTATATTGTTTGTTTATGTCACATGGGTTATCTATAGAACTGTTCAATTCTTTACAATGATTGTTTCTAAGATTTGTATGCTAAAATATGGTCCACAAAGTAAAACGTAAACCTTTTTATTTTTTTAATGAAATGTTTTGCTTAGCAAATTTCTTCTGTATTGTAACGCATTTGAATGAAACTGGTTATCGTTGTAAGAAACTTGGTTCCATTGGTTGTTGGATAGAGGGTGATCTGAATGTGAGCTTACATATAATAGGGTAGGCTATTATGTTTTCACTTGCTATCACTAAAATGCTTTAGAATTTAAGCTGAGTTACTTAATCCGAATTCAGGATGCAATTCTAACATAATTTCTGCATTTATGGAGACATCAGCATGTTGTTTTTACTGTGTTCAGCATTTTCCAAGCTCTGCGGTCACTGTTGGATTACCATGTCGTGAGGGGGTATCAGAGTAAAGAGCTGAGCGGGGTTAATGTCAAATCTCTTTCAGCTTCCTCAGCCCTTAGTTGGCACTGGATGTCAGTTTGTCAGACAACTGGCCGCCTGGGCTAAGTAATTCAGCGGTGTCTGGTTCTTGTTGTGTTTATACTCTCTTGGTCTCACATAGTAACCTTGGTACTCAAGGGGTCTCAGGTTGAGGTCCCTCGGTGTGAGAAATGTGATGTTCGATTGAGAAGTAGGTTAAAACCTGCTGTTCTGAATGCCACTGACCTTCAGAGACATCCTCAAGCCCATCGGTGACTTTGCGCATAACATGGGGCACGGACTGATACGTTTTTTTTTTTTTTTATCTTCCCAAACATATAATGTCTGATCCATCTTGCAGTTTGCACTTTTGCTATTTTCATCAAGTGCTTATTATCATGTTTTGCTAAAAAACCTGCTTGAATTAGAAAAGATTTGGACCATAATGACTATTTGATACATGATTTTGAATTTGTCGAGAAGCACCAGGCGTAAATTGTGAACAAGATACAAAGAAAGCCTTAAGGAGTTTACTGAGAGGGGGAAACGGTGGCCTACAGCAGCCGTTGGCTTTGAATAACTTAGTTCAAGCTTACCACTGCAGTTCAAAAACATAACAAATCATATTGGGGGAAAACGAAACAAACAGCCCAGAAAATTTGAGTTGCATTGAACTCAACAGGAAGGGGAAGGGAGGGTTGAGGTCGGTATAGATGGTTAAGATATGGTAATTTCAAGAAATTCTTTCTCGGTGATATTGTGGTCACTGGAATGTGATTACAGCATAGAATGCAGCCTTGGGATTTGTCAAATTATATGACAGCATCAAAGCCAAGAGAGATGATTGGGTAATGGGTGCCACAGGGGATGACTTTTAATTTCTTGAAGCAGTCTGACAGCATACCACAAATACACTACATATGCTCTGGTTTAGGAGGCCTTCTGAAGTTTTGGCTTAATAGCACAGTAAATAAGCTGAGGAGTTTAATGTCTCTCACAGATCGGAGAGGGATGGAAGACAAAGACTTGAGGATATATGTTTAGGATTTGACTTCATCCAAGTTAATGACCCCGCTGAAGCCAGTCTGAGGTATAAAGCAGGTCTCCCGGTCTAGCCAAGCTGTTCAGTTTTGGTGGTTTTAGATTGGGGTTCTTAAAAGCTGGTCCCAATGCAGATTTGATATGGGTCTATTACCTCTTAAGATTCATGGCAACTTGCTAAACCCAGTACTTCTATATTGACAGGTTGGGGGATCCATTGATTGTGTCAAGGTGACCTCATCATTATGAATTAATGAGGTGGAACACTAGTAGTCTCAATTCCAGGTGGTCTCCTGATGTTTGTGCCTGCAGTGAAACTGAGACAGCACTAAATGCTGTATGCTGTACACTGAGCACCTTCCAGTAACGCATGTCATTGAAGTCCCCCTTTTTTCCCCAAAGTATTTTATTGGGCTGTCAAAGTTAACATGTTAACACATAATTAAATGTTTAACACTTTTTTTAACACAACTGATGCACTTATTCAATTTGACATTATAATAGTTTCTTGTAAAAGCTGCAGCAGTTGAACACACATAAAACAGTCCCCTAGAGCTCCTGTTTATCTGTAAATGTGAAAAAAAAAACGTTCTTAATATTTTTATATACTTAATGAGGACTTAAAAATATAATTAATCACGATTATATCATCATTATATATTTTATTCCATTGATAATCATTTAATCCATTTTACTCCATAGTTTCCTTTCCTTTTACAAATTTTATATATATATATATATATATATATATATATATATATATGTATATGGAGGTATACAGATGGATAGACTTAATATGTATAGACTTGGTATATGACTGAATATTGTTGAAGTGTAATATTATTAGTGTGTGTATGTGTGTGTGTTGGTGGCGATGGGGGGGCTTTTTATGAGTCAGCCATCCTTTTTAAGCAATCAAATTGCACAGTTATCTGGAAATAACAGCTACTGAGCTCTGTAATTCATCCTACCTTAATTCAATGTAGACACTGCTCCAGCATATGACAAAGGACAGACTAATTCTATAATGACTCAGCAGTAATGAGCAAAAATGTAAACACTCTATAGTGGAAATTATAGGGCACTCCTATGTGAGGTGGACAGTGTGATGAAGTATGATCTCCATACTAGACATGTGTTTGTATATATGAGAGAGATGTGCAGATTTACCCTTCACATGCTGTACTTATATGCACACACAGAGCACTTAGGTTTCTGCGAAAGATATACATTATATGCATTCACCAAATTTGCAGTCGGTGATGTAATGGCCTCTAGAGTTTAAGGTGACATTTAGACCTCAATAAGGTTTATTACAGTCATTATGATGGTGTTCCCCTTACCTAATTCTAAATTAGAACCTTTTTAACTGCTATATTTGTAGCAGTGCTTGTATCTTGTATCTTGTATCAATATTCTCAGAGTTTAGAAACTGCAGTAAATGTTTCCTTATTATTTTCCAGTCATCCGGCACTGAATCATTATCAGTGACACTCACAGAGTGTGGAAAGACTTTGTAAGCTGTGTACTTGTTAATACTCTTTTTGATGAGAGTGAGTTGTTTGTAATGGCACAATTTCTCCCCCGAGAACTGTTGTTTTTCTAATCCAGTGATCTGGTTATACTGGATATGGATCACAGATATGCTAATGCTGTTAAGCACATGCAGGACCATGAGTATTAGCAATTTTGTAGCCAAGATGATGTAATTCTGTAAGACTTATGGACACTCTAAAGTCTAAAGCCAACTTTATGAATGTTATTTCCATTAGCATTTGCATAGATTTTGTGTCATTGGCAGCTGATGTCAAAGTTTAGGACTGTATGAAAGACTTTGCCACAAGTGGTGTCTTGACAATTCACGAAAAATGGAATTAAATGGTTTTTTTTGTTTGTTTTTTTTTTTTGCGAGGGGACCCAAGGTGCAGTCACATTTACCATTGTTCGGTGGATTTGGTTGAAATCTAGTAATTTCAATAAGAATCCATGCAATCAAGATTAGGATGAGGGCGAAAGTTTGCTCACATGGATTTTTCCACATTGACCAACAGAAAGCTGCTTGATTTGAAAGTGACTTTTATGTGAGCTTTGTTTCATGCATCGCTAGACTGTTAAATAAATATATAAAGCTTTTTTACCTGCAGATGTGACTGCACCTTCACTGATATAAACCATTTCTGTTGTTGTTTCTGATTCTCAATAGGATGATAATGCATAGAAAGAAAACTGTTTCTTTACCATTGCATATTGATTTGGTGATACTTTCATTCTAGAGCATCTTTCTTCATCTCTCAGTGGTTGTTCATAACAATAACTTCATGCGCTTACTGCCTTTTCTTGTTGTCCTCTCAGTTCAGCTCCTCCAGTAAGCTTTTCCTTGGTAAAAATGTGCCCAAACAAATCAAATAACAAATGTGTGGAATAGTTTTCCAGTAGTAATAATTTCTTGAAATAAGGTTTTTAAATGTAAATTCACATGTAAATGTCCAAATCTACAAGCTGTTTTCTGTTATTTGCATTTCATTCAGCAAATTTTTTGAGGAAGCTGAATAAAACATAAGTGATGTTCTCAAGGGAAAGGTTGAAACTAAAGATATGACAAAATAAGAAAGAAATAACAGGATACTCTACTTAAGTTGGTTTGAGGCCATTTCAGAAAGCATTTTTAGAAAAAAATGGTTTCCGTTGCCATAGTTAATGTCATAGCAAATGCTAATGTAACATTTTTTTTCATTGGTGGGTGTTTTTTTTTTTTTTTTTAATATCTTTCTAGCACTTGCATCATATTGTCTGCCACCATCTTATCAGAGCCAAGATGGACCACTGAAAAAATCATAGAAAAATTAAAGCCTGACTCCCTGTGTTTAGAGCTGGAGCTCTGAGATCTCCCAGTTGCAGATTAAAGAGAAGTTAGTACGCTCTGGCACTCTTCCCTTATGCTCTCTTGCTTTCATTTTGCCTTGTTCTTCCCCTCTCCTCATTCCTCTATTTGCTTCCCCTGAGTCACAGTGCTTCTTTTCTCGAGGATATGAAAAAGGGCAACTGGGAACACACGTTACTACCCCTCAGATACTGGACCAGCCACTGACATCCTGTGATAAGGATTCATTCACTGTAGTGCACACTTTAAGTCACACATAAAGGCATTTTCTAAAACAGTGCTCTTGATTTGGACTTAAAGTACCGTGGTGTTCGTTCGCACTAGCCTTTGTCATTTTATTTGCCCTTTTTGCAAAGCATGTACTGATGCAGAATCTGCACAGATTATTATCAAAAGTGTACACTTGAAGGAGGAAGTGTGCTCTTGTTTGTGTTAAATGCTGTGACACTGCTTGTATGGAATCTGTAGAGTAATTTAAGTTTATAATAATATGTCACATAGCTTTTATTTTCATCTCAGCTCTTATTTTCTCTTGTTTCAAATGCTTGCTTTTTATTTGGACCCTTTTTTAATTTCAAGCCCCAGATGTTGAAGGTTGTCTAGCAGATGAAGCTGACAGGAGCTCTATAAGGCAGTTTCGTTTATAGATTGTGTGGTTATGGCAGCTTCCATGACTGAATGAGCAGTAAAGCTTAGTAGAGCACATTGCTGCTTCCTAAACAATCCCTGTTTTGGCACCACCCATTGTCTCCTAGTGTCTTAGTGCTTCTGACTCCAATCTCTGCTGATTATGTTCAGTGGATATTTTATCGCTGGAGTGATGAATGGCTAACTGGTATCCATGTTTTGATTCTTGTAAGGGGCTGCAGGGCTATGAGTCTGATCTTTTCTCTGTTATATGTCTGTCGGCCAGATCTGCTTTTAAAACAAAGGAAACACATCAGTGCAATGGCTCACTGATTTGTTCTGTAAAGAAAGGCTACAGGAAGAGAACCATGTGCTGTGGTATTACCAAATTTTTAGACATACTATAAAATATCTTTGTAAATTAAAATGCATTATAAAATGATACATGAATTATGACCCAGCCTCAAACAAATCAGGAACGCAGAATCCCTGGCAGTTTTCAAGAGACAGCTGAAAACTCATCTCTTTCGTGAACACTTAACCCCTTCATAAACAAAAAAGAAAAATATATCCTTTCCTTTTTCCCTTCCTACTCTAGCTTATGTTACTGAGCAATGTATGAAACTTGTATTGTGAGCACTTCCTGTGTCTATTTGCCTATTCATGAAGAATCGCTTGTTTGTATTCCTCACTTGTAAGTCGCTTTGCATAAAAGCGTCTGCTAAATAACTAAATGTAAATGTAATGTAAACATAAGCACTCATGCAATACGTTGATAATATTAGTTGTTTAGTGATAATTTTCAGTATTCTTGCACACAGAAGATTTTACAGGGACAGTTTTACATATTTATATATATAATATGTGTGTATGTATGTTCATCTGCTTTTTATTTACACTTTTTTTATTCAAATTATGATTCTGACTCATTTTTAAAATGCAAAATGAGAATTTATTTCAAATTTTTAACTAACTACTTTAATATGTGACAAAGTACAGATAATTATAAGGTTCCACATTTAACTTTTGCTTTGAATGCACATTATTCCTGATAGCTAAATGAATTGGTTCCATATAAAGGTGAAAATTGTTCAGTAATATTTATAATGGAATTACTTTGAGGTGTGCTCATATTTAATACACAATAATTAATATCATTAATAATACTTAATTATTTTATTGCCCCCAGCAACTGTAATGGGAATGATTGTAACACTCTGACTTCTAGTAATAAATGTGATATTATGAATTAGCCCTTTTCATTATATAGTCAGTTTTGATGCATATAATTGTAACGCTGGTTGTGTGTAATCACGCACGAAGATGAAGATAGTATAAACAAGTAAACTTTAATAATCCAGACAGGCACGATGCAACAGAGACAGAGCAACACAACCAAAAATAGAAACGAGATCAGACCAGGACAAACCAACTGAACTGAACTTATATACACTGAACACAAGGGGATAACTAGACTAATGATGACATACAGCTGTGGTGATTAGATCTGTGACAGATCGTGGCGGGAAATACAAACAAAGAAAACATGTGACTAATGACAACAAACAAACTGAGAGTCCATGTGGTGATCATGTGACAATAATATGTTTACAACTGTTTTTTTTTTTTTGATGGATGGCACATTATATTAATATTATTATTATTATTATTATTTTTAAAGTTGCTCCCCTACAGTATGGTAACCATTCGCTATCATGGTACATTTCAAAGTACCAGGGTATTGTGAAATCATCATTGTACCATGACACATGACACACTTTTGGAAGATATACTAGACATGTAATTGTATGTTATTAACTGTCTGTCAGTTGGTTTCAGGCTCCATTTATCATTGTGAAAATTGTTTGTTGACCACTAAATGTATTTGCTTTAGACTGATTAATGAGAATCTCAACAATAATGACATTTAACATTCAGCTTGTTCTTCTCTTTGGAATGCTCATGTTTTTTTTTGTTTTTTTGTTTTTTTCAAGGGGGTAGGAAGGCTGTCTGTTTGCTAATATGTATGTGTGTGTGTGTGTGTGTGTGTGTGTGTGTGTCTGTGTTTGTATGAGTCATGGACCTGCTTAATTGCCACGGTTTCTCAACTCAAACCAAAGCTGCTATACCCAGAAACTTGGCTTTTTGTGAAGAGAATTTCTTGGAAGAAAGAACTGATATTGAATTTAACTGGTGGCAGTCCATTGGTTTGTAGCGGCCGTTATTCTTTTGTGAAAGGTTTACAAATCAAAATAAATATAAATTAGTGTGGGCTAATTTGGCTGTGTTTTGAATAACTAATGAGCAGCTCACTATAGCTTTACTGGTATCTCATTACAGAGTGATAATATGTGCTTTGTCTTTGAATGGTCTCTGATTTGAGAGCTGCTGGAGCTGCAACACTCCCAACCCTCGTTTACATATTGTCCTATTTTTTTATTTTATAAAATGGTTGCCGTGGTTTCCTCTCTTCTTCAGAGAAACCAGGTGCAGGTAGCTCATTATAAGCCTGTAGTATGTGCATGCTTGTGGTTGTTGTCCAAAAAGCACTGGTGACCATATTTCTGTTTTTCTTGTTAATCAACTGAGGTTACCTGAGGTACATTGATTTTTTTTCAGCCTTCGCAAGTTACCCTTTTACCGTGGTAATGAGTTTTCTGCCAATAAACGTTATATCAGTGAAAGATAAGGGAATAATAGACCACCATCCAAGGTTAGACAATTTAAAACTAAAGCTTTTTTTTTTATTTCTCCTGTATAGTCTCTTTGCACGGTTAAAAATGTATTATTTTATGAATGTTTCCCAGCCTTAAACTTCAGCACCCATGATAACTGTGTAATGTTTAACCATATTAGTTGTTTTTTAATGATTTCCAGTAATCTTCCCCAAAGATGATTCAGTTAATGAGTTTTTCTCTCATTAACTGAGATTCATTATTTACTCACCCTCATGTCATTATAAACCTGTATGACTTTGTCTTTTCTAGATTACAAAAGGAGATTTTATGCAGCTTTAATGCTCTTTTTCCATAGAATGAAAGTAAATATTGGGTAGAGGCTGTAAAGCTTCAAAACTTACCAAAAAACAAAACAAAAAAAGCATCTCAGACCTCATTTGGGCAATTTGCATATGTGAATATTCATAAGTATTCATATTCATATTCATGGGTGCTAAAGTTTGAGGCTGGGAAACAATTAGAACCAATGATGTTTTGGGATCAGGAATTAGAACCTGTCACCTATCAGAATTGTCATCTTTGATATCAAACCTGGCGTGTCACGCTTTGATGCTGGCTTGTTTCAAACTGTGTTTGTGTCAAACTGTGTTTGTGTCAAATACGGACAAACCCAATCTTTGGTTTAAATCTTTAAACTTAACTTTTAAACCCAATAGTTGGGTTTGTCCATATTTGACGTTTGGGTTCAAACAACCCAGTGATTTTAGTGTAAATTTCAACAACTTCAGTATTTTCCTCTCACAAAGTTATCATATGACTTCAAAAGATTTACAATACATGACTTTTAAAATCTGAACAGATTTTAAAAACACTAAGCATGAAATACTTGCAGACTTTGTAAATGGTTACAGAGAAAAGCTAGGCATCATATACTGAACAACTGAACATCACACACTAACAGACAGTTTTTCCTGATCCCAAAAAACTCAGAAAGAAACACTGCTAGGGGATATATGACAAATAAGAACACTGTGTTTTAAAATCTCTAAATATCAGACATGTTTGATATCCTCTAGATGGAATCGTAGTCTGAAGCTAAAAAAAAAAAAAAAATTCAGCAGACTAGCTCTGACTTTCAGCAACTCTCACTGACTCCTCCTGGCTGCTAATCTAGACAAAAGTTGTTTTTTCCAGCCTGTGGAATACAGCACATGAATTGTATGGAGTAGTTTAAGAGGACTAGTAGCTTAACAGCCCCTGGTCACAATTCACTTTCATTTGTATGGAATAAAAGCATTAACATAGGAAATGTGTTACAAGAAAGCATGAAAATCAAGCATGTTTGAATGATGTTTTGTGTGTGTGTGTGTGTGTGTGTGTGTGTGTGTGTGTAAAAAAAAAAATGAGCTGCTTTCTCTCTCTTCTTTCTTGGTGACACTATGCAAACCTGCAATTTTTTCTTTCTACAGTCAGTTCCAGTATCTTTCTCTGTTTTTAGAACATATTTTTGCCATCGTTTTCTTTCCTTTGTTCTTGCATCCTTAAAAAATCGGTGGCTCTTCAGTGAGGTGCTCAAAGAACAGCTGTGGTGTTTTAAGACTAAACTAACTGATCCTAATTTTTCAGTCTAATTAAAGAGTCTTGTTTCCCGACACCATGCCAAATGAACCTCTCAGTCTTATTTATTTATCTAGTTTTTAATTTATCCTTAAATTTAAACACTTTATGATGTGGTTCTTCTTTTTAATTGCTCACGCTGCATCAGAGAACAGATCCAGAGTTTAAACACGAATCCTCTCATGTGTTTCTTATGGAATATAACCAAGTTTACAGCAGAGCCGTTTCTGTGTGCTGTGTATTACAGGCTCCCTAAGTGAGATGTGCACTAATTTGCTGGAAGGCAACAAGGTTCCACTGAAAAACTGATATTGGATTTTCTCAGTACGATTATACCGCCTCCATCCTTGCAAGGGGGGGAAAAAAACCCACACCAAAATAACAAATTCTAACAAATTCAGCCAACTAGTTCAGTACTAGTGCAATTATTTTCAGCTGTCTCCTACAATAACATTTCTCTTCTGTTTGATATGAAAAGCGTGCAGGAAACTGAAAGAAGCTGTCGTCATATGCCTATCTCTCATTTGAGTAATGATTACATGCCTGGATCCTTGATTTTAGGGTCAAATGATAAATCATATATGCCTATGGTATATTTTATGAATAGGCTGCCACAGTGCTAGATGGTTAGGGGTATTTTAAGGAGGTATCTCACGACTTTGACAGAAGAGCCTCTTCCTCCTAGGTAGGTAGATGTAGGAAGCTGAAGTAAAGAGGATGTGTGGGTGAGGAAGTGTTTAAAATCACACTTGGAAGACTTGATTATTACCTTTCACTACATCAGAGAATGTCGCAGGGAGCGACCTTACATATCTCAATATGGAATCGGAAACCAGGAATTTTCCCTTTTTTTGATCCCTGCTGAATAAAAAGGTTAATCCAGGCGTGCAGAGTGAATTAACGTATCTGAAAAGCTGTATAGGTTGTTTTCCAGAACAGCAAAGCCACTGAATGTTATTTCTTGCACCAAAGCACTCTTTGTTTGTCAGGATCATTTCACTTATGGAGCCACAAAGTCTAGAAAGGAATTCTTCGAGATGTTACCTCATTCTCTCTCAGGATTCACCATAAACGTCCTCCGACGAGTCATGCTTCAGCAAAACATGTGGAAACCGCTGACAGACTTTGTTGTAGTAATAAACACCCTTCCGCCAGTGAAATAACCAGTTGCTTAGTCTGCCGTGATGGAGAGATGACAGTTTCTCATACTGAGACATTCAGCAGCATGTTCGAACTAATATTAAGATGTCTTGCATAAAAGAAGCCCCCAGTTGGGTTTTTTAATGTGAGGGATGTAATGAGTCTGGCATAGAACTCTTGCCTCTAACCAAAGTTGCACAGATGTAGCTAAACCTTTGCCAACATTGGAGTGTTTCTCGTAGTGTTTAGACCAGAAACATGTCACTATTTGTTTTGGTGTGATTTAGAGGCTAAGTGGTTTGGGCAGACAAGAAATAGAGCTGTGAGTTGTTTATCACATATCACTCACATCCCATTCCTTTCTTACATCAGAATCTAAGTGGACGCTCTGGGCGAACATTCCATCACTTTCTTTCTCTTTTATGAGGCTGTTCTGCATTCTTAGATCAAACATCTCTGGCAGAAATGCTGGCCGAGTATATCTTTGAGTATAGAGAGACAGCTGGGGCGTGGCTTTGGGTGGATGGGGGTTGGCCAGTGCCCACCCAACAGGGCTTCTGCCCTTCATCTCCACCTTCTGCTTGGCAGATTTGTGAGTTTACACTACCGTTCAAAACTTTGGGGTCTGTAAATGTTTATGATGTTTTTTAAAGAATAATTACTCAGGCTGCATTTGATTTTAAAAAAATACAGTACAAACATTAAGTTTATGAAATATTATTATAGTTTTTTTGTTTTAATATATTTTTAAATTTACAATTTGATTTACAATTAATATTGCACACCATCAGGTAATAGATAGGTTCGAGGTATATGCTTGATGAAGGTCATGAGACTGAAACGTTGCTAAGAAATCTTTGATACTTTTGCAAGTATTAATAGTGTGCAGGATTTCCTTTTTTTTATTTAAATTTTGAAAACTGAGCGTATAAATACACAGGATGAGTACCAGGTGAGACACTAATCAATGAAAAAATGAATAACTATGGCAACTATCAAAATAACAATGAAAACAATGAGACAGGAACTGAATATAGACACATTAAATAAATAAAAAAAATATCAAAATAAAAGTCCAGCAACACAAAGACATGGAATCGTGACATTGATATCATAATGAATGTTTGTAGAGAGATGCTGGATAACAAACAGAACTTTGCATAATATCATAGACCCTTATGATATCAGTCAGGCTTAATAATTTTAGATCATTTGACCATTTTTTTTTTATCAAGGCATAGTTAGTTCAGATTATAAAATGTCATGTGGTGTGACTATTTGATATTTATAATTATATTCATAAATTTACAAAAGTATATTTGAAATATTTTTTTAAGAAAATATTACATTTTATTTTGTTTTGTTTTCATGATGGTTTATGTTAGTAAATTTACACATTTTGTAGAACCATATGAAACCAACCACAATACAAAGACTGCTTCTAAGAACTCCCTTATTCTTGAGCAATAATTTGTTGTACATTTAAAATTGAAAAGAGTGGCCTTCATGTCAATTTTCCATTAAATTGTACTTTTTCTAATATTAATTTATAAGTTGCCCACCCTAGGATTGCATCCTAGTAACACCACTGCGTGAGAGGGAAGAGAAATAGTTAAACAATAGAAGTGGTAGGTGGTTTACTGGATGACTGATAATAAATTCTTGAACATCATTTCAAAAGAACAAACAGTCCCCAAGCCCACAGTGGATGAATCACATTATGAGTGTAGAATGTAGAATCTGATTTTTTATGATTTTAATGTGCTGACAGACCGAATATGCTTAAATTTGCCTTTGATTTCATTTGCAATGCACATGGTCTTAATTATTTGCAATCTCAGGAAAGCTGTTATCATTAGCTTTTTGTACTATACGTTCTTGTCTAATAAACTGTTCGATACCTTTGAGGAGTCACCGCCTGCTTTTAAGCACGTGTGCCCTTTCACTGCCTGTGCCCAATGAACCGGTAATAACTTAAAGCAGATTGATATTTAACTGTTGGTCATAAGCTTTATTGCACCTCTTTTGTGGATCTTTTATAGAAGAGAAGTCGCCGTCACAGGGCTATTTGTATTACCTTCAGATCTATCAACGTTATGAACTATTAAAGCAAATATCTCGCTCTTCACTTGATCTTTTCGGCTCATACTCTTCTTAAGTGGTCAGCGCTTAAAGGTCAGGAAATAACCTCACAATGCATTTTCAGCCACTGCAAATAGCTTACTTCATTCAGAGAAAGGCACATTGCGGTTTGAAACGGCTTCCTCTCGTCCCTAGACCTCGCCTCATAAATATTGTACAAAAGTCGAAAACTTGGAAGAAGAAAGAGGAGACGAGGCGGTGGGGAAGAAGAATAGAACGGAGGCGGAAAGTAGGGCAGAGAGGAGCGAGTCAGAGCAGCCCAAAATGATGATAGAGGGAGAAGAGGTGCTTATTAGAGGAGTGCAAGGATTTTAACACTCCACACATCTGCTGCTGCTATTACTGTAGACAGCCCCAGTGAGGCATAAATGAGCACTGTGGCCCTTCAGTCAAAGCAGCACCTCTCACATGACTACACCACGTTTAGATATGCAGCCAAAACATCGTGAGGAACTTTGTGATGTTTTTTGGCATTGGACACTTTTGTGTGATGATACGTTTCCACATATATCAACATCGCAAATTTAGTAAAGTTCAGGTAACACTTTACAATAAGGTTTTAAGATTAGTTAAATAGGTGGATTGTGATTTCACTTTTTAACTTTAGTTGGCATATAATGTTGCTGTTTGAGTGTAAACAACATCTGCGAAGTTACAACGCTCAGTTCAACTTTTTGCTCAATGCAAAGTTAGATATTTTCTTTTAAAGAATACACTGTTTAAGTACTACAACAAGCAGCTAGTAGGGACTACAACAAGCTTCTTCCCACGTTAGTGACATCACTAACCCTAAAATTTACATAAACCCTGCCCCGGAGAACACGCAACAAAGGAGGTGAGGCTAAGTTGGGCTGCTTTAGAGAAGAGGAAGAGCTGTTATAGTTGAATGTTGTTGCCATGCAGTCATTTTACGGCAGACTGCTTCACAACCGAGGGTCAATTCAATGATGAATTTGCACAGAAGATTAACGTGATGGCACATGCTAGTCGATAAGTTGAATCAACTCCACAGCAACTTCATAAATTTATCCACTAACCATTCAGAAACATCCAGTTGCATTCATTGTAACTTCTTTCTGAGTATCTCCATCAGTGTCAGACTCTGGTTTGCTGAACACCATTACTGAAGGCTGAACACCGTTACTGACAAACGTCATTTTGGCTGTGTGAGATTCTCCAGCTTTGTTGTTGATGAGCAACTGAACCGCAAGATGTTGAAGCTCCACCCTCTTCTGGAAAGCAGGTGGGGAGCAGCAGCTCATTTGCATTTAAAGGGACACACAAAAATTGTGTGTTTTTGCTCACACCCAAAATGGGGCAAATTTGACAAGCTATAATTAATGATCTGTGGAGTATTTTGAGCTGAAACGTGACAGACACATTCTGGGGTCACTAGAGACTTATATTACATCTTGTAAAAGGGGCATTATAGGTCCCCTTGAATGAATTAGCTAACAAACTAAAAACAGCATTTTTTCTTTGTTAATCTTTGTTCATGTTAATAAAAAAAATACAGTTGTTCATAGTTTGTTCATGGTCACAGTGCATTAAGTAATGTTAATATACAACATTTGATTTGTATATATTTGTAGCACAGTTCGTAAGTACGGGAAGAAGGAGGCGGGAACCAGCGAAAGTTAAACTTAACTTTAATATCAAAATTAATAAACAACAAAACAAAAGTAAAATGTTCCTCACGGCAACTTCTGCCCACACAAACATAATTAAACAAAACATAAAATCCAGGCCTGGTCCTCTCTCGTCCTTCACTATCATCGCTCCCCTTTTATGCTTCCGGAGCTCCTCCGTGATAGATACGAGACCGGTGCAGCGCGCAGCTGACGCTCATCATCACTCGCGTCACCGGCCTCGGCCGTTCCCTCGCGGCTCTCAACCACGTCCTGCTTGTCACAGTATTATTAAATGGTGAAATGAAGTGTTGTTAGTGTTGTAGAAGTATTGTTTATTGTTAGTTTATGTTTGCTAATGTAGTTAAAGTGTTACAGCATTCACCACTATAGAGATTTACCCAACTATGACAACTTTTTCATCTGAGAACCCCGAAATAGTGAAAAGGGTCCATGAAACTAGGTTTTGACATCTACCAGTTGGAGTCTTTGTTGCATTTCTCTGTTTAAAGGGACAGTGCACCCACCCTCTGTTTCAAAATACAAAAAAGTATTTAAAAAAAAAAAACAAAACATACAATGAGAAGTACGATGGGGTCCAGTGTTGTTTTGGACCCCACAGACTTTCATTTTATGGACAAAAGCAGTTGTCAAAATTTATTCTTTTCTGTTCTGCAGAAGAAAGTAAGTCATACAGCTTTGGAACGACATAAAAGTGAGTAAATAATGCCAGATTTTTTATTTTTGGGTGAACAATCCCTTTCATTTCAGATGTATCTGTTGGTGAGCCCTAATTAAAGGCATCACAGACTTTGTTGTTGTGGAAACAAAGACAGCACCATGAAGCTCAGTAGGTATAATGCCAGAGAATGTCCCGAGTGCTGTGTTTCTCTTATGCGAAGGCATTAATGCTATGCAAATTTGGCCGATTCTTCTCTCAAGTAGTCTGGGCTGCTCCTCTTGTGTATATTTTCCCTAGATATGTTTTTCTTTTTCCCTGGAGACTGATGTCTCTCACATCTTGTATGGCAAAATGAGTGTATGTATGAGAGTGTATGTTATGTGCTGTGCAAATGTCTATATGTCTGGAAGTCTGGGTTTATAGCAACACTGCCCTGCTGCTTTTACTTGCATTGTATATTCAACAGGATGTCGTTTAATCAATTCTTTAATGTCAAAAATCTAGTAATTTCACAAGCAGAGTAGCAAACCCTCAATTACTCTGGTAACCAAGGGAAACCTACCAGGGGAATAAATTTTAGTGCCTTTAGGTTTATGAGAAAGAAAAGATTTTGAGAAATATACTGGTGGCTTCTGAAGCTGAAATGAAATAGAGTGTGTATGTGTTTGTCTTCCCAGAAGTGCTGCTCAAGCTGGCAATGCTGTTGTTTCTACGGTCACATAATACTTACTTTCACACAACAGAGTAGAAAATGCTCATTTACATTTTTGTTTTCATTGGCTGAAATCCTTTTCTTCTTATACAGATCTGAATGTAAAAGGGTGGTCACTCTGATAGGGACTCTATTGTTTCAATAACTGATATGTTCAAGGATTAATGGCACTGAATATAAACTTTTGAGGATAGATCATTGAAAAAGAAAAGGATGCATAATATATTGGTTATATTAGTATTCTTTTTGGACACAAATCGGTTTATATTTGATCTCTAATGGATAATTTAGCATGCTCTTTCCCCTTATGTTTAGATTTAAATAACATTTGCTGCCATCTAATGCAACAACTAAGATTACAAGAAGAAGTGTTCTTAAATTATTAGTGTTTTTAAACATTAACTTTATTAAATCTTAAAATTAATGTCAATATCATACTGTACATTACAATGTTGTGATGCCTAAATTCACTTGTAGCATTTAAAATTTGTATTTTTAATGTATTCATCTGTCATAAAAATGTCAACGTTATTTCAGAAGTATTTAAATGTATTATAGTATTTATTAATATTTTAAATTAGCTTTTGTTTTTAGATTTTTAGTTCATTTCAATTTCCATTTAAGTTTGATTAATTTTGTGTTATGTTCTTTTGTCTTTGTCTTTTTTTAATTTTAGTACTTCGACTTTCGACTTTACAATTAGTTGCCATTGCAACATTTCTCATTTTAGTTTTTCATTTAATATTCATATTTTATTTTATTTCAGCTTTATTTCAAGTACTGAAAATGATTTTGAATAGTTTTAATTAATGATAATGACACTAAGAATGACCTCTTTTGATAGACGCCAAAATTGTATTGTTGATATCCGTATGAAAAAGTTATAATTGACTGCCAAGGGGTCCATTTACCTTGACCCTGTGGGTAGATGTTGTAACTAAACCATGAGGCAGCAAAAGCATTTGTCTTCCTTTCAATATATTGTGGTTATGTCCCTGGTAAAGAATATTTTATTTAAACCATTAATATTCATGATCCTTGGGATGTAAAAGGGATATAAATGATTAAATTATTAATTAATAATTGAATAATGATGTATGGTCATGGGGGTTTAACAGTAAAAATAGATGGCTAAGTGTTTTGTGTAGTCTGCCATGCTGATTGGTAAATTACTGTGCTCATTGTGGTCCTGATGGAGTACAGACGTGCATGAGGAGGGATACACAATCTCCCATCAGCAGCTCTGATGATTAATGCAGTGACCTCTGTCAGTCTCAAGAGTTAATGAAAAATACCCACTCTGCCGGCTCACCGCCGTTCATCACACGTCATTATGCTGCTTATTTCTGTCAGTTAGTCATCCTTGATTTACTCTGTGTGTATGTGTGTATTTCAGAATGCATGTGTTGATGTGAAGGGGCTATTCTTGTATCCGTGCAGTTCAGCACTACATTAGACCCAATCATGTGTCCTCTAATGGGTGGCCATCATAGTAGGAAATGTTGCTAAGATCATGGAGTGTAGATCATGGAGAGGAAGGGCTTGATCAGCGAGAAGGAGCCTTACAGTACACTGTAAAACCCAATAACTTCTCAAAATTCTTACTCAGAATTATTGTAGACACCGATTACCCCCAAAAATTTGAGTGAAGCAACTCAAATATTAAGTAAAGAATAATTATAATGAACAATTAAGTCAAACTGAAATTATTTAATTTTAGTTTTATTTAATGTTTAAGTCCACTGTACTTAAAACTATTGCTTATCATGTGTTTCTTATTTTTCAATTATTTTGATGCAGTGCTTGTAAAACCCAATAAATTCAGATTACTCAAAACATTTAAGTAAACTACTCTAGAACCTAAAAAATATTATTTTATACTCAAATTTGGAAATTAGAATTTAATTGAAATATTGAATAAACACCTAATCTGTACGGTTAAGCAAAACCACCACGCACTAATATAACCAAAGAGTAAAGTAAAAGTGCCTTATTACTTCCATCCATCCATCCATCCCGTTATGTGAAGTTCACATTAAAACTATGAGATGATATTTTTATTGTGCAAGCTTATATTTTAGCAAAAAGTGCCCACAGTTGAAGAAACCCTCCTATATTATTAAATACCAAACCAAAATACAGAAGTAATTTGAATTTAATGATAAACTGATATCATTTGAAGGCCTGTACTGGTAGTTTATTTGATTAATTTGGTATGTTTTCCAGTTTGTTTGTTTGTTTGATTAATATTTAGATAATTTTAGGAGTTTTGTGCTGGATTTGTTTGGAGTCTTTTTTTTTTTGGCATGAGGTGTTTATATTTGCTATGGATGGGTTATTCAAAGTCTTGTGCAGCCTCATTACAAGAGCCTAAGGCGTATTGAACTTTATGGTGAGTCAAACGCCACCAAAGCACTGCTGTCAGCCTTGTTTGCATCAGCTTGTGTTTTCTTCAGCCTCATTAGAGAATACCAAGCAGTCCCGTGCTCTTCATCAGCCAACACTTCAAAGAAATAACTGTAACACATACAGTACACACACACACACACAGGCCCACTACTCATACTAGGTGCGCTGACACATACTTCAATGTCTGTATTTTTATATCATTACCAGTAAACGGGCTTTATTATGTCCTGTGTGCCTCCAAATCAATTTTATGTACCATGGGAAATTCACTTTGGTTGTTTTTGTTAAAGCCATAGTTCACCCCAAAATGAAAATTAGGCTAATTATGCTCACAGTATTTGTTTTTGGGATTGACAACCACATTTACTTGCAGGTGTGAGTCTCAAAATGTCCCGTTCACACAGCAACTTACAGTAGCGTCTCGAATACTGTCTGAATGAGGATGCAGCAGGAATCAAGCGACAGCAAAAGTAATAGCAAAGTTGCCGACATCCATAAAACTGGTAATGGTGAGCAGCTTTTGAAAGTCCTGAAAATTTATGATTTAATTTCAATCATGTTTTAACTGATTTAAACTGAAAGTGGTGAATATACTGTATGGATAATGTTTTACTTCATCTAATTGCAGTTGCTGAATGGACTTTAAGTTTACAAAATTGTATAAAGTGCCATGTGCTCAGTGATACAAGTGGCTCTTGATTATCCATTAGCCTTGAGCAGTATCATTTTGAACCCTCATCTGCGGGAGATCGCGAACCTTGTGATTTGATAGACTCATATTGTGGTTGAATGCAGATGCGAATATTACTGAACAGCTGTTTCTGCCCAGCCAGACTGTCTCTGTTTCTGTCTCAGGCCCATTTAGCTCCTGAAGCCTAGGCCAAACTTCTCACTAGCATTACACTATCAATTCATCTGAAAGTGGTGAAATAGTTTAGTATTGGTCTAGACGGCATGTCTGGAATATTTATTTGGCTTCGATCACTGTCTAAGACTGAGTAAATGAGAAAAACATAGTTTCAACTGTATAGTATTACGTAATACGGGGGCCAGAGAAGGGGTAAATCAAGAATTCAGTAGTCATAAAGTTGACACTGTTCACTTGCCAAACGAAAATGCTAGTGATGATCAGATCGACCTCAAGTCTTGCTTGAGAAACCACTTCTTGAGTGCGTATAATGAGACTTATTTGGGACTGCCCCATTCCAGTGGGCCTTTCAGTTCAGCGACTGTGGCGGGTTCCACCTGACCTCAGAACAGCAGGAGTCCGTCTGCACGTGGGCTCCAGCTGGAATAGAGGGGCGGCTTGTGTGTGTGGGACTATGACTCATGGTAACCCCTCAAATACTTAAGCACACTCTACCTTCCTCTGGCTGCGGAAAACCGAGACTTCTCAAACGGGATGCTTTTTTTCCTGAACCTGGGGGTATTAATAGCTCTGTTAATTGCAGAGAATCTCACGTTGGGGGAAGCAAAGTTTGTTTATGAAAGGAACATGGCGAAAACGTCCCCCCAATTAGCTGAACTTTCGAAAGTTTGGCTGTCGCTCCGATGTTCCAGAATGTACTCTCGCTGCCTGAGGGGGGTCTATTATTGGGAGCCCATTCAGAGGGGAGGTGCTGTTTTCTATCAGCCAATAAGCATAGAGCGCCCCTGTACTTCCCTGTTGATTTAAAGTAACGCAAACCAGATGAAGTCAGCGTGTGCTGCATTAATGACGCTCGGGCCTCGGAACGGCTGAGCGTGGAGTTGAGAAAAGTGGATCTTTCTAGAGTCTGCATTCCTTTAAAACCGCACCGTGCTTGAAATATTAATCAAGGCGATGTCTTAAGCATCCCGAGCTTTAATCAGACATTCATCCTCTCTCAAAGCCAGCCAAAGATGTGGCGATAAGCCCCTTAATGAGCAACACTCAGATAAGCATCTTGTGCCGGCTAATTACAGTTTTCTATTTAGTGAAGAGGATCATATTTGACATCTACTGTAAGATAAGACAAGACGTCTTCTTTGTTACCATACCTCTTTTCATGTCTTTCGTTTTGAGTTGTTCAAAAAGGTACAACGCGTGAAAAGCTTTGATTTTTGCGTGGCTGATTTGTAAAGCTTTAAAATCACTGCATCTTTGTGCCAAGGATTGTATAATAAAGGATAGTGCTTTGTAATCAGAACTCTTCAACGATGCCACGCCGCTAGATGTTTTGTTACCTTATTTTCTGGAAACAAAGTGATGAATAGATGCACAATAGCAACATTGTGTTGCTGAATGTGCATTTGGTATGGCATTTTTTTGGCTTTGTGCTAACTCATTGAGTATTAAGAAGTAAACAAAAAGGAATTACAATAAGTACAGGCTTTTCTAGAGTATGAGGATGAGCAATCGTTCAGCTAGAGAATGTAATGTGAAATATAAAAAAAATACACCGGACCAAAAAAAATTAATTTTTTAAATTATTAATTTGAATGTTTTTTTAAATAATAATTTGAATAATAATTATGAATTTTTTATAATTTTACTTTTAATTACAATAAATTTTTTAAATATAGATCAGCCATTCGAGTGCAACAGTCATGTTGCTAAAGTAAAAACTACATTCATTTGCTCCATAGTGAAATTGATTTTGAATGGTAATAAACCTTTAAAGCCTATACTGTGAGCTACAAGGTTGTTTGCTTCTGCTGAAGCGAGAATATATGCTTCTGCTGAAGCGAGAGCCCGCAATATTTTTATAAATAATTTATTTTTTAAATAATCTTGTTCGAATTCCTAGTGAAAAACTACATTAGTCATGATGCTGTACAAAAATTCTATCAATCAGAAAGTTAAAAAAGCAACACGCGCCAAAAGAAAAAACCTCTTTGGTTCTTGCAGAAGCTCAAACCCTCTGGCTCAAATATGCTGTGTAAGACACGAGAATGAACCTCATTGGTTCTCACATGCCAAGCGAACATGCTTGAGCTTCCGTTTACCATAACTGATGTACAAGTTGATGAATGTTTATTTGTGGATAAAAGCCTAAATTCAATCTGTTCATCATTTAAAGTGATCATATCTCTTCAGAAAGTTTGGACTACAGCGCTCAATTCATATGGATTAGTTTTACTATCTCTTTATGAACTTTTTGAAGTGTGAAAGTGTCCGTTGCATAGCTGTCAATGGAGGGAAAGAAATCACTCAAAAACATCTTCATTTGTGTTCTGAAGATGAACGAAAGTCTTACGGGTTTGAAACGGCATGAAGGTGAGTTGACAGCATTTTCATTTTTGGGTGAACTATCCATTTAAGAATACAGACCTTTGTATTTTTGCGATTAACAAATTGATTTTTTTTTTTTGATTTGATTTTTTGTGATTAACCTTGTACCTTATTGTCTTGGTTCATGGCTTATTACTCTTTAACGAAGACTTTTTTAAAAAAAAAAAATCCCTATAGGAAGAATGAATGAAAAAATTGCTTCCGGAACCAGCACCACTGAAAAACGGGGCTGGAGCTAAAGCACTCTGTTAACTTGAGGACCACTGGCATATCCTTTATGGGCGACTCGTGGAGTTTGGTTCACAGCATGTAGAACACCATTTTGTCGCTGCTAGTGTAGTGCATTATACATATGTCACTTATGAGGTTCCATTTCAGCTAAGATTTTGCCTTGGAAAACTGATATATGTAGATTTTGTCAAGTTTTGTTGCAGAGTTGAAAATGTCTGCTTGCTTTTGCGTGTGAGTCATTATGTCCTATATAACTTAGAAAGCATTTGTTTAAAAAAGAAAATGAATCTACTGTTTACCCCACCACAAGTTCCATGTATACCTTATCTGTTTATACATTCATTAGTTTACCTTGCCAAGATTTACCCTGAAGTCCTGAGATGATAGATTTACCACTGCTCCACAGTTTACTGATGAGAAATACTGGCATCACCTTTATTGAAATGCTTTACCTCTCACATATTATCTGAAGTTGTTTATGCAGCCTGTGTTATTCATTGCCCAGGGCTCTCAGTCTACAGTCACTGCTTTAAAACTTAAGCAGCTCTGGGCTCTGTTACGCTGAGATGGTGAGGACTAATTATCTTATGATTTGCTCTACGATACTGTTTGAGGCTCTATTTAATCATGTCATTGCAACCTCTTATGATGATAATGATGAATTATTCACGGATAGAACAAACACGGGTGTTTTGAGATACTGCACATGTTTACACTGATAAATTTGCTGTGAATCTTTCTTGAATTGGGGTTTCTTGGCAGTTTGGAGGTTCAACATTATTCAAAACGTTTAAAGATGATGTAGATGCTTTCAGCGCATGTAGGTTTGTGTCCGCTGAAATTCTTCCAGGCTGACCGACGTTTGAATCAAGCTCAAGCTGAAGGCTGTTAGATGAGCTCTAATGGACCAGCACAGGAGTTTACTGGGTTTGAGTTTTTATTATCAGATTAAAGAAGAAGAAAACACAAGTGAGTGATATGGCACTCAAAAGCTAAATATGAACCTAGGGTTGTTTGTTTTTTTTGAGGTTTGTATGTCCACGACTGTTGCTGTATATCAGTTATTATGGTCTTTGTTGAAGAAACCACTTATTTTGTCAGAATTTTATCAGAATTCTTTGAAGACCCAAATCAAGCACATGTGTTCTCACAAAGTTCTATAGACTTTGAGTTTTATAGTCTGGAAATGGTGTGGAGACTGAAATAGTTTCTGGGGATGGGGGGTGGGGGGTTACAGTGTCATCACAGATAGTGGAGCATGTCTGAAATGGTTATTAGAGCTTTGACCACGTGCGGAGAAAGTTCTGTGATGTTTAAGTCCATAATGAGGCTGTGGATTGGCATCTTGGGAGATATGTTATCTTAGATCCCTTGAGGGCATATAGTCTTCCTTTTAAGGGAGGGGCTGCTATTTTTTACTTTCACTTTAAGTTATTATTCCCTCTTTTGTGCATGCTCCATATTTTCTTTAGTCGCTTTATGTTACAGTACATATTTTTACACAACTTTTTAGAAAACGTCTTTAAGAAAACATGCAGATTTTAAGTTAATTTGCTATCTCTTGAGTGGTTAGCTCTGAATGTTTGCTTTTAAAAATGTGTTATGACACCTATTAGCTAGAGATGGCGATAATGCTACCGTAACTGTCAAAAAACAATGGTTTTTGGAGAAGAGGAAACACACAGAGCAGCTTATATTATAGTATTTTTGAAATCTACCAGTTATTGCCTAACACACATTAGCTGTTCTTAAACTTTTGAGCGATAACTCTTTTGGTTTTAAACATTTCTGATCAATTGACTATTTCTGTCTTCAAGGTCAGTTAAATTGGAGGGAAAACATAATTGTTTATATTTTCTGGAAAAAAATGCTTTTAGCATGCTGCGAATGCTTTCTGGGTGTTTTTAGCATGTTACCAATGTGTTTTGAGGGATTTTAGCACACTGTTAATGAGTTCTATAATGTTCCCGTGGCTCGGGTCTCTACTTTAATGCAAATCTGTGTTTTTTTGTTGTTGTTGTTTCCATTTTAGCTATATCATTCATGTCTGTAGCAGAAATTGTTTTGGACAAGTTACAATATGAAATGTTGTAATAATTAGGATTTGGGGTTTATCAAGCACCACTAAAAATTCTTGCAGTATTGCATATACTGAATTAAGATAACAAAAATTATGTATTAAAAATGTTTTCATAGGGAAATTACATAGTATGTGATAGTATTAGCCTTTCTGGTAAACACTTTCTCATATTACTTGTCAGTTGTTAGCAGATGTTCCTCAAAATGTTGACTGGAATTCAAGGCTTTTGTAAATATTGACAACAGAAAGGCTTGCCATATTACGTGTGAGCTCTGGGGGAAGTTTGCAGTAATATTGTGTTCTGTGCTCCCAGGGGGTGTATGTTTTTATCTCTTTTAGAAGGGTAATGTTGGGGCAGACACGAAAACTTTACAAATAAGTGTTTCTGATTATGTCTGGCTTTAAGCACACACTTAGTCTTTGTCACAACTTCCTTTTTGTACTTAAGCTGGTCATTGACAGACATATGGGCATGTATTTAAGTGCATGCACCTGTGTATCATTGTTAGTGGCTAGTCAATGTGAAAAGGTCACTCTGTGTTTGAGCGTTTGACACTCTGAAACTGAATGGCAAACCATAGTTACGATCAATATATCTGTCTTTTAAGGCTAGTGTTTTCCACTCGTCTGTGTCTTGTTTGCCAGCCTCAGTCGGAAATTGTCCGAGAGCATGTGGAAAAGGGATTAAGCTGTTGGAGGAAAAGAACATCCATGTTGAGACAGGTCGGATACTAGGGCCTAATAAGAAGAATGGGCCAAATGCAAATGGGAATTGATTGGTAATGCTTTGCTGTCAGCAGATGCTCTGCTTTATTTGTGCAACTGTGTGTCTGACTATTTGTTGTTTATTTCAGGGGGTTTCAAAATGGGTTTCAGGGACCCTTAGGAAGCCACAAGGGGACACTAGGGAGTCCACAAAAATGTTGATGCCTAATAGTTAATGTCTGTACTTAAGATATATTGATATATTGAAAATATATTGAAGCTAAAGTTTTCTTTGCAATAACATTCACTAAATTTGACTAATAATAATAATACTGTTTAATTTGACTTTTTAAAACTGGTTTTATTCTATTAGTTTTTAATAGTAAGAAAAAAACTGCATGTTTGTCTTTTTAATTTCACACTTAATCTTAAGGTATAAAATGTAAATGGGCTTTATAGATGACAATATGTAATTTTTCTGCTTTAGGAAGGGGGTACTTTCTTGGGTATTAACATATCTTGGTGCCCCTGGCATAAAAAAAAAGTTTAAAAACCTTTTTTTTTTTACATCACAGAAGTGTACCATACAGTAAAGAGAGCCTGCAACAGGAAATATGGACATCAAGAGCCTTGGAATAATTTTGATTTTGATTATTGATTCGCAACACATTTGCAGATAAGCTGTATTTAAGGTCAGTTTTCCATGAAGGCTAAATGTAAATACATGGTTTCACGCTCACAGAAATATTAACATATAAACCCCCCTGTTTGAGAACATCTGATTTATGGTAATTGTATGCTGGGATCTATGTTTGTAGATGTACATCTGATGTGTATTCAAAGGCATTGGTTTATGTGTGCGCAACTGCGCATGCATCCATGATTGTGTGCAACATATGTGTTTATGTGCATGTCCACATGTGTGTTTATCTTCAGGGGTTTCGTGATTATGTTGATAGAAACAGTGCGGTCCTTCCATGGGGGTTTCGTGTGACATTTATACAAGATGCTTGAATAAGGTTGGCATTGATCACTCCCTGTCTAACATATAAATAAAAATGTGTTGCAAGCCCATGGGTTTTCAGCATCCTCACAGAATCTATGTGTCGTGTGGCAAATGTCCACATCCAGTTGAGCTGCTGCCAGCATTTTCTTGACAATAGAAGATTTCTCCATATGTGTGTTTCTCATATTGCAAATGAGTTACCTTTGTAAAAACTTCCTTAAACGTATCGGCAACTACGACTGGGTCATATTTTGTGGTTGTGTATGTATATATGTACTATTCGAAAGTCAGGATGATTTTTTAAATTAAAGAAATTAATACTTATATTTAGCATGGGCACATTAAATGGATCAAAAGTAACAGTAAAGACAATTGTTATGTTCCAAAAGATTTTATGCTATTTTAAAGGTTCCTAATTTTGTTTTGGCGGTCCCTTCGTTAGGTTTAAATGCGTCTAAGCCTACTCTTCTCTGATTGGTCAGACAGCTCAGTCTGTTGTGATTGGTTGTCCGCTTACAGCATATTAAAATGATTTCTGAAAGAAAGATCTTCATGTGAAGATTGGCTACTGGCTAATGGCTACTGAAAATTCAGATTTGCCACCACAGGAATAAATTACATTTTAAAATTAATTGAAATAGATTTATTTTAATTTGTAATAATATTTCAGAATTGTTCTGTAAAAACTTACCAACACCAAACCTTTGAACAGTAGTGTTTTTAGTAAATATAACTTATTATTGGTCTTGTTTGCTCTATTATGTTAGCTGTTATTATTTTAATTAGTCATTGACCCTAATACAATTTTGAGTTTGAGTTAATTTTGAGGTTTGTGATTATTCAGGTGGACAAAAGTCTCCAAGAGAAATGCCTGCAGATTTTGTCCTGAGGAGAAAATATTTTCTTTTAGAAAATATTTTCTGGGAATAAACAGAGAGCAGGGAATTCATTATTTTCTATCATAAACTGCAATTATTGATATGAATACAAATTCGCAAGGCAATACAACCCTGTTTATTCGAATCATGCGTGATATATGTATTCCTTACCCCATAGTTAATTGGTTGTTATTCACAACTGTCTGTAGTATTTGTTTGGATGTGGTGATTGGTTAAACTCCCTGCCATAAATTTATCAAAAACACCGCTGAATGATGTTGCAGACCTACAAACCTGACAGGGCGTCTGCAGACATGGTTGAGCAGCTCATCATAGGGATTAAGCCATTACTTTAGCTTTGCTAGCTAATTAACTTAATTTAACAGTACATGTGCTATCAGGATAGACCACCACTTAATTTAATCCCCTTCTCTCTTTCTGTGTCCTCCATAGCAGTGTTATAGAATCTACTTTTATCTACTTTTAGCTTGCAAGGCTACACAAGTTACTTATCTGAACTGGTTCTACAATATAAGGCTACTCTTTTGAGTAGTAGTTAGCTACACTACAAGCTAGTTACAAAATGTTGCAAAACTTCATTGAAACAACACATTTAACTTTTTACAGTTGGTGTTTTTGAAGCCTTGAAGGTACAGTAAGATATTTCTGAGAAACACTGTTGATATTTCAAATCAACCCAAACAAATGCACCCTTCATTGCTCCACAAACATGTAATGCAAGAGTGCGTGTCTCTTTATTGTAGCTGAAATACAAAAAAACAAAGCGAAGATAACGAATGTACAAGGAAGAACAACAACAACAAAAAAAACAAAGCTTTTCTAATATTAACAGGGGTCCTAAAGCTCTTGCCTGATCATAACCTTCTTTCCCAGTGATATTCCACTGGCATTTTCTCTTGTGTAATGTCTCTCAGCCATCTCTCTTTCTACAGGCGTTCTTCAAATCTCCCTCTTGCTCACTTTCTCTCCCCTCCCATTGTGAGCGTATACGCCCCCTACTGCTGATTGGCTACAAGTGTGTTGTGGCTCTCAGTTCGATCCACTTTCAACAGCTTATCTCAGAAATCACTTACTGCACCTTTAAACCTAACAATATTAAATTAGAATATACATTTACTCTGAATACAACTAGTTGAGTGCCTTTCATTTGCTATTACTTTCTGATTCTATGCTGAATGTAAGGCTTTTGTACTTTCAGGTGAAGAAGTCTTTTAGCTTTATGCCTCTTCCTCTCAACTCTCTATATTCATCTCCCTGCTACTTTCAGTGCACCTGGGTGAATCATGTCTTTTCATGTTCTAATCACAGAAAAAGTGTATGCTGAGTTCTCTCGCCCCTCGCCCACTCCACGCTGGTGCCCTGAATCTCCGAGGATTGTTGTGCCAGATTGCACGTTTTGTGCATATTGCCTTGGCTGGTCTTCTATCACTCTGCTTTCTCTTTCCTTCCATCTCCATCTCCTGTGGCTTTCTCCTCATTAGCCTCTTTAGGGTTTTCTGGCAGTCTGCAATGCAGTGGTTCCCTATTAAAGATAGTTTTAGATTATGCCCATCAATGGAGCTATTGTCAGGTCCCATGTTATTCCATGGATATAGTGGTTATAAGTGCATTCCAGCTGTTTCCTGCTTATCTTCTGCTTACATCAACTTCAGCATTTTGAAGTTTCCTTATACATGGGGTCTGAATTTTGAAAGACCAAGTAGCCTATGCATATTTCATGGGTATGAATTGTAATGAAGCATTGAGCAAAACATATCATTTTAAATTTTTAATTTAAAATAAAATGTTAATGGTATTTTAGGTATTATAGGATGCCATTTTGGTGTGTGCACTTGTACTGTTTTTCCTCTGTAAATTTATATCCCTGTTTTAAACTTAGTTATTCACATTTATTGGTATATATTGGTATATATACAACACAAATTGTTTCAATGCAGCTTAACATTAATAAACGGCAATTAATGTCAATGTTGCAAGTTTGGCAAAATATGTACATGTACAATAATGAAGTGTCACGCCAGTTATCATTTCCTCACTGTACAGTATATGATGAGGTAACTTACAGTTAACTCATTTTTTTAATGTACCATCTTGTATAAATTACATTTTTTTTTTTTTTACAGTTATCAGTGTGTTTTACCAATTATAAGTAAAATGTATTGCAGTACAGTGTTAGGTGATCTTAAATCAAAAAGATAAAGTTCTTTTTGAATGGCTATAATGTTTTTTTTTATAGTGCACCGGTCTTTTGTTAGACTCATGAGCTAATCATTTCAATATGTCTGCATAACTACAACGCGAGCACCTCAATAAAAGGAGGAGCCTATATATAAGAGGTACAATTACCATAGAAACTGGATCTCCTAACAACCCGGAAAATGAAAAGAGACCAAGTTCTGCAGTGTAAACATACTGTCAAACTGAACTGTGTTTCCATGGTGAGTTGCTGAGTGTTTACATGCATTTCCTATTCATTAAATTTTAGTTTTAGTATGTCGCTGTGCATGTGTGTGAGTGAGCTGAAAAGGGAAGGGAGGATTAGAGATTTTTTTTGATGCAATCATGTTTTCAAATAGATATTGCCAGCGAAAAATAGTCAGAATATTAAATTCCTGGAAAGCTCTGTACATTTTGCAAAGAATTTATCTCCCTGTTGATTTTTTGGAAGGTCTTATAAGTCTTGAGTAAACTTTAGGAGAGCAATAAAATACTTTTTTTTTTTTTTTTTTTTTTTTTTTTTTTTTTGATTTGGTGGTTTGGAGGGACATTCTTTCTGTTTCCCTCATATTAATTACATCTAGTTTCCACACAACAGGGTGAACTACAGCACAGTACATTACTGATGGAACACACGTAAAAGCTTTTTGCTCTCAGTCTTTGAGCTTTTTGTAATGCTACAGCTATTGTATCACTTATCTGAACTAGTTCTACTTTGTGTGACATTTATACAAGATGACATTTATAAATGAAAATGCACATCTAATGCACATGGTCAAATATGGTTTTGGGAACATGGTAGCAGGTTTGTTACTGATGCAAAGTACCAAACTTTGATCAAGCTTTATTAGGTCGAGCTATTATCAGGCTGACTATTCATGATCACACCATCAGTGAATAGTCCATATGATCCATCAATGTCAGGGGTTTGCAAACTGGTGTCTAGTGGGCAGTAAAGGGGTGTTAGGGTGTCCGTGGAATATTTAAAGGAGGGGAAAAATGTACAAATTAAATTGGTGAAACGTTTAACACAATGATTTTTTAAATATTTTATATTTTTAATATTACTATTTAAATGTGCTTAATAAAAAGTAAATATTGTCCAGAATATTTTCCGCAAAATTACTATAATATAATATATTTAAAAAAAAGGTTTTGAAGTTTGAAAACCCACAGATGGTACGTAAAACAGTTTGACACAAAGTTCTGCTGTACTGAAGGGGTTAAATACTGGAAAAGATATTTATTAATCAGATTAAGCGGAGGAATATTGTTTGACACTGGGTGATTGCCTCACAACACAAGTGAAGTACTGTCATTTGTTACGAAACATGGCGATTTATTTGTACTCCTACACATGCACACAGCGGTCAATTAGGGCCAGAAATGGTGCAAAAGAAAAAAGAAAAAGAAAAATGAAAGGGCCAACTGCTTGTCAAGTTATATTTATGAAAACGTGGCTAACATGCATTCAGGAAACTCGTTCTCAAGTGGGTTATTTAGGATGCCCCGTGAGCAAGTAAGCATTCTGCTTTATTTACTGAGTATGATGGGTTATGACATGCCAGGAGATTGGCTGGGCTATTTTGATCGTTCCTCAAACGGGTGGCGGGAGGGCCTTGGATCCACAGAGGAGACGAACGAGTTCTCTGTGAAGATCCCAGCCAGATGCTCTTTAGAGTGATATAAAGGGTTTTAAAGGGACTCCCGGGCGGACAGGGCCCTCTCCACTCTGACGGACCACCCACCCCAACCCTCCACCTCCTCGTCACTGTTTGTGGTGAGAGGAGAGACTCTGAAATTAAGCTCCATGTCAACCAGATGGTTCCGATTCTGTCTGTTTGCTGGAATTACTCTTTCGTCATTGCAGACCCGAGAGCCAGAGTTAATAGTGTTGTTAACATGTGAACTTTGCTGTTTAATGTTTAACAAAGGCAACTAATAGCCTGTACTTCACATATACACCATTCCATTGCTTGGATTAAAGGATATATTTCAGGTTTATTTAGTCTGTTTCTTTCCTGTTGAAAAATACTGCTAGTGTAGAGGCAAGGAAGGGAAGGAAACATGCTAACCCAAAACAAGTGCAGTAGTGGAGATGTTCAAATTTGTTCTGTTTTATTGACGCAAGTGTGAACTCAAGTGGTTCTACCGCTAACAGGTGTTACCTGGTTTCGAGATTACTATAATTACTAATATAAATTAATTATTCAAAAATAAATACCAGACGTTTAATTGTATAAATATATAGTAGTGGATCTAAGTCATTTTTGTTGGTAAAAACCATATAGACAGCACTCTTTTAAAGAAAGAGAATTCATTCCTAAAGCATGAGGCCTGACAGCTCTGTACACTGAATGCATAATATTTGATTATTCGATCCATCCAGTATTGTCAAAGCTCTCTGAAAGAAGTGGAAATGTGTTCTCTCGGGCGTTATTGGAGATTTTTGGTTCTCGTGGCACTGGAACATGTTGTACTTTTCTCTGTCTCCTCTGATGTTTGATGACATTTTTTTGTTGAGAGCTGTACTGTGAGGGGATCAAGTTTGACATGAGTTTAAAATAATCACAAAATGGCAGAGTCCCAAGTCCCTCCATGTCCTTACTTTGTAATGTGTGTGTCTGACAAGTGTGTACCTATGTGAGAGTTGTTTATCTTATGCGGCCTGCCCTTTTCCTCAGTCTTTTATTATATCTCTCCGTATTGATTTTTACATCCAAACTATAAAAAACATAATCTTTAAGCCGTATTTTGTAGTAATAGTGCACAACAGTAATTGATCGACTTTCAGTCTCTTGAAAGATGTTACACAATTAGGTATCCTTTAATCTGTGACAGAAGTAGGTACCATTCACACACTTTTGCATTTCCCTGCGCTATTTTTCCATTGTTTTTCTTTATAAACATGCGATGCACTTCTTTGACCGTTGCACTCACCACTCGGGTCTTTTGCAGAGCCTCACGCATGAAATGGCCTTCTAAAAATGTGCCGCTCAAGTTAAAATGTTCAACTTTTTAGAAATGTGTCTTGAGAACAGCATCAGTTAAGTTTAACACTTTGTTTTACTTGTCGTGCGAGAACGCCGTTTTGCTAAATCAGGCTAGTTGAGGTTCACAAATCACTCACAGTACCTTTAAATTCCCCTGACAGTGTGCAGTTTCATCATTTTATACTGGTTAAACTCTTAGTAAGCCAATCTTATTGCTTACTTGACCTTGGTTTTAGTGCTGCTTTATTTTAGACACCATTAAAAAGCTAGTTAGGGTGATTTTGCCATTTCCTCTTCAGCACGTTAATGGCAACTTTAAGGAACTTGCCAAAGAGTTCTTAATAACAAGGTCATATTAAGACAATGTATGTCTTTCACTTTCTATTTTATGGAGCAGTAACATAATCAACACTGACTCTGAGGGCCTCATCGTGGTGGTCGTAAGTTGTAGTGATAAATAGCTTCTCAGAAGCACTGCAGGAAATGTGTTACATAGCGAGAAAGAAAGAGCGAGAGAGATGCAGACCGATCTCAGGATATCAAGACAAAACACTTCAGCACAACTTCGGTTTCCTCACAGAGCAACCTATAGTCAGGGTTTCACCTGTCGCTGTGCTAATGTATACCAGGAGACTTTGACTGCTCACGGCTATCTTTGTGTGTGTGTAAGTGTGTTTGTGTGGGAGAAAGAGAGAGAGAGAGAGAGTGAGAGAAAGAGAGCAGGCTGTCACCGATGATTCTGAATAGGTCTGCCTTAATCTTCACTGGACTGCAATTCTCCTCACTGTTTCAGCCAGAGGGAAGACATGATCTAGTCTCACGCTAACAAGCCCCATATAAGCTAGAAGAAACAGTCAGCCAGGAATGCAAGAGCAGAAAGACCATTTTTCTCCTGCAATGATATAGATTAATGAGTTAAACAATAGGAAATTCCAAGATTCCAAAGACCTTTTTAAAGTTTTAGTGGAATCTCTTCGCAGTATGTGAAGGGAGTTTTGTGACTGTCACTCTGAATTTTATGTGTGTGGATTTCAATCATTCAAACCGTTTCTTTAAATGACATGTTCCCATCAACAAATTATGTGTCTATTGTTATCATCTTCCCTCTCAAAAGTATTGTCTGTTATGAAATTGCAGTGCGCCAAGAGATTTTCCTTGAAAAGCAGATGTATCCCAAAGAAACTGGGAGTAGATACTAAGGTGACCTCAGATAAATTTTACTTCTGGATGGTCAGATCTGAAAGATTTATGATCTACATAGCTTTAAGATTAATGCTGTATCACTGTCCTTTTGCATAGTAGAGTAAGAGAACAGATGGAGAAAATGGTTTCTGCTAAAATATACATGCCTCTCATACCAGCCTAACATGAGCATTTACACAAACAGAATTACATAAAGGGGTTGAATATTTAGGGAAACGAAAACAGACAGACAAACATGAGCAACATATATTAGACCTACTTCTGTCATTTGTCCTTTTGATCAAAGTTCTTGTGTCTGGAAAAAATCTGACTTTTTTTTTTTGATCAAAGTACTTTCCTGTTAGGAAGGAAAGCTTGAATGAAATGTGCCCTCTCTTGTCTATTAAAGGTGAAGTGTGTAATTTCTCTGCCACAGACGGCACCAAAAAGAATGGCAAAAATAATGACTGAATGAAGTTTCAGTTTTTTCCCTCCCTGCATGAATGACACTTCAGCGTAAAGTAGTTTTGACACAAACTCTTTAATTAATAGCCGTTCAAAGTATACTTAATTCGATAACATGCACAAAAACAGATGTCGACACATGCGCACTAGAAATTTTCATCTTTGTCCAGTGTCTGTACTATTTCTCTCCAGAAGATATGATTGATGAAAATGTCTTTGTTCTCGTTTAAAAAATTGAGGGCATCTCTTTACCTACTAAGTTTTTTTTTTTTTTTTATCTTCACCTAGTTTTTTTGTTTCTTCTTTTGCAGTGAAACAACAGGCCAGGCCACTGTTGCCACCTTGTGGACCAACTAAATAGCGCAAGAAATTGTGTCGAGCTAAGCGTAAAGAATGCACGCATTTAGAAAAAGTGACGCTTTTAATGTGAAAACCCATATTACTAATGTTGTTTATTATTAATAAAATAGGATATTCAGTGTGGGAAAATGTGTATGGCGGTACGTTTTGTCCGTCAGAAACTGATTGGATGGTAAAAGTGGGCATTCCATACCAGAATTGAGCAAAACTGAATGCAAGTTTGCCAAAATACACCTCAATACCTATTTTGCTAGTCAACATTAATTAAAAGAGTTCAAAAATTGAGAAATAAAATTTTCCATAACCTTTGACATGTACTGATATATATGTTACTATGAGAAGGAGAGATACATGATCGCTGGACTACAAAATAACATTACTTCCAAAGGTTATTTATTTTCAACTATGTGAATGTCTCGGTAGAACATTATTTGTTGTTTGGTACATAAGGCAGTGTATTGTGTCATTTCGGAGCGGATTCTTTGGTAAATCAGTCACAAGTTAGGTAGTCGTGGCCTAATGGTGAGGGAGTCGGGCTTGCAACCTGAAGGTTTCCGGTTCGATTCCCACGCCGGCAGGAATTGAATTGGATTGTGAATGAACAGCACTCTCTCCACCGAGACTAAGGTGCCCTTGAGCAAGGCATGAAACCCCTAATTGCCTCACTTGTAAGTCGCTTTGGATAAAAGCGTCTGCTAAATGATTTAAATGTAAATTTCGGCGCAGGCTTTGCAAACAGACTTTTATTGTACGACATGGACCCGAGAGTAATGCCACAACATGTATGAAACCGTGTTAATTCTAACGCCTAATCTTTGATCAGTGATTTCTGATACGTATTTATTCACGCACAATCAGACACTAGTTAATCTCGTTGCACTTTATTTTACTTACGTGTACTTACACTATACTTACCTAAGAAAGTACTGGTTAATATAAGGTAACTACATGGGTTAAGGTTAGGTTTAGGGGTAGGATTAGGGTTGGTAGTTATTACCCGGCTATTGTAATTACTATAAAAAGTACATGATATGTACATGGGGAACTAGCTGAAATAGTGAAAATGTAGTAAAGGAAAGACAGATGGATGGATGGATGGACAGACAGACCAGGAACGTTAGTGAAGTGAATATGAAATTTTGATTTCATGTTGACTTCTATTCAAAGCAAGCCTTCACATTTTATTGTGATGAGTGAGAGATGCATTGTAACTCTCAAAGGGATTTGTGAGCATTTACCACAACCATGACTGTCTCTAATGCGCCGCGTGTATGACTGTGTTCAGTGATCTAGCGTGGATTTGTCTGTGACCTGTCTCTGTTTTGTAATTCAAGGATGTGCGTTTACCTCAGAGAAGAGACTGTGCATACTGGAGGGCATCTTAAAAGGAAGCAGCCCACTGAACTGGGACCAGTTTGCTCTCAGAATCCTGCCTTTTGTTGTTTGCTCTGTGATGTAAAAATAGCTCTGTGCCCCTTTGTGTCGGCACTCTGATCCTAATGAGATGTCGTCCGTATTTTGGCTTTAAAATGTTTTATTCATTATCCCCTAGCATAGGGAGGAATTTTCTTTCTATTCCTGATCACGCACAAGTGAATAAACATCCGCAGATCATATTTGTCAGCATCTGCCATTTACCTCAGGGTGCAGATGGTGCTGGGGGTCATGATTGCTTAATACAGACGTGGTTGCTAAATAATAAAGCTTTGAAATGGGAAGATGTTAACAGCGTTTTTGTAATGTTTTGTTTGAAAGCTGAATCCCGTATTTGGTGATGGGTGTTCATGTATTCATACACACACCTTGCCCAAAGTGGGACATTTTGTAAATCTTTTACATTATTTACTGTAATGAAACGGGGGAAATACTCTTCTGTTTATGAAAATATGACCACTGACAATCACCATAATCATTGCTAACTGATGGAGACTGATCTTCTCCGATAGCACGTTTGGGAAATGTTCACATTACCATTCAGCTCAATTTTCTAGATGGATGATCTTTTCTCTCCATAAAAGATTTCCATTGCTATTGTGAGTCGGCTCATATATTTAGGAGACATGGCCTTCTAAAAATCGATCAAAAGCCAATCAATTCCATACCCGTGTTAATCTAATCTTTCTTCACACGTCTGAGGGAAGACACATGATACTTTCTCAGGGTAATAAAATTGTTGACATTAGTACGCTTTCTACCACTTTTGTCATACAGAAGAAAATGTGTAATAATTTATTATAAATAAAATAAATTACTTATTCATTATATATTAATCTGCGATAATAATAATAATAATAATAATTGACACAAGTATAATTTCACCAACTTTATTAGTATTTTATATTTTATTCCCACAGTAAGATATATTCATTGGTGCAAAATTTCATGCATTTAACAAAATTATTTTTAATTTAATTGTTTATAATTCAACAAAGTAGAAAACAAATAAAATGTTCATATACAGTTTTGTTTTCAAGTAAATGTGCCTTATTCCATCCATCCATCCATCCATCCATCATCCATCGTTTGCTTTTCAAGTAAATTTGCCTTATTCCATCCATCCATCCATCCATCATCCATCGTTTGCTTTTCAAGTAAATTTGCCTTATTCCATCCATCCATCCATCCATCGTTTGCTTTTCAAGTAAATGTTCCTTATTCCATCCATCCATCCATCCATCCATCCATCCATCGTTTGCTTTTCAAGTAAATTTGCCTTATTCCATCCATCCATCCATCCATCCATCCATCGTTTGCTTTTCAAGTAAATGTTCCTTATTCCATCCATCCATCCATCCATCCATCGTTTGCTTTTCAAGTAAATTTGCCTTATTCCATCTATCCATCCATCCATCCATCATTTGCTTTTCAAGTAAATGTGCCTTATTCCATCTATCCATCCATCCATCCATCATTTGCTTTTCAAGTAAATTTGCCTTATTCCATCCATCCATCCATCCATCCATCCATCGTTTGCTTTTCAAGTAAATTTGCCTTATTCCATCCATCCATCCATCCATCCATCGTTTGCTTTTCAAGTAAATTTGCCTTATTCCATCCATCCATCCATCGTTTGCTTTTCAAGTAAATTTGCCTTATTCCATCCATCCATCCATCGTTTGCTTTTCAAGTAAATTTGCCTTATTCCATCTATCCATCCATCCATCCATCATTTGCTTTTCAAGTAAATGTGCCTTATTCCATCCATCCATCCATCCATCCATCGTTTGCTTTTCAAGTAAATTTGCCTTATTCCATCCATCCATCCATCCATCCATCGTTTGCTTTTCAAGTAAATTTGCCTTATTCCATCCATCCATCCATCCATCCATCCATCGTTTGCTTTTCAAGTAAATTTGCCTTATTCCATCCATCCATCCATCCATCCATCGTTTGCTTTTCAAGTAAATTTGCCTTATTCCATCCATCCATCCATCCATCCATCGTTTGCTTTTCAAGTAAATTTGCCTTATTCCATCCATCCATCCATCCATGCATCCATCCATCCATCCATCCATCCATCGTTTGCTTTTCAAGTAAATTTGCCTTATTCCATCCATCCATCCATCCATCGTTTGCTTTTCAAGTAAATTTGCCTTATTCCATCCATCCATCCATCCATCGTTTGCTTTTCAAGTAAATTTGCCTTATTCCATCCATCCATCCATCCATCCATCCATCCATCCATCCAATCAGCATTATTGAAGAATCTTGAGAACAATTTCTGTGTAAATTTTGGGTTCCGTGTGATGATCTCGTATGATGGGACGTTTCCTACTCCCATTTAATATAAAAATTCTGGTCTGCTCGAATGGCTTATCATTTAGCACCTGTGTCCCCGAGACAGACTGCCTGAGGCTTTGAGGATATGTTGGAGGGAAGGACAGAGGGAAGACGAGGGGTGAGGTGACCTGATTGTCTCCATGCCTCAGGGGTCCTGTTGGCGAGAGGCAGATGCCACCATGCTCTGACACAACCATTGGCCTTGTCACTCTTCCAACACCATTAGAGACACAGACACAGCAGGATGTACTCTCATTTGAGGCGAGACCAAATGTATCTTGTATCAAATGAGAGAGCTACATACTTTATCATCATGAGTGAGAGTTAGTCCGTGCATTATAGAGCTGCATTGGAATGTGTGACTGGGATTGTGAGGTGCCAAGTCCAGTTAAGATCAATTACATCACATTACTTAATTTCCAGGTTTAGCACCGTCTTGGGGTCCATACTTGCATGTGATTAGCTGTATGTATATTACATTTCCCATTGTGCCAGTGGAAAACTCACATGCTTACAGCAGATTCGAGCCAGGAAACACCTCTGCTCCTTTGTGCTCTGAAATGTCTGTTGCTAGGCAACATTGGCTTTCATCATGAAGACTCATAGTTCAGCAGAATAATGTCTCAATTACTGTTTTGATGACAGGCATTAGAATGGTATAGCAACCAATTTATTGGTTCATAGCAAAAATGAGTGCTAAGTTCTGAAGACTTAACACGTAACCCCATCTTATCTTATCATGTTTAAATGTATATATGCGTTGGAAGAATTGAATAGTTATTTTTTGTTTTGTTTTTTATAATTACTTTACTTTTTTTAAAATTGCTTTATTACTTTATTTGTCTGATAACTGACACAAACAGGAATTGTTTGTTCATTTGCTTGCTTGCTTTTGGACACAATAATAAATGCCTTAATCATTACATTTATTTGTTTTATTTGCAAAAATAACTTTAGTTTTAGTATCAAAACTATTGATTGTTTATTTATTGCTTTCGGACACAAAAATAAATAACAAAACTATTAATAATCATTAATATGTTTGTTCATTCACTCTCTTCAGGACACAAATAAATAGCCTAATATTTATTTTATTAATAAAAACAACTTAGTTTTGCTTTAAAAATATATAGAGGAACTCTCAAAAATAATGTTTGTTTGTTCATTCAGTGCCTAATCATTACACTTAGGGGCCATTTACACACCATTACGACACCATTTTCAAATAAAAACGTAAAATTTGTAATGCGAATTTGACTGCTCATTTACACGACAACTGTGTTTTGAAAATAGGTTTTGAAAGTGCAAGTTTTTGAAAACAATATTGCTATGATCTCCATGTAAACTATAAAAGTGCAAATTTGTGAAAACGGTGACATCATGCACATGTGTATGTTCAGTCTGTATTTTTTTACAAAATGACATCGTCAACTACTGACCTGGCATGCATAATACAGCATTTTTAGCCATTTTTGGCTAAAATTGTGTAAAAATAAAAACTTTCAAATTTATTATTATTATTATTATTATTAATAATAATAAACTAATATTATTAGTTTTGCTAGTAAAATCTCTGTGTTGATAATCATGCCTTGATTTCACCAGATATATGCAGCAGGAGAAAGAATGCATGATCTTGTGATATACTGTTAAACTTCTCAAAGCACTCATCAAATGGAAGCGATTGACAGTAGTAGAGCAATGCGTTCGGATGATGAGTTCTTGGCAATCGCTCTACAAGGGTGAACTCTGGTCTTTCCTGCTACATCAAAGCAGCTAATCCTGCCTGGAAACTCCACTTCCTAATGCTAAATCAGGTCTTTGCACTCATGTGCATATCTCCTTTGGAAGCAATTTCATGTTATTTTGAACAATTAAAACTCCCGTGTCAGGTGTCAAAGCATAGCTCACAGCCATCGCAGGGGGCAGCATGCATCAGCGAAAATGTTCTCAACTGAGTGGAAGCAGGGCTGATCTGTTAATAGGTTGATAGACTGCTGCTCAGCACGTGTGTGTGTGTGTGTGTGTGTCCACTAAATAAAGTAACTGCTTTTGCATTATGCTTTTATAATTGAAAAATGGAATATAATTGGAATATTCTTGCGAATGTAAACAGTTACTCTATAAATGTCCATAATATCAGCATGTGTCTCTGTAAGGCTAATTCTTTATAGGGTAAATAATGGCTTTAAGAGGTTTGATATAGGGTTCGATGTGAGCTCTGTTGTATAGATTAGTGGAACATCTGTAGGGAACAGAAAGGTTTTGACTGACTGGGGGTAGTAATAGGGGCTGTAGTGTCTCATTCATCTTTGTTGGACTAAGTGGACTCAACGCTCTGAAGAGTCCGAGGCACATGGAGAAAAGACAGAGACGCATTGAGGAACTGCACAGTATGAACAGGGCCTTAATTGAGCGAATGAACAAGCTAATGCTCTGCGGCAGAAAATCGTTGTCTCTTGGCACAACGTGCTTTGCTTTCAGCGTGTACAACCTCTGTAAGTGTGAAATGCTTGCCACATTCCAATTATTCCTTATTGCCCTCTTAACTCCGTGTCATGGCTCTTTGATTCTTAGGTTTTGGTTGACTTAGTGGTGATGGGAAAATTAATGTATTTGGGTGTAAAGACTGTCCAGTCAAGGCACATCAAAAGCGATTTTGAAACTGACCTGACATGAACTTGCCTTTTTACGTTATTTCTACCTGGACTGCTATTAGGACTGGGTGATATACATTGAAAATTCACAATGATTTTGCTGGGAGTATAAAATTACACAACACATGGCAGTGATTTTAATGTGCTTTTTATTTGGCCAATATTTTTTTCTGTTGCAATCCTCATCTTAAGATTTCCGAGTATTAGAGCATTTAGACAGATTTAAAAATATATATATATATGTATATATATATATATATATATATATATATATATATATATATATATATATATAACGTCTCGGATGTCAACTGGCTAAAGTGGTTCAGTTCATTTTCATGAATCAGTTCAAACTTTCAGTGAATCAAGTAACTATTTAAGTATTGGTATGCGTTATGTTCAAAAAGTTTGAGAACCACTGCCTTGGTATGTTTTTTATTTTCATTCATCTTATTACAAATTATTAATGTGCCGTGTTGATTAAATTGAACTAGATTTTTATAGTTTTTTAGTTCTTACGTTTAGTGTTTGAATCTAATTGGCGACAGTGGCTGTTTGATGGAATTTATGGTTCCACTCACAAAATATGTTCTTAGAATGTTTTGCTAATGTTATGAAAACATTGTTTCCCAATGTTCTCTGAACATTCAAAACGTCCAGTTCTTTAAGTATTTTGAAAATATTTTTTCTTGGTTATATGAACTTTAAGGGAACATTCCATTTCATCATTCTGGAAATATTATGGGAACCTTACTTTTGAATGAACGTTCTGAAACATTTTGTAACATTAAAAACATTAGATGAACTAAAACGTTGCACAAAAAAACTTCCATGAATGATGTATAAATAACCTTTCTGTGCAAATGTTTTGAAAACATTATTAAAGACCGATAAGACTGTGAATGAACATTCTAGTATTTTTAGTGGAAGAATGTTTCTTCATAACTTTGAGAGTACTTTGCCACAATGTTATCCAAAGTTATGAGAACGTTTCCTGTTAGCTGGGACTGATTGGAGGAAAAAATATCTGCCTAATATAGTAAAATATAGTAGCAAATATAGTAAGCCTAGATAAATATCTCAATATCGATTTCAGGCTAAAAAGCATCTGAATGGCCCCTTCTTACTTTTTTTGTTATCCGTGCTTGTGCTGCAAGCTAACACTGAGCCTACGTGGATATCAACACAACAGGTTAACAAATCCAGCAACATTTTCAGATCTTGACCGATTCACCTCTTCTGCGATGCATGTTTATCCATGTGTTTTGGTTAGAACAGCGTGTTGTGTTTGCGTCCCACAGCGAGTTTCTAATTTTGGACCTCGCTTTCCCTCAACTCGGAAGTTCACTCTTTATTTTTAGAGGAATTTGGAATTTTACACTTAACAGACAAGCAACAGTTGCATGCAAACTTTTCCAGCTTTAAGCAGCTCCCTGGTGTAGAGCAGAGAGTGGCTCTTTTAGCACTTCTGCAGTCAGATGTCCCCAGTTTTGTCAGCGTTCCATCACATGATTCCTTCCTCAATGATCCACTGAGACTTCTGATCTTGTTACAGAACTGCCGCTTGCAGGAAGTTGACTTAAAAGAGAAGATGCTGAGGAAATCTAAATGTTTTTATAGCCATCTGGCCTTTAAATTGCTTCTGAGGGTTTTTTAATGTTTCTCTCAAACTCTCCTTTCATTTTAGAATGAAAGCTGAACCTGGCAAATGCTTTTGGACTACGGCCCCTGAAGCATCTGTACATAAATAAACACACAAAATGTTTATGTCTCAAATTTCCTCTAGATTAACCACTTAAGTAATAAAACCTATGTGGCATTTAGTGTCTTAGAGCACAGACAATTTAAATGAATTATGATATGTGCGTTTCACATTGTATGCAAAATTTGAGAAGGCTAGAAGGCTCATCGTGTATTTATGCAGAGCTGTAAGAGGCAACAGAAAATGTATACCTCCATCTGCTCGCTAACTGTTCATACGTCTCTCTCTTCTATTTTTTTTTCCGCAATGCTATGCTCCATAGCCGTGCTGATGCAGAAATGAAGTGGTGTTATTTCTGTTGTGTTTTTATCTGGGAGATCATGCAGGACTAATTGTTAACAGTGAGGAAAACAAGGGACTTTGTGCACTAGATGAGACTCTTTGCTAATGCACTCTTGTCTGTGTTTTTAAAAGCCTTGATATCATGTCATTATACAACAAATAGTGGTTCTTGATCGGTGCCTTTTGAGCACCAAAAAATTTTGAACAGCATGAGCAGCGTGAATATATGATAGATTTTTTCATGTTTTAGTGAACTGTCCCTTTAAGAGAGGTCAGTGTGAGGTTTTTACCTCGAACTCTCCTTTATTCACCCTAGAGGACTGCAGCTAACTTTACAGTTAAACTTTAAGAAGTGCACTTGAGAAAGGAGCTTGTGTGGCATAAAAAACGCTCACATTCCCCATAGACTCTTTCCCGGGTCCTTAGAATCACATTTCTGCCTTTTTTTTCACAGCTTTAGACTTTTACATGCACAAGTTTGACAGATGGGCTTGTTTGAGGAATGAGGACGTGTCAGATGTGAGCTTCAAGTCTCTGAAATATTGACTGAATTCAGGCCTATCCTGTGGCAGATCCGTCTCTGCCATCGTAGATCTGGCGATGCAAATTAGCTAAATCTTAGTCGATTCAGATTATTTGATTGGTTCATAATTAATAGTGTTGCGTTATGCTTTGAGGCATTTATGGATGCTCCAATCAGGGTCATTGTACAACTATGGGATGTGTATTTATATATATATATATAAAAATTTAATATATATATGTCTCATGATGACCCTGAAACTTATTTATGCAGTTTATTAACTCATTTTCAATGATGATTCTGCCTCAACTCTACCACGATTCAAAATGAAGATGCTTGTTTACTGGCTTTTTAGGTGTAATAGTTTTACCATGTATTGTAGTTACTCACAAATTACTCACTCAAATAAGTCTCAAAATTGGGTAGAGAGCAAAATGTCCTTTCCTAATGAGTGTACTGATGACATCACATCATGGAGGGGTTTTTTGCATTGGAGCAGGCTGGGCATTTTAGTGCAGTGCCACGAGGACATAATTCTGAGGGGGTCTCAGCACAGGACCATGTCAGGACGTGTGACACTGGAGAATGTAAGAGCCTGGGATGAAACATAGCTAATGCCAAGAGCTCTGAATTAAACATTGGGCGGATGAAATACGGCTATTAGCCAGCCATGGCATTCATCCATATGGGCTCCTGAGACCCTGGAGAAAGGGCCACTAAACATTTAAAGTGTCTGCATGAACACATTTAGACTTGCAGAGAAAGAAGGATGCAAATATGAAGGGTTTAAAAGCTTGAAAATGAATTAACAGATGGTCTGGAGCTCACATAAGAAAATACTATGTGTATGTATATATATATATATATATATATATATATATATATATATATATATATATATATATATATATATATATACCAGTACTAAAAATGGATACTCAGTTCTTCTAGTTTCTAGGAAAAGCATTTAGCTTTATTACTTAGCTGGGTTTATTATCATTGCAAGTCCTTGCAACAGAATTTCTCAATAGTTCTGCATCCTGCATACGGGATGCTACCATCATTTTTTTTTTCTCTCCATTACTTAGCATAAGATAAGTATACACCCAAGTCCAGGAGCTTGACAAATCTGAGCGTGTCGCTTATTCAGCCCACCTCTGTCACTGTTTCAGGTGTGTTTGCTAGCATTAGTCTGCAAAGTTGGCCTGGAAAAGCTGCAGAATCGCACACAAACTCACACACGCAATATTTTTATGCCTTGTTACTTTTTCCAGCCTGTCAGAAGACTGAAAGTGAGGCTTTTCAGAGCATGAAGGCAGCCTCGTGTGGGAATTGGGCTCCACATAAACACAACATAAAGAGTTGATGAGGTTTTGATCTCACAGTTGCCTGTGAGTGAAACCCACCTACACTTCTCCAGCAGTGGTGAAGGGGGTCCACGTGAGAGAAAACGTGTCTGCTCATGGTGCGCAGTGGAAAACGGTAAAGGATCACACAGCATTTTTAAGCTCCTTTCTCACTTCAGATTCTGCCCATTGTATGAGTTCACTTTGTTTTTCCAAATTAAACTTTATGAAATAATTTATAAGCACACGTACCAGTGTTCTCATTTATTGTTTATGGGGGCTTGTCTGGATATTACTGTCCACAAGACTCTCTCCATTTTATCTTTTATTACTGCTTTCTGGCAAAGAAAACATTTGCAATGTCTGTGACTTGCTATGTTCATTAACCCTTTTAATCATCTACTGCTGTTTTTTTTTTAGTTTTGGTTGCTATAGATTTTAAAAAAAAAAACTGACATATAAGTAGACAACTTAAGGAAGAGCTTTTGACAACTTGCTGGATAATGTGTCATGTGGTGGGCTGGCTGTTTTCTCTGAAATGCACCTGGCAACTTCCTTATTATCTAAATTTTTGCATAGGTTTCTGTGGGAGTTTCTATTTAGAGTCAGCTAGTCATTATTGGACAGTAAACCCCAGAATGACCAGAACCCTTGCTTACCAGGGGAAATAAACAATTTCGAATCAATATTGAATGTTATATATTTATTCAAGAATAAAGAGTGTGAAGTGAATGAGACTCAATAAACCAGCAGAGGGTAATAGATTGATTGCCAGTGGTCAAATGCACAGTTTGATAATTTTTGCTATATATATATATATATATATATATATATATATATATATATATATATATATATATATATATATATATATATACATTGGATAGTAGAAGGTCGAAAGTAGCCAGTCAGAAAGTGTTTTAGAGAGCTGTGTTATCACACTTAAAAAGTGCAACACTGCAAAGTAGGAAATTTAACTAAAAATTGAATTTTAGCCTAATTTCAGACATTTTTGGAAAACAACAGCAACAACAAAAAAGCAACAACTACTGGGCATTAAAAAAAAAGTGAAAAAAGTGACTTGATAAAAACCAAACCATGAGTTGAATTGTTGCACCTCTAGTGGCCAAGCCTATGGTGTCCCATAGTCGGAATTTGTACTCTGCAATGGAATGAGATTGGAAGGGAACCCTGTTCATTCATTCCCCCCACCTACATTTCCTGTCTGTATTGAGACTGGAACCCACAACCACTGGGTTACAAGTCCGGCTCTCTAACCATTAGGCCACAACTTTATGGGTTAAGTTGAAAAAAAAATTAGTGATACCTAAGATGTAAGATTTCTCTTATGCTCTCCAAGACTGCATTTATTTGATCAAAAATAAAATACAGTAAAAACAGTAATATTGTGACATTATAAATGTCTTTTACTGCCACTTTTGGTCAATTTAATGCATTCATGCTGAATAACCAGTTTATTTCATTAAAAAAAAAACTGACCAAGCTATGTTGGGCATCATCCATTTTTTTTTTTTTTTGTTTTTGAGTGATTTTTCTCACATAGTTCACGACTTCAGTTTCACCAACTCTCCTCTGTGTCTCTGGTTCAGTGTATATAGATCAATGATGGCTGAGAGAAGTTAGCAGCTTGTAATTAGTCTTCCGCCTTTCTGGGGGAAGAAGACACATTCTGTCTGTTTACATTATTCATGCAGAATACATTACAGCCTGAGCCCCTTTATGCAACTGGAGACGTTCATTATGGTCAAGAACTGTAAAATACTGTAAAACCAGTGTTGAGACTTTACCAGGAAATCATTTCAGTGAGCACAGAATGTGCCATGATATACGTTATTGAAGTTTATGACTTCTCATATATCTGCAGTGCATACGGTACAAAGGCCTGTTATTTCATGATGCCTTTGTGAAAGTATGATCACATAAGAGGCCAGTATCCCACTGTAAATCCACTGAGCGTTTTCACTTGACGTCTCATGTGTTGCGTAATTTCCTTATTCAGTTATGAGGTCATTGGACAATATATTGTTTCATTGTTGACCACGATCAGAGTTTCTCCTGGCAGGAAACTTTCTTGTTTGATGGCGCGGCCTCTTATTTTGTTTTGGTGGCTTTAATTGTGTCCCCTTGGGCCTTCCGCTGGCAGTAATTGTGAAAAATGAGCTGGTTTCTGTCTGGTGCCACTTTGCTCAGACGGCACCCCGTATAGGCATTAGCATTCTTGTATTTAATTTAGATGTAAATGTGCGAGCTCGACCCCTGAATTGGTACGTGGCATCTGCGGAACCAGCCACACATTTACCAACCTAAAAGCTAAAAGGATGAAGGAACTCTGGATCATTTATTCCCCACTAATAAATCAAGAAAAATAATGACGAACATAATGACAAAAGCACCATTGGCCCTGTAACACGTTTAGCTGGACTGACCTTGTTTTCTTGACAGAGAAAGTGATTTTAGCCATTGAAATGTTATTTGTTAAAGCTGCGATAACCGAATTACATGATCGCTTACAGTTACGTGACAATTTATTACAATACTATCATCTTTTCTTTTTGAAAACTACTGAGACCCTAAACAGATATTGGCATTGAAAAAACATGAAAAGGGAGGAACAATTATATGTGACTGCTTTGGAACGCTACATGTTTTGAAACTTTGCTTTTGCTCGCAAAATGTTTGCATACCCTGTAGAAAGTTTGCACTCGCACTCAAATTTTTTGAGTTCTTTGCAAGCGAATGCAGAGTTTTTCTGGGTGGTCACCTTGATTTTCCAAGTAAGAAACATTCTGAAATTTTTGGCCTAACCCTACCCATAATTTATCCCTAAAATCAGAGGGAAATGATAGGTGAATAACACTGATCTAGAAGCACCTAACCTTGGTTGTAACTCGACATGAACTGTAAACTTGTCCCTCAAATTTGATTGGTTGATTGTAATGTTGTTCCAGGATCAACAAAGATGTTGATCCAGGAACATGCTGTACTTGGTGAGATCACGTTCACCTTCTCGGTCTAACGCAAAATTTTTACGAGGGAAAGTGAACAGAAAGTCTCTTGGGGGAACTCAAAACTTTTGTGAGAGAACGCAAAAGCATTGAAATATATTTTTCCTCCCATCTCATAATTTTCTTATCACCATGTCCATTTAGGGGCTCCATTTAAAAAATAAAAAATAAAAATCTTAGGAAAAAAAAAAAAGGTTGGGCTAAATAGAACCCTCAAATGATTGCTTACATTTTAATACAAGGTAAAATGAATTAAAACACAATTATTTAAATCTAATTCCATAAAATGATCCCATGATGGGAACCTCTATATGAAGCGCCTGACAGAACACTTTCATGTTCTATATGCAACCTTTTCTTCTGAGACTGTTTGTGTGAAAGAAGGACATCATTTATACAACAGAGATTTATTAATGAATCCGCATTAGTTCTGCTTTATTCAAACTCTTCATCACTCACCATAGCAGCATGAGATATTGTTGAAAATATGTCTGCTTGGATGTGGTATCTAGGCTGCAATAATGCCATTTGTTTATATTCTGAACAGAACTGTTGCAATTTTTCTGTGTCTGCATGTATTTTCTATGTATTGTTCCTTAACTCCTGCTTCCCACATGGTTCGAGAGGGCCAGCATGTTGGTAATCCTGCTGAACTGCGTTACTCTGGGGATGTTTCACCCTTGTGAGGACAGCCACTGTGACTCAGAGCGATGCGAGATACTGCAGGTAAGTCTCATACTTAGAACACATCACCTATTGTAACCCCCGTGTACTTAAAATAGATCAAAGAATAGATGGAAAACATATTAAAATGTAATTGGACACAGATTTGAAATGGTTAGTGTTAAAATTAAATCAAACAACTGTTACAACAACGGGAGGTTATTTCAGGCATTTGTCATCATCTCTCATGGAACGCTGGGTTTCTCTAGATATCCTCAAGCGTGTTGTGTTGACTGACTTCCAAAAGACACAGGAATGCCCAAAACCACATGTGGTGATAGGCAACAAAAAGATCCTCGCCTGTAATTCAAAGCAGATTATCACAGCAAAGACACTGCTCTGGCTTATAGTTGACTTGGGAACATGGCTCAGGGACTTTGATTTCAATCTGCTAAATTCCTTTTGCTTTGTTTAACAGATGAGTGTTTTGTCCTAAGGATATCAGAGAGCTGTCCTCTCTTTTCAGCTTTGTATCCTCTGTTATAGATGTCTTTTATTATTAGGAAACCAGGAACAATTCAGTTTTATCCTCCATAGAGGACATTGGTTTATTTACACAGAAATATAAATAAAGGGGACTAGCAGAGGAAAATGGCATGTACTGTATATGTATACTACATATGCATATGTCTATATGAACTATTGTTAAGATTTTGGGGTCAGTAAGATGTTTCTTTATGTTTTTGAAAGTCTTGTATGCTTACCACAGCTGCATTTATTTGATCAAAAATAATAATAAAACTGTGAAATATTATGAAAATGTAAAATAATGTTTTCTATTTGAATATATTTTAAAATGTATTACTCCAGTCTTCAGTGTCTCATGATCCTTTTGAATTCATTCTAATATACTAATTTGCTGCTGAAACATTTCTTCTTATTATTGATATTAAATAAAAAGCTGTGGTGCTTGTGTGTGTGTTTTTAATTTATGCATTAAATTGATCCAAAATGACAGTCGAGGCATTTACTGTGTTACATTAGATTTCTATTTCAAATATATGCTGTTTTTCAAAATTTCTGTACACTTATAATAGTAATATTTAGAATATTACTACTATTATTTCTGAAGGATCATATGACTTTGAAGACTGGAGTAATGGGCGCTGGAAATGGAGTTTTGACAATACAAATAAATAAATGAATTTAAAATAAATTAAAATAAAAAAGTTAATTTCAATTATAATAATATTGTACAATATTTTTTTATTAATTTTTGATCAAATAAATGCATCCTTGGCAAACTTAAAATCATTCCAAACTTTTTAATGTTAAAACCAAATTATGAACCTTTTTTGAGTGTGAAATTAGCTTTTTGTCTGTAGTTGCCTCATCTACATTTTTCCTGACCTTCCCATCGAGTCCTGATGTCTCATACAAAAAAAAAAAAAGCTTTATCATCAGTATTTTATGCTCCATATACTGTCATGTGAAGAAAATGTTTTTTTCCTGGCTCTCAAAAAGTTATACAACACTTTTAATCTCTCTTTCTCACTGAACTATTTGATTCGTTTAGTGCTATGGGGGTGTCATAAGCATTTGGAGGGCTATATAAAAACAAATGAGCCTGAAATGGCCCAGCCCTAGAGAGGATTAAACCACATTAAATGAAGTGCTTAAAACACAACTTCAAAGCCACTCATCCAGGCAGTCATTGTAATCAGGCACTTCAGAATACAATGTGACTGATTGTGACATGAGGTGAATCACCTCTTATTTCTGAGTTATTAAGCTAATAGTTGCTGTAATGAATGATACTAATCTGTGATCTTTACATTGTGACAGCGGGTCAAGTCACTGTACAGAGTGCCTGTGAGACATTATTATAATATTCTTTTTATAGGGATACTGTCACATAAATCATAGATCAGATGTGCAGTAGCTTGCCTCCACTGGATTTTGAAATCAATATCGACATACTAATACTAATACAAATCTGAGGTGTCTGACACGTCCATAGACTTTCAAGGTCCAGAAATAGTCGATGTGACTGCAGCGGTTCAACATTAATGTTATGAAGTGACGTGAATACTCTTTTTTTTTTGCAAAAACATAACAAAAATCTCATTATTGGCCGACGCTGTTCATGTGAGCTGCACTATGCATGTGTGTGATGCTGACACAGGAGCCGGCCAATAATGAGTCAGCATTTGAAGTAGAACCTGGATTTCATCAAAAATATCTTAATTTTTGTTCTGAAGATGAACAAAGGTCCTACGGGACAGAATTTAAATTTTTGGGTGAACTAATCCTTTAAATGAGAAAAGCATCAAATAGAAATTACAAAATGTAGCTTTAGAAAGAAATGTTTAATGTGATTCAACATATAATTTATTACACATAAACAGCTATATATATATATATGATAATATAATATTTTATTATTTATTTATTTCCAGAAGGTGCATCTTAATTGTATATTCAATATTTTTACAGACCAAAATTGGTTACCAACATTCTTCTGAATATCTTATGTTCTGCAAAAGAAAGAAAGTCATACAAGTCTAAAATGACATTAGGGTGAGTAAATGTAAATAAACAGAATTTTCATTTTTGGGCAAACAATGCCCAAAATATAAAATTAATTATTTATTTTTTATTTTATTTTATTTTAATGAAATAATACTCTTAAGTAAGAAAGTAAAACTGCCAGTCAGTGGTGGTTAATGTCTAAAAGAGTAAGTCTTTGAGTCAATCATTCATTCGTTCAAACGGCTGATTCATTCAGGAATAAAGTGAATGGCTCTTTTTGTGAATGGGCTATTGAATCATTGCTTCACCCAATTGATTCACTCAAATTGCACATTCATTCAGAAAATAAACACAGCTGTGTGTTGCTCGGAGATGCACATCAATTATTTCTGTTGGCAAAATTGAGCAAAAACAGATATTGTGTGTAAAAATATATCACAATTTAACCTCTCATTTGTTGAACTATTGTATAAAATCAATATCATATCACATTAGCGCTCATGCTAATCGAGACAATAACAGAACTTAGTGCATGTTTTTCATGTGACGTTGCTTAACTATATCAAATGGTATAAATATTAAACAAAAACTCATTCAGAGTTTTTTTGCCCCGATATCGACTAATTGAATTTTAGTCAAATTTCTGACTGCATTCTATATGCTACATCCCACAATGAGTTGTTGAAATGTGAGATGACCTATGTAGGTCTGAGACAGGGCAAGTGCGGAAAATCTTATTCACGTTATTATTATTCTATTATTTTATTCAAGTCCATTTATATAATTTCGTAATTCACGTAAGCATAGTATGGAGATTTAGGGAAACCTCTGATACACATTTGTACTGCTTTAAACTTGAAATGAAATTCTTTTTCTTTTTACTCTCTAACATGCCTCGGTGAGATTGCTTTCTTTCCATGGATAATGCCAAGTTTTCATTGGAATTTAATGGGAATGGTTCAGTTTCTCTTTATGATTTTTGTGTAAACTTAGATTTTTCTGAATTGTAGATTAATAGATTGTTCTGATAGTAAATGAAACCCGAAGTCCAGCTAAACCCCAGAACGGTTGGAGTGTTCCCCTCCCTGCTTCTCATCGGAAATAAATGGCCTGGGCTGTTTTATCTCTGAAATCTGAGAATTTACAGCGATTATCTTCTCCAACTGCTCTATCAAATCACTCTCCCTCTTGCCATATTGAAATTAGTGTGCTTTGCCAGAAATAAGATTGCAAACCTGGTCATCAGGAAATTTACAAAGACATGCAATCAGCTCCCATCACTGTCAGGGAGACACGCCTGGGCTCCATAGCTGACGTGACTCAGGTTAGCCCTCGGCATGAGCTCAAAAAGAATGCCTTTGGTGGAATAATGGGATTCAGGGAAATACAATAAAGCCGGGGAGCATGACTGCCATCTCTCTCTTTCTCTCTGTGCCCCTTCTCTTCTGCCCACACAACACGTTATCATTTATTTCTTCAGTGCTTTCCTCTTTCCTTTTTTTTCTCTGCAGTTTTGGCAGTTTTTATTTCCTGTCATTATGTAGTCACCTACATACAATTCTAAACACAGATGTCTGACTTTCTCCTGCATAACACAAAAGAAGTTATTTTGAAAAAAAAATGTGTTAGTGTATTCCTCTTCACAAAATCGATTTATTCCAGTGACTTTCATTGTGTGGAGAAAAGCATTCTTCAAAACATCTACTTCATTATTCCACACAAAAAATAAAGTCATACAGGTTTGGAACAACATGTGTGAGTAAATCATGCCAGAATTTTCATTTGTGGGTTAACTAATCCTTTAAGTAGCAAATTGCAGTGTTAGGATGCATGTGTGTGTTGTTATGCAAGCTTTAGTTGAGCAGAGAGTGTAGGTACAGTAAGTTGTTTCTGAGGGAGAAAATGAGAAGTATCATGTTTAAGAGGAGAGTCATGCATGAAGTACTGTAATGTGAGGAGAGCTCTTTGTGTTTAACAGTACCGATTGAATTAACTATTCTTTTGCCATAACCTTACTTCTCTCTCTCTCTCTCTCCTCTTCTTTCTTTTTTACTGTCAGTGTGTTTTTTTGTGGATGATGAGATTCTAATGCATGGTTTAAACTACACATCTCTTGTACAGTACAAGTATGATACAGCTAGCATTCTTTCCTGGTAAAGTGAACATATGTTGTTCTGTTTGTTAGTTGTGTAACTTGGGAATTCCATTTGCTTAATGACACTGGTGGTTTATTTCTTTACCAGATGCACAATGCAATAAGTGCAAAAAAAAAATTAAATAAAAAGTAATATAAAAAAATGGAACTACAAAAAAGCATTGGTGTGTAGTTTCTTTGTATGTAAAGTTAAAGGATTAGTTCACTTTCAAATGAAAATTAGCTCCAGCTTTACTCACACTCAAGCCATCCTAGGTGTGTATGATTTTCTTCTTTCGGATGAACACAATCAGAGATATATTAATAAATATCCTGATGCGTCTGAGCTTTATAATGGCAGTGAACAGGGGTCACTAGTATGAGCTTGTGACTCCACATCCATCCATCATAAACGTGTACTCCACACAGCTCCAGGGGGTTAATAAAGGCCTTCTGAAGTGAAGTGATGCGTTTGTGTAAAACAATATACATATTTAACAAGTTATGAAGTAAAATATCTAGCTTCCGCCAGACCATATTCAAAGCATGAAGAAAGTGTAACTGACACGACGCTAATGTACACTTTTTCGGTACTTGAATACAGAAGGCGATCTATTTTTTTTTTTTTTACGTGAACGCATCGCTTCGCATCAGAAGGCTTTTATTAACCCCCTGGAGCCATGTGGAGTGATGGATGGATGTGGATGGAAGTACTTTCTTCAGCTCATACTCGTGATCCCTCTTCCCACCTGGTGCTGAAAGCTGCTGAAATGTATAACATTGACGTATTTATAGAACTAAAACATAAAAATACTTAAATATTTACGAATCTTTGATGTCATAAAGATACATGTATAATTTCCCTTTTATCGTTTTATAGATAAATGTAAGATCTCTAAACCCCTTCCCGAATCTAAACATACCCATTTTATACAGAATGTTAAGATAATAAAACTTATTGGACAGGAATATGTAGGAAAATGACAATTTTTGTAAAAAATATACATTAAAACAATATTTTGAGCCACTAGTCCTACACCTACAGCTAAACCTACCCACAAACATTTTTAAAAATGAATTACTGTCATAAATGAAAGAATAACAGACAAACAAATATAATAACAATAATTTAATTATTGCGAAAATGTATTTCAAGTGATGATGAGTAGAAATGTCAATCCACCGAAACACGGCATGTCATATCTGTGACGAAGCAGGTGAGAACCAATGAACGTTCGATATCAGTGCCGTAAACCACGTCGTAATGCTTTTCAAATCTTAATCATAACGAGCGTAGGCTTCGACTTTGACGGCCACTGCTGAGAATGAAGGTGAAGATTGATGGATAAAGGGCTGAATTTGGATCTGTTCCTTACAAACATATTGATTCTAAAGATTTGGAGTACAGTGAACAAATAAAATTGATGTGATTTGTGAATTTATGTTCTGCTTTGGTGTATCAACCTGAAAGGTTTTACTATCAGTCACTACATAGGAGGTATCCCTTAGGATACCTTAGGTATCCCATAGGGGTTTTCCCTTTTGTGTCTCACAGCAAAATGGTTAAACAATTATAGAAATTTTATATATTTTTAATATTAATATATGGGAAATCATACACATTCACTCTTGGATACGTAAATGATTTAATTAAATTGATCTAAGACTGAAGATCGTATCAGAAAGTAAAGTAAGTGAACGAAAGCAAGACTGACATTGTTTAATTTGTAGCATCTTTACTCGTAGCCTATTTGGTTTTGTTTTGTATAGTCTACCCTTGTTTAGTTCAATGGATGCTCTTTATTGCGATGCATTGCTTGTATTATGTTCTTGTAGCCTATTTCTTTAATAATTCAGATTCTGGCGTTTTCTGCATACACATACAGTAGCCTACAAATGCTTGCGCGCTTTCCTTTCAAACATGAAGTGCATCTGAATAATATGACATTTATCTTAACATTTATCTTTGTTTCATCATACAGGATTAATGTTGGGAAACTAAGTGGTAGATTAAGTACCCAATTTATGATTGATTGAACATGAATAAATCACAAAAATCCTGTGAACCGCCATTGATAGAGGCTAAATCAAAGTTGTTTTACACTACCATGCCATTTGAAGCTTCTGCCTTTTTAGGCCTATTACAGACCTAATTTAAATATTGTGCGAGAAACAGAAATCCACTCAGTTATCCATATACAGAGGCCACTTGATGTGAACAAATGTAAATGCGCCATGTCCTGATTGGCTGACGATCCAATCTTTTTGATGCCAAGTGCAAAAACAGCCTAAGCTGCTCTCATATTACTGAATGGTCACCAGGGGGTAAAAAGCACCATAAAACTAGTCCATATACAACACATAAGCTATTTCCCCAAATCTTCTGAAGAATTATGACAGCTTTGTGTAGGATGATTCACACTGCACCGACAGACGGCAACCAGCAGCAACAATCACCAGATTACAGTACATCTCATCTCAGACATTCCACGACCCAACAAATTGTTTAAAGAACATTGAACATGTTCGATAGATGACAACAAGCACCAACCAATGCTGACAGGGGTAACACACTGATTGACAAAACCCAACGAGCGTGTCCTTGGCACACATTTTTTGGTGTCTTTTTAGCCTTATAACAGAGCAAAATGCAAGTTGTTATCCACCCATCATCTTTCATTGCATATCTCAATTGCACATGTTCAAATGCAGCGTGTCAAAACTTGTCACATTAGATTTGAAGTCAGTTATGCCAATTCTCAATTGGTTTTCATGTTTATTGGTTTTATAACCAATTGAAATGAGGCACATTTGAATATGCAAATATTGAAATCATATATAAAAAAATTGAGCACTACAAGGGGGAAGTACTTTTAGTCTGTTCAACACACCAATCTATAGTATGGTTTCAGAATATTTTGAATGTGGTAGTTGATTCTTTTTTTTTTTTGACCACTTTTATATATTCATGGTGCTTTTTGTTGGTATTTGAGCTTTAAAGCACCATTTTACTATCATTGTATACAAAATTGCAGCATGAACATTCTGCTTAAAGGTCACATTTACTGTTGCTCAGCAAAATTTCAGTCATTTCAATAGGAAACCGCATGCTCAGGAGTTTTTCAGGAGGTTAAAAAAGTTCCACATTCACGTTTTGCTCATATTTACAACATATCAAGTTGGTCACGCTAACTGCCGCGCTAACCGATAGAAAGCTGCTTGCTTTGAAAGTGAGTAGTGTGTAAGCAGCGCTTCAGTCATAGCTATGCTATTGACAATGGACCATTTTTGCCCACAAAATGTTGCTGAAATATTGCTAATGTGACCATACTCTGATATGTTTGATGGAAGAAAATCATACAGGCTTGGAATGACATAAGAGTATAAAATGCTGATAGAGTTTTAATTTTATCACCATATATATTATCAACAGATATCAGAGACTACATATGTATTATTGTGTTGATTTACGGTAGTGTGATGATTGGTGTTTTCCTGCTGCATTGTACACGTCTCTTCTCTTTCCTTCTAGACTCCATGATGTCATCGGCATAGCAACCGCTCTCTGCACACATGAATTAGATGAATTAGTAAGAAGAACACAGAAGATATTTTTGTTTACCCTCAGTGAATGTGTGTTGCAGCTTCCTCTTCTCTTTGTTTGTGTATTTCTGGGGGTGGACAGATACAGATAGTCTGAAGAAGTTCTGGATTTAAAGAATTGTTTTTTTTCCCCCCCAAGGAAAGGCCATCAGTTGCACTAGAATAACCTTCTCACAGCACAGACAATACACCACTCAGCTATTTGTACAACAAAGAGGACACCATGAGAAGATTTATTCAGTGCCAAAAGATCACCGCACGAGCACAAACACCCTCGCTTCCACACGCGCGGATGAGACTGACTCTTTCTGCGAGCTATTTTTGAATGCTTCCACAGAAATATGAAAGAGAAGGATGACATGTATTAAATAGAAATGGGTGGATGAGCTGTGGTGAGAAAAAGGAGGGGAGGAGGAATATGGGAAGAGACTCTCTGAAACAAAGGACATGAGAGACAGGGAAGCATAAAGAGGAAGATATTCATATAGGGTGTGTGTGGGGGGGGGGGGGGGGTGAGAGCGAGAAGGGGGGGGGGGTAGCACTTTAGAGAATATTTAACCCCTAAGCTCTGCTTTCTGGCTGCATGGAGACTCTGGGAGTGTTTTGTCGAGGGTTTCCCCTGGTCTGCGTCGTTTATCTTTAGAGGGAATTGCTGCTGAACTGTAGAAGGGCCCGTAGAGATTTTTAGAGCTGTGTGTGTGTTGTTTCATACTTACACTTATGAGATGCATCCATCGCTTTTGAAGTATTGGGGTTAAGATTAATCTATGATGCAGGGACCGACAATAAGCATGGCCAACACGAGAGCTTTGGGCCATTTGGACTGATAGAATGTATTTAGCTTTATGTATGTATATATATATATATATATATATATATAATATATATATATATATATATATATATATATATATATATGTATATATATATACATAATTATTATTATTATTATTATTATTATAGTCAGCAAAGTTTGTTAATTTTTTTTCTTACGCTACCAAATACATTAGGGTTATTAAGTTATTGTCACTAAGGTAATGTTATGTCACTAAAGTTATGTTTTCTAGCTGGCTTAGATAAAAGTTTTTATGCATTCATAGCTGTTATGGAGTACAAGCAATTACTGTAAATTTAAAACACATAAATGTGTTTTATAAATCTGTAAAATGTGTAAAATAATTGTTTTTAATATATTAATATGATCATATTATTAATATTATTTTTATTTGTGTAGTTTGAGTATATTGAATTTAAATACAAATTATTAAATATATTTATGTTTTATTCATATATTTTTTTCCTTGTACAGCCACAAAAATACTAAGGTCACTTCAATAACGTCACTAAACATCATGTAGCTGGATTGGGAACTGCTATTACTGTAAATTAAAAACCTTAAAAACCCTTTTTATATATAAATATAATAAACGCTGCCAAAATTAGTAATAGTAGCCTGGCTCAAAAAATGGAAAACATCATTAAGTTGAGTAGTGTTAATGTACAGTGCAGGATCTTTTTCAAAGTGAGATTTCAGTATGAAGATTTTTGTTATTTGCCGTGAAATTATTATTATAATGTGTTTATGTGTTCACCATATGCTCACATTAAGGCAGATAATGAGAGAACATCAGGGCATAGTCACAGGAGATCAGTCTCTGTCTGAATAGACAGTCTCCTCCCTCAAAGCATTAATGTAAAATGAAATCTCACAGATTCTCCCCTTGTCCTCATCCTGACAGTATTGTTTATGGATGTGCTGTGTGTTACCATTAACTTTGAATTGGCAATAACTGTAGTACTCTATTACCCAAATGTCCACTATGTACAATACAAGCAGATCAGGGATGAGGTAATACATTAGTGCTTGGCTCTGAATAATATCCAGCGCGACAGTAAATGCTCTCCACTGCGGCTTAATTAACATTCGCTGCATTGTCAGAGTGCAAGTGCTTTGGCTGGAGGGAATCCCTCACTGAAGAGCTTTGACTAATGTCCTCACTGGCTGAGAATGCCCAGGTGTCTTTCAGTGACAGTCAACCTTGAGGAAACAGCGGTCTTTAAGTTCGCATGGCCGCTGATGTCTCAAGGAGCCAGCCTATAGTCTTTACTCAAGAACTGACCAACAGCCTTTTGCATTTGACTAGGGAAAATACATGTTTAATAAGGCAGTTTGCTCCATAATGTCCAGTTGCAATGAAATTAAAGGAGACCTGAAATGTAGTTTTAATCAAAATCTATCAAACTTTAAACCGAATAATCAGTAAATTGATGCTATGCGTTTTTCATAATTGCACTGTGTAATATACGTTTTCCAATTTGAGTAATTTAGACTTGTATTGTTAATTTTCACATATCTGTACAGAGTAGTTTTGGCACACTGACACAGACTGACTCTCTTTTTATCTCTTAATGCTGTATTTTGTATTCATACAAGCTCCATATTGCAGATTATTGTCCCTGTATATCTTCTATACATTTAATAAGGTGCATTTAATACCACATTAGGGGCAACGTAAGCCATGGACTATCAGAGGATTTGTGGGTAAAGACTTGGGTGAGTTGGCTGTTTGTGCCCAATCAGACTCACTGAGATCACTGTAAGGATGAGTCAAGGCTTATAGCCCCTCAGCTCATGGGCGTGCACAGCATGCTGTGACATCAAAGTGGAAACTTAATATTCATCTGCATATTCCTTTGGAGAGTTTATTTCTTTATTTATAAGTTTTCCTTAATAAAGTATGAGTTAAGTTGGTTCTCCTGACGAAGAAAAGACATTTTTTGCAAGCTCTTGAATTGGCCGGTGCAGCATTTTAAGGTTTTTCTAACCCTTCGGATATTTCTCTCTTCTCCCCCAGGGCTTTGATGATTTCATCTTTGCTTTTTTCGCTGTGGAGATGGTAATCAAGATGGTTGCACTGGGCATATTTGGGAAAAAGTGTTACCTTGGAGACACCTGGAATCGGCTAGACTTCTTCATTGTGTTGGCTGGGTGAGTCCTTTTAAAATGATTTTTGTTGAGTGAAAATAAGCACAGATTTATAAACATTATGTTGAAAGTTTTTTTGCCAGGAAGATAAAAAAAAGAAGAAATTAAAACTTTTAGGCAGTAAGGATGTATTAAATTCATCAGAAGTTACTGTAAAGACATTTATGAAGTTAAAAACATTTCAAATAAATGCTGTTCTTTTTAAAACTTGTTTGAAAGAAATATCAAAGAATCCTGAAAAAAAACTGTAAAAAGTCTCACAATATTATTGTTTTTATAGTATTTTTGATCAAATAAATGCAGCCTTGGTGAACATAAGAGACATCTGTCTATCCATTTGTCTAGAAGATTTGGAATTTTCCACATGCCTTCTTCTGATTTTATTTATTGATTTATTTATTTGTTTGAGATAGATAGACATGGTTACTATTAGTTTTTTCAAGAGTACCGACCGCGATACCATGTCGATACTGAAATTTTAAAAATGATGCTTTGAGCGATGTTTAGCAGATTCATAAACACCTCTGATTGGCCATTGTGTTCACACGCTCATCAGATATGTATGTGATTGGCTACAATAACCAACGCACGGGAGTGTTTGAAAGCACACAGAAGTGTTTGAAAGCGTTTTGTAAGAAGGCGGACCGGCCTGCTTTCAAACTGTCCCTGTGTGTATCCGTGTAAGCGCTCGGTGAAGAGCGTCATTGATGTCTGTTTACAACGTGTTTAAAGTGTTGATCATTGTAGCCAATCACAGACATAAGACATATCTGATGACAAAATTGCCAATCAGAGGTGTTTACTAATCCGCTCAGCAGCGCTCAAAACGTCACATTTTTTAAATTTCAGTATCGACAACACTAGTGACTATGAGCTGTCATCATGTAGAATTCAGAGCTACATGAAAATTCTGTTAAAAAAATGTCCTTTTATGTTCACCAGTAAAAAACAAACAAACAAACAAAAAACATGCAAAATGTAGTCAATAATGACAGAATTGGGATACAGCTTGTTTCTTTTATCACCTTACACTTCTGAAACAGTCACACCACACATCACTAGCTGCCTATACATAATTCTTTAGTGTGTCTTTGTGAATGTCAGAATAATCACTTTGATTAATGATCACTTCTTCCTTTGTGTATGTGTGAATCTTAACTCTTCACACAGTTGTGTGAACCACTTTAATGTGAAGCACTGATCATTGAACATGGGTTTGTAAACACCATAAAACAATGAGACTGGTATTGAATGCACACAGTTAGCTGCGTAGATGTGTACCCTGAGAAATATAGTAAAAAAAATGTGCATCACTGATAAAAATTTTCAACTTTTCGTAAAGGCCACGAAAGGTCAGAAGAAACGATCTGCTTGTTGTGCTTGCTGTGGATAGAGATTTGCAGTTTGTTAACCATAGTACCAAAGGGTGTAAACTTTTTGAATTTGAAGATCAAGGTAAATTGTACTTAATTTGTCTTCTGGGAGACATGCAAGTAGCTTTTGATGGGCAGTACTAAATGAAAAAAGCATGATGTTTAAAGAAAATAAAAAAAATTGTACACATCTTCATCCTGTTCAAAGGTTTACACCCCCTGGTTCTTAATGTCTCTTGTTTCCTTCTGGACCATCAGTGAATGATTGAACATTTTGTGATACTTGTGTATGAGCCCCTCAGTCGTCCTTAGTGTGAAATGGTGATTCTCAAAATCATGCAGTCACTGCTGTAAAAGATGTTGGAAAACCAAAGAATTTCCAGGACCTGGAGGATTTTTCTGAATAAAGTTGGGCAGGTTGACTGCTCAGGACAAACAAGGGACTCATGAACAACCATCATAAAAACAAACAAACAGCCATACAGTATTAAGAATAAAGGGTATGTAAACTTTTGAATGAGGTCATTTTGTGTGTGTGTGTGTGTGTGTGTGTGGACTATATGTAAACATCTTTTATGTAAAAATATATTCAAGACAGTATTAAATAATAATAATTAAAAACAAGTATTTTTATGTTCCCTCATATTTTGTTAAAACAATTAACATTTTGCAGATTCTATTCTATTATTATTCTATTATTGTATGTAAACATACATACACAGATGGCATTCAGTGTTGACTTGGCATGATGTGTGCTTTCGAGAAAACACAAGGACACCCCCTTTTCCATTCCATGAAGCTTGTTGGTCTTGACTCAATGGCAGTATGGGCTTTATTGCCAGCTTTATTACCTCTGACCTAACCTCATGTGTCTTGTTGGTAATTTTATAGGATTATTTGTTGAGATGGAAATCAGCCCGACATATGGAGCATATGGAAGCACATTCAGGAGACATCAGCCAAAGTGTGTTCACAAGATAACCATACAAGAGTGACAGACTGCTGGCTTGTTCCACTGTTGGCTTAAACTAATTTCCCTCTGGGTTTTTGATACTTCTAGATGACATGCTTACCATCAAAACCTTCAGTAATTTGCCAAAGTCTACATCCTCTTATGGTCCTCACCAGTTTGACTGGTTGTGGTACCTTCTTAGGAAACTGACTGATTGTTTGGTTATTGCTTTTACAAAAATGTACTGTGTACCATGGTATAGTAGTGGTATCAGGTGGTGTACCATGGTTTTGATATACCATGATTCTGAAATGGTATTCACGTGATACTCCAAGATACTTCCACAGCTGTTGAAAAGTACCATAGTGGCATGTCCAAAAAACTGCAGTAACGTGGTAATTTTGGTACCAGTGTAGTTGCCTACCTTATCCAAAAATCATGGCAGTACCACAATACTTGTTTGTTAGTACTAAGCTTACTTTTAAGTACTTTGGGCTTTGGCAAAAATTGGCAACCAAAGTAACATAAAAAAGAGTATTTAATTATAAACCAGAGAACTTGGAGGCAAGGTTTATATGAACCATTTGTTTTAGTTTAAAGGTTAACATTTAGTGAGGGTTTTTTTCTTCTTCTCCTTTTGGAGAACATCCTGACACAATAAATCACAGGTCTAAAACTCATTTTAGCCTGCTTACTAAGTGAATAAATTGGTGCTGGTGGTTCAACTGGATGATTCGGTTTCCAAAACTCCCTTCACTGAGACATTGTTTTGCTCAATCTTCTGTTCTTTTCTATCTGAGGTGAGCCAGAGAACTTATAGAAGTCTAAAGATCTTGGCTGCTGTGCTCTGGATCATGTGTCTTTGTGTCTCATCTGCAGAGACATTGAGGCGAGCTTTCTCTCTTCTCAATCTTTCAAAGCAAACCCTTAGAGAATGTAGACCCTCAATACACCCCACCAAGACGAGGTATCAGTTTCAGACACCCGCAGTGATTTGGCAACTTCTGCTGAATCACTTTTAAATTAGTCTGCCCTTTTCCCATCCATAGAGTCTTCACACACACCGAGTTAAATACACAAAACTTCCCAAATCCACAGGGCTTCTACAGGGATTGTGACAGTGTCTTTAGTGATTGTTTCAATGCTTTTTAAATGCTCTATGAGACTTTTACGATTTTTATCAAGAGATTGGGTATAAAGGCATTTTTAGAATTTCTTCTAGCATACTTTGCCATAACCTTGATGGAATTGAGTTTTATGACTTTTTCCATAATGCTGTACCAAATGTTGCATACTTTGACATGGAACCAATATGTTATTATTTCAGGCATTATTCTCTCATGCATTTTCTCTCTACTACAGGGCTGCCCAAAATGATCATGTCTTGCAGTCATGTGCCAACTTTTTTGACAAATTTGGTCTTTTATTTTTGCTTAAATATTTCTATTTTACTGGGAAACCTTATGTTTTTACACTATTATTTTTCATGAGTTCTTCTAATGATATGCTAAATGTTATGAACCTTATCTGGGACGTGAGTTCTGTTTAGTATGGAAGCTTCACCATCAAGGCCAGACCAAATTGTCTTAATCTTTTCTCTTCTCCCTCCTTTTCCTCATTCTACTTATCCTACAAACTCTTCTGATTTACCTCCACATCATTTTCCCCTTCCCTTCCCTCATCTTTTGTTGTTTCCATTGTCCTCTTCCATGTTCATATCTACTTCATTTTGTATTCTTCTTCCATTTTTACAACCACTTCTGCTTCCACATCTATATCCTCCTTTTCCTCTTCCTCATCCTTTTCCCTCTTTCTTCTTCCTTTTCCTCACTATGGTTGGCCTTTGACCTTTGGCATTGCAGGTCTCTTACTTAGAAAGATCCCTCAACTCATAGAATCTCACTGCTCATTTTAGATTAAACCCAGCAAGCCGACCTGGATTGACTGACATAACGCTATTTAAAAAAAAAGTTATTTGAAGATTTTCTTCATTTTAATATTAAGAATCTTTTTGTCCATCATGTAATGGCCTTTTCAGATGAATGTCCTGGTGAGAAAATGATGATAATTTACTTTCGTTCTGGGTTGTTTGACCTGGCATGTATTCTGTTTCATGTGGACAGCTGTCACTTTCTGGTCAAGTCAATAGCTGTAAGGCTAACACCACCTGTAAACTCAATTGCCATCATTCATGTCAAGAATGCTGACAGTTACTGTCTTCTGTGTGACTGTCACAAGAACATGTTCAGTCGGACCTCTTTGGAAGCTTTCCCAATCCCATTGCTCAAAACCTTCAACAATAGCTGATAAAGTTGACTTTTTGATGTATTTTCTAACTAACTACGGAGAACAGAGTTAGAGGCAAGTCTGCTCTAAATTGAACCACAGTAAAAGCTCCTGATCAGGTCATGACCCACATCGGCAGTGCTAATGGAGTCTCCCTGTGCTCGAATGAGGATTTCTTCCCTAGGTATAGGAGGCTTCAGGAATGCCATTTGGCTGGGAGGCTGTTGATGACACTGGATAGCATCCAGCACTTTCATCTTAGGAGTTCTTCATCTCATATTTGTATATGGAGACGCCTGGAACTGATAACATAGGTACTAGCAGATGGCTGAGAGCTTTCACATATCTATTAAGTCGAGATCCATTTGCTAACCTAAAAAGAAAGGATAGCAAAATATTTGCTTTTACTGACTTTTCTGTCACGAGATTTGGTGAAGCAAAGCTTAGAAATAATAAAGCGATAGACCTCAAAATCATTTACTCACTCATGTTATGTCCATGCGACTTTTCATAAAGCTTTAAGATTGCTTTTGCAAGTTTTTTGAAGCTTGAAAGACTCAGTCCTCCTATACCATAATTGTATGGCTCAGTAGATTTTGTCATTAACCGCTTTTTGTGTTCAATGGAAGAAAGCAAGCCATACAGATTTGAAACAACATGAGGCTGAGTAAATAATGACAGAATTTCTTTTTTTTTGGGGGGTGAATTATTCCCTTGGGTTCTCATTTGATTTGTTAACTTTTATGAAATATTCAGGCTTCATATAATGGCTTTTGTCACTCACAGTGGTGCTTAATTCTCTTCGGAAATAAAGCATAAATTATGTACTACTAACATCATACAAATCTCTCTGTTGTCATCTGCTGTTACAAATCCTTAATCAAACAACTGTCCTCATTTAGTCATGAAGGAGAGGAGAACCCAAATGTCCACCTCTGCTTCTGATCTAATGCTGCTTCGACTGTTTCTAGACTAACTGCTGACACACTTTATGTGCAGACCCAGACCTTGTCATTAGGACGAGACAAGGACAAAGCATTATGAAGAAAGGTTATCAAACGTTTCCTCAAGAAAAAAGCCAGTTACAGGTCCCCCTCATTCATTTATTGTTTGACCCATCCGGGGAACGCTCTTTGGCGGAGGCACACAGAACAAATCAGGTTTTCTCTTCATCCATTTGAGTTATACGTCTGCATTAACTTCCATTATGATTAGTATTCTTTAAAGTGACCATGGGGCCCCAGAGTGGGTCAGTGTTGATACTGTATATAGAGTCAAGGGGAAAGATAGATAGGAAAAAAAGAACAACAAAATCCTGACTTTATTTTTCATTCAAATGATGGGAAAGGCAGCACTATATTCTTTCTCAGACTTTGTTTTTGTTTGGAATGGAAGTCACATGTTTGGCTTAGGTGTTGAGGTATTGTTTTGAAGAACACTTATCTGAGAAAGAGAAATAAACTTGTCATTTTGCTGTTCTGAATCCGAGGCTAGGGGCAGATTATCCTGTTCTGAGTGAAGTAAATCAATCAGTTTTGTCCCATAAAAAACAGAAGAGCACCCCTGACGGCAATTGTGTCTGAGAGCTTGTTGAGAGAGAAATATATAGAAACGTACAAGACAGAAATATAAAACCGAAGAGAAGTGTTGTATGTTTGAATTTCTGTCTGTATTTGCTCATGAGCTAAGACAACTAGTCAAAATCCGCAAAATCAAAATGGAAGTTTTGTAGCTTTTAGTCCATACCTATTAGCTCTGAGGCAATCTATATGCTAGTCAATTCCTAAAAGTTTTGGAAACTTAGCTAAGCCGCATCTATTTCTGTGTACACTACTGTTGTTAAGGTATTCCGTTATGTTCATCAAAGCTGTATTTGTTTGAGCAAATGGCAAAACGGTAACTTTAAACAGCAAGTAACAAACTGTTTCGTTTGTTGCTAAAGTTATGCTAAATTGTATTAGCCTTGATTTGTCATACAGATGCGCCGTATAAATGTGTAGATGGTCTAAAATAAAATAACAGAATTAAGACAAAGAATCAGATTCATGTGGACAGACTGAGAAGGAAAGCGAGGACAGAGTATGTGTGCGTGTGTTGTTAGAGGTATCTTTCTTCTCTATCTTAATGGAGAGCTGATTGTTCGGAAGTGAACCTCCTCTGAAACTCGCCTCATTAACCTGCCAGGTGGTGGAAGACACCAAGCTCTGATTGAACTGCAGCCAGGACGGCTGCTTTGAAGACCACAAGGGACTCAGAGAGGATGGAAAGTACGAGAGAGAGAGAGAGAGAGAGAGAGAGGATGGAAAGTACAAGAGAGAGAGAGAGAGAGAGAGAGAAAGAAAGAAAGGGAAAGAAGCATAAAGCATCTGAAATGCTGCATATACTCTTGCAGCTTTTTTTTTTTTTTCTTTGTAAACCAACCAATCTTGCATTGATCATACAGAACAACTCTGGTTTATAACGTATGAAATGGAGTACGTCCCAAAAGAGCTGGTATTTCTAATGCTGCAGGAATTTAAATGTCTTTCAGTCCTTTCAATAGTCTGTTGTGGAGCTGTTCAAACAAGACACACAACAGCACGCTAGCTCTCTCGGGTGCAGCCGGAGATAGAAACGAGCGGAATTCTTATGGATGTGGAAGGCCACACTTGTTTTGGATCCGAGACCTTTGGCTCGCTCATACTTTTCCTATTATAGTGACCTTGCAACTGGCACTGTATACACAGTATGGAGCCGATGTTGATTGTGCGACCATGTTGTCAAGAAACAGAGTGATTCTGAGAAGGTGTGTCATCCTTCACCACAGCTATGCCAAACACAAACAGATAACAGAAGAGAGGTCTAGGTGCTGACTGGACAAACGCCCAGGCCTGACACTTTACTTTTTGTTTATATGTTTGTGAGCGACCATATTAGTGATTCATATGTGTGTATGAAAGAAGTAAGAGGCTTGTTGACGCTATCACATTTACACACGTCCACCTTGTTTAGACGCATCCTTGGGGACATTTTTGCTGAGTGTCCTCACGCATGTCCTGTCTCTCTCCCCTTCTTTACAGGCATTTCGTCCTTAGAGTCACCATCTCTCTCTCTCTTTTTCTCTCCCTCTCATCCCTCTCCCTCAAATCTGTCCTTTCTCCCTATATCCACTTCCTGTGTTCCCCTTCTCGTTTGATATTTTCGTGTTTTCTTCGTTCACATTCCTTCAAATTTTAGTCTTAGTCACCACTGTTATTATTTTTGCAGTCCAGTTGCCAGCTGGTTTCCATCAAGCCCAATCAATGCCTTCAAAGCTGTTCTGCACATTTCAGGAGCAACAAAGTCAGAACACATTTCCTCACTGCCCTGCTTGGCTAATGGGGCTCACACTGTTTGCACGTCACTGACTTCACTCGATCCATATTTGTGAGGATGGAGAAAAACCCCAGATCACGCAGCTTTAATCTAAGCAGGTCACGTGACCATGAGAACCCTCATTAACCATGCGTGTGTGCTTATCAGCATCAACTTTGCTTATAAACTTTATACGTATAGAGCAATTGTAACTTTGTCATTTTCTGCTTTTTTAAGTTGTTGTATGGCCAGAAACAGTTATTGGGTTTGCAATTACACAGTTGCAAGCTCACAGGCACATAGAGACACACACTTTGTTTATTTTCTACAAAAACATGCAATTCTTTTATGTGCCTCACTCCGAAGTTCACATGTGCGGAGCAGCTGTGGATGTGTTTGTTTGCGAAAGCTCTACATTAACCTTCCTTCCACCTCTCTTTGACCTAATTGAAAACGATTCTGTGTAATTGTTTGATGAATCCTGATAACTTTCGATTGATCTACAGTATAGCGTTGGCAGTTCAGCCGAAAACACGCCACTAATGTGTCTGGGCTGTCAGTGTTTATTTGAAAATATTGCTGCCCTTTTATGCTATTCTGCCATAGTAAGGGATCAATATGTAGGATGTTCATCAGCTTAAAAATCAGATCAGTTTTTGCCTTCAGGTGATATTAAAAATTCCAATATAATCCAAACTGTGGATTAAGTAACAGTTGAACTGCAAATGGGGGATAATGTGCCTTCATTAGTGAATGCATATATTCAAATATCTTGCTTTATTAAAAGTTGAAACTCTTTTTGTTTGTGTTTGTTTACAGGATGCTGGAATACTCTCTCAACCTGCAGAATGTTAGTTTCTCTGCGGTCCGAACGGTCAGAGTACTTCGACCTCTGCGAGCTATTAACCGAGTGCCCAGTGAGTACAATATCAGCAGCCATGTTCTAAATATACTTTATAATCTCTGTAACTTAATGAAGGTGCTCTGTTAAGTTATATGTGTGTATATATTTGTTTTTTTTTATTGATTTACATTATAATGTTGAGTAAAATGTAACAATACGTTTTAGAAACAATATTTTGAGTTACATTGATCATATTTCCATATATATATATATATATATATATATATATATATATATATGTATATATATATATATATATATATGAGAGAGAGAGAGAGAGAGAGAGAGACTTGTGTTCTTTGTTGTAATAGTTAGTAAACCCTAAATAACCTTTTTTTTTTTTTTTTACAGCAGTATTAACTATAATGGTATATGGTATATTACTTTTTTATATTATTATTATTATTATTATTACTACAGTGATTAAATGTTCAATTAAGGTACATTTGTATCACTTTCTGTTGTAGAAAATGGGAACTCAGAACTTAATTCAATGTATTAATTCCCTGCATTCAATCAAAGAGTTTATTAAATTCGCAATGTTCCATGTTGAATTGCATTATTTAAGCACTATGGTCAATTAATGTAATTTAATCAACATTTGAAAGAGAAATGTAGCCTGAGCTCAGTCATATACCAGAGGAGTTCATGCCATTTTAGGGACTTTAGATTTATAGATCATTTTCCTCTTCATTGGTTTTTACTGCTTCTCTCTTTCCACACACACACACACTTACACACACACACACACACACACACACAGACAGAATAATAGAGACTGGCTCACACACATTCACTCTCTCTCTCTAAGGCAGGGTGATGATATTTCATTGGCCACATCGTTATATACCGGATGTTTTAATCACTCTCCGTGCCAAGGAGATGCCCGCGGTTCCCCCACGGCTCTTATTTCACGAGGAACCATGTCTGGCCGATCCTGCTTGATGTCCCTATTTGTGGAGGGTAGTAAAATGTATATTGAACAATGGTAGTATTTAGCTGGAATGTTTTGACTAGCTCAGACGAGGTTTTGGTAAGGGTAATTTGTGTGGGGTCCTGTTCAGTTCTCACCCCTGTGAATACGGTTCAGTATGTCAGACAAACAAACTGCACACATTCTTCATCACTGGATATAGGCCGTGTTACTCACAGGCTGCTTCCGAAAACTTAGGCAGCTGACTTGTTGCCTCTCTGCCTTATCAGGCACTGACTTTGTAGGCAGCGTTTGCGCATGAAGGATACCTCATGAAACTGATTACGGACGGACTTCTGAGACAGTGTAACGGTTTAATGATCGTAAAGAGGGCTTTGGTGAAAACTAAGCAAAGAATTAATTACTACAATAGAATTTTTTTGCTAGAAATGACATCAGAAATGGAAAACATACATTTACACATAAACTGACCACCAACTGCAACTTACAGATGCCATCTTTGTCACAAAATGGAAAGCACAGAATTTTGGGATATCAAAAGCAGCGAAGGAAACATATACGCTGCCTTTGAAAATCAATCAGATAAAGGCATCTCAGGAGACAGGAAGTGAAGCTAACTTTGGGATTTGCATATGCCTTGATGCCTTCCTACCTTGAAATGCATCCTCTTAAGGCAGCATTTTAAGCTTTCGGACACAGCCATCGTTGGCCCGGGGGGGTCAGAAATGGCATCCAGGTGTATTCCTTCCAGTTCGCTTATGAGACAAAAGTGCATCCATTCATATAATCATTATTGCTTAATTAATACCTGTGCCAATCTGAGACAGGGGGTGAAGTGGTAGCAGACAGCCTAATTCATTATTCAAGAGCCACCCAGACTAATTAAAGGCCTAATGTTTGCATTAATTTGGGAATTATTTTATCTCTAGCTTGCCTGCTGCGGACCGTCACTGGAAGAATGGGTGACAGAGATTTTTGTTGATCCTATTTATCATTTTTTTTCCCCAGCACTAATCAAAACAAAAGAGCGGGAAAAAAGTATAATAGGAGAAAACTCAAACAATCACTCATTAGACTGTCAAGCTGAAAGATGAACAATTTGAAATTCTTTTGACAGAAAAAATATTTGAATAAATGGCCAAGTATTGGGGAGCATTCCCACTCTACATGGCACTTTCCACCAATATAGGAGTTTATATAAGTTTTTTTTTACATTTATTTTACATTCATATTTTATTTTTTTATGTTTTAATACATTTTTATAAAGTTTTAAGAAGTATGGGTATGAGAGTGAGGGAATGCAAAAAAGCAGACAGTGAAATGGACTATAATTTCTGTAATATTTATTTATTTTAGTATATTTTTTATTTTTATATATTTATTACAAATGACAAGATATTTAATTATAATAATAATAATAATAATAATGATAATTAGATTTTTTTGGTTATATTTTATTTTAAGGTGTCCCTAATGGTTACAGTGTATACTATAGAGTTTGGAAACGGGTTTGGTTTAGGACTAGTTCCGTGTAATTATGCACAATTTATAGTTATTACTAAAGTAATTACATTCAACATGTAACAAGGACACTAAAATAATGTGGAACCGTTTTTCTTTTTTTTTTTGTACAGTAACTTCAGTAACAGGGTCGAGTCTGTACTTTGCAGACTCGTGTTAATCCTACTGTTTCACATCACCTTCTTCTATGTCCTCTATACCTTTTGTGCCCTCTTGTCTTTCTGTTCTCTTTGAGAAGCTGTCTTAATCAACATCACATTCTGTTGTTCTCCACACCCATGGCTTGATTGATGAAGGGACAGGAGAAAACTGTCAGTAGATGACAAACATGTTCCCTCACAAATCAAAATACTCAACACTGCTGTGATGTACAGCTGGCTCACTCTACCTTGTCTTTGGTGTGCAGGTGTGAAAAGCACTTTCTTAAAAGGTCTGTAATATGTAGACAGTCCTCCATACGTGCCCTTTAACTCTCCCTAGAAGGTGGATTAGTCTGTCAGAATGTCTAGAGCTCTTTTACACTTCATCTTCTGGATTAGAATTCACCATGATTCTGCACTTGAGGGCGGTTGGAGGTTAATTGGAAACCCGCCGCACTGCCCACTTGTGTATTCTATTATTATTTGGGGCAAGGAACAACTTCATGTCAAGTGTCCGCCAGTGGTGATGTTGCAGTCATCTTTTTCAGAAGGCCAGCAGTAATTGGAGTGGTGGACATGTAGATTGGTGAGAGACATGAGGGCACTATTGGAGAGAAAGAGATGCAGACACACAGAGAGAGGAGCTGATAACTTTTCCAATGCATCACATGAGTGACTATTTTTATGAATTATGGAGGTGAGAATGAGGCGGTGTGAAAAAGAGAGCAGACAGAGAAATGGAAAACGGTATAATTTGTGTAATCTTGGGTGATTTTAAAAGAGAAATAACTCTTGGACCAAGTGGATGGTTTGACCATCCACCAAAACTAAAAATGAACAAACAAAAGATACATACAAAAGATGTATGAAATGTATGAATCAAATTTTCAATATATATATGTAAAATTTATATATACATGTATGTGTGTGTGTGTGTGTGTGTGTGTATTTATATACATGTACGTATGTAATGTATAAATGTATAAATATACATATACATTATGTATGTGTGTATACTGTGTATATATATATATATATAGTATAGCATATAGTATAAGTTTGGATTGCATTTATTTCATAAAAAAAAAAAAACTATTTTAATATATTTTCAAATGTAATTTATTCTTGTCATGGCAAAATTGAATTATTCCAGTCTCCAGTGTCACATGATCTTTCAGAAATCATTCTAATATGATTTGCTGATCACTTATTAATAATGGTTCTCATTATTATCAATGTCGAAAACCATTTTTGCTGCTTAGTGCTTGATATTTTTTTTGTGAAATCATGATACATTATTTTTTTAGCATACTTTGATGAATAGAAAGTTCAGTAGAGCTGCATTGTATTTTAAGATTGATAATAATAAGAAATTATTGAGTGACAAATCATACGCATATTTGGAGATATCTATGAGATATATTATACTATATATAATTATATTGTTTGTGTGCATATATGTGTGATGGCTTCACAGAATGATCTATGGATTTTATTTGTTGTGCAAAGGCACATCAATAGCCTGTGGAATGGATAGATGATAGAAGCCTGTTAGTTTTTAGATATGAATCAATATGTGATTACATTGTCGTTAGGTATCTATTTAGCATCAGGGCATTCATTTCACCAGCATCTCTTCAATGAGATTTGTGTGATGCAGAAATGAAATCAGTGGGTTGAGTGTTGTCCTTTTACAAACTTATTGAATTAATATTGAGAAGATTAAGCATCTCATCTCTTTTAGTTAAGTCTTCTGCCAAGTATCAACACCCTTGTGGTAAAACGTATCAGCTGAACAACAATATAGACCCCTGTGTTTATGTGGTGTTCATGTCCCCTCAAGCAATTTTAATTAAACCTACAGAGAAGCTGCTGTTTTATTATCTGTGGAAGCTTATGAGAAATAAATAGAAAGCATGGTTATGATCTCTTTTTCCCCTGTGCTTTGTTATTGAGCTTGTTTGGAGCATATGGAGGACTCCAAAGGGCAGGAGATCCCAGGAGTCTTCTTCATAACACAGGGACCGGGGCACATTGTGTGGCCCTGGAGACTTTCTTTTTAACATAGTAGAATGGCTATGGCAGGATATTTACAGTCTCCCTTTGGGAAATACTCTCTCTCCTAAATAATCTTTTCAGAAGGAGTTTATAAACGAGTTAAGCCACCTGCGTAGAGCGAGACCTTTGCATTAGTGAATTGCTAGACTGACCTAGCTAAGATAAGGAAACGGGTAAACAAGGAGTCATTTTCTGGAATATTTGCTAGATTTCATTTATGTCTACATGGGTGTCAATGCAGTGATAAGGAAAATAAGGACTGGCATCTGTGGAATAATCATATAAAGGAGAAGTATGTCAGTTTATGTTCTCCCATTTTCATTTGCAAAGAGAAATAAGAGTAACAGTAAAGTAATAAATTAATAAACTTATTTTCAAATGTAATTTGTGTAATTTATCTCTTAACTTTAAACTTTTTTGCCCTTTATTGCAATATTAAATTTGCATTATTAAATCGATCTTACATTTATTGCATGGTTAAACAAACCATTTTTATTTATTTTTAACCAAAATTTATTGACTTTTTTTCCATACATTGATAATCAATTTCATCTTTTCATTTTTAAATGGCACTTATCCGCTATATGGTTTTCAAACCATGATTTGACAGACCTGTTTGAGGGGTTTGTAATATCTGTAAAACTGTTCCAAATAATATTAGATCTGCCACTACTGTTCATGGAGCCACAGACCATAGCTATAGTAAGAGGGTGCACTCCTATTGCTTGTGAGTGGGAGAAACTGCAACTTGCAATATGGCAGAATACTTCCCGTCTTTTATGTAGAAGAACCAATCACTGATTGGTAAAGTTATTGCGTCACTGCAGCTGTTGTTATAAGCTTCGGTTCCCATAGAAACATGAGATTCACGCTTAGGACTGGACATGCATGTTTTGCTGGTCTAGCCTGAAAAATAAGCATTTTTAACGCTATTTGAGCATAAGAACTGTCCCAACATTTATGGGATTGTTCATGTCAGATTTTGTTGCTGATTTGAAATATGTTATTTAAGTGTGAGTTCAGCAAGCAGTTTATGAGATTTCGGGATTCCCCCATTCAAATACATAAGTCTTGGATGCCCGAAATAGCTGCCCGGAGGCGTTGCAAATATGGCTGCCGAGTGAACCGACTTTTCTTGAAAGGGACTTTGGAGCTCAGCCAATCATCTGAGTAGTAAATGCCATGCGACTTTTGACTCTTGACGCTACAAATTTTGTGTAGTGTAATATATTTAGGAAAATGACACAACATTTGGAAAATCTAAGTCATGAAATGAGTTTGCAAGTGTCATTAACAAAGAACGTTGACTAAAGTTAGCTCAGCCTCATGCTCAAACTGTCTATTATCGTATATTGAGGAAACTCACATGGCTGGCATTTCATTTGTCAGTCTTCTTAAGGGACCAAAATTCAGGAAGGTGATTTTCTCCAGGAAATACATCTCCCTGTGGGGAATAACCTCTCAGTTTGTAAGGGACACAGATCTGTGCCGCTGTCACAGATTTAATGCTTGTTAAGCCCTGACTTGGCAAGCTTAGCTGAATTGCTGTGCTAGGGTGAACTCCACAGTCATTTGGAATCACTAATGACCGAAGTTAGGAAGTCATTTTCAGTGCAGAAATCTCAGAGCAGTGGATTATCCATGAGAAACACATCGTAATTGGAAGAAACACTCCGAATTTCAGAGACCTCGATTGTTGTTCTGAGCTCACCATTTCCTAATTACAAGTAAATAGATACTCGCTGATAAACACTCACAAAACGACACTGCGTGTCCTAATTTCCCTGACATGAAAATATTTTGAGGCCATGTTTCTATCAGGGCGTCTCATTAGTGAAGAGTGAATTTAAGGGGCAAAAACCCATCTCGAAGACGGCGGCTTTCAGAAATGCAGCATCTGCACAATACTGAGCTCTGTAAACCCACACAGCACAGAGCCATTTTATGTGATGACACGGATCTTCTATTGTCATTCATTCCTGTTAATGCCTCACTGCTTATCGCCACTCACTCTTTCTCCAAATGTGGAAATTACAGCCGGCCACAGTTATCACCCACAGACTGCAGGCTGCCAGGGAGCACCGGCTGGATTACCCTGCTCCACCAATTACCCGCCAAACCCTGAACAGGAAATGATTTTCATCATTTATGCTTCAGTCAGCTGGCATTGTGGTTTGACACAGGGCAGATATATTGGAGAAGCCAGGGGAACAGTGTCTGAAAAACTGGATATCAGCAGAGATTTTTACTGGCAGCTATAAACAATCATACTGTAGGTCTACAATGAGCCTTCATAACCATGAAACGGAGCAACAGTTTGTTCAGTTCATCATAGCACTATAATTTCATAGGTTTTATGAGAGCAATATGCTTGTGGCCGTATCTTTTTATTATTATAATGTTAGTGTGTATGTTTTGTGTGTGTGTGTGTGTGAGGGATGATATAATACTACAGTTGCACTTTCATTGTGTTGCAGGTATGAGAATCCTGGTGACGCTTCTGCTGGACACTCTCCCCATGCTGGGCAATGTTCTGCTGCTTTGCTTCTTTGTTTTCTTCATCTTTGGGATTGTAGGAGTCCAATTGTGGGCCGGGCTTCTTCGCAATCGCTGCTTCCTCCCTGAAAACTTCTCCCTGTGAGTGTGATGCCTTGGGCTTTTGTATCAGGGTAATGCTAATAATCTACAACTGACCTCAGGAGTCTAGAAATGGGGAGGGTTATAATGTGAGATCACTTTACTATAATGGTGAAAGGCCAAATGTCAACACCAGATTGAAAAGAATAAAGAGCAATACATAAATTAACAAAAACAAACCTACATCCACCCGTCCATCCATCAATCCATCCACCCATCCATCCACCTACCCATCCACCTACCCATCCATCCATCCACCCATCCATCCACCCATCCATCCATCCATCCACCCATCCATCCATCCATCCACCCAACCACCCACCCATCCATCCATCCATCCATCCATCCATCCATCCATCCATCCATCCATCCACCCATCCATCCATCCATCCACCCAACCACCCACCCATCCATCCATCCATCCATCCATCCATCCATCCTTCCATTCATCCATCCATATGTCCACAAAAGTGGAAGGATCACACAAGAACTATTGGAAGTGATTTCCTTCCAGAAATGCAAAAATGTAGCAGACTCAATCTTATATATAATGAATCATAAAAAATGAACTTAGATCCTAATAATTCTAATTTTTCTTCATTTTCTGCTTCTATTAATTTTCAACCTTGAATCAATTCCTTTTGTTTACTATCTAGCTCTGTAAACCCCACAGCTATCATTGCGCTGAGAGCATGAATTAGACCCCATGGATTCACGGTCTGGCACAGCGTTTTGAAGGAATCCACTGCCTCACAGAGATTGGCTTGCAGCGGTGATTATGTAACATTAAGACGGTCTTAAACTGTTAAATTGCTCTTAAGAAATAAATATTTCAAGGGGCAGGGTTCTTTGGAAGGCTAGGATTTGTCCCAATGGGTAATTGAAGGTACTTGTGCAGCTAATTCGCCATGGCACTTTCTCTCTGAGGTGAATTTATGTTGACAGACGGCCCAATTATCCAGTGTCAGAGCCAAACGCCATTAAAGCTAGGCCTTGCTCAATCGCTTTTCTTCTGGAGATAGTTACCGTTGATCTCGCTGCAGCCTGACTGGTTCTTAAATGGGTGTTTTCCCAACCCTAGGAGAAACTGAGGCTGAGCAGAGAGCACTGAGGACTTCATTGGCTTAGTTACTGCTCAATGCACACTTAATTTGCATTTATTTGCATGAATTGTCTGAATGGTGTGTCTATGCATTACATACATATTCTTTCTTTCATGGAACACAAAAGGTTGATTTTTGAAAAATATCCTGACCGTTTGCTACACTTAATGAGAACTAGAGTTGTCAAGCTGTAAATTTACAAGTGAATAAAAATAATAAAAGAATCATAGAAGTGGTACATATGACACTACATTCCAAGTCTTCTGAAGCATACATAGGCAATATGTGAGGCACATACCAAAACAGTCTTCTTACTTGGATATTCTCAATTACCTGGTTGATCCAGTTCACATAACTGGATTTATTCACAAGTTCAGTTCACTGACTCAATGATCCAGTCTAAAAATGTTGGTCTGTTCATCACATTAATCTGTTGTAGGACACTTTAAATCTAGCCGAAAAGTGGTATGGACCACGTTCTTGATACTTTTGTACTTTTACATTCATTTTTGCCATTTTTAAAGCTTGACAGTCTCACTTCCCTTTCATTGTAATTGGATGGAAATACATTTTTCTAAATTTCTCATTTGTCTTTTCTAAAATAAAGAAGTTTGGAATGTCATGAAAGTGATTACATTTAAACTTTTGTGTAAACTATAGTTTTAAGAAATGATATAGATTATTGTTGGTGTGAAAACAAACTCCTTTGATAAAACGTGATTTGTGTTGTTATCTTTCATACAGGCCTACCACTCTAGACTTGCACAAGTACTACCACACAGAAAACGATGATGAAAACCCATTTATCTGTTCTCAACCTCGGGAGAATGGCATGCGCCTGTGCACCTCGATCCCCACGCTCCATGAGGAGGGCCGACAGTGCCAGCTGGACATGGCAGCTTACAACAGCACAGACAACACCACCTGCGTCAACTGGAACAAGTATTACACCAACTGCTCTGCCGGAGAGGCCAATCCCTTCAAGGGGGCCATAAACTTTGATAACATTGGTTATGCCTGGATTGCCATCTTTCAGGTCTGTTATATGGCTTCTTTAATTGCTTATACTGTGAAGACTTATACAAAGACATATAACTTAGAATGCCTTAATATGATGTTTAGTAAGGACACACAATATATTTTTTTACCATATTGGTTGTAATCCAGTATTAGAGATTTGATACATTAATTGTGCATGCTCATTTTTCCTATTTTTCTGTTTAGATCACCACTGACATTGTCAAATGCTCAAAGTTAGTCTTTAAAAACGCATATAATTTAATAACACCGTTAAAATATAAATCTCAGAATGAGTGCCCTTTTTTCATACTGTACTGTACATTATAATGTTGTGATGCCTAGAATTACTTGTAGCATTTAAAGCTATTTCATTGATTGATTTGCACAAAAAAGTCAAGAATTATAATATCAGCCATGAGATGAAAATTATTATAGGGTTACAGAATCTGCCAATATCAGTTCTTTCTTACAATTTACAGTTTACTGTAAAGATATGGCTTCAGAAAGTCTGAGGCACTTTGATTCAGCAGTGACATATGTAATTCACTGATTGATCCAAACTGAGACTACATTTACTATCTTGAGCCCAAATGTGCTTACCTCAGTTTCCCTGACCGGTTAATGATATTTTAAATGCCTGACATTGTGTTTAAATATCAAAGCTCATTTGCCCTAGGATTTTGGATTAGCTCTTTTAGAGTCTGGTTTGTAGACAATTGCAGGGATCAGCGGTTTGTATTATAATTTTTTTGTTCTTTTATCACAAAAGGTTGATAAGGTTTTAATTCTTCTACATCCGACATTATGTGCCCGCTGATTTTAATCTCAAATTGAATTTAACTTTCACTTCTCATGTTTACAACACACCAAAATGATAATCTATTAAATATTTTGGAGACTGTCATGTACTGAACTGTGGAATGGCCCGATGACTTAATCTTCCTTTTGCAAGCAGCCTATTCTGTGATTAGGCGCTTAATTTTTAGTATCTAAAAAATGAATTAGCAGCCTGACAGCCCTTTATACTGCTAGCACACAAAATTGCCCTGTAAATAGCAAGCAAAGTGCCTTTCCCTTCTGGTTTTGCCTTTCCCTGCTTCTCCCTAATCTGTGACAGATTAATCAAAGGGAAAGAAGAGTGCATGCTGGGTAGGGTGTCCCCGCTGAGCTTAAGATATCTGTACTTTTGACCTAATCATGCATGCTTGAGTACAGAATCGAAAACTGATCATGGGAGCATATAATCAGAGATTATATACTTTTAGTTTCCATGTCACTGTATTGACATTAGGCGCCTACCAACATTTTTTTCCACACTTGAGGTTGATAATCGGTATCTTAAGCAAGCTTGGTTCCAGCACAGAATAATAAAAAAATAAAATAATTTTTCCTATAATTGTGAGTTTATATCTCGCAATTCTGATTTCTTTTCCTCAGAATTTTGATGTAAATTCGCAATTGCAAGGAAAAAGTCAGAATTGACAATTGCAAGAAAATAGAAATGTAAACTATTTTTACATATCTTACATATTTTTTACATATTTTACATAGCAATTCTGATATTTTTCTGGCAATTGACCCTTCGCAAACAGTTTGATCTAACAAATCATAACCCCGAATCCACCATTTTGTCTGATAAAGCAGTCAGGGGAGTTAGTAGAGTAACGTTGGTGAACTTAAAATTCAAAAATTATGTGTACGCACATCTTTCCGCACTTGAAACAACATTCCTTCTGAAATCCATTCATGTTTATTTGATGCTATAAATGAACTAGTATGAAGAGATAGTTGGTTCACCAACCGATTGAAGGAGCTACAGCGATCTGTCACGACATATAAAAGACAGTGTTTATTGTTTAAACTTTAAAAAATTATACTATATTAATATATGAAACTGTTTCATATGTCTGTTGACGCGTTGTCAGTGTCCTCTTTGCTCCGGGATGTATTTTTCAATGCGTGCAAAGCGCATGGCTTTTCGGGCAAAGCAAAAGTAACTAAAGTGGACGGGTCTTTGCGAAGGACCAATTGCAAGTTTATATCTCACAATTCTAAGGAAAATAAGTAAAATAATAATAATAATAATAATAAAATAATAAACTCTTCGTAATTTTGACTTTTTTCTTGCAATTACGAGTTTATATCTCACAATTATGACTTCTTTTCCTCAGAATTGTGAGATAGAAACTTGCAATTACGAGTTAATTTGTCCAATTTTGAAAAAAAAACAAAAGACTGACTTTTTTACTCAGGACTGCAAGTTATTTATCTCACAATTCTGACTTATAATACACAATTCTGGGGGTAAAAAGTCACAATTGCGAAGAGAAAAAAGTCACAATTGTGAGTTAAATCCTGCAATACTGACTTTATAACTCACAACTGTGATTTCATGTCATGCAATTCGGAGAAAAAAGTCTGAAAATAATAATAAAAAAAAAACAGTAAACAATTTGTTACATTTGTAACAAAGTTACAATTGTGAGATAAAAAAATAAACACAATTATGTTTTTTTGTTTGTTTTTTTCAATCAGTGGCAGAAGCAAGCTTCCGTAGTATCTAGATTACGAGTTTAATATAAAAAATAATGTATTTTATAAACTGTGTACGTGTATAAACTGCATAAGCTGCACTGAATCACTTTTGTTCTTTCCTGTAGGTTATTACTCTGGAGGGCTGGGTGGACATCATGTACTTTGTTATGGATGCTCACTCCTTCTACAATTTCATCTATTTCATCCTCCTGATAATAGTGAGTGGCTGTGGGCTGAGCTGGGCAGACCATGACACATTTATAAGTGATACCTGACCAGACAGACTGATGTAACTGTGTTTCAGAAAAACTTGCTTTGCTCACTAGACAAAGACAAGACAATAATATTTTGAAGATTTTGATGAGTTGGAAATAGAAAACCCAGTAAATAAAAAAAAAAAAAAAAGAAACCACTTCATGACTATCAATATCACTGAATGGACAAAAAACACTGGAACAGTTTTCAAAATGTCTTCTTTTATGTTACACAGAAGTAAGCAAGCATGTGGCGTTGTTCTGAACTTCCAATCTGTTAATTTCAAGTCCTATTAGTACAGAAAATAACCATCGATTTTATGCTTGCTATTTTTATCATGCCATCTTTTCTTGTTGTTACAGTAACAATGTTGTTAATGAGCAGTGAAGCGCTCTCTGTTCATGGTCTACTCCACTCCCTCCACTGTTTTTCAGGTGGGCTCGTTCTTCATGATCAACCTTTGTCTAGTTGTCATAGCGACACAGTTCTCTGAGACCAAGCAACGGGAGAGTCAGCTTATGAAGGAGCAGAGAGTGCGCTTCAGGTCCAACGCCAGCACGCTGAATAGCTTCTCTGAGCCAGGAAGCTGCTATGATGAGCTGCTCAAATACCTAGTCCACATTATCCGCAAAGGCATCAGGCAAATCGGCCACCTCATCCGAGCCACCGGTCGCAGGGCAGGGCTGCGGATATGCGCTTCTCCACCGCTGGAACCGCCACCTACGAAAAGACGTCGGCAGAAGCAGCGCCAGGGATCTATCCGACCCGTCGTGCACCTTCATCACCATCACCTCCACCATCACTATCATCTGGGCAATGGAAGTATCCGAACCGAAGGGGGCAGAGAGGTGGACGACGGTTCCCAGACTGGCAATATCAACAACTCTGGGCGTCTCATGCTGCCTGTCATTATCCCTCAGCAGGACCCCTTTTGTGGGTCTGTAGGCCCCAGTGGTGCAGAATCTATGCATAGTGTTTATCAGGTTGCAGGCCACCTCGAGCCGCTACGCTGCGGACCCTCACCTTCTCCCACGGTGCTTCATGCATATAAGAGGAACTCAGTGCCATTTGCAGCTCCAGTACATAAGAACTACCCCACGTTACAGTCATCTCTGGCCTTAGAGCAGCTCAGACAGAGAATCCTGGAGCCAGGAGGAGGCAGTTGTACTGCTAGTGTCCTTACCAACCTAAACATACCCCCAACTTCCATCAACACCTCACAGTGCCTTGTGGAGACACAAGGTCCTCCTGGTAAATGGATTTTAAATGGAGTTACTTGAGCTGAATGTGCGACACACACAAGTATATATACGTATATATAACACTATATAGCACTATATATAATATAGTTTTATGTGCTGGAAATTCAACCCTGAGAAGTCTATACGATGATCTAGTTAGAGACTTGTATACTATTAAAATGAAAGTATTCAATTTTAATCATGAAAAAATAAATATATATTAAAAGATTATTTATAGCAAATTAATTAGTTTGGCATCAGGGGAAAACAGCTGTATTGTCTCTACATCTTTCATTCTTTGATGAGATGTACATAGTTTTGCAATTTTCAGCTATAAAGAAAATTAAAATGTGTAATAAATGTATAAAATATTTAAATTTAAGAAAACTTAAAGTGTGTATATATAAATGTGTATATTTGCAAACTATAATTAAATGTTTTCTGATTCTTTAAATATATTCATATTTTTTAAATATCTTGTTTTGCTAGAATAGCTGAAAATTGACAAACCATAAACTAACTGTACAAAACTAACTATAAAAAAAAAACTGCCAGGATGCCCTTATGACAAAACACCTTATAATTACAATGACATGTTTGTTTTTTTTTAAAATAAGAAAAATAGATTTTATTTGCTAAAAATAAAAATAAAATACTTTTTTTTTTTTTTTTGCATTTTTTTTCAATTATAGCAAGTTAAAAGTGTTTTTATTTAATCGGGCATAAATCGGCATAAAATTGCTGTAGAGTGAGTCACAGGCATTAGAAACCAGAGAGATTGAGTAAGCGAGTGTACCTGGATTTCATGAAAGTTGCATTGATACATATTTTTTTGGCTTAAATATTTGATATATAGTGAATTTATAACAACTAGGGGGGTCTACTCGGTGTCTGTTATAACTTCACTGTAAACCATGGCTTCTTGGGGCTTTAATTTAATGTTGAAAATGAACATGACAGACGGATGGATGGATGGATGGATGGATAGATGGATAGATAGATAAAACTATAATTTATAAATGTTAAGTATTTCAAATTAAGTGTTTAACAAGTGTTAAAAATATTTTATAACTATTAAAATATTTTAAGAAAATTTTATATTTTATCTTACCAAAGACATCTGTCTATGCATATAGTTTTCTGATGTTTTTCTGTCTTATGCATTTCAGTCAAGATCATTTGCAAGGATGCCCTCATGAACATCAGTAGTACACACTTAGACACTGCTTTGACCTTTGACCCTGAGTGTCCGTATTGTGCCAAATTGATGGGAAACGACTCAGAGGGAATGGATGGGAATGAGACGGCAGACTCTGACAGTGAGGGTGTGTATGAGTTCACACAGGATGCCCATTATCGGGACAGCAGAGATCCTAACAGAAAGAAGAAATTTGCTTTAGGAGCTCGAGCAGCAAAGGTGGTCCATTTCTGGAGGCTGGTGTGTGACACTTTTCGCAAGATTGTGGACAGCAAGTATTTCGGACGAGGAATAATGATCGCCATTCTCATTAACACACTCAGCATGGGCATCGAGTATCATGAGCAGGTTAGTGCACGTCTCTATGCTGTTCTCACTTATTTGATATCTGGAAACCCTCATTAATAAGATAAAATTATGTTTTTACATTAGAGTAAAAAAAAACGGAAAAGGTAATTTTTCCTTCAACGACAAGTAATTGCATTTTTATATCTCACAACATGACTTTATACCTCACAATTATTGCTACTTTATATCACAATTGTCATTGTTTCTTGTAACTGTGACTTCATTTCTCACAATTGTGTATTTACATGTGTCTGTGCTTGTAAATCTGTAAGTCTGACTTTATACACTACTGTTCAACAGTTGAGGTCAGTAACATATATATATATATATATATATATATCTTGCAAAAAATGTTTCAGCTTTCTCAAAAAATGAATCTGCACAACTGTTTTCAACATTGATAATAAGAAATAGTAAATGTAGAGTCGTCAAAAGTACCGACTTCGTTACCAATCGGTACTGAAATTTTTTAAAAAAATGATGACGCTTTGAGCGCTGTCGAGTGGATTCGTAAAGTTTTATTTTATTTTTTTTTATTTCAGTATGCCTTGGTCAGGGGTGTTCAAACCCAGACCTGGAGGGTCACTGTCCAGCAATATTTAGCTCCTACTTTCCTCAACACGCCTGACTGAAAGTTTCTAGGATTTCTAGAAAAGCTTGACACATGCACACATACCAATTATATTAAAAAGTCTTGAGTTGAATAAAAAGCTTTTAAAACTTTTTTTTTTTTGGTCATAATCCTTATTTCATAATGTTACATCTCACCCCAGGGTCTGTTACAACTAACCCAGGCTATGGGGTGAATTGTAATTTCACTCCCCGTGTTTTAAACTAAACTACACATTTTCTGTTTGTGCTACAAAGATGGCTGTCTATGTCATTTAATATCTGACACTTGTAACTAGTTTTAATCACATTTTGAATACACTGACTTAAAAGAACTCTAAGATACAGACAGAAATGTCAAAAATGCTACAACCACAAATCTCACCTGCAATATTAAATACATGAAATACATGGGTTTTAGTTTCATTTTCCACAGTTACATTCACCACAATTTTTAACTGCTATGCAGTGTTTCTATTTATATAATACAATTTGTGTTAATAATAAAAATAAATGCAAAAAAAAAAAAACATGAATAATTCATGTTAACCCATGTCCCGTAACATGGGATTTTTGGGATTTTGGTACCGAAATGTGGACAGGGAATGATTTCTGTAGGATCATGTGACACTGAAGACGAATAATAATGCTGATAATTGAGCTTTATTTGAATAAGTTACATTTTAAAACTGAAAGAAAATGGTTATTTTAAATTGTAATAATAATTTTTCACATTATTATTTTTTTTTACTGTATTTTTGATCAAATAAATACATCCTTGGTGAGCATAAGGCTGTGTATACCCCCCCCCCCCACACACACACACACTTTTCTGCATTATCACGGAATGCAAGACTTTTCATATGCAGCATGTTTTGTTGTTTACCATTGTATGGGTAATTCGCCATACTAGAGAGTTAGCACGAGTCTGAGGGCTGAACTGAAGGAAAAGGGCAACTAGCACACATCTGAAATTCATTGCACTGTGTTTACACAGTGTGCTCGCATGCCTCACAGTCTTCCAGATCCTTTGGAGGGCACACACCACGGTTCATGCCGGCCTGCAAGGGCCCCCCTTGCTCGTGATTGAAGTCGTAATTCAGGGCTTTGACATGAACAACTAGGAAAATTATAAGTATTTTATGAGACATTGCAACTTTGAAGGATGATGAAGTGATGTAGAGTTTTGTATTTTTCACAGAAAATGGTTGATTCTCAGACAAGAAAACAACATTCATCATCACTGACTCTGATTAGAATGATTTATTCTGGTAATTTCAGAGTTATTCAAAAAAAGTATGAAATAAATGGGAGTGTCGGCTGGCATCCAGGAGCGAATATGCGGGCAATGTTAGAATTTTGGTCCTCTGGCTCGTGGACTCAAGCGACCACCTGCCAAAAGGGAATGTGTTTTATTAGATTTTAGAGTCGTCGCATGAATTCACCGCGTCAACGATTAAATTCTTGTTGGTGGACACCAAATGGTAACAGCGTTTATTTGTCCCCTCTGACTATGACCTTGGTTGGAGGTAAACTACTATTTAAAAGTTTTGAGTCTGTACATTTTTTTTTTCATGTTTTGAAAGAAGTCTCTTCTGCTCACCAAGACTGTATTTATTTTACCATAAATATAGTAAAAACAGTAATATTTCTCCTGTGATGGCTAAGCTGAATTTTCAGCAGCCATTACTCCGTGTCACATGATCTTGCAGAATTCATAATATGCTGATTTGCTGCTCAAGAAACATTTCTTATTATTATCAATGTTGAAAATAGCTGTGCTGCTTAATATTTTTGTGAAAACAATGGCACATTTTTTTCAGCATTCTTAGACGAATGGAAAGTTCAAAAGAACGGCTTCTATTTGAAATGTTTTTACTGATCAGTGAAATGCATTTTTGCTTAATAAAAGTATTCCATTCTTTAAAAATAAAGAAATATAAAAAAATCTAACTGACGCCAAACTTTTGAATGGCAATGTACAGTAAATGTTAGTGTGTATTTAGTGTGGTTTAGTATATGGAGGAACTGTAACAAAAGAAATGTGATCTAGTTCCATTGTCTATACTTACTGTAGTCTGAAAAAAGCTAACACACACACACACACACACACACACACACACAGACACAAACACAGGGATGGCATTCCCCTCCCCCTCAGGACTTCTGCTTCTTTTGTCTCTCCTCTCGTTTTGTTCCCTCCCGGGGAATTCTGGCAGTGAACGTTGTCTTTACGGCGCAGTCCATCTGGAGAATTGGAGTCTCAGATAGAGCAAGAATTTGGATGCACAAGGTCACTTGGGGTTTTTTGATCCCCATAAAACTTCCAATCTGGCTAATTGCATCTGTTCCTGTTTCACATTCCTGAAGCTTCTATTGCCTTTTGTCTTTCATACTTGTCTGAGCTCCTCTCTTCCAATCACTGACATCCTGCATCACTTTTTAAACCCACTTTGGAATGAAGAAGAAGCTCTCGACTGCAACAATTCCAGCTTTGTTTACCGTTCCTGGGCTTGAAATGTTGCTAGTAGGGTTCAAAACATTATTTGATGTTGTGTTGTCCAGTTTCGGTGTTCCATTGTGCGGTACAGATGGAAAAATCACACATTGCTGGATGAAGTTAAGATCAAGTGGAGTTTCACAGAATGTAGCCAAAGGGGGGAATGTGTGAATGACTGAGAAAAACAGTCAGAAGAGGTTTTGCTACATTGATCTGAGCAGTGTTCTGTGCGGCCTCCTACCAGACCCCGCTCTGTGTTTCTTGGAGAGGAGACATGTTGATCGCTTGATCTTACGCATGAAAACCACACAAAACTTGACCACATGGTAGCTATTTACAGAGCTGAAGTGTATGCTTTTTTTAGAGGTTAAAAATAAATCCACAGGCACATCTCCATCTCGCTTTTCCATCAGATTTCACATTCTACCTTTAGCCCAAGTTGTTCAAAAGCTCCTCAGCCCATTCTGTTTCGTTTATTTCTTGGCTTTGCTGCTATTTCCCTTCCATTTCAGGCTATATATCTGTCAACTGTTTTAACCAGAAAGGGATTTTTGCCTCTATAGCCACCTTTTAGGATTTTACTAAAAAATATTTCACCCATACTACTAATGCTTGTGTACACTACTAGACATAATGTACACTACCATTCAAAAGTTTGGGGTCTGTAAAAAATGCTTTTGTAAGTTTCCTAAGCTCACCAGGGCAGCATTTATTTAATTAAAATCTACAGTAAAAACAGTAATATTGTGAAATATTATTACAATTTAGAAAACATTTCTGGTTGCAAAGTTGAAAGCTGCTTAATATTTATGTGGAAAATGTGAAACATTTTGTTAGGATTCTTTGATGGATAGAAAGTTCAAAAGAGCAACCCAACCCAATAGTGTCTTGAATTGACTCTGTTTGGACTATCGACAGATTTCACTTGAATTTATAGTAAGTGCTTTCAAATCAATTGATGGTGTTTCACAATCAAATCTTCTCAACCCTATGTTGTGGTGTAAGAGATGCTATGTGTCATGTACCATGTTTATCTATACCCTGTTTTCCTGCTTGTTGACACATACTTGTAAGTGAACTTTTTAAGCTCTTAATCTTACACTCACTATGAAAGCCTTTAAGCTTCCCAAACTTCCCTGCAGACTGCCTGTGCAGGTTGCAGTGGAGTCTGGTTTATGTGCTAGTGTAGAGAGGAGGATGTTCAAATGGACATGTCTTATCCCTCACCCTGTGTTATGCGTTAATAAAGAACTTTGCCATCAATCAGGGACCCGAATATTTAGCATCACAAGAAAATTCCACACAATTCCAAGCCGCTCATTAACCCAGTACCCAATCTCAACATGCATCTCTGCTGGGAATCTCTCTCTCTCGGTGTGTCTTTCAACCTCTTCTTCCCACACTGCCCCTTTTCTACTTCCGTTCCTTTCCTAATGTGCTATTGGGGCATAATGGTTATTGCTGCTGTGGCTATGCAAGTTAATGAGCACAGAGGGTTGCTTGCTTTGTTTCAGGACTTGTCCTGAGACTTCACACAATCTTTGTAATGACAGTTAGGCCTAGTTATTATTGAAAATACAGCAATGAGGTCCTATCCTCAGATCAGAGCGTATATTATGTGGGCGTTTAACCGCATGGGTTTACCCAAATATGAAAATTATCAATAATTTGTGATGAAAAAAAACTGAAATATATGAGCCCCAACTTCCTGTTTCAATAGAAAATGTCATGGTGTCTTTAAAATGCCAGTTTTTTGACCCCACTGCACATCCGCTGCACATTTATTTACTTATTTATCTTACTAAGTTATTTTAGGCTATTGAAACCGTTATGTGGTGAACATGTGGTGAAACTATAGCTTGTCTACAATCCATTTGAGCCATAATGAGGTTACATAATAAGAGGAAATGAGACCAGCTAGTTTATGCTTCACTGAAACAATCTCAACTGCTCATCATGGGCTTAAATTATTTCGAACAATTTCTTTCTCACTGAATGTAATGTACTCGTCATTGTTGGTAATGAGGAAACGCGTATCTCATACTTGGGACACACAGTGGTGTTCTTTGCCAAGGGAAGGTTTTTTTTTTTTCTTTTTTTCTTTTTGGGAGCACTGTAAACCTTTCTCAGACGAAAACAACCTCTTCAGCTTCCACCAGTGGAAGTAGGGGTCTCTAAAGGCCGTTCACAGCACGATAACTATAAATACTACAATAAAGATATAAAAAATAAAGAGTCCTAAAAATTGTTCTAAATATAAAATAACAGCACTGTCCACACCACAGGTATGACGATATCACTTTCAGAACTTTTTTTTTTTTTTTTCAGGTGTCGAACGAATGACAGCCAATCAGAATCCGTTCTAACTTACGGACTACTTAAATCTAACTTACTTAAAATGGCAGACGACATTGCGGAGAAGTTAATCCCCACAGTCCAGAAAAAGCCACGACTGTTTGACAAGTCAAACCCCCTTTTCAAGACTACTTTAAAGAAAATGGACAATTGGAAAAAATCGGCCATACCCTCGCAATAAATGGTGCGAAGTATTAGCAGTGAGATCATTATGCCAGGCTAACAAACAGTGTAACATAAAATTACCTTAGATATCCAGTGCTAGTTTCGAAAATCTGTCCTGCTTCGTTTGAAGTTGCAGTGAAAAGACTTGCTTTTATTACACTATATTGACTTTTTCGGGTAAATTCACTCTTATATTAGATCAATTACACTAGCTATTCACTTGAAACATAGCATGTTGAGGACATCTGCTGGTTAAAGGCCTGTAAATGCAACAATGACAACAAAAACAGCTTGTACACACTTTGAAACCACATGAACTGCGAGAGATTAACATAAATAAACTGTTATCGTTCGTAGTGTGGACGCAAATAGTTATCGTTATGGTTATATTTGTAGTTACCGTTCTTGGTGTGAAGAGGCCCAAGTCAGTTTTTAAAAATGTGGCCAATATCAGATTCGAGTGTGAACAGATCACGATCCTGAACTGACCCGCATGCTCAAAGGAAAAGTATTAAAGACACAGCATGTAATTATAAAAAGCAAACACAGAGGTCAGCATGTACATGTTTGGTCATAAGCTGACGTGCCATGGAAGCCAGTGAATTGGTCCGCTAGTGATAAAGAGGAAGCAGATGAGGAGAAAGAGAGCAATGTTTTTCTTGTACAGTTTTTCCAGGTTTTGCTTGTATATAGAGCTCTCACCGGTGCTTATAACAGTTCACCCCCCCCCCCCAACTTTGCTGATGTCTTCCATATTAAGGGACTAAAGAACTACCAGTATGTAAAAACTTTAGAGTGACTCCCATCAGCGCAGAGTTACGTAAAAGTCGCATTAATTGCTAAATAAATGTTCAGACTGAGTTCGCATTGCAAAACATGGGGCCTGTATCTGTTTTAGGACCGCATATGGAAGTGGTTCAGATAATATTATTATTATTTTGATTATTGCTATTACAAATACAATCTGAACTGTTGTGCTGAGGACTTTATTCTCCAGGTTTAAATGAAATTTTCTATGCCAGATTTTCACTGTAGGCCTCAATGTACAGTATGTACACATACGTCTGTATGTAAATTAGAAAATAATAACACAAACAAACAAACAGGTGTGTCTAAATATACAGACTTACAAATAAATAAATTTTCATATGTTCAATGTGCACCTCAGTGTATATATCCATATACCTGTATGCTCCTCAGGGCACAGTGCTTTGTTTATAGGAGCTGGATAATTAGATAAAGGGACACTGATCCTGTGTTTGCAATGTGCTGGAATGAGCAGCAGTTTATAGCGGAGTGAGATATGGACTTTAAAAGCAGTCTAAAGTTAGGGCACCAACACTGCCTTTACATAATATTTTTGAACTCTTTAAGTAAAATAACCTAAAATAGACTTACTATGCGTTGCTCACCTCCCTTTTATACTTTGGTTTTTGAACTTTAGATTTTGCAGCATCAGCACATAATGGCACTTGTGTCTATCTGCTGCGAATGTACTGCAAATGTTCTAAAGAACATGGGAGTCACACAGAAATGAGACATACGTTTTTTATGCTGACAGTGTGCCAGTCACACTTGTAAGGAAAGTGAGTGAGAACGCACTCAAACAGTTTCATCGAATCATACGTCGTCAATAGTGGCTCACTTCCATGATTTAATACGGTTGGCGTTCAAATCAGCAGCAAACTGAAGCTTTCACACGAAGCATACCCCAGACCACCCTTTTTAGGCAGAATCGGGTACAGTTTTTCACATAAGTTCAGAAAACAGCGTTCACTTTATCCAAACAAACCGAACTTTCATCGGTGTGCATCAAAACAGCACCAAAAATGTTAGTGTGAAAGCACCCTCAAAAATGTTGAAATAAATTATTCTCAATTTTTTTTTCTCACCATGCCCCTCTAGGGGCTCCTTAATTTTTACATATTCCAGGCATAGAAAGTAAAAAAAGTAGTGAACGTTCTGATGGTTCGTGAATCAAAACTTTTCAAAGAGTTCAGCGTTAGTCTTCAGCCCTGCCGTTCCTGGAAAAATCACTCCTGCAGAGATTTGTGTGATGTTCTCTTCCCACAAGTGGTCCTGATTTGAACTGAAGGGCCTCACCCTATGAAGAGGCCAAGTGCAAGCTCCTGCTGGGTAGACGGTGCCCAACCCTCAGCTGCTCAGATCCAGAAACAACTAAAAAAAAACAAAAAAAAAACTGCTGGCTTTCTTCCCTACCTCTGTGAAACACCACAAATAGCCTCACACTTCATCATCGTGCTCCACGGACCACTTCTAAATCTGATTAGATTACATTTAATTCTATTAGCTAATATAGATGTTATTTTTCATTTCATGCACAGTATGTAATTGTATTTTTTCCTCATTACTTTGCGGAAACAATCATCTCAGTAAAACAATTAGAGTGCTTACATAGTTTTTGTCATCATTTAAAGCTCTGAAGTTGGGTGACCTGTCTAAATGTCTCTTAAAATCACTGTTAGTTTTCACAGGCAAATAGTTGCATGATTGGGGATGTTGTGTTTTGTTTTCAGGCGTTTAAGACTCTGTTCATTAAACCCAGCTAGCCGTGATGTTTCAAGAATGTGTTATGCGTGCTGGGTCTCTTGCCCAGTCTCATTTTTACAATCGAAAAAAAAAACGAACCGAAATATGAACCGGCCCATATGTCTCTCCTTCAATTCACCCGTGTCTCATAAAAAAAAAAAAAAAACTTTTTTCTCTGCATACCGAACTATCAACAACATCAATTACACCAGGGAATCTGTGGTTCTTTCTTTGTAGTTCACCTGTATCTGAGTTTTGAGTTTAGCTTGCAGTCGTTCGAGACAGTGCGCTCTGATAAAACAAAGGAACAATGAGAAATTTGGTGTTTATGATGTCAAATAGTTAATCCCCACGTTAGTTTATCTAGTACAGCCTGCACAGTAAGCTATTAGGAAATATGAGGCCATGAAAGTGTGAGTCTGCGCTCTGTTTAATTAAATGAGATCAAAATATGGCTCAAGACCTTTGGAGTTGAGTAGATTCATGTGTTCGTAGAACATATTTTTCTTATGAAACTTAATAATTTCAAATGGTTTACGAGTCTGTGTACCAAATCATCAGGTAGACCAAAGAGAGTCAGATCTTCTGTAGGTAGTGTCTGTCACACTTTACTGCCGGGATGGTATTGTGCAGGTGTTGAGGTGTTGCCTGGTTTCCTCCATACATGATGCTTGGAACAGATGTTCATCAGTCCAGAGAATATTGTTTATGCTAGAGTTTCCAAGTGGGTTTTCATGTGTCAAGGCTTGAGTCTGGCCACTCTGCCATAAAGCTCACTTCGGTTGCTCAGCCAGTGACCATAAGCTTCTTGGTCATCATTCTAAACAAGGCACTTCTCCATCGACTGCTCAGTCTGGCCTAGGAAGCTGGTTGTTCCAAACTTCTCCCATAACGGATTATGAAGGCTATGTGCTTCTGTGAACCTTCAATACAGCAGAATTTCTTTGTAGTCTTTAATTTTTTTTTTTTTTCTGTACACTTTAACCATGCAAAATTCAGACCATGCAGCAGGATATGATGTCACAAAGATTTCAAAAGTAAATGATGAAGGCGTGGTAACATTGTTCCAAGACTGTTTTAATCTGACCATAATGCCCATATTTCACTGCACAGCTCCCACAGATGGTTGTTATTTTTTCAGAGACTGTATTTGCTTAATAAAGGAATGTTTTAATGAAAAGTTGTGTCCTTATGTACAGACTTCCCCCCTTCTTTTCTATTTATATTTGATCTTCAAATGAGTGCCAGGAGCACTGTTTTCAAAATTGTCAGATCTGTAAGCAGTTCATCTTGCAATTATTACTAATATGACCTGACCTTGACAACAGTACTGATATGGCACAATGAATGATAGTCTGTGTTTAATCTTCCTCTCTCTTTTTTTCTTTTTCAGCCTGATGAGCTGACAAACGCTCTGGAAATCAGCAATATCGTCTTCACCAGTTTGTTTGCGCTGGAGATGCTCCTAAAACTGCTGGTGTATGGTCCATTTGGCTATATCAAGAACCCTTACAATATCTTTGACGGCATTATTGTAGTAATCAGGTATACATGTTCATCCGCTTTCTCTGAACTTTTAAATGTTTGTTACAATAATAACGCTGCCTGCATCACTGTTTATTGACGTTCATCTTCATTTCTGAAAATGCACACTGGCAGTGTGTTATATCACAACAATGACAGCCAGACAGAATGCAGCTATTACTGAGTGATGGGACATCTGTTGCCTGTTCAGTCTGATGACTGTCAGCTGTCATGATGAGTGCTGCAATTTCACGCCCATCCATTCACAATTGACATAAATTAGCATATAGTAAGACTTCTGAACAAGCAAAAGATTTGGCATGGTATGATGTTATGATGGGTTCTTGCATTTATTAATGCTCAACATGTTGCATAGATACAGTCACCAACATGCACTACTCTGGGGGTTAACTCTGGTTAAATGCGGGGTGGGAGGGGGGACAAATACTGGTTACCGTAGTTACCCAATTATTCTTTGAAGAAAAACAAGCAGCAAATATAACAAACAAAAAATAACCAGCTTTTTTTACGTTGAATACTAAATAAATGTTAAAATAATAATTAAAATGAGTAAAAACAATACATTTAGTCTAAAGGAATTGTCTCCAAAAGCACAAAACTGTAGTGCATGTAACTGTGGAATGAAATACTGATGTACTATATCTGCCATGTTGTTACCGTCACATTACCTACTAACGTCAGATGCGTCGCTTCACTTCCATTCAGAAATCCCCTCCTTTGGCCTCATCGGATAGATAATAATAAATGGCATCTGAAAGCTGAATAAATGGACTTTCCATTGATGTACGGTTTGTTAGGATATGACAATATTTGGCCGAGATACAATTATTTGAAAATCTGGAATATGAGGGTGCAGAAAAATCTAAATATTGAGAAAATCGCCTTTAAATTTGTCCAAATGAAGTCCTTAGCAATGGATATTACTTACAAAAATATTTTTTTGATATATTTACGGTAGGAAATTTACTAAATATCTTCATGGAACGCGATCTTTACTTAATATCCTAATAATTTTTGGCATAAAAAGAAAAATCGATCATTTTGACCCATACAACGTCTTTTTGGCTATTGCTACTAATATACCATTGTGACTTATGACTGATTTTGTGGTCCAGGATCACATTTGAGATACATGAGAATCCACAGGTGTTTCTAATCATTTTGTTGCTCAATTGCATGCATTGACAGCAGTTTTATTTTAGCTTCTTTTATTCAATTAGCTGATGACATTTTGTGCTTTCTTTGAAATGCAACAAAGCGCTCTATCACCACACCAAAACATGTTGGAATGTTTTTCTTTCGTGAAATAACCCAATCTATTGGAATTCCCCCCAGGAATATAAGAGTAACTATGGTAGCTGGGATTTGTTTTAGAATTGTCCTTCTTATGCATTCTGCCAGATAGTCAGATGTGTGTTTATGTGTTGACAGCGTCTGGGAGATTGTTGGTCAGCAGGGAGGAGGTTTATCGGTGCTGCGGACCTTCAGACTTATGCGGGTGTTGAAGCTGGTTCGCTTCATGCCAGCTCTCCAGAGGCAGCTGGTGGTCCTGATGAAGACCATGGACAATGTGGCCACCTTCTGCATGCTGCTTATGCTTTTCATATTCATCTTCAGGCAAGATGAGAGATAGTTTTGTGCAGTTTTAATGTAATGTATTCTTTCCATGTTTTTTTCATCTAATTTTATTTTGTAATTTTGTTGTGCAGTATTCTAGGGATGCACCTGTTTGGATGTAAATTCGGCTCCGAGAGAGATGGAGACACACTTCCTGACCGCAAGAACTTTGACTCTTTACTGTGGGCCATTGTTACAGTTTTTCAGGCAAGTTACACAAGCTGCAATTTCAATCAGGCATTTTTTCGTCCATCTTGAGTAATCCGATCACAAGTAGACATCACTAAATATAGACATGTTATGTGATCCCATTTAATTATACAGATAGTCAAAAGAAGCATGTTTTAAACACTTACATGTTCAAAACGTTGGGGTCAGTATTTTTTTTTAATAAATTACTTAAAAAGTAATTTAAGAAAATTATTTTCTTAAGCAAAGATGAATTAATTGATCAAAAATTACAGTTAAGACATTTATAGGTAACACTTTACATTAAGGTTTCATTTGTTAACATCAACTAACAATGAAAACTAATTGTATAGCATTTATTAATCTTAGTCTCGGTCTGCACAGCGCCTCTTCAAGTCGAACACACCTAGTGATTTCTGAAGGATCATGTGACACTGAAGACTCGAGTAAATTAAACACACGATCACATAAATTAAATTTAAAATGTATTACAACAGAAAGCAGATATTTTCTAATAATATTTCACAATAGTACTGTTTTCACTGTATTTTTGATCAAATAAATACAGCCTTCTTTGAAAAACTTCTTTCAGAAAAATCTTACAGAACCCATATTTTTGAAGTTTGGTTGTGTATGTGTTGCTGGTGTTTGTCTAATATGTTGATGTACATCAGATATTGACTCAGGAGGACTGGAATAAGGTACTGTATAATGGGATGGCCTCCACCTCTCCAGTCGCTGCTCTGTACTTCATCGCCCTCATGACTTTTGGAAACTATGTCCTGTTCAACCTGTTGGTGGCTATCTTAGTGGAGGGATTCCAAACAGAGGTAAAGCCAGTCTCCAACCTAGCTTGAACAATTTCATCCTCTTTTTTCCCCCGATTCACTTGACAGTCTATCTTCTCCTTTTTGTTCTTTAGATTCTAGCACATATTCCAACACCATATCTTTCTTCTCTCTTTCTCCTCTAGCTCTCTCCTGTCCCCTTCGTCTAACACTATGTCCTAAACAGGCACGACGTGACAAGATTCAAGTGAAAAGCAATTTTTCTGTCCAGACTGAAAGCAAAAATGTCACTTGATGCAACAAAATCACAGCCAATCTGTTTGCATGCTTTCTCACACTCCACCCCACAGCTGAAGAGCGTGAAACTAAGAACATGTACCTTGAATTTTCATGATGCTTCATGAGACAGCAGCCTTTTTATGATTTTCTCTGAGGTACTTGAAGGATTAAACTTGATATTGTCATATAATTTGTCATTTATAACTTTATCAATCTCTTCTCCTTTTTTGATGGTTAATATGTGAAAAGCGATTATGGTCCAGTGAGTTTTGTGTGGGTAACACAAAAAACCACATAAAAGAAACACTGGCTATGGCATAAAGTGTAAGAGTAGTATGCTATTCCGAATTTATCCAGTATATTGGAGTGAATGGGAGAAATCATAATGTTTAATATAGTATCCATCAAGAATACAAGTCTCACCTTTCAACTTTTTGATCATGTGTTTTTGCAAACATACAGTTTATTTGGACCGACTTAATATAAAACTTTTAGGTGTGTCCCAAGTTGCATACTTATGCACCTTTCTATGCTGTTTTGTGGTAAAAATACTGAGTAGTGTGTTCACTCTAAAATCCCAACAATCAAGGCATGTTCACACTAAGAACAATTACTATAATGATAGCCATGCTGTCCACACCAACGTACAATTCCCGTTTTAAATGTTCTTTTAAGTTTTCATCATTCTTCACCTGGGGTGATTCCAAAGATATCCTTCTCTCTGTCATTATTGTTATAGCGGCATGGATTTCGCTATTCTCAAAGAATTAAGAAAGAATATTAAAATGTTATAGTTATGTTTATCATTATATGTGAATGGGTGAAAAGATTAGTTCACTTTAAAATGAAAATTCCCCTATGATTTACTCACCCTCAACCCATCCTAGGTGTATATGACTTTCCTCTTTCAGACAAATACAATCGGAGTTATATTAATAAATATTCTGATGCTCCAAAGCTTTATAATGGCAGTGCACAGAAACCACCTGTTTGAAACTCAAGAAAGAGCATCCATCCATCATAAACATACTCCACACGGCACCGAGGGTAAATAAAGGCCTTCTAAAGCGAAGCGATGCATTTGTGTATGAAAATTATTCATATTTAACAAATTAGATTGAAATTTGTTTCCCAATAAAGTATCCAGATAAAAATTTGCTGCCCATTCTCACTGAGAAAGTGCCCAAGCATCATCTCTTGGCATTGCTTAAAAAAAATTGCTCTGTGTATCATCGTCTTAAGTGTGGAACAAATCATACACTAAGCTATTAAGTACATACTGTGTAGTTTAAGTGCATAAGTAGTATGCAATTTGGGACACTACTATTTGTTTTTATCATCATAATTTGAGCTAAATGTTAAAAATGAAATACTATTGTTGTCAGATTTTATTGTTGATTTAAGGTGTTGTCAATAATTTATCTTGACAAACAGCTTTGGAGATTTTGGTCTTTATTTAAGTAGATAGATAGTTGTACTGTAGAAAATAGCTGCCTGGGAGCGTTTCTAAGATGGCCGCTGAGTAAACTGTTTTGGGACTTCGTGCCACAGAAGAACAGAAGCAACTGACAAAATGTAGTGTCATTGTCACAGCTGGTTAAGACACTTGGAAAGCTTGTTGCTTTGTTGCATTGTGCCTGGTTAGGACACTATGTAGTATTATTTATTCAACTAGAAGTGATGAGTTTCTTGTTCTGTGTATAATAGTACCTACTCCACATTCATGCTCGCTCATGAGCACTCCTCCTCATCCTCCTTCCTTCATTCTTTTGCTTTATCCCCTTCTTTTTCCATGATCTTATGAGACAACTTATCTCCCAATGCATAGCAGCCATTCTTCTCTGACAGAAAGACAGACACACACACACAAAAATGGCCAGGCTCAGGATAAATCAGAGATATAAATGTTATACCTATGCATCATTTTGGGTGGAGGGGTTGTTTTATTACCGTCTCTTTGGAAAGAGACAATCTGAACCATGCAGGTTGGCGTGTGTTTACAGTGCAAAAACTTTTTGCAGGATTTGATTTGATCACATTTATTTATACGGTATGATGAAGTATTGAAAATAAAATTGTTTTCATATGCATTTTGTTCAACTCTTGTTGTTTGGCTTTTTAGTGGATGTAGAACAGTTTATCTCAAGATAAATGTTAGTGTAAATCTAAAACCCTGAACATTTATTATAACCTCTGCTCACATGGTTGATTCAAAAGATTCGTAAAAAACCTTTAATGAAAAAAAAAGTATCTTGATTTTGATTGATTGTTCAATTGAGCAAAATCATTGTTAGAATAACAAACGGTGAATCAAAAATCTTAAAGTGCTTTTTCTGTAACATCTCATTAGAGAAACAACAAGAGCAACAAAACACGTAATTGAAAATTGGTTTGTCATTCATTTTAATTTGCATAATGGAAGTGAAAGAGAAATTTCTAAGTGGGGATGAACAGGCACAGACTTTTAGTTGACTTGAGAAAAGGTAATATCTGGACGGAGCTCAGTTCTTTGCTTTTTTCCAATCTCTAAAAGATGAGCGTGCCTCTCCTGTGCTTGCCTGCCAGATAGAAATAGCTTTCATACTGCATCATGGCAGTTTAGAGGAAATTATGTTGCTCAGAAGCCTTCAAAATAAACACTCTACTCTTAAATTAGAGAGGATAGCCCACACTCAGTTGACCCCTATCTGCCTTTACCTTTGCTAAGTGCATCGGATATTATAATCTCATCCCAACTGATGCAATGCCCGTATCCTCTTGCTCTCCCCTATAACTGACGAACATTGTTGACTTAATATTTTAACCTTACATCATTTTCTGCAAACATCATGTTTATTTTTAGTTGGTCGAACTTTTCAGTGCGTCAGGGTTGCTGGGGAAACCGGTGGCTGAATGACGCGTGTGAAGCAGAGAGATCAAGCGCCAAGACGAATGTCCCTTCAACAGCATAATGTCCCGTCCACTGAAGCAAAAAGCTTCACATAGTCGCACTGCTGTAAACAGGCAGGTTCATTCATGTCAGATTATATGTCAGCGTGTTCAGTAACCGTTCCATGTAGTTTATAGGTTAATTTTAATTTTTGGATTTTTATTGTCTTACTACTTTATTTGTGTCCACCTTTGCAGTGGCACCTATATAGGTCAGATATAATGTACACTACTGTTCAGTTTGTGGTTGGTATGCTTTTTTAAAAAATGTTTTTGTCTCTTATTCTCACCAAGGCTACATTTATTTCATCAAAAACAGTAAAACATTAACATTGTAAAAAAAAAATAATAATACAAATTTAAATATATTTTAAAATGTAATTTATTCCTGTGATGACAAAGCTGAATTTTCTGCAGCCATTGACTGAAGTAACTCTTCAGTGTCACATGATTCTTCAAAAATGATTCTAATGTGCTGAGTTTATTATATTTATTTATTATATTGAAATCATTTGTGCTGCTTAATATTTTGATGAAAAATTTACTTTTGGATACTTTAATAGAAAAAGAATATAATTTCCTATAACAATATTTTTACTGTTCCTTATGATCAAAAAAAGTATTTTAAAAATCGTACTGACCCCTAACTTTTGAACGGTAGTGTAATTATGTATCTATGCCACCATAAATCCTAGAAATATTATATTATATTATATTATATTTTAATTATAGCATAATACTTACATATTTTTAGACCTGTATATAAAATTATGCAAAACTTCAGTGCCTCTGAAATTATCTGAAAAGACTGCAAAGCACAAAGGTGAACACATTAAAACTAAAATCTCAGATTTGACAAGCTCCAGCATGATTTGCCCAGCACTCTCATTAGAGTGAGTGGATGCCAAGGTAGGGTGCCCAAATTAGTACCTAGTTACAGAGGCAATAACAATAAAATTGACTAAATGTGTTGTTATTCTTGTTGAACATAATTTTCCAAGAATTTTGGAACCTAAAAGTTGAGATGTGGATCAAAAAGGCTTCATTTGACCCAAAGCAGAGTATTTCTTCTTCTTCTTCTTCTTCTTTTTCTTTTTCTTCTTCTTTTCCTCCTCCTCCTCCTCCTTCTTCTTCTTCTTCTTCTTCTTCTTCAACACAAGGAGTTTGTAGAATTAAAATGGAAAAAAAAAACATACATTTTATATGCATTGAAACATGTAGTTATTTGCTGAATGTAATTCACTGACTTACTCTGACAGATTCACATAGTGAAAAATTCTATATGTGCTATCTCAAAGGAGCAGGAGAGGGGAAAAAAGAGTTCATCTATATCAGAGAATAAAAGAACCAAGAGTTGATACCTGCTGTTGCAGCATTTTTAGATGAGCAACAGCTCCACAAACTCGCTGTACCAAGCATGCAAACAGCCTAAACTCCACCCAAAATGCAAAACTGTTTTTACTTCAATAGAAGTATTTAGTGAAATGTGGGAGTAAAATTTCTCATAATTTGTCTTTTGTCAATTTTCTAACACTTTTTTTATGCTTTTTTCCCCCCTTTCTTACCTTTTCGCTCTGTGTGGTAAAATCCTAACACGTGTCCACTTTAGGAAATAACCAAGAGGGACGATTTGCATGGCCAGCTGAGCTGTATTCAGCTGCCTATAGACTCAGGGGTATGTAGCACTCCGCATGATGTAACCCAGTGAGACTAACCAGGAGGACCAGCGTTTGTGGACAGTGTCACTTGTGATTGTTTCTTGTAGAAGCAGACTTGACTCAAAGTCTTTCTTCAGGTTCACTTGCTCAATGCCTGGCGGCAGAGTACAAACCTTGTAGAGCCTCATGCTTTATTTTATCTGGCTGAAAGGATGTGCTTGAGCTTATGGAAAGCCTCAGTGAAATCAGACAAAGCCAGACAGACTGCTGTGCAAAAGCAAATAAGGCAACTGGGAATTCCTTTTAAATAGGTCTCAAATCGTTTAATACACAGATACGTCTCTTGATGCTAAACTTTTAATTATTTTGATCTTGTATAATTGCTCTGCATGGTATATCATATTTTTTTTATTTAACGAGACTTAAAGCTGAGCTCAGTAACTCAGCTATCGAGAAAGTCCATTCAGGGAGCCAGAGCTGAGTGGAAGCACTTGACCCTGTTGAGGAGACCCTGTCTGTTTGTGGTTCTGGACATCACATCCTGTATTTGTTTTCACTCATACAGCTGTGCTAGGTGACATTTGCAGTGGAAGGCTATGAAATGGAGAGCACCAATGGCTATGTGCACTCTCGGAAAAATGGTACAAAAGCCGTAATTGGGGTGGTACCCTTTAACATGGTCCTAATATGTACCATTAAGGTTCTCATATGCACCTTTAAATTACTGATATGCACAATTGTGGCTAAATGGCTAAATAAGGCACAAAGGTTGATAAAAACAGCATATACTGGTTAAGTATGTTTTGAAGCTTGACAGCTGGTTTGAGCTGGTCCTTAGTTGGTCATGAGCTGGTTTAAGCTGGTCCCTAAGCAACTAGCTTCAGCTCTGGACCAGCGTATTACCAGCTTAAACCTGTTCATGACCAACTAAGAACCAGCTCCAATCAGCCATGCATCAAGACATACCTAACCAGCAAATATTGGCTTTTTCAACAGGGGTACCTTTTAAAAGTGTACCACCCCAGTCGTCTCTTTTGTACTTTCTTCTTTATTTTTTTCTGAGAGGGTTTGAACTCGTCTCTTACACCTTCCAGTCCTTCACCTCGACAAACAAACTTACATAAACCTTTCCGCTAGTTCTTACTCAGGGGCTATTAGCACATATCATGTCAAAACATGCCTGAAATCTTTCTATCAGCAAGGTTGTTCAAGCCCTGTAGAATTTCCAAATTAAGACCTGTGATTATTAAGCAGCAGTTGCACAGCAACCTTAATGTCTTAACTGACAGCAGAACCCCAGTAGGCTTTCTTTCACACCTTGTACCTGACCAAAGCAGTTCTGGCAAACATAGCTTAAAGGGATCGTTCTAAAATTTCAGATTGAATTTTAAGGTATTCAATGAAAATCTTGACATTTATGAAAGAAGTACAGCACAATCTCATGGCAGTTTTTAACTTTTTGCTTTTTGGTAAATTAGTGATGAATTTGTATGAATTTGTACAATCTCATTTGAACATTTTTGTATGATCCCAATGGATCCCATCATTCATGCTCAGTTTTTTTTTTCTCTCCTAAAATAGTTCAAATTCTTATGAATTCACTGCCAATTCACTAAAGCGCAAAATACACATTTTAAAATAGCACATTTAAATTAATAAATTTTCATGAGATCGGGTTGAAATGTAGCAATGTCTGATTTGTAAAGGAATCATTCTTTTGAGTCAGATCTTTTCATTGAGTTGTTCAATTCACTTCACAAAACTGCATCTGAAATCGCATACTCCCATACTTTATAGTAGGTGAAAAACAGTGTGTGACAAAAGGACTATCCTTAAATTCACAGCACTCATAAAATAGTAGACAAAAAGATGGCCTACTTCTTCCGGCGAGATTCTGCACACGGTAGACACTTTATTATCCCATGAGGCCACTGGAGAGGATTTGTGAATGGTGGTGATACTGCGAATGTAGTACGTGTAGATTACATTTATACTACACAAACTCATACTATATAGAATGTGTTTTTTTTTTAGAGATCACAAAGTATTTACTTCGCAGCCCTGGTCTGAATGATTTGTTCACAGAACATCTGTTTGATTCGTAAATAAATCATTCTTTTGAGTCTTTCAAATCTTTTCAATGAATCAATTGATTCGCTAAAAATGATCTCAATGATTTGTTCACAAATAGTTTCTTTTGAATCAAATCTTTGCAGTCATTCAATTGATTAAGTTTTCAAAATGGATTGATTCCTTTATAAATCAAACTAATCCAATTCTTAACATCTGGTAATTCATATTTTTAACAACATGAAGGTGAACTATTCCTTTAATAAACTTTAGTTTTAACTGATTTTACATAGAATACAGTGGCTAATAGTTTTTGCTAGGGCTTACGTCAAAAGTCAGCTTATTTAGCTAATATTGTAGGTTTTTTATGTTTCTGCCACGTCTCTTTGCTCAGAAAGGCCATGTTGGAGTTCGGATAGTGAAGTCCAATCCTGACACATCATCCCCAGTGCTCAATTCTGAGCATGCAGTGAGTACCAGTGGGTGCTGATGCTAAGCTAACCGCTAACTGCATCCATGAGGAAGGTGGTCACCTGTTCCTGAAGATGCTTGTAGTGCCTCTCTGCTAGTTCAACCTATCACAGCTGTGTTTTGTTTCACTGTTCACTTTTGTTGATAAGGGACAAGGAGTCCCTCTCATGTCTTGACTTACAGAGCTTGACTCCAGTGTCATAACTATTTCAAGTTTGGTTTTTGTTGCCGTAGTATCGTAGATATTGTGTTATTATATTAAGTCCAATTCACTGTTTTTCATTGTAGTTATTATGTGAATTAATTGCTGTTCTATTGTAATGTGTTTAGTGTTGCAATGATCCCACTGGTTTCAATGCAACTCAAATTTCTTTGTTTTTGTTCCTTACCCATTTACACACCCATTACTAATGCATTGATTTTTTTTTTCAGAGAGCAAAATACACAACACTTTGATTCAGCTTGATGTTAATAAGTGAAGCCAATGGGATACATTGTTCGTAGGTGCAAGGTTTGTCAGAATAGTCTCCACTGTGTCTCCTCTTTGTCTTTGACCATTAGTTCCATTGAGTATTGCAAATATGCTAAACATATGTTGAAATGTAAATGATTGAGTATGCTATTGACGTTTTTACATCAGGTAGCCACACGATGAGCGGGGAAAAGGTTTAATCTTTTATCATCTTTATCGAATTGTATTTAAATTACAACCACTGTTCACGGATAGACACCTTAATGGTCAAACTGAGAGAGTGATCTATGTCCTTAAACAGTGGTCTCTGTTTTGACAAACCACCCAGGGTTGAAGTTCTGTGCTAGACCACACTGAAACACTCTTGGCATTGAGCCATTTCAAGACTAGCCCAAGACTGTGGACACAGGCCAAACAATGTGATGAGCACTCTGATAGAAATAGCAGTGTTTATTTCTCCTTCCTGATAATTTGGCGTGCCTCATCTACTGGTGCTGCTCCCCCAGTGAGCAGAGAAACCCCCCCACACATATTCACCCGCATGTGGATGTGTCTTACTCTAATATGACAGCTGGTCTGACCATGAGATCATCTGCTTAAGAATATACAGAAAGATACATTGAACTAATATTTAGTACGCAATACTTGTGGTTTCAGAGTGGTAGTGCAACCTGGTGCTGTCAAATGCATGCCGGCACTTCGTTTTTGTGGATTACCCCAACTAGGATGTCTCTCCCTTAGATACCAGTCACCCTCTGGCCTTTTTTGAGGGCTGCTGGGGTGGGGAGACCACACCCTCACCCACCTGCCTGTTCCTCACCCTGCAATATGCTTCCCTAAGTCCCAGAAGCACTAAGACCTGCTAACTAATGTTTGTTTATCTTTCACATTTGATAAAGGGTGATGCCTCAAAGTCTAACTCTGAAGCAGATTTCTTTGCACGGAGCTTGGAGGATGTTTCAGGACCTAAGAAGGATCTGTCGGCATCTTCCGGTGAGACCCACAGAGCATATATGGAAGCACATATTCAGGGCTGAACAAAAAATTTCTGCAGGCCAGTAAGATTTTTACTTGCCCTGTCAACAAATTAACTGGCCCTACTGATTGATTGATTGATTGATTGATTGAAATATGTATTTAATTATTTCATAGAAATATTTATATTTATCAATTACTGGTAAGTGTTCTCTACAACATTTATTTATTTATTTATTTATTTATTTACATTTATTTTTTTTCAACATCCTTATTATTATTATTTTTTTTTTCCCCTGATATTGTCAAATGAGCTTGTCTAAAACATGTAGCCATACTGACATCTTTTTGCAGGACACAAGGCATTTTTTTTTATAATAAACATGATTAATGTGCACTATTTTATTTTAAAATCCACAAGCTTGCTTCTGTGCTATCCCAGATACCCTTTTACCCCTCTAACAGTGGGTTTATACTATGTATTTCTGTCTTTTTGACATAATGCATCATGGTCCTGTTTGAAGATTAAAGCCTGTTTGAAAAATTCATGCTTGAAATGGTTCCTAATGCATTTTTCAGCTGTCTGTCATGTTTTGTAGTGCCAGTGATGTTAAGCATACTATCCCTGTCCTTTCCACAGTTGTGCCCATCAATGGCCATGTGGATTTGAAGACCAGCCTGACCCCTCCCCTCATCACTCATACAGCTGCAACACCCATGCCCATCCCTAAGATATCAGGAGGAGGAGACGCAGCACTGGGTTTCGAGTCCCGCAGAGGCAGCAATGTCTCCATGGATCCCAATGGCCAAGATAAATCTCCAGTCAGTAACTACCATTCTCTGTCATGATAGAGAAAGCTGGACAAACTATTCTTATTTTCCTTTCTGTTTATTTATTTATTTATTGCTGACATTGTACTCAGAAACATTACATTTTGTAATAATTTGTGGTCACTCATAATTGCATAAAAGTTGAAAATGCTACTATAATGCACATCTTATTTTGTTACAATGAATTAAGTCAGACTTATTGTAGGGTCAAATAAGGGCTTTTCACACTGTGCTTAACCAAGGGGTAAACAACTCTTTTAATCCCGGGTAAAGGAACGTTTCACACTATAGCTATGTAAACAGGCCACGTGCTTTATCCAATAAATGGTACTGACGCCGCAATATAATAAGAACATTAGCCCGGCTTTTAGGAATGTGCAATGTGAAACATCAGTTTATGAATATCCAGGATTAATTGTTAACCCCGGGTAAATTATGAGCAGTGTGAAACGTGAAGCAAGGATTCCTTTTACCCAGGATATAGAATGGCCCAGGATTAACTATCTCAAGTGTGAAAAGCCCTATAGTTATTCAATTTATAATATAATATAATAAATAATAAATTATAGAATTTATAATAATGTAAAAAAATGCATTTGTATACACACCAGTAGTTTTATTTATTTATTTTTTTCATACATGTGGTGGAGTTGATTTTTGCACAAAAATGTTCACTGTTTACAGTTAGCCAATGAGCTCTAATTTGAAAGTGAAATGTTTTTTTTGTTTTGTTTTTTCCCCATGTTTATGCAGTCCAGTGCACGGAGCTCCCCTAATGCCCCTTGGAGTTCAGCCAGTAGCTGGAACAGCAGGCGCTCCAGCTGGAACAGCCTGGGCCGAGCACCCAGCCTCAAGAGGCAAAAACGGCAGTCTGGAGAACGGCGCTCCTTGCTGTCCGGCGACGGCCAGTCCAGCTCAGATGAGGGAGATGCGGTAGAGAGCGGAGGCGGTGGGGGCATGTCCGAGGGCGATGATGCCTCCCTCGCCAGGACAGACTCCCTGGGCCAGAGGCCTCGGCACAGGCGCATGGAATCCTTGGAGACGCGTAGCTCCTTTGATCTGCCTCCAGACACCCTGCAGGTTCCATACGTCCATCGCTCCGCCAGCATACACAGCGCCCGGCCACCCAACTTTCTCAGCAACGGCAAGACTTCTCCATCTGCAGCCACCACACAGCTTTCTCTAGATGATCACCACAGTGAGGATGACAATGCAGATGATGAAGGAAACCTGGTGAGAAAATCTACGCTAGATTTATTACAACTATTTTTCTGTTCCCTACAGTAGATCTATCACAAATGTCTACCAGTTTTCTTCTATTTAACTGGTATAAGATTACAGGAAAAAGCACTTCTATATCTTCTATTGCTAACAAAACTAACTTACTGATCATATTATCATCCATCTTTCAGAGTCGCAAGGCTCGTCTCTTCCGTTGGCTGGAGCACAAACAGCCTAAATGGTGTCGGGAGAGGGCTACCTGGTCCCTTTACCTGTTCCCGCCACAGTCACGGTCAGTATCTGATGCTTTCTTGGCTCTCACAGTCTTTCCTGCAGAAAAGACCATCTAAGATGTTTTCAGGAAGGGAATTCTGGAGGGGATCCCTTCTACATTGAGGAGGGCCCACCATAAAATTTGCTATTTCATGTGTTTTTCACATATAGGATTGGTCGTTTTTTGTTGACATTAATAATGGTTATGTTAATTGATTGATATCCAGTATAATTTCTGCTTTGATGTAGATAAAGGTGTACTTGAGTGCTTTGTTGCTTCTTTAGTAATTTTATCTTATTTCAAGGCTTTGTAGGGTTAGGGTTGGATTTATCTTAATTGTAAGTTTATAATAAATAATACAACAGTTTTTATATCAATATTATTAATACACACACACACACACACACATTTGTTTTGCTATACTTGAGGACCTCCATAGACGCAATGGTTTTTATACTGTACAAACACTGTACATATTCTATCCCCCTACATTAACCCTACCACTAAATCTACCCATCACACAAAACTTTCTGCATTTTTGCATTTTTACATTTTCAAAAAGCAAACAAAAAAATTGTTTATATGATGTTTATTATTATCAGATTTCCTTGTGAGCATCAGCAAAAAGTCTGAAATCTCATGTTTTACTATTCTTGTGGGGACATCAAAGACCCTCTAGTTAAGAAGCCTTGTGGGGACACAAGCTCTCCAGCATCCAACATATGCTGGTTATTTCAAAAGCTGAATCACGTTTAGTACCATGACTCACGTTCAGTACAGCAGTTTAGGTTGCCCCTAACCCTTAAAAAATATCCGCATTAAGATGCTAAAGGGGTGAGAAATATCATGCACTTTTTAGCTTCTCCCTTAGGCATCTTCTTGGTATTCCCCTTCTTCTTCTCATCTCTTTCCAGTGCTTTCCATTCTTGAAATGCATGTCTGCTCACATTAAGCTCCATGGAGGCTTCACTTATTAGAGAGAGAGGAAAGGAAAGAAGAACTCAGCATTGCATGTTACACTCTGTCAGCGCTTTACTAATTAAACATCAAACAACCTCAGATCATCCTCCTCCTCCTTCCTGTGCAAGCCCTGGATGATGCAAGCTATCACCACTTTGCACTGTTGTGACATACAGATTGGCATACATTGGTGTCACCAAAACTAAAGTAAAAAGGCTTGTGATTTTTGTATGTCCGTCTGTGTGTGTCGTAAGCAGGTCTGTGGTTATGTAGACTTGACTTCTTGACTAGACTTCTTCTGATGTAAAACATAAGTAAAACATTGGTTGTCAGCTTGTCACACAACAGTCTTTTACTTTTAATATATATATATATATATATATATATATATGATTGTTATATACAATGTCTTTGAAACGTCTCTCTTAATGTTGTTGCTCAATAACGCTGCAATTATTTTATCAATAAACGGTAAAAACAGTAATATTATTAACATTTTTTAACATTTAAAAGAACTTTATTTTAATATATTTAAAAAAAAATATTTACTTGTGATGGCAATACATTTTTTAATTATTTTATATATTTGTGATATATAAAAAAATTATTAATTAATTTCTACTGTGAAATAAACATTGTATAAGCAATAGGTATTTGCTTTAAATATTTTGTCACATCTAAAGCTCATTTGAATTTGTTTTAGACCATTAGATGTGATATTATGGTACTTTTGGAAGCCTGTCTGAAATCTTGTGTGAAGTTGCCTTAAGAAGCACCTGTGAAGTCATTGAGTAACTGGGTATCGAGGCAGCTGCCTTAGGTTTCAGACGCAGCATTACACTTCTCTCCCCATTTCACCCCGGCATGACCACACTCCCCAGCATGAAAGATCGGGGCTGTGAGAGGCAGGTTGGCATGACAACAGTGCAGAGTTTGCCGTCTGTTCCCACACAGTGTCATTCCGAGCATGAATTCTTAAACATCAGGCCAAGTCTTGAGACATTAAAGAGAACTGAGCAGTATTTTTTCATAAAAGGAGTCATGCAAGCATGCTTTAAGTCTTATGGCAGACACACGTTCAGCATAAGTTAGTCACGTTTCTAGCAGAAGTTCAATTGCACTGAAGGTGAGGGGGGGGTGTATCAGGGATGTGTATTTCCATTGTGATGAATGAACCTGAGTTAATGTCAGCCACGATCTCTCACTTAACACGTTAAATAATTGGACTGCCAAATATTAATAATAATAATATATACACATAATAGGACTAAAATGCTGTTATAGTTTCCACTCTCTTAAACATTTAAAGACATAGTTCACCCAAAAATGAAAATTCTGTCGTTATTCACCCTCATATAGTTTTTTGTAAAACATAAATGAAGATATTTAGAGAAATGTTGTTGTTGTTAAATATAGTGGAAGTCAGCAGTAACCAAAACTCTTTGGTTACCAAAATTCTTCAAAATATCATCATTTGTAAGAAAAAAGTGAGTCATACATAATTAGTGCAATATCAGGGTGAGTGAATGATGAAAGAATTGTAATATTTTGTGAACTATCCCATTAAGAAAAACTACTGTAGTCTCACTAAGCAACTAATTAACCTTTGTGACCCATCTTTTAGGGATTTTTTTTGAGTTCATTATATTATCAGTATTATGTCGCCTGTTTGCATCACTCAACCCACCATGTCTGGTGTGATTATGTCTTGCAGGTTTCGTATGACATGCAATAAAATCATCAGTCACAAGATGTTTGACCATGTGGTTCTTGTCATCATCTTTCTCAACTGCATCACTATCGCCATGGAGAGGCCCAGAATCGAACCCTCCAGCGCTGTGAGTAATGTGACTTCATACACATACAAACACGCAACCATGTCTTTCAAAACAACATTTGCTGAAACCATGTGCGGTCAGGTCATTGAGATGAGTGTTGCATGCTTATTTTTAATTAAAAATGTACTTCCTTCTTACAGTTTTTGTATAGTTTTTGCAGGAGGAGGATGTTAAATGATTTAAATAATACTCTAAAACAATCATATGACAATTCAAATAAATGTTACAAGGTTTGATTCCATGCTCCCACTTGTCCTTCAGTCACAAGGGTATTTGTTTATTTATTTTAATTAATTTAATTAATTATTATTTATTTTATTTTTTGGTGTGTGATAAGCGTCATAGAATGTCAGTGTGCTGATTGCTGATTCAATTGTCTAAGATCAACTGTGGAAATTTTAATATTTTAAATGATACTTTAAAAAAAAATACTTTAAAAATATTTTAAAATGTATTTCTAAATGGACTTAACTTTTTTTTTTTCTAAAGCATCTTATATCTTATATTGGTTGATATGGTTGCTTCTATAGAGAGTAAAAAAAAATGTCATCAGTTTTTTCTCCATTGATAGACACACAGAAGTAGCTGTGTATTCTGGCAAATAAACATTTTGCTAGCAACATATAAATATTTTTTAAAGGTACTTAAAATGAAATGCTTGAAATGTATTTTTTCCCCCTCTCTTATCTGCTTTTGGCATCACAGTTCAAAATAGTCACTAGTGAAGTGTTTGTAACGGTGCTCTTTCTTGTGATGCCTTTAGTTTAATCAATATTGTCATAATTTTCCTGTTGCTCCAGAGTGCATGGAGTCATGAGGAATTTACAGTTCAGTTTATTGGCTCAGAATTTTCTTTCCACAATCCACTGCCTATGAAGCAAAGGTCTGCATGTGCCAGCTGAACAACTTTGCTTTTGTGATGAATGTGAATGCTAAGTGACGCTCAGTGTCAGGACAATGAACATCATATTTTGTAATATCTGCAAGCTCCAGATTCTAAAACTAGCATGTCCGTTGCGGGGTGATATGGGGAAAGCTGGATGTTCTGCTAAGCCCTGAGAATAAAAAGTGGATTATTAGACGATATGGGAGTTGGATGTTTTAACAGTTCTTTTTTGTACAGTAAAACGGGAAAGAATCAATTTGTTATTCGCGCTTTCTCACAGACCCAAAGGAAACAATCAGCTTGGCTTAAGTGCTTTGCTACATCTCATTATCAGTTTTGTATGTTTACTACTTTCAGCAGTTACATGTTCCCTCAGGACACCTACTGTAAGACAGAAGAGAATGAGAAAAGAGAGCAAGAAATTTATATCTCTTTTCCTGTCTTACCTATAGGATGAATCGTACTATAGAGACAAAATTGCTACACTTCATTGTGGCATTGGTAAACAGTATATGAATAAAATTATTTGGGGCAAAACAGCTTTTTAGTGGATATTTTCAAGGGTTTATGACTTGGCAGAGCTGCAGTGCTGCAAACCCCCTTGAAAAGAGACAGCAGATGTCCATCATTTTTGCAGCTACCAGATTTATGACATTTCGAGGAACGTATTTTCCTTAAATAATGCCCACCGAGACTTTTCACTCACCCTTGTACCAAAAGAGTACATTTTCAAACCCTTTATTAATTCAGAGTAAAGTCTGTAAACCCAAGTCATGAGCTACTTTGGACCTTCTAACCATAATGAATTAATTATCTTAATACTTAATAATTAAATATCAAATTTACGTCCACTAGTGCTTCTTCTTTAGTGATTTGTCAGTGCTATACATACAGAATTATACAGGAATTTCTTGTATTGTGAATGCCCTACTTATTGTAAATGTGCCTTTGACAGCATTATGTAATATGAACACAGAAATTTTTTATGCATCAGGAGCATTGCGTGTTGAGCATATATAGGGATACATACGGTGTGTCTGCCTCTGTTTCTGATAAGGCAGAGAGAGACCCACAGCGCTCCACGTGGCAGAGAGCGGTAGTGCAGACAGTCTCATCTCCAATCAGAGCTGCAGGAGTCCAGCTAATACATTCCTTTATACATTTTTAATCCAATTATACTGACTCACTCACAGAATGAAATGTCTGACAATAGTGAGTGTTATTCATAGATTTGTATTTAGTTATTTACAGTTATTTACACATACTCTTCATTTTGGAGCAAAAAAGTGGAAGAAAGGAATAAATGAAACCCTTTTCCCACTAAACTGATGTAGGATACTGTCAGTAATGGAAATATAGGACCTTAAACCCTCTCACATGTAACGATTTACTGAGACACATTATGTAGCATGAAAAGGTTGTTTTCCAGCGATTTAATCCATGTAATCCAGTTTTTACCGTGTGTGCCTCTGAGCGTCTATGGTATTTGTTTACTTCCCCCAAAAGACGTCATGTCAGCACTTCACAGAAGAGGAAAAGCTCGACTTCTTTTCCTTCCCCGCATGTGAATTTGACTTGGGGCAGATGGCATACTGTTTTTGCTTTTTAAAATCGCAAATGATGTATTTGCATATGTGCGAAATGCTAAATATTGTTATTGTTAATGAAAGATTGAGGAAAAAATATTCTTGAGTTAAATTCACTTATAATAACTAAAAATGAACTGAAATTTAACAAACCAAAATGCAAAACAAATAACAATAGGTTATGTTGCTGCATTGCGTGTCATGACATTTGTAAATGTTAGTAAAATTTCTTAATGTTTTCTGGTAATGACCTGTAACATGTTTGCTAGGAAATGTGCACATTTCAATATAAATCCACTGTGTGATATGACATTTATAAGTAATTGCAGAATCTCTGGACCAGGTAAAGTCAGTTCGGTCCAACTATCTCTACTGAATTGTGTAACTTTGTGTTACTGATGTAATAGAACACCAGTGTTGAGCTTATGCAAACCATCTCATCTCCATGACAGACTTGATCTATAGTAGCAGGTACCTCACTGAGCTCAGATGTGTGTCATCAATATTTCATATGGAGACATTTTTTCATTTGGGTATGAACAAATGCCATCAGACTCCCCACCTGAGTCCCCTTCTGAAGACAAGGCATGAGCATGTCTTTTCAGTACCCAAAGTAATGGGAAACGAATGATGAAAATACCAAGGGGAGTTTAAGCAACTTTTGATTACTCTCTCTCTCTCTCTCTCTCTCTCTCTCTCTCTCTCTCTCTCTCTCTCTCTCTCTCTCTCTCTCTGTCTCTCTCTGTCTCTCTCTGTCTCTCTCTGCTCACATGCACACTGAAAACTAATTTAAATGCGGAAGTGGATCTCCTGAATTACTCTTTACTAATTGCTTTTGTTTCACACTAATTCGCTAATGAATCATTTTGTTTACCAGTTTTTGCTCAAAAAGAGCAGTTTTAAGGTTTTACACTACATAAACTTTACACAATAGCAATGTTCAGCTGATAAAATAGGTTTGAACACAGCGTATCTAGAAAATTTTTCATATAATATAATTTTTACATTTTTTGTAATCTTATATATTTTGTGATATATATATATATATATATATATATATATATATATATATATGGTGTAACACTATAATAAAGTCACATTAGTTATTAATAACAATTAGCAGTACATTTGTTACAATATTTATTAACCTGTATTAACGCTAGTTAATAAAAATACAACAGTTCATTTTTAGTTTGTGTTCATTAAATCATTAAACATTAATATATACTACTTAAATGATGAAATTAATTTGAACTAAGATTAAGAAATACTTTAGAAGTTTTTTTTTGTTTTTTTTAGTTCATGTTGCATACTGCATATTAATGTAGTGCATACGTTTAATAATTTATTTATGGATTTTTTTAAAAGATATTTTTAATCCAAATACACTTTGGTACGGAGCACCTAAAGGGACATGGTGATGGAAAAATATGAGATGAAAGGAAAAATTACATTTCAAATGTTTTGCGTTGCATTCGCTCACAAACTCAAAAGATTTCAAGCTAACGCAAGATTTCTTGGGGGAACGCAATCGTTTTTGCAAGGCAACATAAATGTTTTGAGAGAGAACACAAAGTTTCTTGTGGGAACGCGGAAGTTTTGAAATAAATTTTTTCCTCCCATCTCATATTTTTACACCACCATGTCTCTTTAGGGGCTCCTTACTCTACATCCAGGGATGTATCATTGTTTGTATATATTTAGTAAATGTTTTGTTTTAACTTGAGTTTTTCACACTCTGAAGATTTCTATTTGTCTCTGTTTTCTCTGCCAAGCTGGAAGTGTGCTACAGTACCTCAGATATTCAGTAACCTTTAAAAGAATGAGAGTGAAGGACAGGGGTTGTCTGACCCTTCTCCTTCTGAGATCAAACACTGTGCTTCTCAGACATGCTCTTCCTCATTCATGAATTTTGACCCGCACATACGCACGGTGCACTCGACAATGAATGAAAACAAGCCTCAGAGCAGAATGGAATGGCAAAGACGTCAGTCTGTTTTCAGAAACAATACAAACCGCTGTGATGATGTCAGCAGGAAGCTTTCTCAGAGAGAACAGGAGTTTTAGAACATGGTGCCATGACCCACTGAAACACGCATTAGCGGGGGGTCATGGGAAAGATGGCCCTTGGGCCCTGCTGCTCAGACACAGTAGGAGAAGCACAAATAATCCAGAGAGCTTATGGTCTCAACACTCCGCCGTGAAGATCTCCGCTGCTTATTTTGCTTCCACACCACTTGTTTAAAGTACAAATCGGCCTCTCTTCCTTATACACCCAGAATCCTTTGCAAAAAGCTGTTCATGAGGAAATATTTGCAGGGTTGAATTAATCCTCAATACCTTTTGACTTAAACAAAATGGCAGAGCTGAGGGCTGATTTTTTTAGAGATTCTAATTCCGCTGCTGCTTTTTCTATAAAGGGCCAAAACAATCATGAATTTCAATAGTAACGTCAAGGTATAGATACAGTAATTCAGTAATCGATGCCTCTCTCAAAGGAACCATGGTGGGATCTTAGCAGCCCTCCAGTTAACTGGGTCACTCCTAACTGAGACCAAACTAATAACCTTTGTGTAAGCAGCACACATTGTTATCCATTAGGCGTTCACGATCCATGCATGCCTGACAGAGACAGAGCATGTAGCGTACACTACACAGTGGAAATTAATCTTTTCTGTCACCCCTAATGTTAAGGGCATTGTAATTGTTTAATGTATTTTCTATTTGTCTTTATCGTTTAGTATGGTGGAGCGTAGAGAGGAAAGTGAAGGGAGAACATGGCGCAATGCTACCAGGGCAGGTTTAACACTAAAACAAATGGATGATTTTGCAATACGGTTTGAGTCCTCAAATTTTGGATTTCATTAGAGCAGTTCATCTCGTACGAGGCTAGTACGAAGCTACTTATTTGTTTATAATAATTTGAAGCATGACCCTTTTATATAACACAATACTTTCTAAAGTTTTTTATGTCTATGGCTTGCGAGCAATAAGCGATCCTAGAATTGATTGAAAAAATCTCTGCCAGATTTAAGAATGTTAAATTCGACAAAGAGGTTTAATAAAGGGTGTTTTGATCTTGTGAAATACATCTTTAGTGTATTTTACTGTACCAATATTTTTCAACTGGCTGTTAAAGGCACAATTTGTAAGATTTATGTCATAAAATATCCAAAAAATCCACTTGTGATATATATTTCATGCAACTATGTAAATCCAGAGAAATTCCAATTTTAAATAATGGCTTGTCCATTGTCATTGTTGTCTATCAGTGACGTAATATCCAAAATATTGCCTATCAATGATGTAATATATATGTAACCCTGGGGGGAAAAAAACCCCAAAACAAACGTAATCATAGATCAACTGACGCAAGCAGGCTTTGGGACAAACAGAGAAATAAAACAAGGATCAATATTGGCGTGGCATTTTTGAGATGGTGAGAGCAACAAACTTGGCCTTGGCAGAGACTCCTCTCTCGCATGTTTTAATAGACAGGTAAACAAATATATATTTATTGTACAAGTAATAGCCATGTACAGATGATTTGAATAGATATGAATGTCAATAATAGCATAAGATGATAATGCATAAGTATATTCACTTGAAATACTATCAATTGTTCGTAACTGCATATTTTTGTGGGTTATGCTGATGAAATTATTTAGTTATATTGCACTTTGTACATAACGCTTCTTTATCTAACCTGTTGACCACGTCTATGGCCGTGAAATTGAAAGCAGAATGTGTTGCACCAAAATTTAACCATTACTTGCATATACTGTTGGTTCGTTCACATTTATTTTTAGCACGACTGTTTTAAACATGTAAAACTACGCAGTACTAACTCACCAAATAGTCACATGTAAGTAACTGGCTAATATAGCATTACATTTCAAATTCCTTGCAGCAAATTCATTATGATCACAACAAACGTGCAGATACTACAACTAACTCATTACCTCATCCCTGAACACTGCTCTGCATGGTGAAAATGACATCTCCCATCGTTCCACTCTCCTTCATAGCATCATCAATTGTCGCATTTGTTATTGGTTTGAAAATGCGACCTCTGGCGGCGAAAACATACATAGTGTGCCTTTAAACATAGCACAGTACAATGCACATTTCGTGGCGGTGTTTCTCGGTTAAATTCGTTAAAGCGGACACAAGGCCTATAGCTGTTCTGTGTCTTGTTAATTACCTTGTTTCTCCCTTTGTTTGCACTTTCCTGTGTTCTCCCTCAGTTCTTGTCCTTTCTGGTTTATGCAAGACGTGTTTGGTTGTATGTTTCCCCGATTGTCATTAAAAGACTTTGCTCGCTCTGACAACTGTCGTCTTGAGCTTCCCTGGACCACATCACGTGACAATGACATACTGCCCTAACGAACGCCACATTTTTACCACTTTTGACTTTATCAGTCTTTTTTACGGACCATTGAACCTGGCAAATAGGAAAGAATGCAAAACCATTGAAATATACTTTTTCCTCTCATCCCATATTTTTTCCACCAGCATGTCACTTTAGGGCTCCATACAATTTAAATTTTACAATTTTCTATTCTATTGTAATATATTTTATGGTAATTTAGTATTTTTTGATGGTTACATGGTCCTTCGGAAATTATTCTAATATGCTTATTTGGCGTTCAAGCAACATTTCTTATTTTTATACATTTTGAAAGTCATTGATACATTGTTTTTCTTTGATGATTAGAAAGTTCGAAAGAACAGCATATATCTGAAATTTTATAACATTACAAAATATATTTACTGTCACTTTTTTAATTTCTTAAAAAAAAAAAAAAAAATATTGCTGACCCCAAATTTTTGAACAGTTCATTCTTTTCATCCATTTGGAATTTATTTTCAGTTATGTCAGTCTGGTGACTCAGAAATACATAGAATTACCATAACTGCTCCTGAATTACCATAAATTTTCCAATTCATACACATTTTATATTTTCAGAGGAGTTGTTGAGATGAACAAAAATATACTGAACCATTTAAGGGAACTATTTCACTCCTAACGAGCACATGGCTTTTTCTGTACATCAGCAGATTAATTCACCTGTGACATTGGTGTTTCTGGTCCGGTGAGTCAGATTCCTTAGACGGGAGTCTCTAGATTGTAGTCGTTTTAGTATGAGAGCCTGGGGATGGAGACTGTTGACAGTGTTACTGTCTGTTATAGAAAGAGGAACAAACAGTTCTGGCTCAGGTCAGAGCAGAGAGCTGGAGAGGACAGCACCTGCTGCGTGGGAAGGCCGTGTGGCACAGGCAGAGGGCGAGTGTTTCTGCAGTGTCATTTTAGGATGATACTGCATTGTGACAGTCTTATGTTTGTGGACCTAATCTCACATCTCTGGTTATTTTAATTGCAAATCAAAATGTAATCAAAATCAAAATTTGATTTTTGTTTACACACAGTTATAAAAATGGCAGTAAATTATTCATAATTCATTGATTCTCTCCCTACTGTAATGCGTGGTGTGTAGGCAGGCAGACGAAGAAGAAGAGTAAATTCCAATTCAAGGTTTAATAATATAGATACAACAGCCACGTATACACACACACACACACTTATAACTGAAACGAGACCAGACAAATATACACCGACTGAACTGAACTTATATACACCGACGATTAATTCAAATGATTATCAGCTATGGTGATTGTGATGTGTCCATGGTGACAGATGGTGGCGGGAAATTAGAACAAAGGAAACGTGATCAATGAAAACAAACATACTGAAAGTCCATGTGGTGTGAGCATGTGACACCTACTACTACTTTTTTAATCGTTTAAAGTCTAAAAGGTTTGCAGCTTATATAAATTCAGAAGGTCTTCAAATATTTTCACATTGAAGAAGTGTTTTCTCAACATTGCAACACTGCTTATCAACTCCTGATGAACACATTAATTATTATTTGTTATCAGTCAATAGGTCATTTGACCTTGCATTACTGTCTTTGGAAGGCTTTTGTCCTTTATACACAATAAAATGTACAAATTTAATCATGTATGTCATTTCTTATTTACATGCAATATAGGGATTCCTCAACTTGTTTGTCAATTGAACCTCTTTGACCTGAGATTTTAAGTTAATAAGTTTGGTCAATTAAAAAATTGTCAATAATAATAATAATAAAATTAAGCTGTTAATGGCCTGTTAATAACGGTTAATTTCCACATGACGTCCAGGTACACAAATAAAATACATTTTTAAATCTTTTCAGTAGGAGTTTTATTTTGATTTTTTAAATTATTATAAATATTGCCACAAGATTCTTGACTAACATTATAAACGAACCCCAGGGAAGAAAAAAAAAAAAATTGGAATAAGAATTTCTTTTATCTGTATATTTGTAACTCTTTTTAACAGACATTTATGTCTTTGATAATGATGTTTCAGATCTGATTTACTAATTTGGACTTCAGAGGTAGTTACCGTCATGAAGCTGTTACTTATCTATTTGTTACCCGCTGTGTTATCTAGTAGTATCCAGCGAGGAGACTGGATGAAATTTATGGCATGCGGTGTGCGTGTGAGTATGTGATGTTAATGCCCGTGGAGTACTCGAAGCGTGGGCAGTCTTAGTCCAATAGATGCCTTCACAGGAGGCACCTCTAATGTGTTATGCCACACACACATACATATGAATCTTCTCTGATCCAGCACTGACTCACCCGTCACTTTTCTTGCTTGTCTGGTTCTCTCCACAGGAACGCATCTTCCTGACGTTGTCCAACTACATATTTACTGCCATCTTTGTGACCGAAATGACAATAAAGGTAGGTGACGGGGTTGGCATTTGTCTCTGTGTGCCGTCTTCTCTGACAGAGGGTAAACTAACACACTGCCTGGGCCAGCCAAAAGCAGACTGACTTCAGTTCCCTGTGGCTTGCTTAAAGTGCTGATTTCTCTTAGATCAGCATGGTTAATAGACTCTGGTGAAAACATTCCTGTCACAGGCTTTTCAGATAACCAGTCTCGCAGCCCTCTTTACTGTACTTTAAACTGGCAGTCCAGCCAAAAATCAAACTTCTGTCATTATTTACTCACCTTCATTTTTTGTAAACCTGTATGACTTTCTTTATTCTATATAACACAAAAGGAGTTTTCAAAGCTGTGATTGTCACTCTTTTTTATGCAGTTGTTTGAAAATTGAGCTCCAAAAAACATGCAAAAGTATCATAAAAGTATAAAATTCACAGAAAATATTAAAATCGTTTCTATCTCTCCTCGACAAATGTATGACATCTGATTCACAAACAAATCATGTGGAATCTTATGTTATTTAAAGTTATTCCAACTAATCTTTATAAGTTCAAATAACTACCAATTTGTCAAGTTAAACATACTTAATACTTTAAGTAAATGGAACTTATTTTTGATTTGTGTGTGTGTATATATATATATATATGTATGTATATATATGTTTCAGTTATATACATGTATATGTGTGTGTGTGTAACACAATGCATAACTCAAAGTTTGCTGAACTTGACAAATTTATTTCACTTATAAAGTTTAGTCGGAACAACTTTATAAAAATAAGGTGAACTTTAAGATTTCAGTGCAAAACTTCACCGTAAAAGCTAAATTTATCAAGTTGAAAATACTTTAAAATTGAAATTTATAACTCAAAAGTTGAGTGAACATGAACTTTGGTATCGAAAACTTAAAGTAAGTTTACCTTACTTTCAGTTATTCCAACTAAACTTTATAAGTTTGAATAAAGTAAATACATATTTATTTCATTGACTCAATTAAGTCTAACAAACTAAACTTTTTTATATATACAGTGTGAAATGTTATAGACTGCAGATTTATACACTATTCATATTAAGAAACATTTTTAATTTTTATAAATAATGAAACAGCTGTGCTGCTTAATATTTTGTGGAAATACATTTTATTTGTCAGGATTCTTTGATGAATGGAAAGAACAGCATTTATTTGAAACAGAAATAGAAATGATAATTTTACAGAGGTTAATAGCTCACAGAAATTTATAAGTGAATATGACTTGAATTTCAGTCCGTTCCTCACACAAAGTTATTGAATGGCTTCAGAAGACTTGGATTACAGTGCAGAAGTCATATACTTTTATGGTGCTTGAAATCCTCAGTTCCCATTCATTTCTACATGAAAAGCTATTGGTTTCTCCTTTTGTCTTTCTCAGAAAGACAGAAAGTTGGAACAACATGAGGGTGAATAAATAACGACAGTTGTTTTTGGTTGAACAACACCTTTTAGTCACTGCTTCCCTTTGATAATTTCAAAGTCTAAACAAAGACTACAGCAGGAAAATAATAAAATCTGACATCTCTGACATGTACAACTGCTGCCAGTTAGTTGAATTAAACGTTTGAACAAATGCAGCCTTTTAAAGGTCCTAAAGAGGGCACACTGACATGAAAAACCTATAAAGCAAGCACTGCTCTCTATGTTCCACTCTTAACCACACTAGTTAATACGAAGTGATGGGGGGTGGGGTGTGGGGGGTGGACTGTCTGCCAGATATTCAAATGACTATCGTTGAAATGGAAGAACATGTTGAGGCCTCTCTGGAGAAGACAGAAAAGTTCATAGGTGTCAGTCACGAAGGTCTAGAGTTTCTATTCTGGGGCCCTGCTTTATGCCAGGTCACGCCCACCCAAGAGATTTCAAATGAAAATCATGGCAGAGAATAATCATACTCACTGGAGGTTAATTAACGGCGACTGACAAAAACTTTCCGGGTCGGATAAAGATGACAGGGCTGTTGAAACTCCTGGCTTTTGTTGCCTGACATGCCTTTGTTCACTTTGAGGTCTGATCACATTGTGGTTTGATATATTCACCAGCAACATCATTAGGAGCTGCGCATTCATGCTTAGCACTTTTTAGTCAGATGATTCTCACTCCTGGTTTGTTTATCTCAGCTTTTTTTCCCCCCTCTGAGCCCCTTTTATATGCCAGCTGTATGCCAGTCTAACCTGATACGTTCTCAGAAATGCCACAATAGTGTGAAAGAACTAAAAAAGAACTCAAGGGAATAAGTGTGTTTCTTCCCAAATTCAGATTGCAAACACATCAGCTTCTCACGTTTCCCGTCATGTGCATATTCTTTTTGTAAGTTTTTCTAACAGGGTTAGATTTAGAAAGAAGGGGGCATAGTGTTATCAAATTGTGTGCGTTTTTAACATCTCCAAGATTAATTTGCAATGGAAGCTACAGTTAGCAAAGTTCATAATTGTGAATGATACAGAATATATAGTTTTAATATGGTTTTACAGAAATATATGTGTGTATATATATATACATATGTCCGTCTTCCATTGGTCAGTCAAACAACCTACAAATGGCTCATTTGGGATAAAAATAAATGTTGAAAAACATACATTTTAAAAATTTCACAGTTTGGCTTTAGTCACATTTTTATGTAGCATTTGCAGTTTGAGTCATATCTGTTTGTTGGTGTTGTGAAGGTGGTTGCTTTGGGCTGGTGTTTCGGGAAGAAGACCTACCTGAAGAGCAGCTGGAACGTTCTGGATGGCATGTTGGTGATGATCTCTGTGATTGACATCCTGGTATCCCTGATCTCCAACAGCGGCACAAAGATTCTGGGTATGCTGCGGGTGCTACGGTTACTGAGGACCCTGCGGCCGCTCAGGTACACTGATCACAACATCTATTCAGTGCTGCATTTAGTCATTATGCTAAATAACAGTTACAACTACATCAAAGCTTTAATGCACAAGTGCTCCACCACCTGCTGTAGGCTACATAAACACGTATATGTGCGTATGGTCAGAGTGTTAGATTTGCAGCATCCACATAATTAATGTAAAGACTGAAATTCCACAATTTGCCTCTTTCTCACTTAGATGCATCAATTAGCTCCTAATGGATGCAGTATGTAGCCGTGTTTGTGTTTATGCATATGTATGTGTATTTATGTGCATATGTGTGTGCGCTTTGCACTTTTCCTCCTGCAGAGGGAACTTCTGGAGGCCTTCCCTGCTCTTAAATATTTATGACATATTCAAGCAGAAAATAAAAATCAAATATTCATCTTTCCTGCCCAATTTGCCCACAAAATGCTTACACTGGTCTTTCACCCCCCAGTTGCTCCCTTCTCTCTTTTCAAGTACTCCTCTATTCGGGGTCAACTTCCGCAAGTTTCCTCATGCTACCGAGAGACTTGTATTAAAAATACATAATTTTCCAGTGGTTGTGTTTCAGCTGTGTTGGTACAACGTTATAGTGAACAAATGTGCCATCAACAACATTTCTGAAAAGAAACTGGAAAGCAAAAATGATGGTTTGGATTTATTGCAATTTAGTCATGTTTTTCAGTCAGACACAAGGAACTTTAAAATATTAAATAGGTCAAATCAACAGCAACAAAAAGAATAATTGGTAACACTTTACAATAAGGTCTCATTTGTTAACATTAGTTAATGTATTAACTAACATTACCAAACAATGAGCTATACAGTTAACGGTTGTTACAGTATTTATTAATCCAGCTGTTCATTGTTAGTTCATGTTAGTTAACTAATGTTAACAAACAAGACCTAATTGTAAAGTGTTGCTGGAATCGTTTTAGCATTTTATTCATCCAACTCAAGGAATACAAGGAACTTTAAAATAATAAATAGTTAAACTCAGCAACAACAAAAATAATAATTTAATATGCTGCTTATTTGATGCCACATATACAATATATTCATAATTTTATGTTGCATAAATGTGAATTATATAGTTGAGGGGAAAAACCCACTATAATTAATTAATGAATGAGAAATTATTAGCAGCCCGGATGGAAGCAATCTTAGGTCTGGATCCCAAGCACCTGGTCTGCTAATTAGTGACCTCTGGTGTGGATTATCCCTGCGCCTACTTAATTCTTCCCGATTCTATTATTTTCTTGGCTATTTGTTTGTATATTAATGTGTGCTGATAAAACAAAATTATTTGCTTAACTGTATCGTGCCAAAAAAGGTTGAGGTATTTTGAAAGAATGACTAATACATTTCCTAGCAAATCTTTTAAGACATTCTTCACTAGTTTGCTAAAACAGCTAATGAATGATTTATGTCTCTACCCATGAGCATCACTATTACTCCACTGCTACTGAATACTGCATAAAGATCCAAGCATACCCTTATAGATAATGAATAGTATGTGGAACAAAACATGAATTCCTTTTTATGTTTTTATTCCAAAGAAGTATTATTTTATCCACTAGTGGCATAGTTGCATAAGGCAAATTAACCTTTAAACAGTATATGTGATAAGGTCCTATTATAACTAATGACAGTTGCTTCGGTTGACTGTCAGAAAATGTAGAGCACCCGGAGAGGAAAAAACGCCCTGTAAATTAAACATGAAGCGGTCTGTGTTTTCACCTCGAGCTCCTCAGCGTGAACATTTTAAGGATTCTCACACAGAGTTTCCTCCACTGCCAGAACGCTCTGCTTCAGAGAACCTTACTGTGTGTGCAACAGCCTCTGCACCATTTTCAACCTTTTGAAAGTTTTACTTCTTGATCCTTCCTTCGACAGACTTTATATTAATGCACCTCTGTGTGAAGTCCAAGTTGAAATCAAAAGAAAGACAAAGACAGCTGTAAAAAGTCTCCACAGCGTGGGCTCGGCTACTTCGGCAAAAGTCAATTCAGGGAGGGGTGGGTAATCCAGACCACATGTGTATCTGGACCAGTGCAGTGTGCAATGAGATTAAAGGGACAGTTCACCCAAAAATGAAAAACTCTGCTCTTGTTTTCTCACTTCTGTGTTTCGAAATGGGTTTGACTTTCTTTAAACCCGTCTTTTAGCAGGTTGTCCCGGGGCCGGCCAGGTAAGGCAGCATTGCCCCTTACAACTGATTTATGCCACCTAAGTTTCAATTTGTCCCTCCTCCACCCTCAAAATGGGATTGATTTTGTATGACCGTATGTATGTACGAGTATGATCGCACCGGTGTGATTAGAAAGTTCAGTGCGTCACTACAAAAATCAAATGTGCTTTTGCACTTTTGATGGTGCTGTTCATATATCACAACTCTTCAGTGTTTTTAACCACGTAATGTTTATTATAAGTTTCAGACATATAAATAGACATTTAAATGCTGTACTATATATATATATATATATAAAAAAGACATTTATAGTTTGTTAAATTCATGTCTATGGAATTCATGTCTATTCATGTCTATCATGTGTGAACGCAGAATGAAAATTACCCGTATTAGCACATGCGAAGTCAGAACGCTCTAACATAAGAAGTCTGTTCGCGCCAATCACAATGTTTTAATGGTAACACTTTACAATAAGGTTCATTAGTTCACAACATTAGTTAACATGAACTAATGCTGAACTTCACGTATACAGCCTTTATTAATCTTTGTCAGTTAATTTAAACATTTAATAATACATTAGTAAAATCTTGCCAACATTAGTTAATGTACTGTGAACTAACAAACATTGAAAATCTGTATTTTCATTAACTAACGTTAACGAAGTTAACTTAAGCAAAAAGTAAGCTTTTTAATAGTTTTTCTATTTAAATAAGCGCTAGATGGTCATCTTTGACCGTTGCGCCACGTCTCGCAGCTTTTTTAACGTGTTGCGCCCGAGACCCTGCCTTCTATTCCATTCATCAGCACTGCGGCTCTGCAGTTGGATACTTATTCACATCTCGTGTTTTTAAGAGCAAAAGTGCATTCTGTGCAATGCCTGTCACTCAGAGGTTGTCAGATGCGGTTGTCAGATGCGGGCAAATGAAGACGACGGCGCAGTGTTTAAAGATCATTTCCGATGACTGACATCACAGCGTTTACCGGTATTTTGATGCTGATGTGTGAATGGTCTCTAGCTGGTAAAAAGCCAGAACACTATTGCTTGTGTAAATAGCATATTTGTGTATTTACCGGTAAATTAATTCTGGTAATTTTGCGGTAATTTACCAAGACTGCTGTGTGAAAGGGGCTATTGTGTATGAAACAATAAAGTTTACTCTTCTTCTCTTAGTTCACCAGCCACTTACTTCTATGAATTACCGTGATGTAAATCTTATGTAGATGTAGATCCTCTGAATTGCGGTGCAAACTCATTGAGCATTATATCAACTAACATGATTATTCTAAAGGTCTTTAAAAAACAAAACACATTCACTTCCACATATCTGACAATAATACCAAAAAAAGTAATATTGTGAAATATTATTATAAATAACTGTTTTCTATTTAAATTGTATTTTAACTAAAATTAAATTTTAAAATGTCTCATGATCTTTCAGAAATCATTTTTAATTATTTTGATTTAGAGCTAAAAAATATTTCTTAAACAGTTGTGCTTCTTAATATTTTGAGGAAACCAGATTACATTTTTTATCAGAATTCTTTGATTAATAAAAAAAGTTCAAAAGTATTTATTTGAAATAGATTTTTTTTTAAAGAATATAAAAGTCTTTACTATTACTTTTGATCAATTTAATGCATCTTTGCTCAATAAAACTGTTAATTTCTTGAAAAAAAAATCACTATTTTCAAGTGATTTTATTTGTTTGTTTGGACTTTTTAGACATTTTGGTGCTTTTCCTTTAAAACATCTAATTCATACAAGTTTGACATGAGAATGTACACATAACAAAATGAAAATCCCCTTTAGGATGGGTTGATATGCCCATTAATTCATGTGGACATCTGTGTTTGTATGGACAGTTAATATTTACGTTGTCCTTATCAAGTATTAATGGCATTGTTACAGAGACGTGTGTGTTTCAGTCTTTAGACACGATGAGTTATGCGTTGTGTCAAGGGGGATGTGCACACTCTGTAAATTCATCAACTCTTTGACCCACAGGTTAAACCTCTGCACATCCCCCTTGAGGATCTAAATTAATCTCAAAAGCGCATAAAGAACCATCCATCCTCCACTGTCTGTATGTGCCCCAGAGGAACAGACCCTCCCTTAAACACCTGACGCCAGCATCTATCTACTGAAATCACTTTGTTCAGTCTCCTAAAAGCTCCTGCTTGACCTCTTCAAATGGAAATAACCTGACATAATGTACCACGTTATTATTGTTTGTACTCATTAATTCTCACGCTAATTACAATCCCGCTTCTTCCACAGTGCCTGTCCACTATAAGACATTTGCTAAGCTAATCTAACCATGCTTAACAAGTTAGTTTTTCTGCGTTGTCTATTTGCTGTAATTGCAGGGACGAAGAATTGCTCGAAAAGACGATAAGGACAGATTGGCTCTTTTGGATTTCATCTGGAGCTGATTAATTTCATTTGCATATCATCGCTGCAGATGTTCTTTATGTCTTATTGTTTTTAGATAATAGCTTGTGTAATTGTGAAATCATAATTTTACTGGATTATGTGAGTGGGCTAGGGAAGAGATTCAGTCATTAATTTCTCACCCTGGAACAGAACAACACCAGGGTGAATAAATAATGACTGAATAATTGAGTGAACTATCCCTTCTATCTCCTTTTGTCGTCTACCGAAGAAGTCAGTCATACAGGTTTGAAAAGACATGAGAGTGAGGAAATAATGGGGAAAAATATGCTGCTGTTTTATGCTGCTGTTTTTACTGCCTGCTTTCTTGATTCATAGTTGAGATTTTGTTAAATTATTTTTGTCCTTTGTCGGGTGTCCTCAGATTGTATGCTTGCTGTGTGTGCGTGTGTGTGTGCGCGTGTGTGGGTGTGTCAGGGACACAGCTTGAATCCTCCAAACTGACGGTTCCCAGCCCAACTACAACATCCTTTAATTACAGCCAGGATGAAAATGTGTCTCTGTGTTCTGGGAATAAGAAGCTCCTTCAGTGCTCTACTTATTGTTCCCTTCCTAATTTATTTATTTCTTAAAACCTTTCAGAAGAAAAAGACTGAATCAGAGCGAGATGAATATGAGAAATTCCACTTTTCCGAAAAAAAACTGTAACCATAACACGTTCCCAAAACCAGAGTCACATCAGTATCACATTATAAAAACTAGCACCCCCTCCCTTTGGTTTCTCACCATCCCAGAATACCATGGTGTTTACAATAGTAGTTTTTTTTTTTTTTTTTTAAGTACCATATATCATACATCACACTATGGTAATCATTCAATACCATAGTATATATGAAAGTACCATGCTTTACCGTCCAATTTACTTTTGCTCTTACTGCACTGTTTTTTTTGTTTTTTAAATACTGGTTGTAAATGCACACTAAATTGCACAAAATCATGTAGTCTATTTACACAATTCCATTAAATGAATTATATAAACACAACTTCACTGTGTTCTGTAATGTTTACTATATTTAAAAACATTATTGGCATAACACCTCAGGCACCAGCGCCCTCTATTGGTGAGGGGTTGAAATATGGTGTGAGTGCCAATGTTATTATTTTTTTATGTGTTATTATAGTATTCAGAAATATTTTGAATTAGCTTTTATTTCTTCAGTTTAATTTTAAGTTTAAGCTTTGGTAATTTTTTATGTGCTTTTGTCATTTTTGTCATTATTTCAGTTAGTTGCAAAGGACAAACTTCTAATTCTCAATTAAGTTTAAGTTATTTTTCATCTAGTATTCATATTTTATTTTATTTAGTTTTGTTTTAATTGACAGTAGCTACACTGGTGTGCACACCTTGAACAAGGCATATCATTTGACTGGATTGTCCCTTTCAAATTCAGTCAGAGATGAGCGTGGGTCTAGACATATTGATCCTTCTCATCATTTGACATTTCCATAATTGATTTTACGGTATTACCTGAAATCCCCGAAGTGAGCTTTGATAAATACGCTTGAGCTTGTGAGAGATGCACGCAGATATTCAGACAAACAAAAGACAGAGCAGCCTGTTATCTGCACTCCCTTTGGCAGACTCTTTTCTCTCTCAACCAGTTACTTTTACTAAACCTGATTGGTCTCTTTAAACATGGCCTTTTCTTCATTCTCAGACACTGATACAATCACAGCGCACTTCTTAAGAAGATCAAAGCTGAGGATCAAATCATGTTTTTGCCACATTAGCTCAATTCTGTGGTGAGCAGACAGAAATCACTGTCACCAAATGAGGACTAATGTGCCTTTTATTCTTCAGTCTAAAGGGAGAAACTTTTGAAGTCCTTGTTTGTGTAGTGTTATAAACATCTTGCAATATACAATGTTTCTGCATTGCTTCAGAATCCCCTGCTACTGCTTTAGGTCCTCATTGTGTCCCATTAACATCAGTTCAACACAGACAGGTCAACAAGGCTGCAGATTAAAACCGGTTGCCTTTTACAGCTGTAGTATAATTTTACAAGTAATGGGCTGTTTTCACAGGCAAACAGTTGCTCTTCTTTGCTACTTTTTAATAGTTGGTCTATATAAACATGCATTAGAAGGGACATCTTTGACTGTTGTGTTGTACAAAAATTTTAAGATGGTATGCATCCCCTTTTAGTTGTTCCCCCCATAAGAACACGTCCTGTGTGAATGGGCTCTAAAGCAGCTACATTCATGTTACAGCTGTGTATTTGTATCACACATTGTGTGTGCCTTTGTGAGCAGGTGTCTTAGTGTCAATGTGGGTGCAGAGGTTGACAGGTGCAGTTTTATGCCGGATGTCGTGCCGTTAATAATTAGGCTTAATCTTTATTCCGCCGGTTTAATTAAAACTGTCTTTTTTCATTGCAGCACAGAACGTTTCACTGCAGTATTGCATTGCAGTTGCATAGCATAATTGCTAGGCCATGAAATATTTGCTGGTAATTGCCAGCAATGATGATAAATTAAATGATAATTATTATTATAGATATTGGAATTAAATGTAAATTAGATAATTATATAACAGGATAATATTATATACAAGTATTATTACATTTTATTAAATGTTTTGGTATTTTGTTTTTATTTTGTTCTAGAAATTTTTTCTAGAAATTCTAAGTTTTACCTTCCAGTGGCTTGACACCACTATTTCTTTCGATGTTGTATAGAAATATAGGTAGGATATCATATTGGATAACAAATAAGTTATTACAGTTTAATAAGGATTTTATATATGTGTATATATATATATATATAAATCTTGCTTTCAGGTTGGACAAAATGCAGTCGTAGTACTTTTTCCCCAATTCTACCATTCCTCCACTGGCTTTCCATTAAATTCATGGTTGATTTTAAAATTATATGTGTTAAAATTATAAAATTATAATATGTTTGTATATAAAATGCTGTCTGATTGTGCACCAACATATATTAGTAACCTTCTTCAACCATAGTGTCCTGCTAGAGCACTCAGATCTTCTAATCATTTACTTTGAACTCTATCACAGTGTTGCTATGAATCAAAGGGTGATTGGGTCTTTTCTGTGGCTAGGCACAAACTTTGGTATAGTCTCTTCTATCATATGAGGTCTCCCCCTTCATAGGACATTTTTAAGTCCACTCTTAAATCATACTTTTATTGTTAAGCTTTTGGAAATTTGTAATTGTTGCTTTTACAGTGTAGATTTGCTTTTTCATAGTATACTCTACTACAGCACTTTGGATCAATTCATATTGTGTTTAAATGTGCTTTATAAATAAACGTTGTTGTTGCTTAAACATCTGTTCTCCTGTTTGATTTTCAGAGTGATCAGCAGAGCTCCAGGACTGAAGTTGGTGGTTGAGACATTGATGTCATCACTCAAGCCTATCGGGAATATTGTGGTGATCTGCTGTGCCTTCTTCATTATTTTTGGCATTTTGGGAGTTCAGGTGAGTACAAAAAAAAAGGTTTTATTTAGTTTTCTGGTAGTTTTAGAGAAATTTTGAGCACACTTCATTTGGGTCAGCCTGGCAGGCCATGTTAAATCCAACTTATTCCAGTTTTAGCTGTGTTGTTCGGTAGGGTAGTTTGAAATGCCACCTCACAGTTATACAGTGGATATAATATTTTTGCTTGGATCAGACTATTAAAGTAAAAGCCAGTCTTAACTTTAGGGATTAATTGGAGTAATTCCTTCTAAAAAAAAACACCATATATAAAGTAACACATAGCATATGACAGCTCTGTGTGTTTAATCCACAAGATTGTCTTTAAGACTCTTAGTGAGAGTGAAAGAGCTGGTGCATAGAATGAATACATGATTTTCTGTCATTTCTGTAAATTTGAAACATACTCTTCCTGCCCACAGCTGAATAATTTGACTATGATTAAAATGTTCTGTTTTCCATACTTCCACAATTTACATAAGTCCGTAGGGGAACACTGATGCAATTTATCTTCCATTCTTCCAGGAAAAGATGTCTGTGCTCTTTGTGCTTGTACGATGTGTCATGTGTAACATTGACTTTGTCCTTGTTTGGTTTCCTCTAAACAGTCATACTGGACTTTCATTAATGGGGACATAACCCTATTGTATGTAGTTGTAGCAGCGTCTTGAAATTACTCATTAGAAAGCAATTTTAGTAAATCTGTAAGTACAGTCAAAAAAGTACTATATAACAGTGAAAACATTGGCATATTCCAATGTCAGTACTTTAAAAAAAAAAAAAAAAAAAAATTTTAGTTATTTGCTTCAAAGTGCCTATAGGGTTGTCACAGATGTTTAATGTTATTCCAAAAAAAAAGAGAGAAAAGGAAGGTTGATCGTGTGCTGATAAAATTGCTTTTTTCACAGCTCTTCAAAGGAAAGTTCTTTGTGTGTCAGGGGGAGGATACAAGGAACATCACCAACAAGTCAGATTGCCTCATGGCTAACTACAAATGGGTCAGACACAAGTACAACTTTGATAACCTTGGGCAGGTAAGCACTTAACCTGGTAGCGGTTGAACAAACAGTTGCTCTTTCTCTTTTAGATGCACCAACAAGCAAATGCCACTTCCAATTTGAAAAGAATCCGTTATGGTCTCATCCCAAGTCAAATGGAGCCATTGAAGTCAAAGAATACTTTTAACCTTTTTCATTATCTTTCACCTCCCTCAGGCCCTCATGTCCCTTTTTGTTCTGGCTTCCAAAGATGGTTGGGTGGACATAATGTACGATGGACTGGATGCTGTCGGTGTCGATCAGCAGGTATTGACCTTATCAGAAGCTCCTTTTACCTGCATAAAATGTTATTGTAATTGTATTTATATGGATTTTTTTATGCTTGTGGATTCACCTTGTGATACATTTGATCTTCAACTGTGGACAGTCCCTTAGACATTTAAATGGGTCACTGTTTCTTGACTGCAAACAAATTGTGGGCCAGAGTACATCCCAGTTGTTCGCATTCTCTAATAACTGCAAACTCTGATTGGATAAACTCCATGAACTGAATCAGAGCTGAAAAATCATAGATCAGCATTTCTGTCCTAGCTTCAGAGAACTGCTTTCCCATTCATCTGTTCTTCTGTAAGCTCCTTACTGTCCATTCATCAGATCTCTTTGAAGTGCCTTATTTTACACTCTTTCCTCCAACTGTCTGTTTTATATTACAATTAGAATTTTTGAATAATTTGTGAATAATAAAAAGTAATTTTTTTTGCATGAAAAGGAAGTCTCCATGCTTCATGTGTGGCTCTGGGCTCCTGAAATGGTTCTGCTCTATTTGAAAAGAGCCCAGCCCCCTGTCCTAGCCAAGGCATTCATGTATTTGAATTGGAACAGATATCTCTTCCTTAGTGGATGCCATGTGGCCTGTGCCTCACCATTGCATGCAAAATGCTTAATCTAGCCTAGAGGCAGGCGTGTTTTGAGTCTTCAGCTGGACAAACGTTTGAACTAAAGTGTTATTGATATCATAATTCTCCATAATTCTTCAGCGGACCTAGCAGAAGTTAAAAATGGGAATTTCTTTTTTTTTTTTTAAGCCCTTGAGAAATAAAGATGTAAATAGTTGATCTATAAACTATAACATTTGTGTCAGAGCATGAGATCAGACACTAAATAGAAAACAATATATATACGACTTCCTAATAGCTTAACCATCAATGTACTCTGTACATTAACCCGTGTTGTGTTTATCTGTGTTGTAGCCCATCATGAATTACAACCCATGGATGTTACTCTATTTCATCTCCTTCTTGCTGATTGTGGCTTTCTTCGTGCTCAACATGTTTGTCGGCGTGGTGGTTGAGAACTTTCACAAGTGCCGGCGGCACCAGGAGGCAGAAGAAGCCAAACGGCGCGAGGAGAAGCGCTTTAAACGCATGGAGAAAAAAAGAAGGAGTAAGGAGAAGGAGCTAGCTGGTCGGTAGCCTTTCCACACCTTTCTGAGTCCTGCTTGATCATTTTGATTTGGCCGCGTGCTAAATTAGATGCTAATGCTAATTAGAGTGACCGGCGAATGAGGAATGAGATGCTCGGGCGCGTAATTAGCTAGGAATCCACCCCCGGCTTGCCCCCCTTTTGCCTGGGAACGTCTCTAGAGCATGTCCCATGGCTTGCATGGTGATCTGCTTACTGAGAGAGCAGGGTGTGTGGTGGACCTCTGCCACAGGGTCTGCCCACCCTCCTCCTCTCATGCATGTAGGGCAGTGCAGTCTGAGAAGTAAATAAAAATCCAGTCTTGTCACACTCAAATTGGTTACATCCATCAGCTGCCTGCTCCGATGCTACCCCAGGATGCACGGCGTGGTATTGATGAACTTCTCTTTTGGTTCCACTTCCTGCTATTCTCAGCACAAGGCGTTAGCATTAAAACGACTTCTTTGAGGATCTCTGTGTGGATTCTAGCTCTTGTTTTGACATTGACATGGACATTGGTCCAGCATGTTTGATCTTTTAGCATCAGTTAAAAATGGGAATTTCTTTTTTTAAGCCCTTGAGAAATACAGATGTAAATAGGTGATCTATAAACTCTAACATCTAACATACCATGAGATAAGACTCTAAAACTCATGCAAAGAAAACAAAGCTATTCTCATTGGCACACACCAACTTTTATCACTTAATCTCAGTTCAAAAGTCAAATTTATTCCCCTCTATATGTCCTATAGCACCATACTTTCTCATTAAGATCTATATTTGATTTGCGCATTAGCTGATTAATGTGTCTTTTTGTTTTATAGTGCTATCTTGCCATCAGCTTTAGCTGGAGAGGGAAAAGTGATTCATTTTGCCCTCAGTTCTTCATCTTTTCTTTTTGCTACAAATCTAATTTTCCATAGGTGTGAATGTCTGATGGGATGTGTCAGGTTTCTAGGGTGGAAATGGGATTAAGCCGTGTGTCAGCTTTGCCTGGCTCGATTAATATTTTGAAACTCCTTTTTGAACGTAATATCTAAATATCCTGTGGTAACTTTGTGGACGTTTGCCATAAAGAGTTGAGGAGAAAAGTTGTGCTTCCTCTCAGATGAACTTGTTGGTATGACTGCTATCATTAACTGAAAAGGTTTGCTTGTCAGGTATTTCCATCCACAAAGTCAACAACTATCTATGACTAGTAATCTAGAGCTTAAACTGCCGGGATACATAGATTTAGTATTACAGTTTACACACACAATAGGGTTATTTTGGACTCAGAATAATTGGAACGCCCACCGGCATATTCTCTTAGAAAATCCATCCTATTTCAGCTCCTTTGACGGTTTATTTGCTTGCCCTACCTGATTAACATGGTTTCGTTCTTCTAGATGTAATGCTGACCGGTGTCAGTTGGTCCAGTCCTGATCACACACAAGGTACAGATTGCTTATGGCATGTCTATGTGTTCACCGTGGTAGTGGTGGTTTGGGATGGGGGGGCGGGGGTCCGGGTGGGAGGGCACCATCAGCGCCCATGTTCTCACCTCATCAGATATGATCTGGCCACACAAGAATTGTCTGTGGAAGTGTGTATGTCCGGTTTCCACACCTCATCACCAGTTCCAGCCAGCCCAGCCTCAAGCTCACACAGGGGATGGATAGAGAGAGAAAGGGATAGAAAAACCGCAAATGTTTTTTTTTTATTATTATTATTATTTTTAATATGGTTATAGTTCTTGATTAATCAAGCTGAACTCACCTCAGCCTGCAGTAAGTGCTTTGGTGGTATTATAGGTTTCGATCTCTCGATGTTGCCCCCAGTGTGATGCACTGTGGCTGACTGTTCGAAGGGAGGAGTATCACTGTTAATGTCTTTAGCTTTTATCGATCTGTCTGCTTTAAAATTCTCTCATTGATGTTGTGGCATAGTGATTCACTTCGTTTTGTGATGTTACCCCATAACACTGTTTTCAAAAGTTACTGATTGCTAAACACGGCACTACACCTTGCTGTTGTTCAGAGGCTGCATGTCGTGGTGAAACTCATCTGTGACTTACGTGAGTGAAATGTTTGTATGGCACACTTGTTCCACTTTGACTTAAGAAAATATTGCTGTACTGGGATGCTCCACATGATTTTAACTGATACAGTAACTTGAGTACAGCTGAGTTGTTTGTATATAAGAGGATGCAATATAATATTTGTTCCCTATAAGTATGTATAATCTAGGGCTGCAACTAGCAACTATTATGATTTATCAATTCATCTGTTGATTATTTGTATAGATAATCACTTAAATAATGTGCATATTAATTCAGACAATTAGCAGATTAAACTCTATATAATGCAAGTTTCAGGTTAGCATTTCATGTTTTAATTACTTCCCATTTTAAACCTAAATTTGATGTTTGTTCGTTATGAAAATAACAACTGTAAAAGCGACATTTACATGCTTGCTGTCAATACTTGCTGTTCTACATAATAGAAATGCTTGCGTCATAATATTTTTTATAATAACATTTTATGAGATGTGTATATATATATATATATATATATATATATATATATATATATATATATATATATATATATATATATATATATATATATATATACAGCCTTGCAGAGAATAGGAGATTCCTTTTAAAAACATAAAAATAATTTACTCCAGCTTTTGAGCAATGGTGTAGGTAAATGTGTTGCATGGAAAATGTATGCTTTTACTGCTTTAAAGTGGCATCACTGACAGAGATTCTCTGTGCACCTGGTAAAGACCTTACTAATCAATGACATTCAATATCCATTATTTTCATTGTCAGCTATTATCAGTTAGTTGTTGCAGCCTTAGTATTAGCCGAATGAAACTGGAAATGAAGTAAACCTGACCGAAATGGCATTTTATTTTTTGGATCCATTCCCTACGCTCGATCTGTTGTGCAGAAACAAATGTCAATGTCAGTTTTCAAAATTAAAAAAAAAAAAAGATTTTTTTGGCAGTTATATAACATAAAATGCGGAATATTTTTGTGCATGGAACGCGTTTGCTCGTGTTGTTCTCGGTGTAGCTGAGAGACTCTTATCACTCCCCTTCTGTCTGTGTTCTGCCTTGGTGAACAAGTGCTCCCTCAAGAAACCCCTTTTCTTTTCTCCTCCATGCCTTTTTTTTCTTTCCTTCTCTCTCTTTCCAACTTTCTTTTGTCTCTCCTTGTCCCTGTTCACCTAATGTTCTTGGAAAACATCTCTTTTTTTCCTCTTTCTCAATTATCCATTTTAAAACCCTTTTAAATTTTGTTTTATCACCAGTGTTTTATGGAGACTCTATATAAGAGTAAAACTACTGATGTGATAATTATTATAAATTTGTCCATATTTATGTGTAAATTTAGAGTATAGGTCCACCCAGTTATTTTTAAAACAAATTTTTAAAAGTTAATATTATTTATGTTATTAAAATATGTACACAGCTTAGCTGTGAAGCAGCAGCAGCTAATAAACAAATGTAATGCATCCAAACCAGGAGGAGTATCAATGACTCTACAGAAAGAAGCTGCACTCCTATTGCTATGAATGGGAGAAAGTGCAACATGCAATATGGCGGAATATGTCTCGCCTTCAAAGTAAAAGCACCAATCACTGATTGGTAAAGTCATTGTGTCACTGCAGCTGCTGTTATAAGCTCCGGTTTCTGTAGAAACAGTCAGTGTTCAGAGATGCACACTTACGACTGCGTATACGCATTCAGCTTGGTCCAGCCTGAAAAATGCATTTTTTTTGTCATTATTCGAGCGTGTAGAAACAAAATTTATGGAACAATTGTTGTCAGATTTCATTGGTGATTTCAAACATGAAATTTAATTGTAAGCTTGACAAAATGTTTTGGAGAATTTTATATTTCCCCATTCAAAGTGATAAGAGCTGCACTTGCATGCCTGAGAGGCGTTACAAAGATGGCTGCCAAGATAAATGACTTGTCTTAAATGGACTTTGGTTGCATCCAAGACCACTGGAATAAATAAGCAAAAAATAAACAAAAATATACTTCTATATAGAATGAATGTGTGTAGTATGAATGAAATTCAGACATATACTTCATTTTCCATGTTGTCATTATCATGTGACATAAGGTGTCAGTTGTATCGCTTCATTTATTTTCACAAATCCTCTGCTGTGGCCTCATGGGATAGTAAAGTGAGGATACCCTACTAGTTCCGGTGAGATTCTGAAGTGCGCATTCGATGAACAATGTCATCTGGGTACTTTTCGCCTACTGTTTTACGAATTCTATGAATTTGGACAAACTACTTGGCTCATGTAGCTGTTTTTTTACCTACTATGTAGTATGGAAGTAGGCATATGGTTGATATATTGGCCCTGTCCCAAATGGCAAAAGTCCATAAGACCGTAGGGTGTCACATTTGTTATTTTAGGTTTAGAATGGTGCCCACAAGCGCCCCTTTGTGGCCGATATGCGCCCTCGATGGCACTTTTGCGGCCGATATGCGGCCGATATGCGCCCTCGATGGCACTTTTGCGGCTGATATGCGCCCTCAATGGTACTTTTGCAGAGCCCACGAGCTCCGCATCAGACTACATTCTACCCAACTGTCAAAGCGGCATTACGTCATTAAAGTGTGGAAGATTGTGAGGGCTTAGGGTTAAATTGTGTCCCATTTGGGACAGGGCCATTGTTTATGAAGTTGTATACACTTATAGATCCTAGCACGAGAGCTCTGCAGATTAGCCTGAAAGTGTAACCATTGATTAACATATGTTGCCGTGAGTATATCGATCACACTATTTCCATATATTAAACACGGCTCACAGTTGCATGCATCAGCGTTGTTCACACAATGATTGAGTTACGTTGTCGCATTTGGGATGAAAAATGACAGGCTTCATTTTGCTTCTAATTCGAAGGCATTGTGTTAATTACTCAACCGTCCAGTTACACTGTGCCTCAGCATATTTTATAATTCTGTTTTGGATTTCTGTTTGGGAGAGGTGGGGGTGTTACCCCCCACCAGTCTGTCTCTCTCGATTAGCTTCTGGTCCCCTCCTGTTGGACTGCCATCGCTGCTGTATGCTCGCGTATGGGATCAAAGGGCTGGTTAATCATATCACACTGCAGTAGGGCTGAAACCATCTGCCTCTCCTCTACCTGTGTCCTCCCCCAGTCACCATTTATTAGCCGTTCTCTGAGGTGCCTCATCAGAAATGTGTTCTGCCAGCAGTTTGCCCGGACACACTGTATTAATAAGGCATATCATTTTGTAAGATGTCCTTGATTAGGTAGCATCTGATTTACAACAAATCCTTTTAGGCTGCTGCATAGTAATATTTCTTATCGGGCTACTATCAAAGGTTGTTTTTATTTTTCATCCATTCAGAATCAGGATGGTGCATCATTGTTAAGCGCAGATGCAATTTGCAGAAGGGTGACATTCTGAATTACAAAATGTTCAAGCTTTGAATTCAATTTAGTTTTCTCCCATAAAAGTTGATGGTATGTATGTATTAACACCTTTACATTATTATTAATCATAAAGAATGACTTAACTTTTGATATTTATTTTATTTTATTTCAAAGGTAAAGAAAAGGGTGTGAAATTTTAATGAAAGATGATGTAGATATCAAAACGCATAATTGATCCGGCAAACTAACTGGCAATCGTCATAAATTGAATACAATGATTACCGTACATTATGCCATTTGATGCCATATGTAACATCAAATTATAAAGTGTTTAAGAAAAATTAACTTTTCAATGTGATGGGAAAAATCATTGAATACTGGAGAATAGCTTCTTCTTACTCTTTACTTTTTAAATATTTAATTCAATTTATTTGCATAGCACTTTGGACATTGTTCCAAAGTAACTTAATAGAAAATATAAAAATAAAGATAAAAGGATGAGAAAAATAGTGCTAGACAACCCCCCACTGAGCAATCCAACAACACACAAAAAAAACACCCTAGGATTTTCAAGCATAGTAATTACTTGAAATAAGACATAACTACTTTGTATTATTTGTTTTTATTTATTTTATTTATTTTTGCTGCCTAACTTAAAACAAAATGAGTAATAAATAAATAATAATAAATGTCATAATGTTGGATTACAGAACAATCTCTTTTAGATGGTGTATCTTGAATATTTTAGTTTTTTTTTTTTTTTTTTTAAATGACTGAAAGCTTCGTCGTCATATTTTGAGAATGACCCTGACATTTTGTCATTTCACCTTTTCTGGCATTCTACATTCTTATTCATAGCTGTAAGTGCAATCTAATTAGCTAAAATACCTAATTAATGAACTGGGATGTGCGCAGTGGAACTTCATGAATGATGGATGTTCTAATTCTGCAGATCTACAGGCCTATTCATCAGGTTCCATGCACAGAATCTACTGTTGTTGATGAATGTATGAAATGTATGAAAAACTACCCTCCGACATCTAATTCACCTCAACTAAGAATATGAGCACAGCATTTATTTAATTTGTCTTTTTGCATCCACATAGAACTGGAGATGACCTTACCTATCTTTATTTTCATCTCTAGCAGACTATTATATAGTCTCTCGACTGATAGTGGGGGGGCAATGAGAGACCGAATGACAGAGGGAGAAAATGAAATTACTAAGTGTCGTGTAACCTCCACTCTTGGCAGCAGAAGGCAGCACAGTCTCTTATGTAACCTGGCAGCTCGAAACACCATTTCCTTTCTTCCTACTGCAAGTGAAAATGACTCAAAGTCTTCTTTATGTAACTTGGGCAAGCAACAGCCCCCCAAATTGAACAGATGGCATAAAGTTTTCAGCTGAAAGAGTTACTTTTGCTCCGATATATGATATGATCCTTTACCTTTAGATAGATAATGTGTCAGCTCTATTGACATTCTAATAGAGTTGCATATGGATATTGCACATATTTTATGCAGTTTAGGAAATGCACGGGTGGTTGGTATACATGTAACCAAATATACTGTATTTTAAATAAAAACTGCTCATTAATTGGAAAATAAATTCTACCTCGGGTGAGGGTACAAGAAACATTCAACTTAGTTTGATTCTGATTTAAAATGCACGCAGTGTCCTACATTTCAGCAGACTCATGCCTTTTGGCAAGAAGTGCACCTAATCTCTTTATGGGTCTTCATGGTTCATTCAGTAGGGAGTAAGTTTATTAACAGAATTGATAGAGAACCGAGTTAAAAGTATTCTGCAAGATTTGCTGTAACCTCTTAGTAGAACTTGATCTTTTTGTAACCTCGCAGAAATTTTGTATTGATACAGCTGACTTGTTTGTCGTGTTGTGGGAGTAGAGGCTTGACAAATACCAGCCGAGAGAGCGATGTAACGCTGTCTGGGTGGTTAAACAAGCCATGTGAGCCATAGAAAGAAAATAACAGGGGGAAGACATTCTGCTGAAGTAGCACCACTTGAGCAGCACAAGTGATCTGTGTTTGAAACCAATGTAACAGTGGTTATAGATTATATATGTTTATGTGATTGGTCATGTAGATTTTGTTTGTTTAGCAGAATCAGTAAAAGTGCAGGGTTTTTTTCACCATTGTTCTGTCAAATTTAATGGACAAAATTTAGTCATTTTCATAGGAATCCATGCAAGCAGGCATTTCACATTAGGATGGAAGATTTGCCCTTGTAGATTTCACAAATTCGCTGCTTTGACCAATAAAAAGCTGCTTGGCTCAAAAGTGACTTGTGTGTGAGCTGTGCTTCATAAATTGACTTTGCCAGCCGCAGCTCATCTGTAAGGGGCAGGTACCAAAATATTCATCCAAAACATAGACTCTATAAACTGAATCAATAATAAATTGTTAACGTGTTCAGCTTTCTGTAACAAATATTTTTGGATTATCTAGACTATTTTAAGTCAGAAAGTGAGAGGGATATATTAAAATTTAGCTTATGGGTTAGACAGGCATGTATTATGATACTAAGAGTGGCAGTGGTCCGGCAGGTAGTTCACCCAAAAATGAAAATTCTGTCATTAATTACTCACCCTCACGTCGTTTCAAACCAGTAAAACCTTCATTCATCTTAGGAACACAAATGAAGATATTTTTGATGAAATCTGAGAGCTCTCTGACTCCTCCATAGACAGCAATTTAATTACCACTGTCAAGGCCCAGAAAGGTACTTAAGAGAATACTTTTTGTGCGCAAAAACAAAACAAAAATAACAACTTTATTCAACAATTTCTTGTCTTCCATGTCAGTTTCCTACACAGTTGACATAGTGAACAAAGTTCAGCGATTCCAAGTTCTATGCCAGAACGCCAGCTCAGTATTGGCTGACGCTGTACACGTGAGCAGCACAATGCATGCGTGTGATGCTCACGCAGGAGCAGGCCAACACTGAGCTGGCGTTCTGACATAGAACCTGGAATTGCTGAACTTTGTTCACTATGAGCCTATGTCAACTGCATAGGAGATTGACGTCGAAGAGTAGAAATTGTTGAATGACATTGTTATTTTTATTTTGTTTTTGCGCACAAAAAATATTTTTGTCACTTAATAAAATTAAGGTTGAACCACTGCAGTCACGTGGACTATTTTAACAATGTCTTTAGTACCTTTCTCAGCCTTGACAGTGGTAATTAAATTGCTGCGTAAATGAGTCAGAGAACTCTCAGATTTCATCGAAAATACATTAATTTATGTTCCAAAGAAGAACGAAGGTCTTATGAGTTTGGTTCGAGATGAGGTTGAGTAATCAATGACAGAATTTTCACTTTTGGGTGAACTAACACTTTAAAACCTGTGTCAACATTAGAGCGCCATCCTCGGGCTGAATAACGTAAGGAAATTAGACTAGACCTCTGGCAAAACTGCCTCTGCATGTGTTCAGTAATTAGAATGTAAAGCTTACAAAATGTTTATCATAAACTAGCGCTAAGACTCAGAATCTTCCCTACCTAAATTTACAGCCAGGAGCTGCTACTGCTTTTTACTCACCAAACTTTTGACTAAATTTCACTAATGTGACCACACATTAATACTTGACCAGATTTATGCATTTGTGAAAAATGACTTAGAAATGAAAAGTACTACAACATGAGTAACAACAAATGTTGGGGAAGCTACTTAAAAACTGTAGCTTGCAAATGCATTTTTATAACTGTATAGCTGACTTTGTCTATGTAAGATTCCAAAAAGTATGAGCTGAAAGTGATAAAAGTGATCCTTTTTCTTTTTAAGATTCAAATATGGACCAACAGTGTTTGCATTTGGAGGTTTTACATGAAAAAGGGTGGGATTATTTTTCCTTTTTTTGTTATAAACAGGGGTTGACTATCAAGTACCAAACATATTACCTCAAATGAGAACATGTTTTGATTGTCAGATATGTCAGGCACTCTAACTAACCTCTCATGTTGAGTAGTATAGAATGACATCACTCTTGCGGCTCTCTTGCACATCATCACCGTTGCCCATCCACCAGCCTCTGCCATTTTACCTCCATCTCAGATGGCCCATCTTGCTCAAGTCAGACTCAGAAAGAAAGTGTGGTTTGTCTGCCACGTCTTCCAGCATGATATATTATGTGTGTGTTTGTGTTTTTCGTCTCACCCTAGTCTTTCCTACAGTATATGTTTGCCGGTGTTTGTGTATGAATGTATTTTCTTTACCATGCCCTTCCATTACTGAATATATGATTTATTTATTTCTCTTATAATAATTTTGTTTTGCCTCCTCTGTTATTTTTCAACCTTTTGCCTGTTTTAAGAAGGCATTTAGTCTGTCATTTCCTGTTGGTTTTGACTCTGTGTGTGCTGGCATATTCTGCCAAAAAAAAAAAAAAAAGTGTAGTGTATCTGCCAAACTAATTTTTACATTTCAGTGCATCAGCAGTATGTCCAGCAGACATCGACTCATTACTTTAGGAGCAACTCATTGACCATGCACTTCAGGGGGGTAAAACCAGCCTCAATTAAAAACCATTTGGCTTAGAGTGAACAAAGCTGCAATTTGCTGCCTTCCCTATTCAGATGGCTGTTTTTATCATCTTTGCTTTTTCCCTTTCTATTTTTGTCTGACATTTTGCCATGCAGGCTTTAGAATTTTTCTCTGGCTCTTCCTTTAAATAACTGTCTAGTCCTCCCACTGCCCACAATTCCCCAGTGCTCATGACTTTCACCCCACATGACTCATGAAGTCTGCATAATGGGCAGATCTTTCTCGGACATATTTCTTAGTGATGTAGTTTGTTGTAAGTATCACTCTGTAGGGTTATGGCATTGGTGATGTCCACCTTTAGACCCTCACCCTTAGACCCTCAAAACTGTCAACTATTCTTAAAAATAAATAAATAAAAAATCTAATCTTTATGGTGTTTGTAGTACAAATAATGTTGATAATAGACCAGAGTTTGTCTGTATTTCCCAACTGACTTAGCTTCTGAGGTACTAGATGCTATTTGGTTAATTTCTTGGATTTGCACCTTCCACATCTTCTCTCTTCTCTATTGTGCATTGTTAAAATATTTCTGAAAGGACTCTGGATCTCCTAAAAGATGGGAAGAGGGGTTAAAGATTCACTCAAAAATAAAAATAAATACATTTTGTAAAGTTGATTGCTGGATGTATAATTTGTATGTATAATTTAAATTTAAATGTATAATTTATATTCATATGTACATGTACAGTGGATATGGAAAGTATTCAGACCTCCTTAAATTTTTCACTCTTTTTTATATTGCAGCCGTTTGCTAAAATCATTTAAGTTAATTTATTTCCCCTAATTAATGTACACACAGCACCCCATATTGACAGAAAAACAGATTTTTTATAAAAGAAAAACTGAAATATCACATGGTCCTAAGTATTCAGACCCTTTGCTGTGACACTCATATATTTAACTCAGGTGCTGCCCATTTCTTCTGATCATCCTTGAGATGGTTCTACAACTTCATTTGAGTCCAGCTGTGTTTGATTATACTGATTGGACTTGATTAGGAAAGCCACACACCTGTCTATATAAGACCTTACAGCTCACAGTGCACATTCAGAGCAAATGAGAATCAAAAGGTCAAAGGAACTGCCTGAAGAGCTCAGAGACAGAATTGTGGCAAGGCACAGATCTGGCCAAGGTTACAAAAAAAATTCTGCTGCACTTAAGGTTCCTAAGAGCACAGTGGCCTCCATAATCCCTAAATGGAAGACGTTTGGGATGACCAGAACCCTTCCTAGAGCTGGCTGTCCAGCCCAACTGAGCTATCGGGGGAGAAGAACCTTGGTGAAAGAGGTAAAGAAGAACCCAAAGATCACTGTGGCTGAGCTACAGAGATGCAGTCGGGAAATGGGAGAATGTTGTAGAAAGTCAACCATCCCTGCAGCCCTCCACCAGTCCGGGCTTTATGGCAGAGTGGCCCGACGGAAGCCTCTCCTCAGTGCAAGACACATGAAAGCCTGCATGGAGTTTGCTAAAAAAAACCCCGAAGGACTCCAAGATGCAGAGAAATAAGATTCTCTGGTCTGATGAGACCAAGATAGAACTTTTTGGCCTTAATTCAAAGCGGTATGTGTGGAGAAAAGCAGGCACTGCTCATCACCTGTCCAATACAGTCCCAACAGTGAAGCATGGTGGTGGCAGCATCATGCTGTCTGGGTTTTTTTCAGCTGCAGGGACAGGACGACTGGTTGCAATAGAGGGAAAGATAAATGCTGAAAACCTTCTTCAGAGTGCTCAGGACCTCAGACTGGGCCGAAGGTTTACCTTCCAACAAGACAATGAACTTAAGCACACAGCTAAAATAACGAAGGAGTGGCTTCACAACAACTCCGTGACTGTTCTTGAATGGCCCAATTTGAAACCCAATTGAGCATCTCTGGAGAGACCTAAAAATGGCTGTCCACCAACGTTTACCATCCAACCTGACAGAACTGGAGAGGATCTGCAAGGAGGAATGGCAGAGGATCCCCAAATCCAGGTGTGAAAAACTTGTTGCACCTTTCCCAAAAATACTCATGGCCGCTACTAAATACTGAGCAAAGGGTCTGAATACTTAGGACCATGATATTTCAGTTTTTCTTTTTTAATAAATCTGCAAAAATGTCAAGAATTCTGTGTTTTTCTGTCAATATGCGGTGCTGTGTGTACATTAATGAGGGAAAAAAATGAACTTAAATGATTTTATCAAATGGCAGCAATATAAAAAAGTTTGTGAAAAATTTAACGGGGTCTGAATACTTTCCGTACCCACTGTATATACATATTTCAGCATCTTGTGTCATGATGGCTCCATTTCTAGAATACTTTTTGAAAATATTAAAAACTAGGGTTTTCATGCATTTTCCATTAGAAAATAATTTTATGGGGTCCAGAGTTCCTCAATTTAAAGTTTCTTTTAAGAGCTTATTTTTTCCTCGAAGTGCACGTGAGCTGCGGCAAAGCCAGAATCATGTTGAAAGCATCAAGACCAGCATGAAGTCTCAGTGGGACGAAAAGGCCTAGAGATTTGTTGTCGTACCCTCCTTTTGGAGGGGCTGACGGGTATTGCACTGAGTTTTAACAGTTAGCATGTCCAACACTGGTGGGCGACCAGTGTTATGTGGTTATATTCAAATGTGGTATCATTCAGCCCAAAACCTTCAATTGTCTCACCCAATAATCAGACCATCGTTCTCAAATGTATTCATAGATGGAATTGGAATGGGCTAAAATTGCCATCTAAGCAAAGAATGTCTCATTAAATCAAAGTCATGGTATCATTAGCTTGTGCCACAAAAATAGAGACAGAGATGGAGAGGTCCCAGACCCACATTCTCCATCGCTATTTCATTTTTGTGTTGGTTAAAAATAGTTTTGATCCATTTTCCTTCTCTTTAAATTCTGCTCAAGCTGATTTGGCTGATGTGGACGTTAGCTGGACGCATTGCAATGGCATGACATCAGAGTGGCACCGCTGCCAGTAGGAAGCAAAAGTTCAATCCATTATCTGTAAATGGCATGCCAAGAACTTCACTTTCTCTTTTTCTAAGTTGGGCCAGCTTATGTGAAACTCTTTATTTCATTAAACTCAGAGCAGTACTCGGTAGATATAAGTATCGGTTATGGAGACCGCTTTCCCTCTGTCACAAATTGTTTAGTATTATTATTGTGCTTAGGAGGATTGGAATTAGCAATGTAAGCCAATCAAAACTGAGTTTTGTCCCACCAACATGAAATCTTACAAGACGCGCTTTTTTGAATGGAAGTGCACAAAGGGAGAGAGTCTCACTACTGAGGGTTGGAGGGAAGTAGATAAGTGGGGATGTCCTATGGGAGCTGACCTGTCTACTGTAAAACCAGGCTGTGAACATACACCTGTTTGCATCCCAAATGCCCTCCATAATTGAGCACCTTTGAAACTGGGGCAGTCTGCACAGCAACTGTTTTCGGTCCCAAAGAATGGTTTTGGTTGCTGCCCCCCTGGATACTGTTGTGTGCAGCCCAAATAAATTAATTTAGAACACATTGGTTAAAGAGCAGAACATTGACCTCATCGCTGATTTTGTTAGATCCTAGGAGTCATAAAAATAGCAATAAATAGGCTAAATAAATAAATAACAACCAAATTGGCAATGTTTAGCCAAGTCTGGATATTTAAGATTCATAAGTCGTACATTATGAAGCACAGGTAATGTTGAGTCAGCACATTTTAAAACACCAGGAGCATGGCTCTAATTAGAAGAATTAAAGCCAGATGGGTTAGAAGATTCCTTTGGTAATTACCCGCAGAGTCGGCATTGCTGACATCTTGTCCTGAGAAATCACCATATATGTCACATGTATATTTAAAAAAAAAAAAAAAAAGGACATGAGCGAATGAGTGCTGAGCATCATATTGCTTTTATACATTAAATAAACAAGAAGTTAGGCATCTGGGTAATATTAATCAACTAACATTTGAGACAACATTTCCAGGTAATTTCTTATTTGTTTGTTTGTTTTTGCTTGCAAAAACAATTGTGCCGTTTTGTTCAGTGTTTTCAAACACATTGGTTGAGTCAGTGATTCAATGACTAATTCATACAAATATACTACTACTATTTACTATATACTACTACTATTTTTGCATATTTTTAGTATGGCATTTTAGTAGTAGTAGTAGTAGTAGAGCAGTATGCCACGTTAAAAAATTCTGAATGAATTGAATGAATCGTCTCACTCATAAAGACCAAATGGCATATCTATTTAACCTGCAGAAAGTCACTCCCGGTGTTGTTATTGTTAACTAAAGGTATTAGAAAATCGCTTTTGTTAATTGGTACCAAGCTAAAATAAAATGTATAAATATCAAATGAGAATCTTAAATTAAAATTAGAAGAGTTGTCTTGACAACTAAATGAAATAAAATAAGTTTAAGTTGAAGTACTAAATTTACTTAATAATACCAAATAATATCTTACCAATAATACGCAGATGCAAAGTAACACAGAAACAAATTTACTCAGTAAAATATTGTTTTCCTTTGAAACAGTAATTTATCGTTAAAATAGGATACTTCCATTAAAACAACAATTACCCAGAATGCATTGTTTTTACAGTATATTACCGAGAATACATTGTTTTTATGGTTTATTACGGTTTCAATGGAGAACGATATTTTACTGTGTAAATTTGTTTCATATTTTTAGTTATTTTGATGTGATGGAACGCACAAACACAGACAAAGGCTTATAGAAATCTATGTTAAACTGAGATTAACATCCAAAAAATTAGTCGCATCACCTTTAACAAGCAAATAATTTGGACATGTTCTAGATTAGTCATACTCAAATTCAGTATCCAGTGGGGAGCTGTCATGTGATTAAACAAATACTGCTGATGTGGCTCCATTTTTTGTGTATGTATATATATATATATATATATATATATATATATATATATATAAACAAAAGGTTGAATGCAGCACCTGTTCCTTCAGTCCAGTGGCTGGTGCCAGGAAAAGCCTGCCTAATGGGCTGACAGGACCACAGGGAACACAGCTGCCGCTCATAGCCCCGTCTGTGTTTCAGGATGATAAGCCCCCAAGGCCCCCTGCTGCTCTGCCATCCCTCCAGTCCTCTCTGTCCTCGGCGAACAACAGAGAAAAATACACAAAGAATAGAAATGGATCAGCAAAACTAGCATATGCACAAGTCTGTCCTTGTGGAATGGAGATGCTTTAATGTCTCATGGAATCTCATTAGAAAGTCCATGATGTAATAGGACAATTTGTTTTGTTTAGGTATCTGTGAGTGAGCAGATCTCAGGCACATTGGCCCCTGAATCTGGGCTCTTCTGCCTTTGATCTGGCATAGACCACAGAAACATAATCACAGTTAAATAAAAAGAAAATTCACACGAAAATGAAAATTGTCATTTATTCAACCTTATTTATTTCAAAACCCATAGGACTTTCTTCTGTGCTGTTCCAACCGAGAAATTCTGAAGACTGTTTTACTTTCAAGCTCATCAAAAGCACCATTATCAAAGTGGTCCATACACAACTCAGGCACTTTATTACAAATCATATGCAGTCATACAATAGCTTTGTTTGAGAAACAGGTTGTTGTTACTCACTGAAAAGTTTTGTAAGATTTATAAATGAATCATTCTTTTGAGTTAAATCAGTAAAGGATTCAGTTCATAAACGAATCTGAATCATTCTCTCACAAAATTGTTTTATTAACAAAGTTCGGGAGGTGCACGTTCAGATAATCTACCCAATCAGCATGAGATGAGACTTATACCGGGGGTTCGCTGGGTTCACACCAAATACCGAGCTCTGAGCCCTCTCCTCAGACGCCACGCCAAATACGCATCTGATTATATGCAATTGTGAACTCTTGAATTGGACTAATCCAGTTCTCAAGTTCAACTCACTGACTTAATGATTCAGTTGCAGTGATTAACATTGATTCACTCTATTCCTCACGCAAAGCACTCATAAGGAATCAGAAAACTTTAATATGATGCACAAGTCATATGGAACACTTTTATGGTACTTTTATGGTGCATTTACACCATTTTTAGAGACTGAGAGCTGCAGACCCCAGACCAGTTACATTATTAACATTTGTAATTGCATGGAAAAGAGCTGCCAGCACAGTCTTCAGAAATTCTCCTTTAGTGTTTCAGAAGAAATAAAGTCAGGCAGGTTTTGAACAACATGAGGATGAGCAAGTACATTTTCATTCCTGGGTGAACGTATACACATATGATCTATCTCTTAGCTTCTTCTCTTTCCCACTGGTTCTTTCCCTCTTCTCCTCCTTTCTCAGTGTGGGCATGAGTGTGAACAAAACAATGTTTGTTTCAGTACAGTTATTTCATGCTTCCTCCCTGTTCCCATGGTTCTTCAGAAGCCCAGAGTAAACCCTATTACTCCGATTACTCACCTACACGGCTTCTCATCCACAAGATGTGCACCAGCCACTATCTGGACCTGTTCATCACGATTGTCATCGGGCTCAACGTCATCACCATGTCCATGGAGCACTACCAGCAGCCTAAGGTAGTTCAGCAGTGAGAGTGCATGCACTTGTTGATATTTCATTAAGGAAATGTACTCACTGGTTATGTAACTGAAGACAATGTTACTATAAGTTCAGCTCACCGCTATCTCACTTTATGGCTCTGCATAATATTTGCTGATTATGCAGCTAATGTTTATGTACTCTTTTTGCTGTACTGCATTTTGATTATATTATAGCGGTGAGTATATAATTTTCTTTATTTTATTATACTTATTTGCACTTTCATTGTGTTGCTCCAGGACATTTTGTACCATTGCCTGTATATGAAAAAGTCTTATGAGAGAAATTCCTCACCAAAATAAACCACACTCTAGTGTATGCAATGAAATTTATGCATATTCCCTCATCTGTCTTTCCCCTCTGCATAACACTACAGAGACAATTCATGAATATTCAATAGAGGGCTAAAACAATAACAAGAGTTAGCAGATAAGCTCTGGGAGTTTAGATTGGATTTCTGTAAATCATTTGGGTAGTGTTATGTGTTCTTCTGAACTATTTTTTTTATTATTATTCCTTTTGATGGTAAATGACCACTATAAATTACCCTTGATAGTTTTGTGGTTCTTTCAACTGGTAGCCTACGGAAGTTAATAAATATTTATATATTTTTTAATGGGTTTTTTTTTTTTGTTTTTTTTTGGTATCTCTCCTCAAATCAAAACTAGTGTTTACTATCCCTATTAGTCATCTCTGTTGAGATGATTCCCAGGGTTTTCACCCATCATTAATGGAGGTCCATGACCTCATCTGTGGCTATAAATAGCAGTCTGTTTTAATTAGAGCCCTGGTGGCCCTCAAAATCTTGGAGCAAGTGGAGCAAAGAGGATTGTTAGGCTTTGACCACTTACACTCTCATTCCGTGAACAAAATCAATTGATTTTCCGGTGCATCGTCACACTTAGTCTGGCCTTAATTACTGTGTGTTGGACGAGGGAAGGTGAGATCCCTGGCAATGTCCTCTCACTGTGAGACTCTGAAGATACCAGCTAATGACTGCTGTTTTCGTTCTAATCTAACCATCTTTTATAGCTAATCATCTTTTTTCACTTATTGACTATAGAGTGACCTATTTGGCTATTCATAGACTACTGTTGGTGTAATTATTTATTGTTCTGAATGAGTGGGAATATGCTTGTTCACTTCTGTACTTTCACAATTACATTCTCTTTCCAATGTCTCTGCTTTTACAGGTCCTGGATGAGGCTCTGAAGATCTGCAACTACATTTTTACAATCATCTTTGTGCTGGAGTCTGTCTTCAAGCTTGTCGCCTTTGGATTCCGCCGCTTCTTCAAGGACAGGTAGTAGACGTGACCCTCTCAAAAGCTACATCTAAGGTAGTTGATCCAAAACAAATCAGAATTTTACAGCAAAGCCATTCCCATGGAGGTCCTCCAATGCCCCATCTCTTTTTTTTTTGGTGAATGCACTAAGGTTTGTTAGTAGTCCTAAAGCCACATCCTTTGAAATGATATCACAGTTTTGAGATTCCTTGGTTTGCCTCAGACTGTCAGAAGCACATTGAGGGCTGAATGCACTGGCGTCTGTGGTGGAAAACAAGAACCGAATTTATATCACTTGTGGTTTTAGTAATAGAAACCCCTCTTGAAGCATGCGAAATCACACTGCCTGGGGCTTAAACAATGAGAAAGCCTCCTAAATGGCATCTATTCCTCTTAAATTAGTGACAAAGAAGTGCTAAATGTCTGATGCTAGAGTTTTAATATGTGTTGGCAAAATTTAACACATTTTCTTGATAGAGTTTAAATGATCCATTACTCTTTTAATTAGTCTTGACTATCACTCAATTTGTGAATTAGGCCCTTTATTGAAGTTGATAGACCATTAGAAGTTCTCATGTAATCAGCTTTTTCATTTTCAATTGCGTAATAAAGAGCATTTCATGTCAATATATTCCCAGATCCCTAATCCATGTGTAGGGAAATGTAAAGCAGCTATTTGCATAATAATGAGAACTTTGACACAACATAATTGATATGATTTTAAAACAAATCTCTCACCAAATGCCCTCCAATGTGTTGAAACTACTATGAGACATTTCAGAACATGCTGTTCAGGAGGTGAAGGTTTAAGAGTTGAAACTTTAAGACTTTTTATTGATTTACAACATTTGAAATGGCTTTCTGTTATTTTGATTGGTTCTTTCATGCAACACGCTCCAAGTCTGCAGGGATGGAAGATGCAAGTACACTTTGATCACTAGGCCTCTTAGCGAATGAAGCTGGTGGGAAAAATGTAGAAATGCTTTGTGTAATAATTTGACTTCAATTTCCCAACATTTCTAATGAAACACCTCTCATGGCTGCAGGCCCCAGCAAATTGAGGTGTCCTAAAACAGGCTCTAGGCTCTACCTCACCCATGACAGTGTTATATTTGACCCTCAGAGGGAGTTATTTAAAGTTAGCTTCAAAGTTTGAAGCCATATTTAGACAATGAACATGCTGAGAAGCTTGCTGGAAAAGAGAAGTAACATCCAGGGTCAAATATGAGTTATTTGCTCAAAATGAAGTTTCTTTGATGATTTCAAATTTCCATTGCGTACAGAGAGACTTCATGTTTTGACTCCTGAAATTGTATTGCACGCTTGTTAAGGATACAATGTACCCTCAAGTCCTTTTTCTGAAGATTCAGGAAGTCGTATTCGTTTAATTTTTTTTGAAAATGGAAATAATAGGCCGTTACATATTTCATTCTGTCTTTTTCACTTATTGACAAAAGCAGTTGGTACAACAAAATAAATTATGTACACATTAGCTGTGCAGTTGATGCTTTAACAATATTTTTGTGGTGTCACAAAGGATTATGGGTAATGTAGTTTTGTTAAACAAGTCTGTCACCTCATAAACCAGCTAAATGAGTTTTGGCAGTCTTAATTGTTCATTAACAGTACACAACATTAATGAACAATTCTCAGACTGCCAAAAACTCTTACTAATTTATCTAAATAAATCATAATGACAAAAAAGACTAAATTATGAACAATTTAATTTTTAATCCAGAGAAGGTCATTTCAACATTGTAAATACAGAGTACACTATTGGGTAACACTTTATTTTACTGTTCCATTGTTACATATATTACATATAGTTACTATAGTAATAACTGTGAATTATGCATAATTACATGCAACTAACCCTAACCCTAAACCAAACCCTAATCCTAACCCTATAGTAAGTACATGTAGTTAATTAGTATTACTCAGTACTTCAATGTATAGTTACATTGAAGTTACTTGAAGGCAGCACTATTGTTAAATATTAATTAACATAACATGTGTCTTTACGCAGATGGAACCAGTTGGATCTTGCCATTGTTTTGTTGTCTATAATGGGTATAACACTGGAGGAAATCGAGGTCAATGCTTCCCTTCCCATCAACCCCACCATCATTCGCATCATGAGAGTGCTGCGAATCGCTCGTGGTTTGTATTCTCTGCTTTCTTCTGTACAGCCATGGTCAATTTTTCTTCACTGTGAAAGTTTACACTCCTCAGCGCTCCGCCTGTTAGCCTCAGTAGATCAGACCCGGTTGTGTGTGTCACTCTCGGGATCTCTGTTGTTTCACAGACTGCTCAGCAGAAGCCGTAGTCTGTGTAGAAAGAGTCCAGATGGCTGCAATGAGAAATTCATTTCACACAGCCACTCTACTTATTTCTTACACACACTCTCACAACACACACAGTGTAGGAAGCTGGGGTGCTTGTCTGCTTGGAACGATTATTCTTCCTGTAATGAAAGAGCTGCTGGGCGAGTTATTGATTATTCCCTCAACAGAGATGGCCAAGCAAACACACCTGCTCAGATGTCTGTGTTCTCATCAGGTTGTGTGTGTGTGTGTGTGTGTGTGTGTGTACTTGTTTTCCTTACATTGTGGGGACCAAATGTCCCCACAACGTAAGTAAAACCAGTAAATCTTGACATTGTCGGGACCTTTTGTTGGTCCCCACAAGGAAACAAGCTTATAAATCATGCAAAATTATCTTTTTTGAAAATCTAAAATAGCAGAACATTTTCTGTGATGGGTAGGTTTAGAGGTTGGGGTAGTGTAGGGGGACAGAATATACAGTTTGTACAGTATAAAAACCATTACGTCTATGGAAAGTCCCCACAAAACACAAAAACACAACTGAGTGTCTCTGTGTGTGTGTGTGCTTGCATACGAGTATGGGTGTGCCTGTACGTCATTGTAGCCTATTTCCTCATGGATTCATTTAGACATTCCTGTAATGAAAGTCACAGGCATCATCCACTTATGGCCCTGATTGCAATTAACCAAACCTCCACAGTAAAATCTCTTCCATGGCTGAATGGCCATCATTAAAGCTCCGTGTGTATAGTGCATGACCCCAATAATAACATTCTCTGTGATCTGACCACTGTGAAAATAACATGAGAATTAGTTTCCACAGGCCACTTTTAAAGCAACAGTGGGTCCGCTGTGTGCACATTTATTTGTGTCCAAAGAGGGCTCTGTTAAGAGTCACAGTTTGAGTTTCCCTTTTTATTTTTTCTTTAGTTAAAATTAGAATTATTTTGTTTTACTCCTTTTTGTAATGCATTTTGATTCTGCGATTACTTTTTTGCATTGCAAAATCAACAAAATATACCAATAATTTAATTGAAATTGTAGGCCAAATGCATCTCTGCATGAATCAGTGAAAGTGAACCTTTCAAGTTCCATGGACCGGGCGATTAGGAAACATTAAATAGATAGTATGATATGCTTGATATAACTAAAAAGAGTTATTAAAAGAGCAGTATACTGCAAAAGTGAATTTATTTCATGCTGACTGATGTCAGACTGGCTACGGATTTCTCTGCATGTGCTTGACAACACTTTAAATTATATATATATATATATATATATATATATATATATATATATAAAATTTTGAAAAAATTGTATTAATAAAATTATTATTTTAGATTTGTGAAGACAAACAAGGTAAAGCTGCAGTCACACTAGAAAATTTTTATGGACAATGCAGCGGTCATGAAATGACGTCACACTCTGCAGCGTCTTACTTAGACATAAACATAAATTCAACATATAACTAATAGTAATAATTTAAAAAATTAAAAAATTATACAATCTATTCAACTTTTCTGCAAAAACATGCATTTTTTTTTTTAAATCAGCCAAGAGGTCACACCATGATGTTATCGATCTTTTACTGATCACACATCTTCACGTGATGTGAATTCATAAGTCAGAGTTTACCTAACTTGAACTTTGGAATGCAGCGAAATACTAAACTTTTCACATGAGCTTGCGTTTTTTAAATCGGAATTTGGTAAGAGACCGAATGAACAGGATTTATGCATTCTTTTTGTCCTTTCTATCATGAATGAGTATTGTACATCTATCATGATACATAATATGGAAAATGTGGTATTTTGAGGATTTTAATATTGGCCATCTGTTAGCCATAGCATGAAGATAATTATTGGCTTATCAGAATTTTATATATATTTAATTGTATTCGTTGTCAGATTTCATGTAAGTATATAAGCGGGCTCTCCTCTGCTTTTAGTGCTGAAGCTACTGAAGATGGCCGTGGGAATGCGAGCTCTGCTTGACACTGTGATCCAGGCCCTGCCTCAGGTACTGCACAAAACTTTTGTATATCTCCCTCATAAAGTTCCGCCCTCCACTCATATCCTATGTATCCTGTGCTGCGAGAGAGCCCCCGGTCCCCGTACCCTGTTCTCCTGTGGCCCCTCCACTCTCCACAGGCCTCATTTACATAGTCAATCTGCCATGAAGAAGCCACAGCAGTGCAGATTGGCTCTGATGGGCTGCTTGGAGAAAAGCAGAAATGACAGAAGCCAGAAAAGAAAATCTCCAGCATGCACATTCTTTGAAAACATCAGGCTTCACCACCGCCTGCAGGGATTTTTGATTTGGAAACATGCCACACCACATGACACACTATTAATTCCAGTCTCTCCTCAGATATGCACTTAGATAATCAGACATGTAATTCTACATTTAACAAATTGTCACTAATTGGATTAGATCATGTTTAGCCATCGCCTCCTAATGCCCTTTCACTCTGTCGCTGTGACTTTCTTATTTTGTTTTAAAGTTGCTTTTTATGGTTCTAAGCTATTGATCCACTCTTTTGCAACTTGAGAGAGGTGTTCTGATCCTTGAGAGTGTTCTGCCATATCCTGCCAGATTGTGTCAGCTTGATCCTTGTATCTTGAATCACTTTGAATCCAGTCAGTGAAGAGTGCACTTAAGAGAGATTAGGGTGGGAAAATAGCCAGCCTTGGAAAAAAGAAATATCAATGCAATCGAATTTGTCAGCACATCTAATCTGACTCTCTTTATTCTTTTCCATTTTCCTCCTTTGCCTCATTTTTCAATCATGCATGAACTAGTCTGTGATCATTATACGTTTCGCGTGATTTTTCTTTGAATCCAGCTGGGTGTAGGTCGGTTCTTCCTGTTTAGCAGGGTAATATTTTATGTAAGGGTATAGCAGAACAGGGTTCAGGCATAATAATAATAATAATAATAATAATATATTTTACACTTTGCTGATAATTTAACTGGATGAACATAAAGATGGCAATCGCTTAATGAGAGTTAACTTGAATTTAATGTGATGTACTTTGGTTAATTTATTTTTTAACCATCTTTAGACATTTTGATAATATCATACTGATTTTTATCATTTCTATATAATAGGATATTTTGAGTCAGAAAAAACAACTAATACCACAAAACATCACAGAATTATGTTCAAGTGTATACAAAACAATATTCTCAAGACGAAAGTTGTTCAACTTTTTGATTAGGGAAAGAAAAAGAAAAAAAAATAATATTTATTAATAAATTGTCTATAAATTTAATACAATATACAAAAAAATCCCAGAATAACTGGGCAAATTTGGCATTTAAAAAACATATGATGGTGACATGAAAATGTACAGCATAACAAAATTGACCCGGGGCTAAATAGCTTTGAGGTTTTTTATTAGGCTTTGAGGATTTTATATATGGTTTTTACACTTCTAATTGAAAGAGAGAAAGGAGGAATGAGATCAGAAAACAAGACTGCAGATTTGTCCCCCATCAACATGTCTGGAACATGTGTGCAAAACTACTGATACAGTAGGCTACGGCTTCAGCATAGTTTGAGATTTAAGTTTACAAAACTGGCAAGCTCTAATCAGGTGGAACAGCTGTCATCTTCTCACTTCATGACTCTCTCTTTTTGCCTCCTCACAGGTGGTATTTCTAGGTCTGCGCTGTCAGTTTCTTTTGCGCTACATGACAAACTCTCCTGTCTCTCTCTCTCTCTCTCTCTCTCTCTCTCTCTCTCTCTCTCTACAGGTGGGGAATCTGGGTCTTCTCTTCATGTTGCTCTTCTTCATTTTCGCTGCCCTGGGAGTAGAGCTTTTTGGTGACCTGAGTAAGCATAACAAACAATACACATATAAATAAATTTCCTTGTGGTCTAATTCACTCAGACACACACACACACACACACACACACACCCTATGCACTCATCACAATCATTCTGTCTAGATTTTATTTGCACTGAATTGTAAATTATTTGGACCCCCGAGGGAGACTTTATGCTCTAGACAAAAATACAATATTAAGTTAAGATGCCAAACTAACTTTCATTGTCTGTGCCACATTGTATCAAGTTAAATTGAATTGTAATGCACCATTATATGCTTTTCATTGGGTTTTCAATGCAAGTATCTCAACAAAGTGTAAACACATTAATATGATACCCTACACATATTATATGACTTAAATGCAACACTCAATTCTATACAATGGTACAGAGAGTCACTGTTCATCAGAGGGGACTGAAAAACTTTGAAACACTTTGACACTTATTAGGCCACTCATGTTGTAACTGTAACCCTCTGATATAGCATAATTATGTTTTAAATTGCTAGATTTATAACTGTTTATTTGTTTACTTGTTTTAAATGGCTGTGATATCACTTTCACATATTTTCAAAAGTTTTCCAACATTAAGGGCAAACCATAAATTTGGTACCTGCAGCATATTTTCTCTAGAATACGTGGCAGCACATTTGGCACTGGTTTACTGAATACAGTAAACCAGTGAATACCGTGATTCATTGCAGCTCAGCACAATACTAGGGTTGATGTCATTTCCATTTCCAATCAGCCGGCTCAAGATAAACATAGAGACTTCATCATTCATATCCAGCTTTACAGTCCTGTCCAAGTTCAATATATGGCGTCTGCTGGCTGAACTGAGATTGACTGTCTGCAAGTGAAACTTTTTTTCTGTCTCTTCCCAGCTAAAGATTGGGCTAAATTGTTGACTGTTGATTGTTGAATTGTTGTGGTCGATTAGCAGTCTACCAACCAAATCGTTTAGTGAGATTGAGTAGTTTATCTAGATTTAAATGGTCTGTCTCTATACTGGATGTATGTTATGAAACCGTAAATATGCTGCATAGAAAGTGTAGTGGGCTGGGAAATCAAAATTATACATCAAAATGAAAATCAGGTGCAAATGAATACAGCATCATTAAAAGAGTATAGTTACACCTTATATAGTGTAAACCTCAATATATAAATGATCTGGACTACCAACAGTTTCTACGATTTACTCTGGCTTAAGATGCTGTTGGGAAATGCAGCCCTGGTCTAGTTTGGTCATAAGCATTGAAGTATGTTGTCCCATCATGCCAAGATAAAAAAAAAGCCCCTCAGAATAAAGGTTGCTGAGAATTATGAGTCTGGGAAAGGCCATTTTCAAGCTATTGAATATAAACCATTTCGTTGTACATAAAATAATTCACACATGAAAAAGGTTTCAGACCTCTTGCAGTCTGTCCATATTAGTACGCCTCATTAAATTCATCCCAAGAACAGATGCTTTAGGAAATCTATATGCCAACGTTTGAAAAAAAAAAAAAAAAGGAACCAGCTTTTGCTCTTACTTTTTCACAGAATTGTACATATGATGAAGGGTGCGTTTGTTCATTATGAACATAAGTATACTTGCACATTCCCAGCCCACATGCCTGTATGTATTTTGTTTCTGTCCCAGTATGTGATGAGCTGCACCCCTGTGAAGGCCTCGGCCGTTACGCCACGTTCAAGAATTTTGGAATGGCTTTCCTGCTGCTGTTCCGTGTATCCACTGGGGACAACTGGAATGGCATTATGAAGGTGGGACACAGTCAACTCATAGTGCTGGATTTCAGTGATGCACACAGTTTTGTGCTAAATGCTTTGCACTTGTTCTGGGTAAGGTTGTTGGCAACATATTCAGCTCTCATTTTTACACTCTTGTGTGCCCACATCGCAGGACACGCTCAGAGACTGCTCCCAGGAGATTGGCGTCTGCTACAACACAGTGGTGTCCCCCTTATATTTTGTGTCCTTCGTCCTGACGGCGCAGTTTGTGCTGGTCAATGTGGTGATCGCTGTGCTCATGAAGCACCTGGAGGAAAGCAACAAAGAGGCCAAGGAGGAGGCTGAGCTGGAAGCTGAGCTGGAAGCTGAGGCTGCGGTTGGAGATGGAGGGATGCGAGGGCTCATACCACCTTTGGGAACTGCCGACATGGGTGGGCCAGGGGGGTCACCTTGGATCTCAAGAGACTCTCGAGACCTGTCTGGACCGCTTTACCCTACTGACAGCCCACCTGCAGACATACGCAGAGACTCTGAAGATCACATAAAGACAGATCCTGATCCTCCTTATAATTTGGAGCCGCCTTTAGAGGTGAGTGGAAATGCTAGATGTGAGGTCAGCGGTGTGTACCTCCAATGGTCATTTCCAGTTTCACTAAGTCTGACTATATGCTAGCTGATTTCAACTTGATAGTTGCTTACATCCACATTAGACCAGCTAGAACCCATTAGAACTTGTTTTTCCAACAGGGGTGTCCAGCTTGCTTTTGTTTTGTTGAAACTTTTGCTGTCATAAAGTGCTGCAGGGATGACATATTATATTAAACTTAACATTTTAGCTTCTCTGGTTCCATCAAAAAGAATTTGATTATGATTTCCTTCTTTTGTTAGTGTTTAATGTTGCTGTTTGAGCATAAACAACATCTGCAAAGTTACAACGTTCAAAGTTTAATGTAAAGGGAGATATTTTCTTTTAATGAAATTGCTTTTTAAGGACTATAACAGCTGATGGGGACTAAAACAAGCTTCTTCCTGGGTTGGTGACATCACAAGCCCCAACATTTACATAAAACCTGCCCCTGGGAACACGCAGCAAAAGGAGTGTGGCCATGTTAGGCTGCTTTTGAGAAGAGGAAGAGTTGTTGTAGTAGAGTGTTGTTACCAAACTTTCATTTGAAAGCCACATTTCAAGATTATCCTTTGTTGTTGAGCAACTGAACTGCGAGCTGTTAAAGCTCTGCCCTCTTCTGGAAAGCAGGCCGGGAGCAGCAGCTCATTTGCATTTAAAGGACACACAAAAACGGCGTGTCTTTGCTCACAGCCAAATAGGGGCAAATTTGACAAGCTATAATTAATGATCTGTGGGGTATTTTGTGCTGAAACTTCACAGACACATTCTGGGGACACCAGACTTATATAACATCTTGTAAAAGGGGCATTATATGTCCCCTTCAAATGCCTTAATAAAGGTCATTAATTTTTGTTGGTCACAGAGCCTATTTTTTCTGCGATAATCCATAAATACGGTGGCCAAGAAAGCTCAACGCGCTGCAAATAAGAAAACGCATGCAAATAAAAAAAAACCAGATGCAAATAAAAACAAAATGTGATCATCAGTTTGACAACACATGTGCTGCAAATCCTCACAACACAAGCAAACACAAAAACGCGCTGCAAATAGCACAAACCACAACGGAAATGTTTCAAGGGGGACCCCAAAAAGTGACGGACCCTACTAGGACCTGCTTTTTAGCTGTGTCCAAAACCAGTTCAACTCACCCGTTCACTTATTCACTAATTCCTATGTAGTGTACAGCATTTGAGTGCACAATATGTTCACAATCATTAAATACTATAAAAACTGCAAACAAAAATAAACAAGTGTACATTATGTCATGTATTTATTATTTTTAATAAAGTGTTTTTTAGTTTGCTAGAAGCTCACGCTCACAGATGACGCGGTCGTCAAGTGCCCTCAGGCGGCCATTACGATGACGTTACATTAGTATGCTAGAGATGATTAATGAATATTTTTAAATCATCCACTAAATTATCATCTCTTAAAGTTTTATGAGTTAACAACAATGCCACATATTAAAACACTTTTCTGTTAGTGAAACACTTTACATTGAGTTAATGCCTACATAATATATTTAATATTTTTTAGTTTGTGCTGTTGTCTAGTAGGGTACGTCACTTTTTGGGGTCCCCCTTGAAACATTTCCGTTGTGGTTTGTATATTTGCAGCGTGTTTTTGTGTTTGCTTGTGTTGTGAGGATTTGCAGCACATGTGTTACCAAACTGATGATCAGGTTTTGTTTTATTTGCATGTGTTTTTTTTATTTGCATGCGTTTTTTTTATTTGCATGCGTTTTCTTATTTGCAGCGTGTTGAGCTCTCTCGGCCACCGTACAAAAGCCAGTTGAAAAATCGTATTGATTTTTTTGTCGAGGGAACTCGAAGAAAAACTGCTAATTTCTTGGTTGGCCTACAAAAATACATCATCACTTCACTGCTCTATTAACTAACTTCACATGCTACTGCTAGGTAACATGCCGTATGCTTCCATAGGCTCCTGAACCCATTGACGTCACTGATGCATATATTACAAGAATATTCCTGGTTCAATTATACTTAAGCATCTCCTGCATGCTTTTGTCCCTCAATTTGGTAAAACAAAAAAAATGTTGTTTACAGCAGTCCACTTACAAAGGAAAAAGGTCCAGCTCATAGTTGGTTAAAGGGTTAGTTCACCCAAAAATGAAAATTCTGTCATCATGTACTCATCCTCAGGTTGTTCCAAAAGACCTTTGTTCATCTTCGAAACACAAATGACGATATTTTAAAGAAATCTGAGAGATTTCTGTCCCTCCATTGACAGCTATGCAACTACCACTTTGACACTTGAAAAAGTTCATGAAGAGATCTTAAAATGAATCCATATGGATTGAGCATTTTAGTCCAAATTTTGAAGAGACACAAGCACTATATGATGAACAGATTTAATTTAGGCTTTAAATCGCATAAAAACATTTATCAACGCACTCATCAGATATGGTAAACGGAAGCTCAAGCATAGTTGCTTGACATGTGAGAACCAATGAGGTTCATTCTCATGCGTTACATAGCACGTTTGAGCATCCGCTAGAGCCAATGAGGTTTGTTCTCATGCGTCAAACAAGTACGGTTGAGCTTCTGTCAAATGTTTATATTTGAATAAAAACCTAAATTCAATCTGTTCATTATATAAAGCGATCTTCAGAACATTTCTACTACACCAGTTAGTTCATATGGATTAGTTTTACAATCCCTATTTGAAGCAACAAAGTGGTAGTTAAGTGGACTGTCAATGGAGGGATAGAAAATTCAGGTTTCATTTATAATGTCTTCATTTGTGTTTCAAAGATAACTAAAGTCTTACGTGTTTGGAACGACATGAGGTTGTGTAATTGATGGCATTTTTTATTTATTTATTTTCATTTTGGGGTGAACTATCTCTTTAAAGCATTCATATTAGTCAATTTATATTAGGACGTCTGTAAAAAAAAAAAACGTTATTTGAGCTGTAGGTTGTTTTTTAGTAGTTGGACAACTGTTCTAAATGGATGAGATTTGGTTCTTCGCTACCGTTGTAATTCATGTGGATTTCTCTCTATGTGAAAAGTCCCTTTTTTGGCCCTTTTAGAAAAAAGTAGGGTTTACTGGCTTTATATGGTCATGAGACATACTGAAGAACATGGTAAACAATTTTGTTACTCTGGACTCATGTAAACACGGACAATGTTTAAGCTTGTAATACTTGTACTGCATGCTTGAACATTTATTCATGTCCAATGCAAAGACTTCTACTCCAAGTGAATAATTGTAAACATGGTTTTTGCTTATATATAGTAAAAATATTTTCTATGGTAATTAACAGCATAGAACTTAAAGGTAAATTTCATCCGAAATGAAATTTATTTAATCATATACTCACCCTCATGTTGTGTCCAAACTTGTATGACTTCTTGTTTCCTCTGTGGAACAAAAAAAAGAAGATATTTTGAGAAATGTCTGGTAATGCGCACCAAAACCTTTTGACTTCAAAATATCTCATTTTTACCCTATCACCCGGACCATCTTTTTAAACATATTATTTATGTTGCGTATGCCTTGCTTTCAGACAATGTACAAAAATATTCTTATTTTTTTTTCATGGGTTAATGTAATCACCGCTGTTATTAACCGTTTATTAGTTAAATGAGTCTGTTAAGATGCAGATTAATATTGTCAGGGCTTTTCAGAGATTTTTAGGTTTACCCGAAAGACACGTTTTAAAAACACTAGACTGTTATTTTTAAATTGGGGAAAGTCCATCAGTTTCTGTTATTGTCGTACATGCCTGTTGTTTGCTCCTTATAAACTCAGTGGTCAGAGGTCAGACTGGTGCCATGGGAAAGTAGTGATATATGCTTTTTCTTTTTTAAAGAATACCAGCCATTTTTTATGTTAACATATTATCCCTCCAGCTCTCTTTTCAAGTGTGGCCGTGTCAAAAAAGAAAAGAAAAAAAAAGTGTGGCCATGTCAAAATGTTTTCCTCATCATCAGGATAAATGTTCACAGAGCTCTAGTTCCCCCTTGTGGATGTCAGTGGTAGAATCAACTTTGTAAGTTTAGAGCTCAGCACTACTCTGTTTAGCAAATGAATCGTGCTACTGGTTTACCTAAACACTACATTTTAAGTACCCCTAGTTTAAAGGCTCAGTTCACCCAAAAATTTCAATTTCAAATCATATGACCTTTCGTCTGTTGAACACCAGCACATTCTTCAAAATATATTATTTTGTGTTCCAGTGGAAATAGTAAAAACATGATTTTTGGGTGAACTGTCATAGTTTATTCTTTTGTAAATCTTCCTTCTGACTAATTGTGTTGTCTGCAAGCTTCTCTCCTCCCTTCATTTCTCCTCTGTTTTTTCTCTGTGTAATGTCATTCATGTTACCCCTCCTCATCTCTTCTGCCTCTGTCTCTGTCTGCTCTCTTTCTCTCTCTTCATCATTCATCCTGTCTTCCACGTGCTGGGGCTTTTAGCGGAGGCCTATGCTTGACTCAGTTTCCCTGGTGATCCAGGGCTCACTGGAAGGAGAGCTCAGCCTCATGGACAACCTATCTGGCTCCATCTGCCACTACTACGCTCTGCCCCCCCTTCCCAGCAAGCACTGCACTGAGAAACAGGTCAATGGCTTTCCTGTTCACCCAGCTTTGCCTTGTACCACACTCCTTTCTTCTCTCTCCCTGTCTCTTGCCCTTCTTCTCTCCCTCCTTTTCTCTCTCTGGACCACTTAAACGTACATAATAGCACCAAAGCTTCTGTGTGTCAGTTACAAAACCACCTCTGCACTCTTGGATTTCCAGCGCTCTTTAGAAGTCAAGGACTTGGTTCTGCTCCAGTAATATTTGAAGTGTACTTATTTTCCGGTCCCATAAGAGCGACAAAGCCTTGCAAAATTGTGTGAAATTTGTTCCTCGTTCCAAAGATCATAAATACCCAAAAAAGTGATGGACTCATCAGGCTGTAGTCGAAGAGGTAATGTGTGGATCGATAAAGAGCTGGACCGCTGTTGAATTATGCAAGAAAATCTCTTTTGGTCTGTTTCACAGAGAAATATTTCATTCAATTGCATTAGCATTGCAAAAACTGAGGCTTCTAAAAGCTTTTCTTAAATGTAATTGGAGAATATGTAATGTCTTTATGGAAATAGCTGGCTCTTTTATTTTGACGACTTTGCAAAAAGTTTTTCCAACCCAAAACTCTCAGGGTCAGTTAAACGGTGCAGTATGCAGGATTTCGCCTATTAACATTTGAGGATCTATGAAAGAGGTACCACATTATTTCTCTTCGAAGGTAATCTGATAAACATTTGATATCTGAGGACCATTAAACATTTTGTTATCCATCATGGCTACTGACGGAAGGTAATGTGCATCATGCTGACTTGGAGGGTGTTTCCATCAGGGCTGGGCAAAATTCTGAATTGAAGAATTGGCCACACCACACAGGAAGTTGAATTGGAATTGAAATCGGAAAGACAGGAATAATTTACAGTGTTTATAGCAGTATCCATTCATCCATCCAAATTTTTATACAAAAACTTTTTTCCTAGTAAATTTCAAATGATTTCAATTCTAAATTACATTAAGGTTGCAATTCTGCATCCTGTTCGCTACATTCATCAAAATTCTGATTTTTAAAAGACCTTCTCAATTTAAATCCGAATGGTGCCCTGGTTTCCACGCACTGTTGAACTGTTCGTAAAAAATTAACTGATATCACCACACAAAGTTGTATTAATTGTACTTGTGTGATAGTCTGTGCGTGTCTTCTAACTATGCATGTGCTGGTTGCCCATCTCACTCTTGGCTCATCTCTTCTTCTTTAGATTCCTCTAGCCGAGATGGAGGCTCTATCTCTGGCATCGGAGAAATCCTGGTCCTTAGCTCTGACGGATGACTCTGTCCCAGATGATTTTAACCCCCTCTTACTAACCAGTCAGGAGTGCAATGTATTTAACAGTAGAGCAACGTTCATTTTCCACTCCTGCCTCTCAGCCTTACACTGCTTCCAAAGACATCCACCCTCTCTACTCTGCTTCAGTATTTGGCCCTAAATATTTCATCCCCAGGCCTTCTGGCCCTCTAATAGATTTGCTCTGTTAAGAAAGTCACAGCACAGATAGTAACTAAACACCAGTGGCACCTTGAAGGACTCCTTGGTTTAATGTGGTACCTATTGTTGTGGAGTTAACAAACTAAAAGTGTCAAATTGTATTTTGACACAATATTAGTAGGTGTTTTCATAACATTGCAGCTTTTGACAGACTACTTATTCTAGTGAGCAGTAGCTGGCAAAATGCTGTAATAATACTGCTTTCATTTAAACATTTATATAATATTTAGTCAAATGCTGCTGTTAATACCGATACTTTTGACTACTATACTACACTACCGTTAAAAAGCTTGTGCTCGGTAAGATTTTTTTAAAGAAGTGTCTTACAAACTAAAATACAGCAAGGATGTGTATTTTAAAAATAGAAAACAAAACAGTAATATTGTGAAATATTCTTATAATTTAATACAATTTAACTCTTATGTATGTTGGTACATTTTAAAATGTTGCTTATTTTCTATGTTGGTAAAACTGAATTTCTAGCAGCCATTACTCCAGTCTTCAGTGTCACGTGATCCTTCAGAAATAACTCTAATTTGCTGTTTTGGTGCTCAAGTAACATTTCTTATCATCAATGTTGTCAACAATTGTGCTGCACAATATTGTTTGGAAACCATGATAACATTTTTCATTTGATTATTTGATAAATAGAAAGTTCAAAAACAGCCTTTATTTGAAATACAAATCTTTTGTGACATTATAATTGACTTTACTGTTAATGCATCCTTGCTCAATAAAAGTATTATCTTTTAAAAAAATAAACCTAACTGACCCCTAACTAGATAATATTTTGAAATCAATAATATAATATAATATGCCTGTATTGCAACCAAGTTTCCATCACGGAATAAAACTATTTAAAAGATAATTGCAACTTTTTGTCTCACTATTGCCAGTTTATAGCTCACAATTCTGACTTTTTTCTCAGAATTGTGAGATATAAACTCGCAATTACAAGTAATAAAGTCAAAATTGTGATATATAAACTCGCATTTGTGAGAAATAAAGTTAGAATTGTGAGATATAAACTTGCAATACTGACTTTTTTTTCGCAATTGCTAGTTTATATCACACAATTCTGAGAGAAAAAAAGTCAGAATTGTGAGATAAAAAGTCACAATTACCTTTTTTATTTTTTATCCAGCGGCAGAAACAAGCTTCCATAGTAATGCCAGTAATTACTGGATAAACATCATAAATGATTTATGCAGAGCTGAGAGGCGAGTGTGTTTGGAACTCTGGGGGTTTCTAACCGTCTTCTCCTTTCTTTCTTCCTTTCGTTCTTTATCTCTCTTTCCCTCTCTCTGTACATTTCCCACCGGTGTTTGTATGGTCTGGTCCAGTCCAGTAGAGTAGTATTACTGCCTGTCAATCTGCTCTTTTCCTGTCTGGGTTCTGCAGCTATGTCCCTGTTCTTCTACCCACACATCTAAAGGCCATTTCTGAACCTCTTCTCCATCTTGTCTCTTCATACTATTTAGATGTTCCTGTTTCCATCTTCAATTTATCTGTCTGCAAATCTACCTGTGTCTCTTTGTTTTTGTTTCATGATTTTATCTTTGTCTTATTTTTTTGTGTATTAAAAGTGAAGTTTCTCCCTAGTACCATGCTTCTTGAAAGAACATAGGAGTGTGGTATGGGGTCGGCTTCTGCTGTCTGCCAGCTACAGTAGTGCAGGCTCTGGGCGCAGCTTCTGAAGGGAGAAGGCTGATGGTTTCTGTCACCTCACAATTGAATTCATATTCATTGTTTCAGAACTTCGCCCATAGATCCATAAATAATTTATACATAGCATTTCTCAGATGGGTGAGATTTAGATCCAGCATGTTCTCATTTCTCTGTCGTATTTATGTGGATGAAAAATGGCAGAAAAATGCAGAAAGATGTGCACTGATATATGCATAACTCCTTAATGCCTACAGTACCATGACTCAACATCAAAACATGTCACCAATAAAGTTAATGGGTATGTAATCGTTTCCCACAAAGAACGACGATAAAAGAGGAACAGAGCAAATTCCCTCAAAACACATTTAATCACAAACAATGAATATGTACAAAATTTGATAAAATGATTCAAATTTCTGAGAAAGAATATGTGTACTTGCATAAGTATCATTTAAACTAATAATTCACCCAAAAATTACTAATCATTACTAATCTCATGTAATTCCAAATCTATATTACTTTTTTCTGTGAAAATAAGAAATTCTATGTGTACGTGTATGACACAAAAACACTAAACGTATCACAAAATGGTCCATAAGACCATTTAACAGATTAACAGACCAAAATTCCTGATAACTGTCTACATTCAGACTGCAGCCAAAAGTGGCCCAAATCCACCACAGTTTTTTCCACAACAGTGTGAACAGCACTAACCGAATGGAATCTGATCTGGATGGCGAGATGTTGTACTCATAAGTATTCCAGTGACAGTTCTATATAGATAAAACTTGGAAAAAAAAAAGTTTTGCAAGCATCCGTTCGTGATCGCAAAACAGATCTGCGCTACGAATCAGAATTGAGCACTAAGGCTTGCAGTGAACGTAGACTAAAGTGAATCTAATTCGATCTGATTCATGAATCATTCAGACAGATTTTGTAAACTTGATGAGTCAATTCATTAATATGACTCTCATTGTTCACAAATGTCTGATTGAACCAATACTTTGTCATCTGTAATTTAAATATAAATGCAGTACACGGATATGAAGTTTAATTAAATGTACATATTAAGAAATATGCATTTGCATTCATACAACATGATTTATGAGAACGTTTCTTGATCAGTCTCCTCCCTGTGTCTAGTGCGCAGTGATGTTTGCCTTTCATTGTATGCTAACCAGTCCAGCCTTTATGTATTAGGTACAATGTGTGTGCGTGTGCGTCCATGTGCTCATAAGGGCCCCTGATGCTCCAAACACAAGTACCAGCTCTCAGCTTGACTTGCATCTCTTTTAATGTCCCTCAGACCACAGCTCCTCCAGATCCTCTAGACCCCCAGCAGCCAGACGAGCCAACAGATGAGCACTTGCTGTACGTGAAGAAGACCTCAGTGGGCCGCACGCATTCTCTGCCCAATGACAGCTACATGTTCCAGCCGCTGCAGCCCAACTCAACCAATGGTACCCACACAACCTCACCTCACCCAGCTCAGACAGGTGCAGCAATGGATTTTATTTCTGAATTTGTTTTAAATATGGTTGCTAATGCGTAGATCAATAATTGTGTCATATCAAATGTATCCTTACACAGGGTCTACAGGCTCTATCCAGTCTCAAACAGAAGAACTCACCCAGCACTTGACTGTGCCCACCGATCTGTTCAGACCGATCAGTCCTCATAGCCTATCAGACTCCGAGAGCATCCCACGAATCCCCCCACCTCGCCGGGCACACACTCTCTCACGCACCCTACGCAGACAGGTGAGCTCAGGTCTATTTCGTTTGATTGTGTTATGCTTATAGAGTTTGTTCTATTAACAAACATTGATGCCCTCTGGTTTTTTGATTGCATATAGTAGCTTTGTTGCAAAACCTAGTGAGCTGCCTCGATGCATACTTCTTATGTATTCACACACAAGTTTTGTTGTTGTTGTTGTTGTTGTTTTATGAAAGAAGTTTCTTATGCTCAGAAAGGCTGCATTTGCTTGATTACAAATACAGTAAAACAGTAATATTGTGAAATTACAATTTACAGTAATTGTTTTCTATTTTCATATTTTTAAAATGAATTTTATTCATATGATGGCAAAGTTGATTATTTAACAGCCATTATACCTAACTTCAGTGTCACATGGAATATGTTGATTTGCTGCTCAAGAAACATTTCTTATTATTATCAATATTCCAAAACAGCTGTGCTGCTTAATATTTAGGAATATAGGAACAGCATTTATTATTTTGTAACATTAGAAATGTACGGTGGCCGAGAGAGCTCAACGTGCTGCAAATAAAAAAACACATGCAAATAGAAAAAAAACACCAACAAATTAAGAAAATGTGATCATAGGTTTGGTAACACATGTGCTGCAAATCCTCACAACACAAGCAAACACAGAAACGCGCTGCAAATAGCACAAACCACAACGGAAATATTTCAAGGGGACCCCAAAAAGTGAAGCCTACTAGACAACAGGACAAGCTAAAAAATATTATTAAAATATATTATGTAGGCATTAACTCAATGTAGTGTGTTTTACTAACAGCAAAGTGTTTTAATATGTGGCATTGTTTTTAACTCATTAAACTTTAAGAGATGATAATTTAGTGGATGATTTAAAAATATTCATTAATCATCTGTAGCATACTATTGTGTATCTATACATTTCCATTGTGGTTTTTGTCGTGAGAATTTGCAGTGCGTTTCTGTGTTTGCTTGTGTTGTGAGGATTTGCAGCACATGTGTTGCCAAACTGATGATCACGTTTTCTTAATTTGTTGGTGTTGTTTTTTCTATTTGCAGCGCATTGAGCTCTCTCGGCCACTGTAGAAATGTCTCTGCTGTCACTTTTAATCAATTTAATGTGTCCATGCTAAATAAAAGTACTAAAGGGTTAGTTCACCTAAAAATGAAAATTCTTTTATTTATTACTCACCCTCATGTCGTTCTACACCCGTAAGACCTTCGTTCATCTTCGGAACAAAAATTAAGATATTTTTGATAAAATCTAAAGGCTCAGCGAGGCTTCTATTGCCAGCAAGGCAATTAACACTTTCAGATGCACAGAAAGATACTAAAACATATGTCAATAATATTGAAACATATTTCTTTTCAATAATATGAAGTGATGGTTGATTTCTAACCCTCTCTGAGCCATCGAATTTCATCAAAAATATCTTAATTTGTTTTCCGAAGATGAACGAAGGTCTTACGGGTGTAGAACGACATTTCCTTTTAGGGTGAACCAACCCTTTAATTTCTAGTTCTCTTCATACAGAATGCATGACATAGGATATGTTGCTAAGGCAACAGTATGCTATTATGCTTACAATACAAATATGTAGCACACACAAATTTGAAGTAAAATGTCTTTTTAATTACACCATTTTTATATTGATTATTTTTTATGCATTGTTTTAAATATCGATTGAATATGTATTTGTATTTTTTATAATCAGCATTTTTCTTGCTTCATCCACCATCTTGGATTTATTTTTAAACTACACCATTTTGTAGTACAAATAGTGGAAGTAATGTGTTCACACTGATAAACACAGCAAGGCATGGAGCACTAAAAGTAGGCTACCGGTTAGGCTACATCGTTCAACCAAAAAACAAACAAACTGAAGCGTAATGTACTCATTGCTAGGCGAGTGGCTAAACGTGCTAAAGCTATTGTAGCAGCATGTGATGTGCATTTGATTAATGTTAAGAAATATTCCTTCTACTAAAAACAGTGAATGCTTCTGTTAGTAAAAAAAAAGAGAAAGTTAAAAATTGTTCAATTCTGGGTAAAGCGCAGCGCTCATCACTGTTACTTTTTACCCAGCCACCCAATCACAGTGGAGGAGGGGCAGGACAAATACCACACCGACCAACTGCCACATCGTGCTTGTACATCGGCAACAGATGACATCAGCAAGCACAACAACAGAACAAAATCATTTAAAACAAGAGCCAGAGCAAAAACTTTACATTGTATCAACGTTTTTATATTCAGAAACAAACTATCTGCGAAATCAGATACTAGTGACACGGATATTCCGTATCATAGCGTTTTCAGAAGAGCGCCTGGCATTTTAAAAATAGTTTTGGTGGACAATCTGGCTAAAATAAGATGTTGTGGGGATCAACATAATTAAGTTGGAATAATCTACATATTGGGAGTGACATGACTCCTTAAAATGTTGCCTCCATGAGCAGCTCACTAGGTTTTTTAACAGAACAATTTTCTCTCTGCTGATCTTCTTTCATAATGCATAGTATCCTTGTCTTCCTTTATGGATTGTGATTGGAGACTTATGGGAATGTGTCTGGTATGAAGTCTGACACCTCTGCACTGTTGATCTCTCCTTCTGGCTAGTATATTTCTTCTCTTAATCCTTCCTGCATTCTCTCCTTTTTTTCTGCTGCTTTTTGGCCTGCATACCCTCTAATGTGACTTACTCCGAGCAGCTCAGCATGGTCCAACCCAAGCCTGACCCCGAGCTGCTCCTGAGACACAGATACTCCTGTTTCTGAGAGAGCCGGAATGGGCTGCTTGAATCAGCTGGCACCCTCTCCACAGATCCTTGAACTCCGTCCCCAACTCTGTCCCACTTTCTCCTACCGCACCCTTTAAATCCTGTTCCTCCTGCCCGACGCATTTCACCATGGCTACTGTAAAGGCCAAAACTGCAGGGTAAAGATCAAGGGGAATTAAGCTAGTGGACTAATATCTCATACGCTCAATTAGTTGCAGAAAAAAACTCTAAAGAAATTATCTGCAGTATTGTAGTTATCTCAATTGCCTTTTAAAGTCAATATTAAATCTTTTTTATTATTATTATTAATTTAGTAATTATTTAGATTTTTTTTCCCCCCTGGCATGCCATTTGGTCAACCACGTGTCATGCTAATGTAAAAACAATTTCCTGCCACTAGGTGGCAGCATAGTTTCAATCATACAAGTTTCAACACAGAACAAGAACACTCCTGGCTTGGTCTCTTGCTCCATGTTCGCTAACTTTCCAAATGTGATATAGTTCCTCTTGATCTTTAGCCCCTCCCAAAACACCCACCCACCTCTCTCCTACTGGGCCGCTGTCTCTCTCGGGATTTCTCGATTAAGAGAAATATACAGTTTACGGGGAGTTCTGAGAGACAGTGACCCCAGGAAGAGACATGGATCTTATGGTCTTGCAGTAGCTTAGTGGCTCAGAGTGCAGTCTGCCAAACAGTGCCTGTAGTTTTGCCCTAGGGTAAATGTTTCTCTGCCCTAGTTAAAACAATACACCTATTGCAAAATTTTCTCTGAAAGTGCAATTTATAATTGTAAGTTTTCACCTATGTGACTTCACCCAGAGCAGTAGCATGTACAGTACTGCTACTCAGGCAGTGTGTCAGCTTAGTACATGGGGAGTAGCTGTTTAGTTCATGTCAAAGATCAGACATGAAGATATAGAGCAAAAGGGAGACAAATATTGATTTGCCAATTTCTCCAGTATACTGTACACTTTCTGATTTGGTTGAAAGTGCACACAGTACACATTTCCTATCAGTGAACGCAATAAGAATGACCAGGGGCGGTTCTAGGGTCAGGGGATATTCAGGGCTTATCCCAAACCTCTATGGATCATATGATTAAATATTAGAAAATTTTAAACTTTAAACTTTGTGTTAAAATGTTATGAAGTAAATATTAAAATATTACTGGAGATCTCACCGGCATGCATGCGTATGTTTTTCCCTTCAGGCTTTTTATAGATCTGTGTAAAGGTTGACAGTTGTGTCATGAATGTCACTTGTCATTGCAACTGTTTTTATCTGTGTTTATAAGATAGCGTACTGTTTAAAAGAGTGATTTTTTTGGAAAAAATAGTTGCTTTACCAAAGTTTGCAAAGTAAATGACCCTGTTTGTGGTCTTAATAAAAGAGTTTCCAAGAGCCGCAAGTGGTAAGGCTCAAGCTCAAATGTATATTCCGTTTGTCTGTGAAATAGTTGCTGCTTATTGCATCTGGATGGATTGCAGATCTGACCAAAAAGTCAATAGATCCCGTAGTTTCTTCATTATGTCTGATTTATAGACCAGATGAGAATGATCTGATATTAAATCTCAAGGTAATGTAAAAAATGTAAAAAATAAAAAAAATAAAAAAATTGGGGCATAAGCCCTGGAAGCCCATCCCTAGGACTGCCCATGAGACAGAAAGTACTAAGAATGTTAACTGGAGGTTGTTGAACTAAGAATGTTACTTAAGAATGTGTAACTGCTATTAAGCAACTTTCTAGCACAATTTGAGCACTATTTTTGTCGGTTAAAGGTTTAATGTGTGACCAGGATGTTTTGTGGCGAGTTACTTCATTTGATACTTTCAAGTTTGATACAAACTTTTAAAAAAGAAGAATATCAATGTCAGATTCTAAATGTTGGCTACCTCTGATTGGGGCTACAATATTATTCAAAATAGACGCCCTGTGGTGGTTTTTCTATTTTTCTAATTTTATCTCCAATCCTTTGAAGTAGAGAGCTTGTGGAGTGCAATGCTAATGGTGAACTCCACTCTAACTCCACGGCTCCCATCCCCTTCCACTGGCTTCTAAACCCCTGACATCTCATACTAACCAGTCTCCCTCTCACCTGTTCATGTCCTAATCCCTAATGTTACCCCCTACCTTCCCCTCACCTCCTCCCGTCCCTGCTCTCCTCAGGTGGCAGTGAGTGCTGACTCTCAGGAGACTCTATACACAGAGGGAGGGGAAAACGAGGGTCCCTCGGCACTTAGGGAACTGTCGGACCCCCCTGTCAACCTTCCACCTCAGCAGCAGCACCAGCCTTCGCTATTTCTGGTCCCTGCCACTCCAGGCGCCTCTCCGAAACCTTCACGACCTAGCGTTCACACGCAGCACAACCCATCCGACCAGTACGTGTTCTCGACGCGTTGCCACTCTCCGCCTCTACCGCCGCCACCGCTGGCTGCCAGGAAGCAGGAGGAAACAGACTCTGTGGATCAGGAGGTATCCCGAATTATCCGTGCAGGACTCACAGGGAGGAGCGATGACGGAATCGGAGGAGGGACGGGAGATCAAGATGCAAGACATCAGCTTAAAAAGTACCACAGCGTGGACACACAGGGCCAGCGAGCTCTGCTGTTACCACGGCCCTTGTCCTGGCTCGACGACCCACGCCGGCACTCCATCGAGGTGTGCTCGTCCGTGGAAAGCAGTCCCCAGCGTAGTTCGATCTCCTCCGGCTTCGTCTCGCGAGCTGACAGCCTCCAGCAGCAGTCCTCGCCACGCGCCCGCAAGAAGAAGATGAGTCCACCGTGCATCTCCGAGGATCTGCCCGAGGGTCCAGAGCTTCCGGTAGGCTTTCACCCTGCTTTGGGGATGGTGCCGCCCCCCTTGCCAAGCCGGGACACTTGCCTGAGGCGGCGCGCTCCCTCAAGTGACTCCAAAGACTCATTTGATTTGGGTGGAGGAGGAGATGGGCTGCCTCAAGAGGGCGTCCCAAACTCCAAGCTATTGACTCTGCCTAGTTTCTCTTTTGAGAAAACAAGCTCTGAGCACTGAACACTGACTCGCACGATCACGCACACATATGCGCACACGACACACGATGCACTCCGTGTATCCGTGATGGTGTTAGTAATAGTAATAATATCTTAGAGAGTAATAATGCTAAATACAACAATGGTGAATACTACAAGATCAAAAGGAATAGTAAAAATGTTTTTTTTTCTCTCTACTGCCAAAAGAACACAAAAAGACGTTGCGCTGAGGATTAAACAAGCTAATAACGGGACTCTCTCTCCTCAAACATGCAAGCGGATCCGTTGGCAACCTCATGATCTCCTCGTCGAGGTCAGTGCAGAACCCAGGGGAGGGCGTCCCCTTCTGGCCGTTGTGAAGACTTCACAGCACTGTATTGTTGAACTCCCTAAAGGGCACTGATGAAGGTACAAAGCAATATGAACGTTTTAGAGACACTATTTTCTTAAATTATTGGGCCATAGTGTTTGTAAAGGATGTAGAATTTCTTTTTTCAATTTCGTTATAGGTTTATTTGTCTTTTTGTGATTTTTCTCTTTTTCTCAATGTTTAAATTGTTTGTTGTTTGCTTTATTTTTTCACCATAGGATATTTTTAGCTCTCTTGTTTTAACAAAGACAAAAAGAAAGAAAACATTTTTTTCAAAGTGCCGGGATCCATGTATTTGTAGAAATAATGATATTATTATTATTATTATTATTATTATTATTATTAATGATGATATAATATATCTCTTTAAGAATAAAGCATTAAACAGCTCTTTGATTTTTAAACACAAGTATTAGACTGGTGTGCCCTGACTAAAAAAAGTCTATGGACACTGTGCAGAACTGATTGTTTGCTACTTTACTGACAACCTTTCAGACAGAAAAGAACAAGTACTTGCATTAATTGAACTCAAGAAGCAGAAAACACAAGCCTCTGAAAGCCTGATAAGTGTTTTTGAGCATTTCATTGGCACATTTTTTGGACACCAGGTTGTATTTAGTTAAATAATTGCTATATTATCAGTACAGCTCATACAATATTTGTGTGAAAATGTAACATGAAAAGAAAAATGTAAAAAAATATTTGATCTTGAATTTCTAAAAGCTGTAAGGTAGTGGTTTTCAAGACTCACCCATTGTCAAACAATACTTGATATATATTTGAGTGTATATTTTGTAGTGTTAATAGATTAAAATAAATTATTGATTTATTTTGTGATTATAGAGGTCTCAAGAACTGTATGTTCTTTAATAAAAACAACAGTTGTTGAGAGGACGATTAAAAAATGTCCATTTTGTTGGACAGATTTGTCCATTTTTTACTCAGCACAGTAGGACCAGCAGAAAGAAATGCAGGACCAAATTTCTACATTGAGGTCGAGAGTGGACAGAAAGTAATCCATGAGAAAATGGGGAGTTTTGTTTAAAAATGTTTTGTTAATTTATTAATAATCAGTAAGAGAAACAGCTTTCACTTCTCTACTCTTAGTGACTTGGAAGAAATGTGAAAGATCATGAAAGATAGATATTAAGATCATTTTAAAATAGCTTTGAAATACGTTTAGTTCATCCTCCAGCCCCCTTGGAAGTTTGCCCAGGCCCCCAACTTCATTGAGAACCACTACCTAAGTGACTATATTATAAGCAGTTATTTACATATTGTGCCAGCCTTATTCTTTAGTTAAGGTATATTTAGTTCTTCCACTTAAGCATCTCTCAGAATCAAAATGCATGTTGATTGAAGCTGTTGTCAAGTGCACTGTGGGAGACTCATTGGAGCGATTCCCTTTGGTTTTCATGAAAGCTAATCGACACATCTGCAGGCCTCCTTTCAGACTTGCTCTGGAAAGCTTGCTCTTCACAAAGTCCAGTTCAGTAATATACCTCTATTTTGCTTCAAAGCCCTGGTAGTAGGCCAAATCTGTGGCTCCAGTTTATGGCTTCAGTGTGTGTTTGAACCTGTTTTTGTCATTGGATCAATTTCAGAATGATTTACCAGCTTTGTGTCAGCAATCTACATAAGCTTTCTCTAATCTCACTTGAATTATGCATGTACCAAATGCCGTTTTTTAGGGAGAGGGATGCATCAGGATGGAGTTTATAAGGATTGTACAATGTGCGTAGCACGTAATGATGTTCTGTATAGCTCTCCATTGCAACAGACATTTGGTTTTACGTATAAACTCTTTATTAGTGGTGTGTAATTCTACCTCTAGGATATCTTCAACGTGGATCATTTTGAACAAGGTGATGCTAAAACAAAAGAATCCAAATGGAGTGTCATCTGTTTGCTATAATATTTATTAATACTTTGTTACTTCAAACATTTGGCTTACACATCACAGTAAAAGCACTTCTTTGACACTGAAAGAAGATGATGACGTTCCCTCTCAGCTTTTCTATTAAACTGCAAAATCCTGGAAAACAGCTTGAGTGACCAGATGGAAAAGGAAAACATTGAAGTTATTGGTAAACATCAATGACAATTAACCTTCGCTGTGCTTCTTTGCGTGTAGATCATGCTAGCAATTCGGCTTCTCCCTGGGTTTCCACTTCCGAAATGAAGCCTGATAGCTGCGGCCCCTTGGATATTTGAGCTCTCCATCCCTCCTTGCAGAAGATGAGTATTGGAAAATCTATGATAACTTCATTTACTGAACAGGCTGAATCAATTTTACTTCCAAAACATGACGCAGTTCCCATTGAAGACTGTGATAAGATGGCCTGGCTGAAATTGAACATTTGGGAAAACAACACCTCGAGAGACGTTTTGAGGTGGGTTAAAAACTCAAAGGCCTTGTTTACCAGCCAAAAAGTCATCAAGACACTTTGGGAGGTCCTCAGTGATTGGCCGAGTTGCTGTAGCCAGTGCGTGCTCATCAGTGTTGCTCTGGCGCTCCACTGAGCAAGAGAACGTGTTTCAGAAAGCTAGAAGAAATCCATTCATGACCTCCAAAGGATTGATAACAAGCATCAACACAAATGACGATAATGTGAATAAAAACATTTTATGTTTTAGTTAGCCAAATATGTCATCAATTTTGGAATAAGCCTAATAAATGGGAGTCATAACAGAATCAAAATACTGTATAATGAAACTGAAACACTGGTGAATATAGTGTTGGAGGTTTCATGCCTATATGTGTGGCCAGTCTTCACTGGTTTTACATTCCATCGGTAAGAGCAGAGTGTGACGGTTGAATAAGCAGAGCAATCAAACAGCTGTACATCAAATATTGCAATCCACACAACATAATGGGAGACACCTCAGAATTCAAAAGAGGAAAAATTGTGTGGTGTATCAAGGGCATTGAATGTCAGTATACCAACACCATGCTGGAAAAACCACATACTGTACAAAAGGAGTAATTGTCGACACAAGAGAAAAGTGTCTGAAATCGATGTTCATGTACTAACCCGGACTGTATCCACAAAACAACCACAGCTGCCTAACTCACTGCAGAATTAAATGTGCACCTAAACTCTCCCATTTTCACCAAAATTGTTCGTTGGGAGCTCCACAGAGTCAATATTCATGGTTTGGCTTCTATAGCCAAAGTGTTGTTCACTTTTGCCAATGCCAGTTTTAATGATGCCAAGAGTGCAAATTTTATGCTGTGGAAAATTTGAAATGTATTGTTCTCTGAAGAGTCCACCTTCACTGTCTTTCCCACATTCGTGGGAGAAGCCCCAAAGAGGCTTAACACCCAGACTGTTCCTGCCCGGAGTGAAGCACGGGGGTGGATCAGTGATGGTTTGGACTGCAATATCATGGTATTCCCTACTGTGCATGATGAGCACATGACTATCTAACCATTCTGGAGGACCATGTGCACCTAATGGTTCCAACATTGTACCCTGAAGGGGGCGCACAAGACTTGTGACAGAATGGTTTGATGAACATGAAAGTGAAGCTGAACATCTCCCATGGCCTGCACAGTCACCAGATCAAAATATTTTTGAGCCCATCTGTCCACACCACTTGAATCCTGCTTTCCCAAGTACATGCAAATTATAAAAATACATCATATTCATTAAGCATTTTATTGTCGATTAGAACTTGAATCTGAAGGAGATCAGGTCATCTGAAACGATTAATTACCGAGGGAAATTCTAAGAGCACATTGCATTCACTCACTCACACAAAAAGCACTTTAAAATATTTCCATGAAGACCAAGTAATCTCCTTTGGCATTAAGGTAGCCTTCATGTCATTCACTTTAAGAAATCCTTAATAATTTTGCTTTATTCAGGTAATTTTATACAGAAAGAGCTTTAGAAATAGGCCAACAGAAACAGTCTGCACACATAACCCTTCTACCCTGGTAAACTATGATCTGATGTCAAACAGCTGTTTGAAATCAAGGATGTGACAATATTTTAAAATGGTTGAAATCTGTTGAAGATTATTTTTTGTGTGATTATTAATTTAATGTGGACCACTGTAAAGGTTAATATGCTGCGTTCATGCATGTCATAATTACCGCAGATGACAGATGTTCTGTTCGGATCTGGGAATTATGCCTTTCTATGGCAACATCATCAACATCTAAATTAACCTGCAGCATTAGATTCATCTATTCAGATTTAGCTTTCCAGACCCCTTTATCAACCTTTTCCCAAAAAAGTGGAAAGCGACAAATTTAACGACTTCTTGGACAAACCATATCTAGTTTCCAAGTCTCGCCAGTTCTTATACTGTAAATCTAGCTTTCCCGCCGTGTACACCTCTGCGTCGAGCAGTCTTTAGTTACTTTCTATTGAAAGAAGTTGGCAACAGTGTTCAGGTGATGCAGCGGTCATGTTGTACGGGTAAGAACTCTCAGAAAATTTCTATCTTACAAGCTCTATGTGGATGTGAATGCTTTTTACAAGTTGAAATCTTGTAATTACAGTAATGGCATGGCATGAACGCACTTTTTAAATATTACATTACATAGATTGTTAAAGAATTACATGTAGCTATTGGGCATTCATCCATCATAAAAGTAATCCATATGACTCCAGGGGGTTTATAAAGGCCTTCTGAAGCGAACTGATGGGTTTTATTTATCATGTTAAGTTGAATGAACAAATTCAGACAACTTAAAAAGTTACATTGAAATAACTAAACTGCGAAAAACTTTTTTTGCTGATTCATCCATACTTGCTGTTAGTGGTTGCCTGTATTGAATAGCGTGTGTTATTTTCGGGGGAGAGCAATAAAGGTAGGGGTGTGTTTGTTTGGGTGTCATTTTCAAATATCAACAGTGTTTCTCAGAAATTGCTTACTACACCTTTAATGCCACTTTTCTTGAATAAGGAATTTGGGACCCTGCAGTTCCGACAGAGCAGTATAGAGGTCCCAGGGGACCGGTATGAGCCCGGTTAAGTCTTTATCCTGCTGGAGGTGTTGTCTCTGGCTCCCTGGAGCTGTTCAGCCAACAGCAGTTGTTGTTGGACTTACAGATTTTGATAGCTTTCACTCTCATGTTGAAAGATGAGGATCAAAATGAGACTTTAGTGCATGATATTCAAGTTTTTCTTGTTTAAAAACTTGCCTTTGCTCCAAGGTCTCCCGCTCAGTTTGTTCTCATTCATTCTCATGTGTACAATAAAGTGCACATAAATTCATAAAGATTGATCTCAGATCCCATAATTATTCTGTGGAGTAAGGTGTAAAAGCAATCAATAGAGTAACCAATGCCTGATATTAAATGTACTTTTAAAAGCCTGATGAAAGAAAAAATGTATTGCACTGTCCAAAAAAACAAAAACAAAAAAACAGCAAGCAATTTTTATTTTTTTTCTGGGCAGCATTATATTAAGGTGCTAATCCCATAAGTGCATAGTGATGAAACTATTTCAGAAATTGAAAAATATGGTGAATTTTGTGTAAATGTGCATTAAAATAAAGAAGCTCAAATGTTATTTTGCACATGCAAAATGTATTAAAAACAGAGAGAACAGCTTTGTTTCTAGCTTAGTCATCAAAATGCAAAGTCAATATTTCTTCAACACATTCAAATTTTACACTAAAACAAGCAGAGAGAGAATATATAATGTGGGGGCGGGGGGCATGTTCTATAAATTTTCTATAAATGCTATTTTTGCAACTGGGAGGATGTTTTGATTTCTGAAATGTCAAGGAAATTAAGGGAAATTTATTCCTTAAGATATGACCCCTTAAAAAATGCACATACTGTACCTCTGCCCTAAACAAATCATCAGCACTATGCAGTAAACCATTTAAGGAGATCGCTGAACATTGAGATGCCCTTTTCCTCAAAAAAAACCACGCTTCACAAACCATTAAAAACCTATAACCCACCATCCTATATCCTTGAGCCTACGCAATGGTGAGAGAAGCTAAACACAGGCTGACTAATAGACTGCATCTCCTGTTCCAAACAGAAGCTTGATCCACCCAAGATAATCACAAGAGGAGAAATCCTGCACGTCAGCCCCTCTTACAACAGCATTAAAGAAAACAGATTCACAGAAATTAAACTCTCTCAAGCCAAAGTTCATGTTATTCAACACAGTTGGTCACTGCCATCAATTTGTGTTCTGATAGTTTTGTAGTAAACACACTAGTGTACTCCTGTTTAAGTCATTGGTTCAGGTCTGTGTGCAGGAAGTGTGTGGCATACATTAATGCAATAGGGGGCCAGGGTTAAAGCATCTGCTGATGCTATCTCCTCTACTTCCTGTCGTTAAGGTTCATGCCATGTTCTTCACGTCGCTATCAGTGACCACACATATTGGGAACATGGCTAAACTTTTTAGAACTCTGTAAGTGTAATAGATTGAGATGATACTGCCCGCTTCCTTTTTAGGGATTGCTGCAGTCTTATTTTAGAGGGAGATTGTAACTGCAGAATCTGTTAAAATTCACAATCTTTTCAATACGAACAGTTATAAATGGATGTTGCACTGCAGTTTTTATTTTTATTAATTTATTTTTTTAATTAGTATTTTGGCACTTTTGAGTCGGTCAAATATTTTTTTGAAAAAATATCAGATCATCATATGATGATTTGGTGCTCAAGAAACATTGTATTGTTATCAATGTTGAAAACAGTTGTGCTGCTTAATATTTTTATATGTGAATACTGATATTTTTCAGCATTATTTGATGAATAGAAAATTCAAACAGCATTTATTTGAAATAGAATAATTCATGTCTTTACAGTCACTTTTCAGTAAGTTTATTGCATCCTTGGTGAATGAGAGAATATATATATTTTTAAATCATTTATTATTATTATTATTATTATTATAAAATGTTTTAAAACCACTTAATTGAAAAATATTAAGACTTGTTTTCAGAGAACCAATCTTGAATTCTGGTTATTTTTCTTACCCCAAGTCTTAATATGTTGCAAATAAATATATTTTGGATGCTCGTATTTGCAAAAAAATATTAATAATAATAATAATAATAAAATAATGTCTCCTGTACATTTTTATCCACTGTGTGATGGGATGTTCAGATATTTTACTAGAAAACAAGAATGTTTTTTTTTTTTTTTTGCATTTTGAAAATAAAGCTTCAACACTGCAATCTGACACATCACACTTCACACCCAATCTTTATGACTGATGAAGCTGAGCACCACCAGCACTTTTCTTTTAATGTAGCATCCATGTCTCCCATTGTATGATAAGTGCTAAAGATAGATGCACATGAGTTCCCTTGAGCTCCAGCAGCTCCCTTGACACATAATGCACCCCATATACGGTCAAAGTCTTACTTGACATTGTGAAAGCCTCTGATGATTCATTCAATTCCTAAGACAGTGTGACACCTCAGGAATTATTAATGGCTGATGCAGGACATGTGTGAAAGCATCATGGATTCCACCTGAGGGAATCAACCTTCTATACTCCTCTAGATCTTAAAGGGTTAAAACAATGGTGTTGTGAGAAAATCTTGACATTTTCTTTGAAACTGTAGATCTAGGGATAGCAAGACATGACAGTGAACTGCATCTGAATAAAAAGCCTGAAATACATCATAACGATTGCATTGTTCAAATACAGCTAATTTAACTGCACATTGGTCACATAAAATTAGCAAAAATCTTTGGGCTCCATGCAGAGTTTTCCATAACTGCACAGCAATAAATGTCAATATAATGAAGTCAAAAAATGAGCAAAGTTTGATTTTTTTTTCCCCCCATAGAATCCATGAGGCAATGTGAAAAGTATAATGTGACACGGCTCACTAATTCTCCGGTCCTGCTGAGACCTTTGGCTCCCTTTTCATACCATTTATTGAGATTGCTGTGACACTCTGATGTTGATCACATGAATGCCCTGCTTAGCTTTATAATGTCAAAAGACACAGCAGCACATATAATTCCACATCCACAACATATCTTTTTAGACTCAAAAGATTTGTATACAAACATAAAACATTTCAATTGATGTGAAATCAAGCTTTGCTATTTCTGGAGGTGCTCCGTTTCAAAATTCAGCACTCTAATCTGATGTAACACTGATCCAAACAGTCTTGGTTCATGGTGGGTGGGATGAAACTATTGTAGGATCAATCATCCTTTAGGCTCCTCTCACACTGAAGACCCGGTTTCCATTTTGTTTATGTACTGGCACAAGGGGTTTGTTCAGCTGTACACTTCAGCATTCTGAAATTGTGGTCACACCATTTTCTTTGAAACCTCCAGTGTGCCATACAGCACTTATAAATAAAAGTTTGTCCATGAAATGGTTGCTATACAAATGTTTTTATTAGCAGTGTACGCAATTGTCTCACATGCTTATGATTATTATTGTGTGGCGAGGGGGGCGTGGTTCAGCGAGGTCTGCAGCGGGAGAACGAATCGGGAGAAAAGCGGTGAGTAAGTGGGTTAAGCACAAATAACGAACACCTGCGTCTAATTGCAGTGATTGGCGTGGAGAGATCAGATATAAGGGAAGCAGAGGCGGCGGAAGAGCGAGAGAGAGACGGACTGCTGCTGTCGCCTGACTACCCTGCCTGCTCCCAGCCTGCTGGAGATAAACTGAAGTCTACAGTGTTATATGTAGAATATGCGCATTGGCGCCGTTGTGACATGTACCTTTTCTTTGTTGTGTGGAAATAAAACGTGAATACGCAGCAGCAGTCCTACCCGACCCTGTCCTCCTCCTTTACAAACAACACTGCCCGTTGAACCCCGTTACACTGGTGCCGAAACCCGGGAAAAGGAAGAGGAAGCCGCCGCCATGCAAAATCCTCCGTCGCCGCCACTTACGGACATCATCACATCCCTCGCGGCCCTCCATCAAGAACACCACCAGGCGTTACTGGAGATGCGCCAGGATCAGGAGCGCCGTTTTCAGCTGGTTCTCCAGGTGCAGAAAGAGGACCGCGAGAGGTTCCGGAGCTGGATGGACCGGGAGGTTCCGGCCGCGCCAGCACCTCCCCCTCCCCCGGCCCTGCACTTGCCGCTGAGCAAAATGGGGCCCCAGGACGATCCGGAGGCTTTCCTGGAATTGTTTGAAAAGACCGCGGTGGCCGGGGGGTGGCCCAAGGACCAATGGCCATTAAAACTGATTCCGCTACTGTCGGGGGAGGCACAGCTGGCAGCTCAACAACTGCCGGTTCAGAACCTCCTGGTCTTCGACGATCTGAAGAAGGCCATCCTGCAGCGGGTCGGCCGCAGCCCTGAGCAACACCGACAACGCTTTCGCTCACTGGATTTGAGCATGTGCGGTCGACCCTTTGTGATGGCCCAGCAGCTCCGGGACTCCTGCCGTAAATGGCTGCAGGCCGAGACCAGCGGCATCGACGACATCATCGACCGGGTGGTGCTGGAACAATTCATCTCCCGCTTGCCGAAGAAAACGGCCGAGTGGGTCCAGTGCCACCGACCAACGTCGCTGGACTCGGCCGTCCAACTTGCGGAGGACCAGATGGTGGCGTGCTCCGGGGTCGGGGAGTCCCTCCCCGCAGTCTCTCTCTCCTCTCCTCCCTCTTCTCTCTCTCGCTCTCCTCCTGTCTCTCGCCCTGTCCCTTTCCCCAGGTCGCGGGTTCCAGGCCCACCGCGAGTCCCGCCCCGAGGGCGGGGTGGGAATGGGCAAGACTACACCACTGTCCCCAGAGCTCCGCCCCGGAGGGCGGGGCCACCCGCTACTGACCCTGATCCTCTGGCCAGTTCTTCCCTCTCTCCACGCCAATCCCTTAGCCCACTTCCTGCCACTGGAGTGGCGGGAAAGTCTGGGCCGGCCTGTTGGCGTTGCGGGGACCCGGATCATTTCATTGACCGGTGTCCCGTGATGGAGGTGGGAACAATGATCCGGGTCCCGGATGCCCCGCAGGCTGCCCTCGATCAGGCTGGCCTGTACCAAATACCTGTGAGTATTGAGGGGGGTACTTATCAAGCCTTGGTGGATTCAGGTTGTAACCAGACCTCGATTCACCAAAGTTTGATTCAATCCGGGGCATTGAATACAAGCCGCATGGTTCAGGTACGGTGTGTGCACGGGGATGTGGTGAAATATCCTTTAATCCCTGCTGTGGTTAAATTTAGGGGGAGAAAACATAGAATAGAGATGGCAGTTAACCCGCATCTCCGACATCCGTTAATTCTGGGAACGAATTGGCCCGATTTCAATAAATTATTGGGGTATTTATGCACGGATGTTTCTTGGGGGGAAGAGAAGCAAGGGGGGGGGGCGCACGTCCAGGTGGGGGAGTCAGAACCGGGACCACGGGGGATTGAGCCAGAGGGAAGGAGCGCAACGGAGAGATTAATTCTCTCGGAGCGCGATGACTTTCCTCTGGAACAATCCCAGGACGAAACGCTTAAAAACGCGTTTAACCAGGTCCAGAGTATAGACGGTCAGCCTCTCCAACCGGGACGTCCGCTCTCCTACCCGTATTTTGCGATAATAAAAGATCGGTTGTATCGAGTGACCCAAGACGCTCAGACAAAAGAAGATACAACGCAATTATTAGTACCCAAAAGCCGTCGGGAAATGCTGTTTCAGGCGGCTCATTGTAATCCCATGGCAGGGCATTTAGGACAAACCACAACACTCAATCGTCTCATGGCCCGATTTTTTTGGCCAGGCATTCACGAGAATGTTCGCAGGTGGTGCGCGTCATGTCGTGAATGTCAGCTGGTGAATCCAGCGGCCTCGCCAAAAGCGCCATTGCGCCCTCTACCGTTGATGCAGGTCCCCTTTGAAAGGATTGCGATGGACCTCATCGGGCCATTAGAACGATCCGCAAGAGGGCATCGATTTGCATTAGTCATTGTGGATTATGCAACCCGATACCCCGAAGCAGTGGCTCTCCGCAACATTTCAGCTAAAAGTGTGGCGGACGCACTGTTTCGCTTAATCTCCCGGGTGGGGATACCTAAAGAGATCCTCACTGATCAAGGCACGGCGTTTATGTCACGCACTTTACGCGAACTATATGAATTATTGGGCGTTAAATCGATTCGCACCAGCATCTACCACCCACAAACAGATGGTCTGGTGGAAAGGTTTAATCGCACGTTGAAAACCATGATTCGTAAGTTCGTTCTCGAAGACGCCAAAAATTGGGATAGATGGCTGGATCCCCTCTTGTTCGCTGTGCGGGAGGTCCCCCAAGCCTCTACGGGGTTTTCCCCTTTCGAGTTGCTCTATGGCCGGCAGCCCCGAGGGGTGTTGGACGTCCTAAGAGAAACTTGGGAGGACGGACCTTCGCAAAGCAAAAATGAAATTCAGTATGTCATGGACCTGAGAGCAAAACTCCACACGTTGGGGCGGCTGTCTATGGAGAATTTGCTCCAGGCTCAGGACAAACAAAGCCGGCTGTACAACAGGGGAACCAGTTTACGTAAATTCACACCGGGAGAGAAAGTGCTTGTATTACTGCCATCCTCGAGCTCTAAATTACTCGCGAAGTGGCAAGGGCCCTTTGAGGTTACACGGCGAGTCGGAGATCTCGATTATGAGGTGATTCGGACGGATAGGGGTGGGGCACGTCAAATATATCACCTCAACCTCCTTAAAAAATGGAATGAGGCAGAGTCAGTGATGCTGGTGTCGGCGGTGTGTGAGGAAGATGATCTTGGGCCAGAGGCAAGCGTCAAACCGCCTTCCCTCGCCCTGGCTCCGGGGGGGGATCATCTTTCGCCCACACAGCTCACTGACGTGGCTAAATTACAGGCGGAGTTTGCCGATGTGTTCTCACCCTTACCGGGCCGAACGACGCTCATTCAGCACCATATCGAGACGGAGCCAGGCGTGGTAGTGCGCAGTCGGCCGTATCGCTTGCCTGAACATAAGAAAAAAGTAGTTCAGACAGAATTAGAGGCGATGCTCGAGATGGGTGTAATAGAAGAGTCCAACAGTAATTGGGCAAGCCCGATAGTTTTAGTTCCAAAAACCGACGGCTCTGTTCGATTCTGTGTGGATTATCGCAAGCTAAATGCGGTATCAAAATTTGACGCGTATCCAATGCCGCGGATTGACGAACTGCTTGATCGGCTAGGCACAGCTCGTTTTTACTCGACACTGGATTTAACAAAAGGGTATTGGCAGATCCCCTTAACGCCAGTATCTAAAGAAAAGACAGCCTTCACGACGCCGTTCGGATTACACCAATTTGTTACACTTCCGTTCGGATTGTTCGGGGCACCGGCCACTTTTCAGCGGCTTATGGACCGCATATTACGGCCCCATGCTGCATATGCCGCCGCTTATTTGGATGACATCATCATTTATAGTAATGACTGGCGGCGGCATGTGGAGCATTTGAGGGCCGTGCTAAGGGCGCTGAGGGTGGCTGGGCTCACGGCGAATCCGAAGAAGTGTGCGATTGGGCGCGTGGAGGTCAGGTATCTGGGCTTTCACTTAGGTCACGGGCAAGTGCGTCCCCAAATTGATAAGACAGCAGCAGTTGCGACTTGCCCGAGACCAAAGACCAAAAAGGAGGTTAGACAATTCCTGGGGCTGGCGGGATATTACAGAAGGTTTGTACCTAATTATTCGGACCTCACCAGCCCTTTGACTGATCTAACTAAAAAGGAAGCACCAGATCCGGTCCAGTGGTCAGAGCAGTGTCAGCAGGCTTTTACCCAGGTTAAGGCTGCTCTCTGTGGCGGACCCATTTTACATTCTCCTGATTTTTCTCTCCCCTTTGTGTTGCAGACTGACGCGTCGGACAGGGGGCTGGGTGCGGTCCTGTCCCAGGAGATGGGGGGGGAGGAACGCCCGGTGCTGTACATTAGTCGTAAGCTCTCGAAGAGAGAGACTAAGTACAGCACCATTGAGAAGGAGTGTTTGGCCATCAGGTGGGCGGTCCTCACCCTTAGATACTATCTCCTGGGGCGGGAATTCACCCTCTGTTCGGACCATGCCCCCCTGCAGTGGCTCCACCGCATGAAGGATACCAACGCGCGGATCACTCGGTGGTATCTGGCATTACAGCCTTTTAAGTTCCAGGTGATCCACAGGCCGGGTGCACAGATGGCTGTGGCAGACTTCCTCTCCAGAAATGGGGGGGGGGCCGCAGGCCGGACGGCTCCCCGGCCTGAGTCGGGCGGTGGGGGTATGTGGCGAGGGGGGCGTGGTTCAGCGAGGTCTGCAGCGGGAGAACGAATCGGGAGAAAAGCGGTGAGTAAGTGGGTTAAGCACAAATAACGAACACCTGCGTCTAATTGCAGTGATTGGCGTGGAGAGATCAGATATAAGGGAAGCAGAGGCGGCGGAAGAGCGAGAGAGAGACGGACTGCTGCTGTCGCCTGACTACCCTGCCTGCTCCCAGCCTGCTGGAGATAAACTGAAGTCTACAGTGTTATATGTAGAATATGCGCATTGGCGCCGTTGTGACATGTACCTTTTCTTTGTTGTGTGGAAATAAAACGTGAATACGCAGCAGCAGTCCTACCCGACCCTGTCCTCCTCCTTTACAAACAACACTGCCCGTTGAACCCCGTTACATATTGATTCCACACTTTGGTGCTCATCCCGCACTGTTTGTTGTAGACCCATGAAAAGGTGTCAAATCATGTGGTTTATTGAGGAGAGGTGTGCTATGAGTTTTATAAACAATCGGGTGTTCTATGTTCATACAGAGGGCAAAAAATGGGCAAAAAATCCAATAGACTTAACGTTGCGACAAACTTTGACGGGTCATATAGCGCAGAGCGAGGATTTTATAGAAACGTGGCAAAACAGTTCAAAATGCTTACGCTACGACCTACGCCTTCCTGGCGGAAGTTAGTTATTTTACTTTATAACATGTTAAATATGGATATTTTTTCTTAGACAAATGCATCGCTTTGCTTCAGAAGGCCTTTTTTAAACTTCCGGATCCTGTGGATTATGTTTATGATGGATGAATGCACTTTCTTGAGTTTCAAACAGGTGGTTTCTGTGCACTGCCATTATAAAGCTTTGGAGCATCAGGGTGATTAATAATATAACTTTTGTTATATTAATAACTTTTTTGTTATTAATGTAAACAATTGTATTTGTCTGAAAGAAGAAAGTCATGCACCTATAGGGTGTAGGGTATAGAGTAAATCATGGAATAATTTTCATTTTAAAATGAACTAACCCTTTAATTTCCAGAAAAAGCATAATACATCCATAAAACGTGTTCAAATATAACTCGAGTTCTTTGTGTGAGAAATAGACTGATTTCAAGCCCAAGTACAACTTTTTCTTGTGAACCAATAGCATCAGTCCTAACTCAACTCATGCATATTTGAATAGATACAAATGCTATTGAGATTTGAGTCACTGTATGTTTTAAACAATTATTAAATTTTGTATATTTATTTTTCCATATTTCTGTATTTAGGTTTTGGGTGAAGTGTCCCTTTAAGTTGTGGTGTCAGTAAATTATCTAGGAACAAGGTACATACATGTAGCGCACCTTCATAAATTAAATGGCCTCGGGGATCAGGTTTCTGTCAGTGTCTGTTCCAGTGATGATTTCCCTTTCAATCACCTTCTGCACCAGTGGTGTTGCTTGCTCCTGCAGACTCCATGTCACTGACTTGTTTCAATAATTCACATACAACCAGCTGCCACCCTTTGATTTCATGCTTTTAGCATCCCTGTTGTTTTAGTGCAGTCGTGATGAGCTTCACAATGCTTGTACGCATCACATTTGTGGCTTGAAATAATCACTTTGGGGAGAATAAACACAGGCATTTCAGGGATTTTCTGTCCCTCCTCAGAGATGAGTAATGTGTTCCTCTCTTTGCATTGGTCCTTATTGACTAATCCTGTTTGTGATCATTTAATTTTGCTTCTAGCTCAAGTGGCCAGAGCCCTCTAACCTTTCAATTTAGCCTCGCTGCATGGCAAAAAATGATAATAATAATAATTTACTTGACAAGGATTATTACCTTGTTTGTAGTAAGAAAATCCAAGTATCCTCAAAACAAGATTAATGTACTGAAGCATAAAATAATACAATAACTTGTTTTCAGAGAATATACGAATTACGTTTATTAATCTTACCCCACTGACCATTTTTTTTCTTATTTTTTAAGGGAAAATAGGGGATAGAACATACCGTTTGTACAGTATAAAAATGTCTGTGGAAAGCCCATAAAACACTGAAACCCTACATCGATATTTATTTCCTACCATCTCCATTCACTCACCAATGTGAACTATTAATTGGGATCAGACTTTTTTTTTTTTTGTGAGGGTGTATTATAATCACTTGAAGCACATTATTATTATGTGTATTTGTTTTATTTATTTTATTATTTATTATTATTATTATTATTATATCTATGAAGCAGTTTGCACTTACATTTGAAATTACATTTAGTAATTTAAAATACATTTAGTTAAAGGTACACTATGTAACATTTTGCGGTTAAAAAACAAAACTGGATGCATTATGCAAAAGAACATTTTGGTGGTGCTTCAGCTCTGCGTGACTGTGCGGATGAATATGGTTATCTTACTTCTCATAAAACATTCACTAAAAGGCTTAAGAGATATAACAAAGTAAACAACCACAATGAAATGACCCTTCACAATTGATAATCCTTTACAATGGACTCTGTTAAAGAGCTACATATGGTAGTTTATCTGTTCAATAAAATAACTTACTTGTTGAGTTATAGAAACGTTAATCTCAGCATCAGATGTCACGGCCACGGACTGCTGGACGTCTGATACATATGGCACACTTAACTGGAAACACTTCAGGATATTTGAAGTTGTCATCTGGTTGGTTGAATTCTACAGGAAGTCGTGTGTGTAGCGTTCTTTAATGGTCAGCCTGGTAACAAATGGCTTGACGCCAAACCCCCTCGTGGAAGAAGAACCCTGACAATGAGCGTTTTTTTTTTAAATTATGTGAAGTTTGCGGCTCCTTTGTTGCACAGCGTTCTTGAATGTAAATTTTTTTAGTTGCGCGCCGTTCTGTTATTGTTGGGACATTGACTTTACATTTTCACATCTCTAAATATGACACAGAACAAACAAACTGTGATTGGATGCGTTACATGTTAGTCAAACGTCCTCGTGGGCAGTCCTTGGCCAATGAAAATTGCAAGAGAGTCTAGACCTTCTGCCATCAGTCTGAAGGTCTGGCTACGCGAGACTATAAAAAACGCCATCTCCGAGTTGCTTTCACATTTTAAATCCCTCAGTTCTCGTTATCTCTGAAAAGCCAAGCCAAAGCTGATTCTCCTTTTATTACAAGCTCTGTTACGTTCTCTTTTTGCAAACAGACTTTCCTCTGTTCTCTGTTTCTTTTCTCACTCATTGTGGCAACTAAACTATGCCACTCCCACACACGTCAAAGTAGCCGAAATATAACGAGACACACACTGGCCAAAATTACGTACGCAACTTCCTGCGAAAACCATCTCACCAAGTCTAAAATATATACACTTAAAGGTGCACTATGTGGTTTTCCGCTAGGGGTCTAAACAATTCAAAACAATAACAAAGGCGTAGATTGATGACGCAGTGAATATAGAATCATGTCGTCATGCCAATGGATCTAATAATATTTATGGGGAAATAATGCTTATGGATGAGTGAATGCATGTTTTTAACATGACTGTGGTATGAAGCAGGCCGTGACCGAGAATCACGGGCACGATTGATAATGAGAGACAGATATCAGTGTCACACGCGAGTCCCAGGGGATATAAAGAAACGAGGACATTTCATTCTACCGAACTACTCATAAGTGCTGAAATACTACTCATACAGGTCAGTTTATTTGATGAATTAAAACTGTGAGGTAACGCAGCACTGTTTCACTTGGTCTAACATTAAACTATCACACTAAACTGTATTTGAGTGTGTTGAAAGTTGTAATGTTTAGTATTAGTTTGTTGTCTGTATGAGATTTAACAGTAAGCTAGATCAACATTAGATTATCACACTGATGATATTCTAACACTTGTTGTGTTGAGCTATATAACTTTAATTAGTCTTATGTAGCCTACATTTGCTTACCTTGTCTAATAACGTGCAAGAGCACGTCTCTGTCAGGTCGAAGTTTGACGTAAAGCTCTCGCCATCTCGGAAACGCCACGCCGGTATTGATCCTTGTTTTATTTCTCCTTTTGTCCCAAAGTTTGCTTGCCATGGTCCATAATGTTTGAACAAAACAACAACAGCGCGCCGCTAGACGTTACGCAGCTGTCCGTGTCTGTTGCCATGGTTACTGTGCCGCACAAGATAAACCAGGGATAATGCAGATATTACGTTGACAGGCGCAAGTGACAAGAGAGGGACGGTGCACTATTTAAAATTGTGATTTTCTCTGAATTCGCAAATTCTTGGAAACATTTAGGATAATGTACACAGCTGAACAAAATATATAACACCGTGCAAGTGGTTTTTGGATATTTTAATATACAAATTTTACATATTATACCTTTAAAATAGACTTACCATGGTAAATCAGGGTATGACAAAAACACATTTTGGCTTTTTTAACAACAACAAAAACAACAACAACAACAAAATTACATAGTCAACCTTTAATTAACTGGATCATAAATCATTCACATCTTCATCCCATCAGATGTTTGCTACAAAACTTATTTTTTCAATCCTCCAGTTTTGAGTTACTTCTTCTCAGGTTGCTTTTATCAAAACTGAGCATAGAGAAGCATCTTGATACCAAAGATAGAGACAAATATTACATTAATACAAATAAAATATTATGAATATTATAACAACAGATCAAATACTAGATTGTGCTGAAGTATATCAAGGGTGAGCGATTTCTTACATTAATATACACATTAGTAGGAACACCATACTAATACTGTGTTTGATCCCCTTTCTCCTTCAGAACTGCCTTAATTCTACGAGGCATTGATTCAACAAGGTGCTGAAAGCATTCTTTAGAAATGTTGGCCCATATTGATAGGATAGCATCTTGCAGTTGATGGAGATTTGTGGGATGCATATCCAGGGCACAAAGCTCCCGTTCCACCACATCCCAAAGATGCTCTATTGGGTTGAGATCTGGTGACTGTGGGGGCCATTTTAGTACAATGAACTCATTGTCATATTCAAAAAACCAATTTGAAATGATTCGAGCTTTGTGACATGGTGCATAATCCTGCTGGAAGTAGCCATCAGAGGATGGGTACATGGTGGTCATGAAGGGATGGACATGGTCAGAAACAATGCTCAGGTAGGCCGTGGCATTTAAACGATGCCCAATTGGCACTAAGGGGCGTAAAGTGTGCCAACATCCCCACACCATTACACCACCATCACCAGCCTGCACAGTGGTAACAAGGCATGATGGATCCATGTTCTCATTCTGTTTACGCCAAATTCTGACTCTACCATCTGAATGTCTCAACAGAAATCGAGACTCATCAGACCAGGCAACATTTTTCCAGTCTTCAACTGTCCAATTTTGGTGAGCTCGTGCAAATTGTAGCCTCTTTTTCCTATTTGTAGTGGAGATGAGTGGTACCCGGTGGGGTCTTCTGCTGTTGTAGCCCATCCGCCTCAAGGTTGTGTGTCTTGTGGCTTCACAAATGTTTTGCTGCATACCTCGGTTGTAACGAATGGTTGTTTCAGTCAAAGTTGCTCTTCTATCAGCTTGAATCAGTCGGCCCATTCTCCTATGACCTCTAGCATCAACAAGGCATTTTTCGTCCACAGGACTGGCACATACTGGATGTTTTTCCCTTTTCACACCATTCTTTGTAAACCCTAGAAATCGTTGTGTGTGAAAATCCCAGTAACTGAGCAGATTGTGAAATACTCAGACCGGCCTGTCTGGCACCAACAACCATGCCACGCTCACAATTGCTTAAATCACCTTTCTTTCCCATTCTGACATTCAGTTTGGAGTTCAGGAGATTGTCTTGACCAGGACCGAACCCCTAAATGCATTGAAGCAACTGCCATGTGATTGGTTGATTAGATAATTGCATTAATGAGAAATTGAACAGGTGTTCCTAATAATCCTTTAGGTGAGTGTATTTGATATAGATGATATTCTACCACCTCTCGGAAGTCTAGACACTCACCCTTTATGTACTTATCTCTTAACACAGACAGGTTCCATTTGGGAAATTGGGATGAGCCGAGGACACGGTATTCCTCTGAAATCCTCATTTATAATTGCAAATTCCAGGACTTTCAATGTGTTTAACTTTATCCCAAAGGTTTCTTCACAAATTTAGTCTCGTGTTACAACAGTTCCTTAGATTTGAAACGGGCTGTATAGAGGATAAAGTCACCTTTTGATGAAACCTGTAAAAGCTAGAGAAATGTTTTAGACAATCATAACAAGATATGTAGCACAAAAGCGCAGGTGTTTGAGAGCAAAAAAATAAATAATAATAATTAGACTTCAGTGTGACTGGGTGCTGAATCGAAATACAATTTTATTCCCTGCATAATCTTTCAGAACCCTCTTCATCTAATTTATTCATTAGAGTCAATTTTTAGCTCCAGGAAGCCAAGCAGGTAAAAAATTAAGAAATAATGGACAGTCAGCTGGTCATTACCAGCATTTTATTTGATTAAAAATTGGTGAGAAAAAAAGAGACTGCAGAATATTTCAAGAGACATGAAAATAGCACGGTTTTATTACCACAAACAACATCTGAATATACAGTTTAATGGTCACTATATCAAAATATTTCATCAGTCAACGCTGTAATTGACCAATCAGAATCAAACTTTTCAGAAAGCTGGTATAGTAAATAATAAACAGAAAACAATACCAAATTAACAGGATAGTTTACCCCAAAAATCAAAATTGCTTATCTCAGTCCAAATGTTTCAAACCTTGACATTTTGAAGGATTTTATGAACAAATTTTGGCAACCAAACTGTTCTGGTGACCATTGTCTTCCATGGAATGGACAAAAAATGTCTATGTCCCTCTATAGAAAGAAAGTCAAACAGGTTTTAATCGACAGGAGGTTGAGTAAATGACAGAATTCGAACTTATGGATAAACTACCCCCTCAATGACGCAAAAACCATGGGAAAAAGCTGACCTAGCTTTAAAATTGTTGGCTTGACCAACAATAACCCAGGAATAAAATCTTTGCTTAAGGGGTCGAGTGAACAGCCTCCATATCCCTCTATATCCTTCTATATCTGTAGAACAGCAAATACAGTATAAGGTTGCATTAGAAACAGATATACAGTAAGACTACAGTATCCCAAAAAAATGTCTTACTTGGTTTGGAATGTGTACACAGCTGGGTTTGAATGACATTTGTATAATTGTGCATATCACTTTTTAAAATCGTATGAGGAAGTCCAGCTGATACATGGAAACTCGTTTGACTGCATACAAGGTCATTCAATTTCCTAAAATGTAAACAGAGACAAACACAACAGCTAAACAAAATTGGCAGCACAACTCAAAGACACTCTGTGCTCAGTATCCCAGGCTCCGAGCCAATTTCTTTCAACTGCAATTTCGACATTCAAAACACTTCAGCACGTCCACTCTGTGATAAACACACATTCGTTTGGCCTGTAGCGAATGACTGGAGGCTTTTCTAGGTATTTGATTTGGCATGGTGTAAGCGTACACAGGAGATTTCACCAAGTGGTGAGAATAATGAGAGAACAACAATAAATATCTGCTCTACAGGCAAAAACACACTGACATGACACTAGAATGGTCAGAGGAGAGGAGAAGTGTCACTAGAGGCAATTAGTGGGCAATAGTAAGCTGTTTTTGAAATCAGAGTTCCGGTTGTACTAGCAGGGCTGTTAGTACAACCTCTGATTGATTTTTGGTGTGTGCCGGCCAATTCCCACTCTATGCATGCTTTTTCATTGCTACTATCCCTTGTGAATCCACTTGGGTTCATCCTAGGTCTGCCTAAAAGAAGAAAAAAAGCGAGGTAATTTATAATACGAGCCACTGGCTTTTTTTTACATCACTCCGATTCTATTAATCTCTTGCCTCTCCAGGTTATGGTTTCTGAGCATGCTCACTATATATTTTGTGAGAGGTGGCCAAGGACACGCTATTGCCGAAAATGCTGAAGAAAAAGAGGCTGTGACTCATCAGGCAACGAATTTCCGGGATCAAGCCTGTCTTGACCACTGTAATGCTGTTGTTATGATAACAACAGCTTGATAGAGGCAGATTCTTCGTAGATAGTTGGGGAGGCACTATAGCAGACATTTTAGTAGATTATAAGTGAGGTCTGTGAAGTGCTTCAAAGAGTATTGCAAAGGGAAAAAATGCATCAATTTGTAATGGTTTTCACTGGCATAACTACTGCACAAATATAGCACGGTTTAAAATGCCTGCTTGTCATGGATTTGCTCATATGAGATGCTAAAGCCTAAAAACAGTATTTTTTTTGCATAATAATAAGGTATAAACATTGTTGAGACAGCTATGAATATGAAAGCTCATATGCGTCTTCTCTCCACAGGAACTACAGACGCTAAGTGTGCCAGGTGTGTCTTGGCTTATGAATATTAATTACATTCACCATAACTGATTTGCTGAAAGATGTTGGTAGGAGAGCGTTAGCGCATTCATTCAGCAAATTGCTAAATTAGTCGAGCAGCAGAGGCTTTTTGCTTGATATTGAAGTCATTGTTGTTCACGGCCAGCTACAATTTTGTTTTATTCACACCGCAGTCAATGTAGCACAATGTAATGAACTGAAAGTGAGGGGGAACCAATTTGGTCATTTATAAAAGTTATAATCATTGCTACGCCCCTGGTTGCAATGCTCATTATGCAAATCATCAAATGAAATGGTTATAACTTATATATGAATGTTCTGAAACAGGTCAAACGTTACCCGGAAGACTAATTTGACACTGGTTCCTTCAAGATTTTCCTATGGGATTTTATAATGTGTTTTTTCAATGTATGTGTGCCTGTGGTAAACATAACTTGACGATAATTTGACATTTTGTTCTACAAAGTAAATTACACTCGTCCATAGCAAAAAAGCAGATTTGTAAGCAGTTGACATTTTTAAAACGTACAGGTGTGAGTGTGTGCAGTGTACATTATAGAACAAAACATCAAAGTATCATCAAGTTTTGTTTACTATGGCTTTATTTTACTCAAAAATTGAAACCCCCCATTATAAAACCCCATAGGGATCTTGAAGGAACCAGAGGCTTAAGCGGCTTTTATTTCTTTCAAAAATAAGTACATGACAGTTTTGTTGTTTTTGATGTTTTTTGTTTCAAAGAGTGTGTGTTGGGAGACTGAGGTATGGACGTTTTAAAGCCTTGGAAGTGATGCTTCAATGGGCAGAACTTTAGATGTGAATGCTTTTTGGATGTCAGATCAATGTTCAATGTGAAAAAATTTGGAGCTTTTGACCTGCTAACCATCTTCTTTTTTACTTTTGATGGATGCATTTATCTTTTAGATACACAAAGAATCAAAAGTACTCCTGAGAGTATTATAGGCTTAGTCAGTCATTTATGGATCCATTTTAAATTACTATATTTTAGGTCCAGTTTGGGCAAAATTACAGTGTATTCTGCCTTTTAAAATTGCTGCAGGCAGAAGTATGCAAAATTCAGCTCTATCTCTAACTCTTGCTATATTATGTGACTTAAAGCTTGATTTATGTTTTGCTTATTTTTTTATTTATTGTGTGTATATATATATATATATATATATATATATTATATTAATTTGGGCATCAAACTTGCGCTGTGATGAGAGGCCTTCCAAGGTGATCAAACATGTCTACAGGGCAACAGCTATGACTTTCAATTATAGATTTATTATGGATTTAATTTGTGTCCGGAATAAATATTGGAGCTCTACTAAAGGTTGTGATTGGCTCTCAGGGATGCATAAAAAATAAACCGTATTAAACTTTTAAATGGTGCTAGAGGGCAGTATGGTGTTAGGTTGTGCATTGCAAATCAAGTATCTCTCTCTCGCTCTCTGTTTCACTTAGGCTCTCTCTCTCATTTTTCTCCTTTTCCTTTAAGCCTATAAAGCAGGAAGAAGTGTTCCTCTTTCTTTCAAGCTTTTCCTTTTATGTTTTTATAAACCTTTGAAGAACCTGTTTCTGTAAACAAACAGAGATGCACATAAAGGCTTAAAAGTGCAAGGAGATGTGTTCACAGCCAGTATTCCACTGGGGTTTTGGTACAGATTAAGTTGATACACGAATGTTGATCAAGAAGTGCCTTTAAAGGTGAAAAAACACTAATCTCAATAGTTTCTGAAAGCTAAAGTGCAAATTAAGACTTCTGTTTCTCAGAATTTCCCCTTGAGAAAACTCTGCTGATCTCATGTGTCTCCTTCAGAGTTCTCAGTACTTTCACAAACTGTGCTCAGATTTCCCAAGATACCAAAGTATACAATTGGCAGTGAGACATTTCAAAATGGACAATTCTTATAAAAGACCAACTTATCTGTGATATGCTATCCAAACTGATTTTGTAGCTCTCATTTGCTTTTTTTTTTTAAGGACAATTTTAGGAGAAACACATTAAACTTAAATGTGGAGTATGTAATATTTATGCTACTCTCATCTTTACTCTCAAAAAAGAAAAAAAACATGTATAAAACTATTTGCATAACTCATTTGTATGTTTTTGTATGGCCCACAGACAGCTAGTTTTAATTTTGAGCGTAGAAGTGTTCCTTTCTTACTCTTAAAATTCCCCCCAAAATTGCATGTTTTTATACAAATCACACCATATAAAGTTTTACAAATGGTAACATAATTGTGTTTCTCATGAGATAGGGTTGATGTCTCCATAAAATACAATATAATTGAAAAATAATGACTTTTTCAAAGTTTAAAGTTGCAAGCACTTCCCCCACCATCCTTTGCTTGGAGAAACAGATTGCCCTGCCCCAAACTCATACTTTCTGGTTGAGCCAAAAAAAAGATAAAAGTTACATCTGATTGTCAGTAGCGCTGCATAAATTACATGCTTCATTTTCAAGCTGCATAAAAGATGCATAAATGAGATCTCCAATAAGTGTTACTGTAAGCTATACCTGAGAAATGTATGAGCAATTCAGTTTTTCTCTAGGTGACTGTAGAATCAGAGTAGCAGACAATGCAGGAATATGACACCATGGCTCAAACTAATTAGGAAGGGTACTAGACAGGCACAAAAACCTCTCAGGCCACATCGTAACTTTAAACCATCTCTGTGTTGATTCAGTCACTGAAGAATTTCCAAGACTTGCAAGGAAAAGATTGTCATGAAACGCGTTGTCCTGACACAAGGCAGAGTGAAGTACTTTGACAAAGTCATAACACACGTGACTCCTCTTGACATTCCATGTACCTGAGAACACTGTGTTCATGAGATGATTTCCTGCTGTCAATCAACCCTAGCAGGGATGGCAGCAGGCCATGCACTTCTTCGCTAGATGAATGTCCGCAAGAACAATAAATCTCGCTCAAGAGATGGACGTCATGTATTTATGTAGTGAGTGAAGGGTTTGCTGATCTTTCAGATGTTGAATGTTTGGCAGTTTTACAGACATTGTCCGGGTTTCTGTGCACAAAGTGTTCCTATTCATGCTGCTTTTCTCATCGCTAGATTAAAGTCTTCTAAACTCTCACAGCCTGTCAGGTTTGATTTGAGAACGTGCCTGAGTTTGAAGCATCGTATGAATATGTGGCAAAAGAAATTGGGCGAAGAAAAACTGACTTGATGAAATAACATTAACATTTGATCATTTAGCAGACGCTTTTATGCAAAGTGACTTTCAAACTAACAGATCTTTCACATATCTTCACTAAGTCAGTGTACACTTAAAACGTCAAGGCTCAGAGAGTTCATTCATACTATGATGACATATAGGCCTATACTTTATATAGTAGAGTTGAGTGTATGTTCTGAGATTATGTACTGCTTTGATGCTTCAAATGTTGCAAAATAACAGTATGTGAAATGAGTGATATGTCCAAATTCATAAATCAGAAGGCAAAATGTACCCGGGTGATTTACTACTCGATTTTGGACAAAGTTACAGTAATGGTGTTTCAGTTTCTAAATGAAGAGGTTCTTTTTAACAAATCTGTTGAAAGAATGATTCAATGACTCATTCATAAAGATAGCTGCTTGCTTGTTCGAATTCATTAAGTTATTGTTTCATTGACTCATATATACAGTAACATTTCTGTTTTCTCCAGAGCTGCTCTATAGTTAAATGAATTAAATTAATAATTAATGATTTTTTACAATGGAAATTAATCAATAGTGAACTTACTTAAGCTAGACAATGACATTATTTTCTTCTAGAGCTGCTTTACAGCTCCTGCATTGTAAAAAGAACTATATAAATAAAGGTGACTTGACAGTAATTTGTCGCCACTAGGGTTGTAACGGTGTGATATTTTCATGTTATATTTTCATGGTATGATAACCATCTCAGAAAATATTACAGTTTCACTGTGTATGGAATTAACAAATCAATTATAATAATTATTATTATTATTATAAATATTATCATCATTTACAATGACCATTAAACAAATCATGTTTTTGTTGTTGGACAGATGGTTTATCACAAATAATGTTTATTACAATAATCAAAAGAATGTCTAATCAGTTAAATTTAACAATTGATTATGGATTAGATTAACAACTTATTTTTTATCATTAATGATTTATTAAAACTTTTAAGAATAATAGAGTCCTATGAACTGTATTTTATATCGTATTTTACATGATCTTCTTACCATGATATACCAAAAAATCCTCACCAATCTGACAATCTGTCTTGAACGCACATTCAGGAATGGAAATGTTACGGTAAGAACAAGTATAATAGTCAGTAGAGTCAGATTGTCAGATCCCACATATAGCCGTTAATGGCTGACATCACATTGAATTAAAACCTTACAGTTTAGTGCAACTGCTCCCATCAGTTGGTCGCCATCAGTTACGTGACAACCCGAGAATCAGACAAGAAACCAGCCATTCTCCTACACTCACTCCCACATGTCTGTTGATCAGGCTGTACACTGTTATTATAATTACAGTGTTCTACTTTCCAGCCAGACGAACACACAACTTTGCATTGTGTTTGTGCTGTTTAGTTTATGACTAAACTGTGATTTTTTTCCTTTTATTCCTTGTACCTTTGTATCCCATCCTGATGTCCTCCAGATGTGACTTTCACAGGAGCCACTAGAGACCGGCACAACTTCCATTAATCTGAGAATGATGTTGGAGTCCAATCAGAAACAGGCCTAAAATATGAGCTGCATTTGACAAAAGGGTTACGATGATCTTTACTCAGGCCCTCAGAGATGAGAACAGCTAATTTGCTCAAGAGAAAAAGGGTTGACCTACAAATAATTTTCTCTGAATCAAATGACAAGCTAACCCAAAATGCTAGAGCTGTGGATGGTGTTTGCTGTGTGCACCAGAGCGTATTATCAACTTGCATTGCCCATCTATCTGAAAGGGCAAAAATTCTCTAAACCTCATTTCCAGCCTTTTGAACTTTATTTACCAACCGAGGCAGTGTGCCATCATATGAACCTGGCTATATTAAAGTCAGAGATATGACTTCCTGAGGATTCCAGATCGGATTCATATTGTTGACTTCAGGAGACTTGAATATTTCAGCTGAAATTGTGCATTATAATAGAGCTGGTTTCCCCCCCACATTCTTGAATTGATGCAGTCAAATCCTAATGTGTTCTTTGATAAGTCCAGTGGCATTGATTACATTGAGGTGGCTTCAACATATTTCTGAATGAGTGCTTTGGCATTTGCTCTGACCTCTCACCACTTCATGGTTTCCCTTAATTGAGATAGTGCCGTGGCACATTTGCACGGACTCATCGCATGATTAATTTTGTGTTAACTCAATACTGAATGACATCGACTGCATGAATACAAATGCTGTATGTAAATCGCAGTGGAGAGTTATAGCTCCTTTATAATCACAAAAATAATACACATGTAATCAAAAAAAACTTGAAGTGTAGTTCAATAGCTAGAGTTGACATTAAATGGAAATTCACTATAATTTGTTTTCTTCATCTTATTCTTATTCTGAACAGTTTTCTTATTGAGAAATTTTTTGACTGCATAATTTTTCAACAAAAAAATCAATCTTCTTGTGAAACAGCAGATTTGGATGGATCTGCCTCCATCTGATCAACAACCACTGAAAGTCCTCGGCTTATGTTTTTCTCATTTTATGGAAGAAAAGATCTGTTGTGACCTCTGTTACATCATGAGTGTGACAATGTGTCATGAACCTTACAATAGAAAATACTTTTACAGCATTTTATAGGTAATTATTAATCTAACCTCATATACTTCGCATTAGTTAGTAAATATATTTTGAACAAACATGAATTAACCATGAACAATATTTCTGAATTAACATTAACCTAGATTATTAAATGTTGTCGAATATTGTTAATTGTTAGTTCATGATACATAACGCATTAACTCATGCTAATAAACTAAACTCCCCCTCCCCCATGAGAAATGTTTGTGATAGAAAACCTTTAAATATTTGGAAAAAAAGGAGAAATTTAGCTTGCTTCATAACACAGCAGATCCAGTAAAAATGAGGGAGTATTCTGTATAAAGTTCATTCTAAATCCATGCCATCTCGACACATCCTTCAGCACTAGAGTTGTAAACAAGCTATGAATGTGGATTCCTCTCTGTAAGGGTAACATATCATTGTGAAAAACTGAACAAGGCTGGCTTTCTTTCATAAAAGTGCCGAAAAACTCGCAGGTATGTATTAAGTACCCGCTGAGAATAGTCTTTTTTTTTTTTTTTTTTTTTTTTTTTTGAGGGATGACCTTTGGGACAAAAAAAAAAAAAAAAAAAAAAGCAATCTTTAAAGTAAAGGACTTGTCACAGGGCACTACACACGCTTTTGGCCAGCTCTGACACTTTCTGCCAGTCAAGGCTCGGTCTGTGCATTCTATGTGAAATCAATGCTACAGAATGTTTACTTTGGAACACCAAAGTGGAGAAAATTTTGATTGCATCGCTAACAGGAACTTGACAGAAGGGAAGGGCAAAATGCGTCTGTCAGAAAACGTTTACCTTAAACATGTTTGCTAAAAATGCCTGCAGATTTCATTTTGTGAGCTCAGCTTGTTATTGTACATCATGTTCTGTGTTTCATTATTGTTTCTTTTTATTTGGAGACACAGAGACACAAACATGTAATACGAATCCACATGTGTGTCAATCACTTGTATGCTAGCTGAATGAATGAGTTCAGGTAGTAGCTCATTAGTCATTTACAAAAAACACACGCTCACACACACACATTTCCAGAATGCCTCCTCACAATGCTTTCCCCCCAACCAATCTCTCTCTCTTCTCTCTCTCTCTCTCTCCTTTCCTCTCTCCTTCATCTCCCCTCCCACTCTATGCTAGTGTGTGAGTAGCTCTCTCTCTCTCTCTACCCCTCGCAGGCACGCACTCTGTCAGTGGAGGAGAGGGTTTCGAAATCCAGCTGTAGCTCAAAGTGATCGCCTCCTTGGGCATATCCATCTAAGAGGATTCTTCATTTTTTCCCCTCGTACCACTTTCTTTTGTTGTTCTGAACCTGTATGATTTTTTTTTATCTGCTACTCAGGTTTGTGATATAGTGAGTGTTCTGCTGAAGTTTTTCTTACATGGCTGAAACACCTGTCTATCTCATTTACGCTTTTTTTATTGACGTGATCTGTGTCCTAACACTCATGACACAGCTTAAGTAATTTCTTTTTGCTCCATCGGAATTGTTTTATTTTGCCATACAAGGGTTTCTTGCTGACAACGTGGTAGGATTCCCTGAGTAAACTCTTTGGAGAAACCATGAGTTGGACTCATTATAAATGCTAAACGTCTGTCTGCTTGGAGCTACGCCATCTGTGGAATTCAATCAAGGTAAAGCATTATTTTTTTCTTAGTGTAGTGACATTATGTTTGACTCTGGAGGTCATTTGTCTGAAATGCCTTAATTGTCATGGTAGATATTTCATTAATTTGAGGGTGCAGGGATATTTCATTTAATGCTTAGGTATTAATCATTTGATAAAAATAGTTAATTAAAATCAGCTGGTTTTAAAGCGATTATATCAAGAAGTTGGAAAGTTAATCAACCTCTCAACCTAGTCATTGAGAGGCGTGGATTTTTAAAAAAAAAGAATTTAAGGCATACTAAAATATATATATATATATATATATATATATATATATATAACATTAAACATGTCTAAGCTTGTGCTATATGTTAAAATGCTATTTTATACTAATTGTATTAGTATAACTTACAAAACAAGTCAAATCAGAATTAAAGTCATATTAAAACGTTTGACCTAATATACAGCATATCTTAAAATACTAGGAATTATTAGGTACACAAAAGATCTGTATCATTAGATTAAAAAATGAATTTAATGTCCAAATTATTTTATTAATATTTGCAAAACAAGCTTGTAAATGTTGTAAACTTTTTAATGACTTTTAACCATTTATTTCTCTGTAGAGATGACCACTGCGTCAATGGAGCCCATAGTGGCGATAGTGGAAAAGATTTCCAATGTCACCGAGCGTCCAGTAGAAGCTTCTACTGAAGACATGGCTGCCACCTTCACCATTGGCACCATCCTTTCCATAATGTGTCTGGTGGGTGTGTCTGGAAATATCTACACACTCGTGGTCATGTGCCACTCCATGCGCTCGGCTGCCTCAATGTACATCTACATCATCAACCTGGCACTAGCTGATCTGCTTTACTTGCTCACGATTCCATTTGTGGTATGCACTCATTTCCTGAAAGGATGGTACTTTGGAGACGCCGGGTGTCGGATCCTCATCAGCATGGACTTCCTTACAATGCATGCCAGTATTTTCACCCTGACAGTTATGAGCACAGAACGTTACTTTGCCGTACTCAAGCCTCTGGATACAGTCAAACGCTCTAAGAGCTACCGAAAAGCAATAGCCTTTCTGGTGTGGACGGCCTCGTTGATTCTCACCTTACCCATGATCATCGGCGTCCAGCTGATGACGGAGAGCTCCAAGCCAATGTGTCAACCCACCCTGAGCCCTCTCTCGTATAAAATCTACATCTCCTTTCTTTTTGGCACGAGCATTGTGGCTCCAGGGGTAATAATCGGGTACCTATACATACGTCTGGCACGAACTTACTGGATCTCCCAGACTGAGACTTTCAAGCAGACCAAGAAACTCCCAAACCAGAAGGTCCTGTATCTGATCTTCACCATTGTGCTCCTGTTCTGGGCCTGCTTCCTACCTTTCTGGATTTGGCAGCTTCTAGGTCAGTTCCAGCCAGCGCTGGATCTCTCCACCAAGGCCAAGCGCAACATTAACTATCTGACCACCTGTCTGACCTACAGCAACAGTTGCATCAATCCGTTCCTCTACACCCTGCTCACCAAGAACTACAAGGAGTACCTTCGCAAGAGACAGAGGACTTGGACGGCTGGCAGCTACCTCAACCGACGGAACCGCTTCCAGCGGTCTCCCCGTCGCTCCTTGTCCTCCAGCAGTCAGCAGTGCACGGAGAGCTTTGTTCTTGCACATACTTCTCGCACCAACAACAGCAGTCTCTGAGGTAGGTCATTGACCTTGTCTATTTGGAGTTCTATCGAAACTACATGCTGTTTTCCAGACAATCCAAGTCGATGTGAAAGATAAAGATCCTGTCTGAATAAAACCAAATTTTCTCTAGTTTACCTTCATCTTTTCTGAGTCTAGCGGGTCTGTTTTGAATCAAGCCAGGGCCAGACTGTTTTAGTTTTGTGGTCGTGGGTCTGATTTTCAGATTGGCACGTGTCGCTGCAAAGGGCTGCAGATGAGAAATGAGAACTTAAAATGCTTGACAAATCTGTTTTGGTTGCTCATTATTATTATTATTAAATTGCCTTGTTCAAAACATGAGTACACATATGAGTAGACAATGCAGGTGAAGGACAGATGAACTGAAATAAAATGCTTTTTGAGTAGGAGCAATTTTATCTTTTGATGAGTCACCATTCAATGACAAGCTTTCATTTATTCCAGGTCTTTCCATAAGATGTTATGTTGACAATTAACAACAGATTTATGCATGAAACGTTTTGAAGGAAAAAAAAGTGTTCATTTATGTCTCGACTATAGTTCATAAATAATTGGTCATAGTGAGCATTTTCAGGAGTAAAATTGGCTACATGATAATTAGGTACCACTGATTGGATCGCAGTTTTAAAGTACTCTCAATCAGCAGACCTGCTGCCTTCAAGATGATCTGCATGATACTGAATGCCTGCATCTTATGAATGACTGCAGACTGGAAGAATAAAGCTCTAACAAGGCTGGGATGGGCTATGAGGTTGAGTTAGAAAGATAAAATGTGTTAACATTAACAAAAATAAATTACTTACAGCATCTTTCTGCAATAATTCTGTCTGGAATCACTCAGGGAAAGAACAACAAAACTCCCTCCAGATTAGAACTTGATCTAATCCTAAAATTTATTTTAATTTTCCACCAAATGACAAAATTAAAAACAGAGCAGAAAAAGGAGAAAGGGGGAAAAAAAGAACATACCAAAGCTCCTTTCTCATATTATATTCATTAAGCTCTCTCAGATCCAATTTATGCTTCAGTGTCTTATTCAGCTTTGTGTTTAGTTCAGCAGAGTAAATTGTTGTCATTAGGTCCACAAAAGTCTTGATTAGGTTGTCAGAATCTTTTTTTTTTAATCATAAATACAAAATCTAAATCATTCATATTGAAAAGAGTTCGGTAAATAATGAATGGAATTATTTTTTATAATGTAAAGTTAAAAATTACATATCACAACAAGTTAATGGTTAATTTCTGTCTGATTTAAATTTATAAAACAGACTTCTGAGCTGTTATAATAACTACATAGACTATATTAAAAAATAATTACACATAGACTAAATAATCTTAGATAAGATAATTATTTACTGAGAGCATTAGAATTCCACTGCACATATACTGTAGCCTGATGTTGGCATAACTTTAATTTCATTATTTTTACAAGCACTGTGAAAACAAAACAACAACAAAACAAATCTAAAAACATACACACAGTAAAATTACTGGAATGATAGTTTGAAGAAAAGTTCATAGTTCAAATTCTTTTTCACAGTTAAGGAAAGAAATATAGAAAGATACAAACAAATAAACCAGTTAACTGTGAGGAAAAAACTTTAGAGCTGAACAACAAAGTATTAAGAAAGTATTAATCACTTCCATGACTTCTCAGGTCTGTACAGTTTGTTTCTTTTTTTTGTTTTGTTTCCTTCTTCTTCTCAAAGTCATATTATACTTTCATTGTTCAACTTCAGCACATTACTGAGAGAGGAAATCAGTCAGCAGAGCAATGAGAATGTTTTTCTGAGGTCTTACCTCTTGGGTCGATTTTAATAAGCTGTCTTTTGGTGGGCCACATGACCCATATAGGAAGTGATGGACATTGCCAAAAGGAAGACCTGTGTGTCCCTGCAGCTCTAAAAATAACCTGTCCTCTACAACAGCCTCTCCTGCAATGTCTCTATTTGGTGCACACACTAAATCAACATTACACCGAGTGATTGCTCTTCCCCTGGGTTTAAATATTGATTCACCAACACTGAAGGTGTGATTGCTATAATTAGGTGGGTGACAAATATTACTTTTATGGCCAGTTCCACAGACAATGCACAAGCTTAGTCACAGACTAAAAATGCATGTTTGAGCTGTTTTAACTGAAAGCAGCTTGCTCTGACATATCTTAAAATAGGTTTGTGCCATTGTTTTGTCTCAAGATACACACCTGTGATGTTTTAAACAGCTACTTAAATGTCCTAATTGAACTAAGGCTTAATCCTGGCTTAATTTAAGCCCTGTTTGTGAAACCAGGGCCTAATGTCAAAAATCACATGAAATATAATTCTGAATTAACTTTGTTCATCATATTAAAAATTACATTTTATATTAGGTGGTCTTTATTACACTTACATTTAAATTAATAATTTGATATAATGCACTTACAGTGTACATACATGTTTTTACATTGTACTTATATTTTTAAAAAATATCTGCATTTAATTACATCTGTAATTAATTTCTGTAATTATATACACTGTTGACCCATCCCTTACACCTTAACCCACGTTTAAACCTACCAATAACACCAAACCTGTCCCTAACCTTAATCGTATCACATCCCAATAGCAGTAAGTGTTTTGCAATACAATATCAACACAATAAGTATATGTATATAATACAGTAACCACCTAATATAAAGTGGGACCGTAATTTTAGATGAACACGTCTACTTTTAATTTAATTATATATTAATACATAATGTTTCCATGGCTTTCAGCCAAAAAAAACAAAATGTGAAGGTCAACATTTACATTTAGAATTGCTACCTGCTGCTTATCTATTTTTTGCATAGTAAATTTAGCTACACGAATCGCCTTTGACGGTAGCATGTACTTACCTGAATTTGCATCCATATAATCTTTTACTTAAGGCCTAGGAAATAACAAAAGTCACATTTAGCATTCAAATCAAAAGGAAGCGCAAAGACAAAGTTTCTCCGGCAAGGCCCTAAATAGACTCATAATTGACAAAGTTATTATAGGTAAATTAAAGTTAAATAATAAAAAAAAGGACCCCCTTAGTTGTTTCAATCTGGACAGCGATCTTTTTCTGTCACCAAGTTAGAGACCTTATTTGTCTAGACAGTGGGCTGTTTCATCTGGTAATGATCCAATAAGAATCCAAATCAATAGATCTCATATATTCCAGGAGCTCTTCCAGACCATCTTGAGCGTAGAATGAGATACTCCTGGCAGTACAATTCCATGATGATGAACTGTTATGATCTTTGTAATCCAAAAATAAGAAGAATGGCACATATTTCCATCAAACTCTATAAAAATAACCTTGGCTTGGTTCAGTAATCAATGTTGTGCACACCTTACAAAAGCAGCGATCATGGATCAATTGATTTATAATTCACATTGATACCACAAATCTGCACACTATTCTACCCTATTTGTGAGAGAAAATCTGTGTAATTTGTTGCGTGCTGAGTGCGCTATTTGTAGCTGAAAGCATTATCATATTAGCCAAAGTATTTTGTAAATAAAATAGGGATGGAGGAAGGATGTGCAGAACTTGACGGATTCTGTCGCATTCTGCAGAAATATGCTGAGCTTCCCTTGCAGGGCTAGTGATAACAGCTGTGAGCAGAGAGCTGGGCGAGCGAAATACAAATGCAGTGGCTGCAGAAAGATTTGAATGTTTAACGTTCATTTTGTTGGTAATTATAAGTGAGATTCTTGCGCCGTGGGCTCTAAGGGTGGAAGAAACAAAGTAAGAAAACAGGTTAAAGAAAATGAGAATCAGCAGGTCGTGCATCAAAATAGGTTTTGAGAGTGCGAAGTCGGATTATGCCCCAGCTACAAATACATTATGCATTATACATACAGCGCAGAGCTGCCTAAACATTATCTAATTAAAAACGACTGCAAATGCAAACATTGCACAATTCTGTGTACATCAGGACATCAGAAAGCTATGGATTTGCTTGCTATAGACAACGGTGTTGCATCATTTTGTATTCTGAGTCAATATGGTGTGGGAGTATAGATGGTGGTAATGGAAATGAATCAAGAAACAGGTTCACTGAAGACCTGTTAAAGGCAGCAGGCCCAGGACAGCTGGCTGAGTTTACGAGGCCCTGTTGCTCTTTTGTCCGTGGTTGTAAATACCTTTTCAGTGACCCCGATTTGGGCATCTTATCTCACACATACTGTACGCTCGTGAAAAATCCATTTATCAGCATTAATTATGATCTGTGACTCTGGATAAGATACTGCGATATCGATCACTATTTACAGGCCCACAGATTCCTTCTGTTCTGCCATTGATCCGAGCACTGTAAATGTGTCCGGGTTTTCCCTTGAAGAGAAAAGTGGTGAATGTGGCTTTCTCTGATATTAGAGGTTCACAGAGTTCCATCACCCCACGTCACCCGGCAGGGTACCGCAGTATCTGTCTTACGAGCTGAGGTGAATGAGCTTCTACAAGGTCAGGCCATTACAGACAGTTGACACCGCCATCACTCACGCTGCACCTAGCTGGTTTTAATGCACACATCTGCACTAATGACTTTTTGTGAAGTAATCAGTACGGCTCAGATCCTTTCCGTCTTTAGCCTGTCAAAATTTACAGGAAACTAGGCATGCTGAGCCAAAATGACCAGCTCCTTCCCATAAGCATTACCCTTTTCCTTTTGCAAACACTGGAAAACAGTTATGTTATGCAACTTAAGAAACATTACTTCTTATCTTTGCATCTATAAATGTGTCCCCATTTTAGATGAAAAGAAACCATGAGTTGGTTTTATTCTCTTGATTATTCGGATATCCACTGGAGGTTTGCCATGTTACGCTCAGATTTTTACATGAAAGCTTTGGTTTTAGTGCTTTGTCAAGGCTTTGGCAATGCTAAAAACAAACGCTTGAATGATTGATGTTTTAATGGTACATTTTTGTGCCTGTTTTTTCCTGATGTTTTAAGATGATGAATGATAAATGTGACTCTAGGGTGAGAGATTACAGTGTGTACTACTGTGCCGGAATCACATGTGTTGTTTTTCATTCATCCAACAAAAAATGTTGTACAAAAAGGAAAATGATTAAGGTTGCTCTAAGGCAGGTATTATCCTGCAAAAACTTTAAGTGTTTTCTTAAACCTGAGCACCATTTTCCTGCATATCCTAATATTACTATAAAGTAATATTAGTGTTAAAAAATAATTATATTATGTTATGTTATGTTACATTTAGGGCTGACCACTTAATACGTTATTTAGATTGATTAAGCACAGTGAAAAATAATGGATTAAAATTATTAACGTACTTGCCCTGCCCCAGACGTGTGTAGGTCATGTGACATTTGATACAGTGGATTGATGACTTTGAAGCGGGGCAACAACTCACTGCATGATGGAGTCTATAGAGTGTAGTTAGAATATCCCTAAAATTCAAGATATGGGGCAAAACAAACAAAAAAAGTTTTTTTTTCGAAACTCTGTTTGAGTTTGTTCTCATATTTAAGCTAAATCACACGAGCAATGAGTGCAATACCACACGAGTGCTGTTTTTCTGTCCAGAATAGCACAAGTGTGATATTGATTTCAGACAACAGTTCAATAAATAAGAAGTTAACATTGTATTTTAGACACAATATTCTCTGTTTTGCTCAATTTTCACCAAAGAAAATATAAAGGCAAGGCAGAGCTGTCTCCGAGTAACACACAGCTGCATTTCATTTCTGAATCCGCGTTTTGAACGAATCGATTGAACTATTAGGCTTGTTGGACTTGAAGCGACAATGTCCAGACTGCAAGAGCAATTCAAAAGCATACGGAGCCGTCATACACCAGTCGCTCACAATCAATTCCAACAAGCCTAATGATTAAATTAAACATTCATAAAGAGAACCATTTACTTCACTCCTGAATTTCTGAACTACTTCAGAAATCAAAAAGACATTTATCGTTACTTACTGACAGTTTTAGTTTTTTACTTAGAGTATAATTTCATCAAAAAAAAATTCATAAATAAAACATTAATAGTGTAGTTCTCACAAAAATGAAAATTCACTCATCGTTTAATTACCCTTATGGTCCAAAATTCTATGTTGAATCAAATAAAATATAAGCTACTTTTGGTAATGTCTATTTCATTCTTTACACAATAATGACTTTAAATGATCTCTGGGAGTAATTTCTCATCCAAATATATATACGATTAATTTGTGATTTGTGTAATTAATTAGATTAAAAACTTGTGTACTTAATGCAGGAGTGCACAATGCTGATTTGTATACTTCTTTTGCTAAATCGGGAGCTAAAAAAAAACATAGGCAGTGCATTAGTTAAAACAAAAACAAAACATAATTCATAATTCAAAAAGAGGAAGCATAATATATTCTGAGTGAATTCCCAGAATATTGTGAATTATTGTTAAACAATGATGTCAAAGAATTCAGTGCCCTTCAGTTCCTTTGCTACCAAGGATGTGTGCGGGTGTTTTTATTGCATGGGCTGATAATGGCAGTTATCATATAAAAAGCATTTTGTCACACTGAGGTTTTACACTCAGCCACTTGGATAACTCAGGAATGTTCATCAGAGCATGACTAAGCCTTTGAGACAAGGGCGTTACAACGGCAAGAGACAGATGAGAGAACAGGGATTACAAAGATCAACAAACGAGCCATTAGAGGTCAGAGAGACCCATTAATAAAGGACTAAATAATTAAGCATTATCTTTACTGACATTGAGCATGGAAACAGAATGTGAAACACATCCAGCATAGATATTAACTGTCACAGACTTTAAACTAATATTCATTTAAAGGTATGTTCTTATATTAAATGCATTATTTTAGCATTTCCCTCAGAAACGCGTTGTTGTTATGCCTATGTACACCTATTTTTAAAATAATGTTTGTCTTATCTATTCGAATTACTTAAAGGCAAGCTTTTGGTTGCAAAAGCCTACAATTGATGAAAAGAAAAGTCAGAGCTGAGAATAATTACAAGAAGATGTTTAAAAAAAATAATGACCAGATGTGATTCATAAGATTTGAGCCTCAAAAGTTCAGCACTGTTGTCATGAATCGTGCCGTTTCCATGTATTCACAACATTGGTTTCTTTGCTGGATGGGGAATCCTACATTAAAAGACAATCAACAATGTCACCACCAGATCTACCCCTGAAAGTTTGAAAACCTGCTGATAAAATACCATATACGAGGAGCTAACAAATACAAACTGTTTTAAAATCTGTTCCATGCACTTGAAGGTTGATTTAGTTTCGAAATACTTCTGATGACCAGACAAATAGCATAGAATTAAGACAACATTATATGCCTTTTAAACAGGACTAGCTGCATTCATATTCAATATTTGTTCAGTTTTAACTTCAGTGTTTGTGAACATATGCCAATTTATATGCTAATTTTTCCCCTTTGTAACTAATAATGAAAACACTTTTAGCCCACCACACACGCATCTCTTCTAACAAAAACTTTTTTTAGTTTGCTAAGTCTTTAAAACATTTTTGAAACAACGATTTACTATAGACTAAACAAGTTTTATTGACAGTGTGGTTAGAGCAAAGTGTTCAGTTCTGGAAGGGTGTTTGTACAAGGGGGGAAAAAATACACAGTGAATACAGTGGGGTCCAAACGTCTCAGGGTACTATTGGAATTGCTTTTATTAGCATTTTTCTAATTAACTAAAAAACAAAATAATATGCAGATTACAGAGCGGTTTTAGAAGGAATCTCTGTCAATCCACTCATGCTGTTCTAGACCAGCTTTTTAGCCTGTGTATTGCTTGTTTGATATGCAAAGCTTATTTTTGGCTTCTTCTGGAACTGTTTTAGTTGGCCGAGATAAAATATATGAATAACTGATTGGCCAATTTTTGTCTGAAATGAAAATGACTTGTTTATGAAACTGCTACATAAAACAATGCCATACAGATTTTTTTTTTAAATTACATTTTATTTTTAAATCATTAATTTAATTTAAAAAATGTTATTATTACTTTTGTTTGCAAACCTTACTCTTTATGTTCTCTCAGAGCTATTTGTGCCTGTTCCTGGCATAACATTTGCTAACTGCAATAGCCAAGGAGTATAATTTGTTAGCAAAGATGTGTGAGTTTCCCAATGCCATGTGAAACACTCAATGAGGGACTGGATCACAGGGTCATCTGATCAACAGAGCATCAGTAATGAAATAGCACAGCAGCTCTGTTCCTCTGTATCCTGCATTCCACAGGTGAAAGGCAATTACAACTAAGATTCAGAGGATGTATTTCTTGCTGAATGTGAATCAAATAGGTTGTGCAAAAATATGGTATGTAAAGAATACTGTGTGGTGACCCTGTGTTTGTCATCTTGTCTTTTCTGCAATAGCATCGCTATCTCTGCACAGTTTATTATGAAACACACAATTCTTCTGATGCTCCCTGATCTTTCTGTGTTGAAATGTCCTTTTACCCCTTTAAAACGATAGTTCAACCAAAACTTTCTTTCCTCTGTGGAACATAAAAGAAGATATTTTGAGAAATGTATCTTGTATCAATGTATTTTGTAAATGTAAATATTAAGTCTGTGGTAAACAAAATGGTTTCTCTTCTTTTGTGTTCTGCAGAATAAAAGAAAGAAAGAAGCCACAAAAACCTCAACGATCAAGCAAAACATTCATAAATGCATGTTTCACTCTTTTATTTTTCACTTTGAGTCACCCCTAAACTTTGAAATTGAACACTTCTGTTTCCCAGAAATGAAATCTGACCTTAAAGTCGCTGTAGGCGATTCACAGTTTCTTAATTCTGCCAGGCTAGCCACCCCCATTACTTTGACCACATGCCCTTTGAACAAAACTGCCAAAAGCGTGACTGCAAAGCAAAATGAGCAACTGACAAAACTTTCTGATTCACATACCTATTAATGCTCGTAGCTTCATCGAATCTGGTTAGGACACTGTATGAGGCCGTCACCGAGACACGTCAATTCTTCAGAACACCTATTTCTGTGCTCTCTGTAAGGAAGTAAGAACTTTTAACGTATGGCCTTCCAAAAAGCCACTTTACGCACATATAAAGACACATATAACACGTATAAAAGTCACTTCTTGCTACTTCTTAACAGTCGCTATTTCCCCTTGGCAACTTCTCAGGGCTTTCTGGAAGTCGAAAATTTGGCTGATGGCTCCAGTAACACACATTAACACATCTATGCACACACTCACACCTCATAATTTTACCATAATCATATCGCTGCAGCACATGCTGTGAGTTTCTCTTTTCCCACAGATCAGAGCGGTAAAGCAGCAGCTTTCGGGCTTGTTTTGAATGAAGAGGAAGTCCTTGAAGGTGTTGCTGCTGAACTTATGGGGATCAGCGGGGTGGGCCAATAATTAGAGTTATGTGGAGTGACCCGGGAGGAGCGGAAAGAGGAAAACTGCGAGCTGGGACTATGCCGCAGTGCAAGCCCGGAGCAGGGAACACAGGATAGGGCAGGGTGCTTTTTAGGAGAGTTATAGCTCTGCAATGATTCCAGGTGCTGCGCGCTGAGTGGTTTTGTTTTTGTAAGTGCTCAGAGAGGGAGGGCATTGCCGCAGCAGGTATTCTCTCAGGTGCTGGAGCCATTAAGGCAGCAGGAACTCAGAGATGATAAATGGTCTTGATGCACGGTCCAAGAAAGATAAATAACGACTGTGCAAGCAGCCTTTGTGTGGCCTTCTGGCCTTTGAGATTCAGTGGGGAAACAAAGAAGCTGGATTGAACAATGATGATTGTGCTGCAATCGTGTTCTCTGTAGTTAACTTGTAAACACATTGCCCTCTGTAAAATTACTGTTGTTACAGAACAAATCACTTGTTTAATTGTTCTGGACTACTCGTTTATGTTCGGAAAGAACATCAATTCTTCAATTTATCTCAGCTAGAAGTAAAAGGTTCTCCAGGCTCAATGGTCTATGTAATTGTATCCTATATTAAAGGGTTAGTTCAGCCAAAGATGAAATTTCTGTCATTAATTACGCACCCTGATGTCGTTCCACACCTGTAAGACCTTCTTTAAATCCGAAAGGTTTTTTTTTTTTTTAATCTCCCATAGTAAGCATAACATGAAGGCTGAACCACTGCAGTCACGTTGACTATTTTAACTGTGTCTTTACTACTGCTTTGGACCTTGAATGTGGTAATTTTGTTGCTTACTATGGGAGATTAAAAAAAAAAACAACTTTTGGATATTTCGAAAAATGTCTTAATTTGTGTTTCCGAAGATGCACAAAGGTCTTACGGTTTTGTGACGACATGAGGGTGAGTAATTAATGACAGAAATTTCATTTTGGGGTGAACTAGCCCTTTAAGATTTCCCATCTTTTTGGACCCCAATGTGGAAATTGTAAGAGATTGCAGACCTTCATGGTAAATTATCTTGAGCGTGACTCATGGTTTATGGAACTAACGTATCTGTGCATTTGTGTGTGTGCCTGTACATCAGCCTTGAAAGGGTAATGGGAAAAACGACTACAGTTTCACACTACCTCTGAATTACAGCTGTATGCTGTCCAAGCCACATGGTCTCTAAACTGATAATCACAGGGTAATAGAGATTATTCATTCCACAGAGGGACTGTGGTTTTCTGTTATATTGCCGAATTGTGATTTGCATGAGAAATCTAAAGGGATAATCATGTATGGAGGAAGTATGATCCCACAGTACAACTCACTTCCTGTTAGATGTCACTTTACAGGACCATGAGATATCAGGCTGGCTTAAAATTATCACAACTTTAATACTTCCTCATATCTTCACTGATCAGTGAATTTCACTGCACTTGCAAATCTTGATTGAAACATATCCAGTGCATTAATCACTGACAGTCCTACATGCTAATTATTTGAAACTACATTTTTATAATAATAATAATTTTATGATAGATGTTGCAGATTTTGTTTCAAATAAAAGTATTTTAAACTGCATTTTGCCCATTATTTTAGAATTATTATGCATGCAGTTTGTATGACCTCATAAACATTGTCTTGTCACACTGTTGGATTATTTGTAATAATAATAAAATAATGAACACAAAAAGGTATTTAAAGTGGTGAAAAATGTAACCAAATACCTAAAATATACACTCCTTTCATAAATGTATTTAAATATTTGCCTAAAATATTGATCTTGATTGAAAGAATGTTCATGGACATGTCATGCGCCTGCAACCAAAACTCTTGATCATTTGTTAACTACCCATTATAACTGTATTTTTAAACATCTGCACAAGCATACATATATAAATCAATTAATGTATACATAATGTAGAGGAAGGGAAAGCAATTAATTCATTACACACATATGGCTCTGTGATAATCTCCTAAATAAAGACGCGGATCTGACAGCCGGTGATTCGTGGGTTTTCACACTGTAATATTTAGTGAAAGAGCTTCTTTATGGCCATGTGATTTTCTTTAGTGTGTCCTTGCAGGAGAAAGTGACCTAGAGCAAGGTGTCAAACAGCTTTATAAAGGAATGCGGTTCTCGTGCCCTCTGGCACAGATCATATTGCAGGCTTATGTCATGTTCCCCTGAGATATGCTCTTCAATTCACAGCTGACTGTCTCCTCGGTGGTCAAAGTCCTGAGGCATCCCAATAATCACTTACCCCTTAACAAAATACATCACAAAGCCACATAAAACTTGTTATAACAATCACATCTGTACTAAATTTGGTTTCCTGAGGATTTCAGTGAACATTATTAGTGGAATAATCCCAAAAAAATTGTCACGGTTATGAGGTGCTACGCTTCGTTCGCTCAAGTCTCATTTAGTCAATTATATACTTGGGGTTAAATTGGTATTTTGGAGGTGAGGGAATCCTCTAATGAAAAAAAATAAGACATGATAAAATGTCCTACGCTGAAACTCTCTACTACATATTGTATATATATATGTATGTAAAAAAAAATCTAACTGAACCCAAATTTATGAACGGTGTGAATGTACATGCTAGCAAGAAAAAAATCCCAAAATAAAAATAAATTATCAAACAAAAATAAACATACTAAATATGGATTAACATACAAAGTTCAAATTATCTATCTAATTTGATGTTTGTATGTTATATCTTTCTAAATGTGATTAGATAGATAGATAGATAGATAGATAGATAGATAGACAGACAGACAGACAGATAGACAGATAGACAGATAGACAGACAGACAGACTGTCTTTGTGGGAATGTCTTTCCAGGATCATTCTAGCTCATAGTAATCCTTACTTGCTTGGCACTAAGTTGATTTAATTTGTATATAATAGCTGTTACCTTTCACGCAACGTCAGCTTTTGAAGTCTTTCTTGGGTGGTCTTGCGTGATCAGTGTTTAAAAATACAGCTTTTGACTGCCTGCTGTTAATTCTGACTGGAATTAAGAGGATTTTCAGTCAAATATTAGCTTAGGCGTACTGTTCCTTTTCAAAAAAGTAGTAATAAACAATTTTTTTAAAATAATGCGAGTATTAGTTCTATAATGACTGTTTTGTGAATAGATTTGTATGCTACCCAGCAATGATTTGGAAGCAACAGGGGACGTCTAGAAAACATCTGGATCGCAGCTGATTGACTAAGCCATTTAGAAATGATCTTTCCCAATGATTTGGGTAAAAGCCTAAAGAAAGTGATGGTGAAGACTGCTTCAGACTAGCCATTACACACTAGGCTGCAGGCTGCCAAGAAGCAGTAATGTGTAATATTATGAGGTGCAGTAAGTTAGATTGCTCAAGAAATTTGGCAGACATCCTACAAAGATAATAAATGAAGATTAACCCTAAACTAAACACGTTTACAAATACAAAGGAAAGCGCAAGCACTATATGATCGGCTACTGACTGAACGAAAACACCAGTGTGAGCATCAGTAGGTGCCTGGCAAATGCAAAGCTTATTAAAATCTGTTCACAAGAGTTGAAGGTTGAACTGGTGCCTGAATTTTTCTAATTAGATCTTCCCTGGATTCCTACGGAAAAAGGCAGCCAGCCAGTGCACCTCAACTGAATGAAAACAGCATTAAGTAACATCACTAGTCTTAAGCTTTTAGCCTTAGTTCGCATTAGAAATATGCTAAAACTTTAAGATGAAAAAATCATGGCATGACATGACTCAATGGCACACTTGACATGTTTTTGCAGTCTTGAGATGGTTATGTTTGTCCTTGAAATCCAAGGCAGTGAAGGATGTTCCATTTGTCATCTTAGGTTTCAAAAGAATGCTCATGACTGCTGCTCCTGCAACCGCTATTTGCCCTTGATGCACACTTCAGCTAAGCGGTGATGATGACAATGCATTCAGATAACTATCTGACAGTTTATGCACCATTTTCACGAGAAAAAGTGTAGACTTTGAGGGTTGAAAGGGTTTAGGGATGCATCCGGCACAGAACTTAACATTTTATTCTGTCATTTTATTCACCCTCATGCTTTTCCAAACCTGTGTGACTTTCCTATTTCAGCAGAACATAAAAGAATATATTACGAAGAATGTATCAATGGATATAATCATAAAGAATGGCAATGAGGTCCAATGTTGTTTTGATTTCTTCAATATCAGGGGATTTATTTTTTCTTTCTTAAGATCAACTACATTCTGTCATGACAACTCTCAGAGTGTTTGGCATGATCTGCGGAATAGATCTGCTACGCTGCTTCTGCTGCTGTTATTTTTGCTGCTGCTGTAGGTTACTGCTACTGCTGCAGAGCAAGTACAGCATTTGCTACTGCCAAAACATACACAACATGTTGCTGTGAGCAATTAAGACATTCTACTGCTGTACAATGTAGCATACATGAATTACCCGAAGCAGATCTATACAGGTGGAGCTGGGGAAGTTGGAGGGTTTCTGAAGCGCGCAGCACTTCATTCATTTCAAGCACTTCACTGCATTTGCTAAGGCAATGCTACCAAAGTATTTTGAAGGTTGAGCATGCAACTCATTGGCTACTGGTACAGCAGGAACCAATCAGCTATGCCCTTTAGATAACGATGTAATTATGAGCAGGTTTGAGTTAAAAGACCTATTAGCCTGTGCCATATAGAGTTTCATGACAAAACTTTGTATGCACTCTTTACTATTGTAATAAGAAATGGCTTTCAGAAAATTACATTTACATTGGACTAGCCACTGGTTGATTCAAAACGAATTCAAAAAGAATGTTTGTAAAGAGCTTCCATGTAAAGTGAGTTCACTCAATTCAAAAAATAAAAAAGTTCTCCTCTTTAAAATAATGTCTGGTAACTCATCGTAATTGTACCTGAATGCAATCATACTTGTTTAACTGACCTTTAACATGTGTTCAGTTGTGAAGAATGTTGTAGCTTGTACAATAGAGTCATCATTTAAAAGTTTAAATGATATAGCTGCTGTTCCAGCTCAATCCTGTATAAAAGATGAATGAAAAGCATGATCAGCTAGAGCCAGATCACCATGGTTCCCACATGGTTTATCTTATCCAACTTTACTTAAACTGGCCAAAAAAAAAAAAAAACAGCGTTTTTCATTACCGGTTCTGCAATGTTAATCACAGATGTGGTCTTTTTGTGAATGTTGCGATACTGCCTGTTATTTCCTGCATCCTTGGTAATTATTCAGAGCACCTGTGGTGTGAATAATTCGTTAGGGTTGTGAGTATAAACCTGGGTTGGAAGTATTTTAATGGTACAGATAGCTTATTTTTCCTCTTAAACTAATTAGGATTTTATTTGATGTAAGTTTACAAACATATAAATGTGCAAAGCTGTTTACCAGAAACTGCTTATGATGAAGTTATCCTCCTATCCGTTATCTCCTCTCAGCATTAAAAGACCTGACCTTTGAATAAATTACCTGCGGTCTTTAAGATCATGTGTTCCAATTAGCACCCATCCCATCCCTGCACTTCAGACATTATGCCACGGAAAAGACACTAATGGAAAAAAGTTTTCAGAGCAATGGCTATTTATGTCAAGCATTAGTTGAAAAGGCGACAGAGAACATGATCATGTCATGACATTATTATTTCACCTCAAAGTAAACAGTGATTGCATGTTCTTCAACGCAGCATGTGTGTGACAGTGTAGTAAACAACCTGAGATTAATTAGAAGGACATCTGTAAAGCTGCTTGGAGATCTTAATTATTTCCATTTGAGTTTCAATCGTAGATCCTGGAAAAAAGATAAACAGTATTTAAATTTGATTCGGTCTCCTCATGTGTTTTTTTTTCCCCAAGGGTTTTTTTTTTCTTTCTTTCTGAAATTCAGTCACATATTAATTTCCACTTGTGTTGCTGAACCCTGTCTTTCTTTCGCATGGTTCAGTATGCAGAGTCATCTTGCTTATTCAAGGGTGGCACATGAGTAATGCAAGTATGCTGCAGTGTTTCCAGTTTTTCTGCAACTGTTGGGCAGAATCAGAACCAGAACAAATAAAAATACGGGACCCTGTGATCTCAGCTGAATCCTGCAAACTTGAATTTTAATGAGAGTCAGAAAATTTATATAGAATGCCAGCACATGCTTTACACTTAACTTTGACTATTTTAAGGCAACTAAATGAAAATACATACAACTGTGGAATAAACAGCAATGCGAATGTAAAAGAAACTGTAGAAGACTGTTAAGTAAATTGAAAGTGCTATACACCAGGGTGTTATACATTTTTAGAGAAGTATGTCCCAGAAAGGTTCTCGCTAGGGTATTTTGTATCCTTCATAATGATGTAAGATCCATTAATGCAGCAGTTAAGTAAAAACAATTATCCAACTCCAGATCCAGAAGGGTGTAAAAAAATTGGATGTAAGTTTTGTGCTCTATTTTCAGCCCTCAATAGTTACAGCAAAGGAATTCACAAAGGAAGGAAGACAGAAGGAACACCCCAAATTTCCACCAGTATGTATTTGTGCATTTATGGCAATGCAAGTGTCTAACAAACTGAACCAACTACTGTTCAAATGTTTATGTATTTATATGAAAGAAGTCTTGTATGCTCAGAAAGGCTGTATTTATTTGATCAAAAATATGGTAAAACTGAAATATTATTGCAATTTTAAATATTAAAACATTTTTTTCAGGGTTCTTTCAAGAACAGAAAGTTCAAAAGAACAGCACTGATTTGAACAGAAATCTTTACTGTTACTTTTGATAAATATAATCCATCGTTGCTGAATAAAAGTATTAATTTCTTAACACTAAATAAATAAATAAAAATCTTACTGACTCCACACCTTTGTATACTGTACAGAACGGTTCAAAAGTTTTAGAGCACTATAGTGAAAATGATTGTTTTTTTTTTCTAATTTAATACGAAAATTACATTATATAAAATATATATTTTAAGTTCTATAAAAATTATTAAAATTGTATTGACATAAAAATTTGAAATGGAAAAACTATATTTACTAAAACTAAACTTACTTAAAAAAAATAGAGCAGAATCTCAAATATGTCTTATTAGTTTTACATCATTTAGAATGCCAAATTTTTAAGACTTTTGGAGCCCACCATACAGGCCTTTTATGATATAACTGACAGATTTATGTTTTTAGCAGATACTTCCTTACCAAAACATTTTGCTCAAATCACATAAATAGCAATTACCAGCACAGGTAACTGCTTTTGGCTCAATTGCTTGCTCGGCTAAGCCTAAATTGGGCTTAGTGAGTCTAGACACATATCTTTCCCGAGGTTCTGTTTAAATGAGGTTGGGAATTTTGCTGCTCTGACAGTTATGAATGAACAGTAGCACAAAGTGATTCCAAAGCAGTAAAATAATTAATGTGAACAGTATGTAGGATGTTGCAGATACGACTGAAAAGGCACATTAAACTCTGGGCTCTACATTTCTGATGAAGCACCTCTAATCCTGCATTAAGATGCATCACTTCGCTCTTATAGGGCAGTTAAAGGTTGTCCCTGTCAGCTTGTATTTTTGCTCAGACACACCACGGCAACCTGCAGCAGACTAATTGCCACGACAGTCTCACTGGAGCAATCTGAGCTGAAGACCCTTGCTCAGGGGTCCCGTCGTGATTGAGCAGGATTGAGAGCTCAGTGTGTCCCCTAGTGTCTCTTTAACCTCAATGATACTTAACCGACCGACTATCCCTGACTGTCTGGATGGTGTGTGATAAGTTGTTCCTCAGACACTTCAACATTTCTTTAATGTGTGATGTCCATCATATTAAAAACACTGCAGATAAATGTCAGAGCTGATGCTAAACACCTCTGGTATTTCAAACGCAGCATATTACATTTTATTTTGAAAAGTAGTGCAGAAAGATCAGATATGTCCAAACACTTTAATGAGCAAATAAATAAATAAAAATTCCTTCCAATATCATGGTTGTCACGTGCACAGTGTTTGTGGGCCATGCATTTTGTGTATAGATGCATGGTAATGTATCTGTGTGAAGTATACAGCACTACAGATGGAGCTAATTGAGGGAATGAGTCACAAAGGGGAAGTAACAAGGATCAGACATTAGTGCCCCAGGTTCACTCGTTTGATGCATGATGTACCATGTGAACCATCCATCTGAAATAGAGTGGGAAACTTTTCCTCACCCGCCACACATCATCGGAACAAGACATGATAGGGGAGTTTGAAAAACACAAACACTTCTCCAACAGCAACAAAAAAGAAAAAAGAAAAGATTTGTTTCAAGATTCATCTGCTTTTTTTTTTTTCCCCTTTTTCCTTTAAACAACAACAAGGTGGTGTTCCCATGCCTCACCACAATAATAACTAAGGAAATGGAAACTGGGGAAAAAGCTTTCTCTGATCTCAGCGACAGGGACTTCAATGCAGGGTTTACTTACACAGAACACAGTGGCACTGGTGTGCGCACATTTCTGCCCAACCACCCGTCGCTTTAGCTGCTGTTCATACACTGAACCAGCCATCATCAGGACGTCAGCAGAGACACCCAATCCAGAACTTTACATTATACATTCATGAGATGTATCTAAAAGGACATTGCAGGATCTTTTTGTGGATGTTTGTCCATGAAAAAAAAAAACCGTGATACCACTTCATTTAACATGATTCAAATCTTATTTTAATCCTGGTGTAACATTTTACTTTCTTAACTCAAAGGGAAAATCTCAATACCTTAACAACTTAACTTCTGTCCCTAAAATGATCACATATTGTGATCACATCTGTAGTATCAACCAATATCGTTTCCAAATTAATACTTATATTCAGAAAGGACAGTAGACGTGTATACAATTATGTATGTATTAAGTTAAAGTTTAAGTATGTTAAATCATCATGGTTTCCGCAAAAAGTAACACAACTGTTTTCAGCATTGATAATAATTAGAGATGTTCCTTGAGCACCAAATCAGAATGATTTCTGAAGGATCATGTGACAATGGACTAATAGCTGCTGAAAATTCAGCTTAGCCATCGCAGGAATAAATTACATCTTATAATATATTTAAATAAGAAATATTGTATTGTTGGTCAAATAAGTGAAGCCTTGGAGAGCATAAACATTTCAAAATCCTTAAAAGTTTTATTGCCCTCAAACTTTTAAACGGTAGTGTTTATTTATTTTTTTAGATTAATTTCGCCATTATCTAATGCAAACTTTAAGGGTTAGTTCACTCAAAAATTAAAATTATTTTATCATGTACTCACACTCATGCCATTACATACCCTTATGATTTTGAAAAATTGGGTCAAAAAACAAAAAAACAGGCATTTCTTTCTAAATATACAGCTGCTGGTCATATAATTACAATATCATTAAAAAGTTGATTTATTTCACTAATTCCATTCAAAAAGGGAAACTTGTATATTATATTCATTCATTACACACAAACTGATATATTTCAAATGTTTATGTATTTTCATTTGGATGATTATAACTGACAACTAAGGAAAATTCCCAAATTCGGTATCTCAGAAAATTGCAATATTACTTAAGACCAATACAAAGAAAGGGTTTTTAGAATTCTTGGCCAACTGAAAAGTATGAACATGAAAAGTATGAGCATGTACAGCATTCAATACTTAGTGGGGCTCCTTTTGCCTGAATTACTGCATCAATGTGGCGTGGCATGGAGTCTGTGCGTAGTGGTTCTTGAAGCACTGACTCCAGCTGCAGTCCACTCTTTGTGAATCTCTCCCACATTTTTGAATGGGTTTTGTTTCACAATCATCTCCAGGGTGCGGTTATTCCTATTGCTTGTACACTTTTTTCTATCACATCTTTTCCTTCCCTTCGCCACTCTATTAATGTGCTTCGACACAGAGCTCTGTGAACAGCCAGCCTCTTTTGCAATGACCTTTTGTGTCTTGCCCTCCTTGTGCAAGGTGTCAGTGGTCGTCTTTTGGACAACTGTCAAGTCAGCAGTCTTCCCCATGATTGTGTAGCCTACAGAACAAAACTGAGAGACCATTTAAAGGCGTTTGCAGGTGTTTTGAGTTAATTAGCTGATTAGAGTGTGGCACCAGGTGTCTTCAATATTGAACCTTTTCACAATATTCTAATTTTCTGAGATACTGAAATGGGATTTTATAATCATCAAAATGAAAAGAAATAAACATTTGAAATATATCAGTCTCTGTGTGATGGATGAATATAATATACAAGTTTCACTTTTTGAATGGAATTAGTGAAATAAATCAACTTTTTGATGATATTGTAATTATATGACCAGCACCTGTATTCTTTTAAACATTATTTTAAATTTCTTATAAAAAAAAGATTCTACTCTAGGCCAAAACATCACTTAGTCAGAGAACACCAGATCCCCTAAACAGATCCAATATAACATCTTGCATGCACGAAACTGGCAAACGCTTTTTTTGTGATATGTCATTCTTTTATGGTTTCTGGAAAATAAAATGTGACTCACACAGCGTCACCCAGCAAGCTAATTCAACAGGGGTCTCGACACACATCACCACCAGTAACCCATTCTGTTCAGCTCTTAACCCAAAGACACAGGATGGTGTAGAGGAGAGGTACCCTGTGGTACACTGATAAGCACAGGGGTTGAAAATCACTGGGATTAACTGAAATGAGAATGGGATGGAGGTGATGTTGGAAACCAGGCATCATGACAAAGTGAAGTGGAGTGAACACTTCACCCACATCCCATTTCTATATCAGGAGGACGTGTAACAAGTATCACAATACTCATAATAACGGTAATAACCTTCTTAATAAATCCTTTTGCATATAACACAAGGACTTGATTTAGAAATCCTGCTTAATGGGCTTTTACATACACAGTTCCTCCCTGCTAACCTGCAAATGAAAGCACTCTGATGAGGAAGCTTTGGCAATACTGAGCTATTCAGCTGGCATGCTGCAGGGGTGTACTGGCCAGGATTACTGTGCCCGGCACACGTTAGATGGACCGCAACTGATAAGGACAATGAGAGAGAGAGAGAGAGAGAATCATGGCACCTGTTGACATTCGATTGCTGCTTATGTGCTCTCTGGCTGGTTGCCCTGCCCTCAGTTTCTAGTCTGCCTTTCGCTGTCTGCATCTCACTGATTTACAAAGCATTTCAGGTCATTCCACAGACCACACCATAATGCACTGTATTATGGTTTTCCACTGCAAGCCAAACACTATATTCCAACAGCTTGATTTAATCAGAAACAACACAATAGATTTACTAGTGCAATGCTAAAGACCATAAATCAAACCACAAAAACAATACCTGCTTTTTATGTATTATTCCCCATATTTTTCAGATTCCTATTTTAATTCCCTTAAATTCATAGCAGTTCAATGAGAGGTAAATCAAACAGGCTTATGCTTCAGGCAAGAAGAGAGAAAGCCGAAAACTAAGTGACTAACATCACTGAAAATATCCTGAAAAGACTCTTCCCTAAATATAAGTTTTTTCACCATTTCTTTTTTTTTTTTTTTTTTTTTTTTTTTAAATCAGCCAGTGCTTTTCATTGTTGTTGGTGAATTAATCAAGGTGACAGGTTTATATTGGGCTGGTGTTGAAATAGAAACAAAAACATGGTGTGACCTGTAAATGTGTGCAAATATGTACAAAGAACAGGGAGGACAGGTAACAAAAACAAGTCCAGTGCATTCTGAGCAATTCAATTCAGGTTGTCAACAATCTTGCCTTTTTAAATCGTTTTGCTTGTAAAATAAAACAGCTTTTATTAGGCTATTGGTATCTATGATGACTATCTCCTTTGAATTTACATTTAAATATTTTAAAAGTGCTATTCATTTCTTCATATACACAACATTTTGATGATGAAAGGAGTACAAAGGAAGCTTGTTCAAACCCCTGAAGAGTGGGATCTATGATCTAGTCTATAAGAAGGACATCTTATCTCCACTGCACTTTTAAACAAGGCATATGCCAGCTGGCCAGAGGGGAATGTTCATTTAAGGAATGTATGTTAAGTTGCATTGGATAAAACATGCCTAATAAATAATTCACCCAAAAAAGAAAATGGGACCCATCAAAGGTTTGGCCACCGACATTCTTTAAAATATGTTTGTGTTTAGCAGAAGAAAGAAATTCATACAGGTTTGGAACAACTTGAGTGTGAGTAACTGATGACAGAATTTTCATTTTTGAGTGGCCTACCTTTAAGTAAGCGGATGAAATGTACTAAGCTTTACATTGATATGTACAATTTACATTGAACTCGCTTGGAAGCTTGGAATGAGCTCAATAGAATTCATGTCAATTGGAATGGTTCCTAATCAGTAATCACTGCATTAACCAAAGCCCATGAACAGACTAGCAGAGTGGTGTGTCAGCTGTGCTCCTAGAAATGGAGATTGTCAAAAACTTTTTGCACATTTTCTTTCTGCATTGTACTTTCACTAGTGATTGGATTGACTTAAAGTAGCGTGAAAGGACCATACAAAATTACAACCGCCCTAAAGGAGTTCAATTTTGTTCGACCAGAACGTACTCAAAATTCAGGGCATCACTCATGCTGCTGTAGGTGCTAACAGGCCAGATGATGCTTGGTGCCTGACTAAATCTAATTTATTGGATTTCTCCCTCTTTCTTTTACCCAGTGATGACATTTCTTCTCTATTTCCTAGTAATCACAGTAAGGAGATTGTGGACTGCTCTGCCTGGCTGCTCAGCCCCTGATCTTCTGGCCCTGATGCAAAGTCATTCTGTTTATAATGAGCACAAGCTTCATTTATTTTGGGCTCATTTCTAATGACCGCTGGCATATAATGATGCCTTCTTCCTGTTCTTGCCTTTTCTGTAGAACAATCGGTTCTTGCTCACATCAGGAGATAAGTCTATTTTTGAAAATCTAAACAAGAACTAATGGAGAATGTGTCTGCTGAATGAATATAAACGGAATGGTTAGTGGCAGCTATGCAATTTATCGTAGGTGTTAAGAGGAAAACATTTTTCAAGGACATTTTTGGACATGACATGATTTTGGTTGGTAGAACCTCAGAGATTTTTGGGAAGCCTGTTGCACAGCTAATGGAATTCAAACAGCTGGAGATCGATTGCAGTGTAAACAATCTGTCTGCTAATCTGTGATCGGTTGGGCTGCACGCAGCTGGTCTGTCCGGCAGATGTCACCTTGCTTCAATCCCACTGTGATAATTCCTCGGATGAGGACCTTCGTGACTCTTTTATTGCCCAGAGTAATTTCCTAAATGGCCACTGACAGCTGCACATATAGCCACATATCCCTCAGTTTTAGGGTTAGAATTATTTACTTCCCTTACTAGTAAGTTATGATTTATGTTATTTCTGATGTATTGCCATCTTCATGTTTTTATTTAAGCAATAGCACTTAAGAAAGAGTGTTATGCTGTTTTTAGACTACAACAGTTCAATAAACAAGAAGTTAGTAATGAGAGAATTACTTTTCACTTACTTTGTCTAGATTCGCTCTGTGAAGGAAAATGTTTCCAAATTAGCCCAAAGCAATGGATGTTTATCTTTTCTCAATAAATTAGTGTTATCGGTTAACTAAATGATTCAATGACTCAATCATTGAGCAAGTCACTTGTTTTGTTCCTGATCGATTAACAGAATGAATCAGTATTACACTCATAAAACCATGCACGTTTTTTGTTCCTGAATCGGTGTTGTTAAACAGATAGGTTGAATGAGATTAAAGACAGTCACTTTAGGCCACCTACTGATATAGACCTTAATTAGGGTAGTAGTGCCATATTTCATTTCTGACAGGAAGGAAAACGTGACTGTGAGAGATAGAATTAGAGTGCATTCAATGGAATGTACTGCTGTTTGACTGTTCAGCTGACGAAACATCTTTCTGAAAAATAGCCTCCATTAAGCAGTTTTAAAAACCTGTGAGTTGTGAAAATTACATGAAATTAAAATTGCCCCATAATTTACTCAAGCCATCCTAGGTGTATATGACTTTCTTCTTTCAGGCAATTACAATCGGGAGTTATATTAATAATCACCCTGATGCTCCAAAGCTTTATAATGGCAATGCACAGAAACCACCTGTTCAAAGCATGAAAAAAGTGCATCCATGCATCATAAACGTACTCCACACACATGCATCACTTCGCTTCAGAAGGCCTTTATTAAACCAAGCGAAGGCCTTCTGAAGTGAAACGATCGCTTTGCTTCATAAGGCCTTTATTAACCCCCCGGAGCTGTGTGGAGTACATTTATGATGGATGGACGCACTTTTTTTTCAAGCTTCAAACAAGTTTCCGTGCACTGCCATTACAAAGCTTTGGAGCATGAGGGTGATTATTAATATAACTCTGATTACATTCATCTGAAAGAAGAAAGTCATATATACCTAGGATGGCTTGAGGGTGAGTAAATCATGGGGTAATTTTCATTTCAAAGTGAACTAATCCTTTAAATTCAATATGGCGTCTAACCTGACTGAGGTCTATGTTGATGTAACCTGCAGAAAGAGTCACTGCCTGTCAGGAACCAGCAAACACAGTGGAACTTCACTCTGCCAATCAAATTCGAGGACCAGAACTAAATGTTGTATGATAAGGTACTTGTGGATGCAATCTATTTACGTAATTGAAATACATTTTTTATTGAAATAAAAAAATAAAGATACTACTACTGCTAAAATAAATATTCAAGTGTAGGTTCAGGGGAAAAATGCAATTAAGATTAATGTTTAATATTATACTACTGAAATGACCTTCAAGGCTAAACACAGTCAAGTATTTGAGCGAGCAGTGCTTACATAAATACACAGAGGCAATCGTTCTCAGTTCACTAGGTCAACAAATCACTGAAGCAGCTGAATAGATCATTCTATTATTACTGTGTTATTTAAAGCACAGGACTATATCTCACCTTCTGATAGCTTCAAGGGTTATGGCAGATTTTGACTCATGTCATGACAAGACACAACACACACCAGCTGCTGTGTGTGTCAGCACCTTCCTGGGCAATGGGACAAGCCCGAAATGGTGACACGTAGGTGTTTGATTGCAAACTATTCTCAGGTTTATATGTAAATAAAGCTGTGGGACTGGACTCAATATGGTAAGTTGTGACTTTTGAGGGTGCAATATGGTCACCAAAGAACTGGAGTTCGCTCATAATTTTTTCAGTACTTCTTTCAGACTTTTTTTTGTTTTTGTTTTTATTGAAATATAGTTTTCTTTCATTATACAATTAGTAATAGAGAAAACGTCCTCAGATAAGAATGCATTGTAAGGCATAATTGGATAAAAAGAGACAATTTTCGCTGTTGTAATTCAGAAGTTAAGTAAATCTTATCGTTTCCAACGCCATTGTTCTCAAACAGTTTGCAGATAGGGAAATGTCATGGCAGTGCCAGATCTCTAATATACTGAAGCAAGTTTAAAGTGAAGCAAATGATATCTTAATTCATTGTATTAGAAGCCTGAAACTATAAACCACCATTTTTATGGATCACACCCTAGGCACTGCATTCTAGTAATCGAGCACTACCGTAATAGGTAATATAGGAAAATGAAAGCTAGATAAAGCAGGAGTCTTGGCCTTCGTGCACTGCTTAATCAATTCCACACAGAGCAAAGAGTTTGCACGCAGTCACATACTGTTCTTTCTCCTTTCTATCGTGGGTTAGCACAAACTAACAGACTAAACGCATTCTGCTTATCTGCTAAATCAGCTCCACATAGTTTAACTGGTTGTTCTGCTGCCGTTACAGGGAAAGATGACTGTCTGGGGCAAGACAAACCAAAGCAAGCCAAGACGGCTGGTATCTCCCTCCTTCGAATAGAAGAGGGCGAGCAAAGGAAGAGCAGAGTGGGCAAGAGAAGAAAAGCAAGTCACGGCACAAGGAGTATCCCCACATTAAGAAGCCAATGTGGGGTTGGAGTTGCCGCCACCTCACCTGTTGATCTGTTTCAATCCTGGATGATTTTAAGAGGGAAAACCCAATTCCCAGTTCATCGGTTTTCTCGAACTCTGGGCTATAATCACTGTGAATTGGGTTATTTTTTTTTACAAATTTATTTTTTGATCATCTGTCAAACTTTGTCATCAAGAATCAAATTTCAAAGTAGGGCAATAACCAAGCGAAAAAATGTGAGAACTTTCATCTCCCCCTCTCCCAAGTGACTCACAATGATGAGAGTCATTTCCTTCAAACAACTGCAATAGTACCCATCAGAATCCTTCCAAACATGACTCACATCAAAAAGAGGCGTATTTCCTAGTACAAAAGTCAGTTTCTCTCATATTTATGAAAAGATTCTTGCTCTATTTGATCTTATGGCCTGCGTTTGACACGGAGCTTTTCTATTTGATTTGTCTTTGATAATTTGATGATCTTCATTGTAGGGTACTACAATACAGCCATGGCAAAGCAGGCATAGAAAGCCCTCCAGAACACTGTGGGAAGGACTTCTGAGCACCCTTTTATTTTTCAGAGTGTTGCATGCCATTCCTCGGGCCTGTCACAAATGGATTTTCTCTGATCAGTGAGGATTCTGTCTCCTCCATCTTATTTCCTTGAGGCAGACACGGCTGGAGGTTTAGGTCAACCTCAGACTGACCTGAGAGCTGTTTCTCCAAACTACAATGCAGAGGATGCTTGGCTTTGACTTCTAATGAGTTGAACATTTATGCTTTCCGTACTGACAAATCAGAACCCATCCATATGGAAGGCCTGTACACATATAGGATAAACACAATGCGCACAATATGAGCATTGCAGAGTGAAACTCCCCGACTTGGCAACTTTAGCTTTCTGACTCGAAAGGAATAGATTATTTATCTTAATGCACAATGGCGCTTATTGTTGTTGGACTCTCTATTTGTCTTACACAAAAGATAAACAGGAAAGTACTGCCCCAAGTCTGTATGCTGCTTTGGTATGTTGATTCTGAGGAATGCCTATTTTGTTTTTGTACAGAGAGCTTAAATATACTTGGTAACACATTAATTCCTTAACAATATTTATACTGCATTAGGTTTGCATTAACTATCATAAACTAATAATAAACTGTTTAAAGCACTTATTAATCTAGGTTAATGGTAATTTAATTTAAAAAGTACTATTGTTCACTTTTAATTCAAGTGTGTTCACAACATGGACATGAAAATTTCAAGTTGAAAATATTTTAAAGCTTTATGCTAAGAAAAAGCTATAATTCAAATCGATCAGTCCAGCAACAAAACAAACATTGCACCATTATTACAGTGATGTTAATACTGAAGTCCTCTGAGATAGTGTCACAATACTGGAATCCGCATACTAGCATACTACTCTTACTATTTCTGCCATAGAAAAATATGGCAATCGTAGTATTGAAGTTCCGAATTCATAACCTTTTGAATTCAAAAAGTAAAAAAAACTTTTTATGGAAGCCCGTTTCCGCCACTGAAAAAAAATAATAATAAAAAGAAGATTATTGCGACTTTTTATCTTACAATTATGACTTTTTTCACAGAATTGTGAGATATAAACTCTAAATTGTGAGTTATAAAGTAAGAATTGTGAGATATAAAATCGCAATTGCAAGAAAAAAAGTAACTATTGCGAGTTATATAGTCAGAATTGTGACTATTTTTATATCTCGCAATTCTGACTTTATAATGTGCAATTGTGAGTTTATACCACAATTCTGAGAAAAAAGTCAGAATTGCGTGTTTATGTCTCACAATTTTGACTTTATAACTTGCAATTGTGACTGTATATCACACAATTCTGACTTACTTTTTTTTTATATCTAAAAAAAAGTCAGAATTGTGAGATGAAAAGTCACAATTGCGAGTTATAAAGTCAAAAATCTTCAATAATCTTCTTTTCTTTTTTTTTTCAGTGGCGGAAATGGGCTTCCATATTTTTTCAACGATATATGACATAAGTCTATCTATTACTATAATGTATGCATTTAGATAATATTTTCATAAAAAGCAGTTATTATATACACTGTGAAAATAGAGCAAATGTCAGCATATTTAAAACCACTTGTTAAGTGATGGTCATTTTACCTGTATTCACCTATACAGTGAAAAAAAAAACTATTTTGTGTTGGTTAAGCAAGTGGTTGTTTAGTAACGTAATAACTTAGTTGCGCCCCCCGCTTCAGATTTAAGATGTTAAGGTTAAGTAATTGATTGTTAATTTAAACAATGATTGATTTGGAGAATTTATGTAAACTGACATCAGATCAAAATATTGATATTTTAGACAACTCTACTCAAGAGTTTGTTTTCACTAGAATAAAGATGTCACTGTTCTGTTTGTATTAAATGAGAGAGCATGTGTCCACGTGTGATAAGAGAGAAATGAAAGTAGCGGCGGTTAAAGTTGTTGGACGATTGTACTGATATACATCATTGTCATTATTTTGCAATTGAAATGTCAAAATGTGGTATTATACCTAAAAATTAACATTAACCTAGATTAATGCTTGTTTAAAAAATATTGTTCATTATTATTTCATGATACCTAATGCACTAATGTTGAGAAATTATTGTAAAGTGTTACCATGTACTTAATGTCTGTGTTGTATTTTATGTTAAGTTTATATGGGCAGATTACTTGTAAATATTACAGCTATGTTATTTAAATTTTTGCCTACATCTTTGTTTACACAAAAGCTAATGGCAATCTCAGATCAGGTGAAGTACACAAATATGTATTATATGAAATATAAAAGAATATATATCTTCTATTCTTTATAAATGATACTCTAAAATAATAAAATAAAAATCTGTGTGTAAATCAGAGGGAGAAGCCTTCCATGAAAATTCATAGTTCCAAGGCTGAATTTCGTACCTCAAGGGATAATGAGTTTGTTCCAAATGACTAAAACAGCACACTTTTTCGACTGCTGTGTAACAAGTTAATTTATTTCTAATATAAACCTTTAAATGGACATGTTTTTGGAAGAACGTTTAGTGTACAAATACAAATAACCAGAGAGAGTTCAAATGCAATGCAGGAATGCAAAAATTGTTATTTTTGAAGCTGTTTGCTTGAGACCTACACAGATAATTCTACAGTATAGTTTCTCTATGTGGTTTTGTTTTGGTATTGTGATGTGGTGATGCAGTTTTATTTTTCACATCTGTCACTGTTTAGTCTATGTGTAATTGCAGAATTTCTCTTCACAAGATCCAATGATGCTTGCTGAGCAATGTACCTTACATGCACTCAATAAATCTGTTCAGTAAACAGTACGGCAGTACTTGAAACTTTACCTTTTCTTCTTCTTCTTTTTTTTTTTTTTTTGGTTACTATTATTCATTTTATATTTGCATAATTAAAAAGAGCTGTTTAATTAAGTCAGTAATTGACTATATATCTTAGAGCAGAGTGAGGTATTATTCAATAATACTGGACCGGTAGTTTGCTGTCATTCTTGTTTTTATTAGATCAGAAAGTACAAAAGATATCATTCCTTGAAATGGCAGAACCGAAATAAAAGCTTTTGTTTTGGAAATGTTATTGCTGCAATGAACTGCCATTCAGATTTCACAGGAGACTTAATGAGCCAGATGTTTCAGCAGATGTTGTCATGAGAAGCTGTGAGAGGTTTGTTTGAAATAAACGCCTGCCAAAGGACAGCACAATGCAAATATTGCTGTTTTATTCACTAATGTGACTTACAGTAATATTAGCAATACTCTCATTAACTATTGTGTCAATCCAAAGAAATGTGGGAGCCAACTTCATATTAAAACTTTTTGTACAGATGAATTAAAAACACGTGTGGCTAAGAATCGTGTTAAAAACAACAACAACCAGATAAGTGGTTTTTATAAGTGCCTTTTTTTATTTCTTCTGATTGTCAAACTTCCTATATGAACTTACACTAGTTGATCTATTTAAAGTGTTTATAACAATCAATATTGTAAGACCAATATATTTATAAATATAGAGTAAATTATCTATTTTTTTGCTCAAAAACTAAATTATAGTGAAGACTAAATGCAATTAGTATGTCTACATTATATCTAACAATGAATCGTGCAAACACAATGAATCTTCATAATCGGTTTGAAATGTGCATCATATTAATTAGTCCAACAATAGTCAATAGAAAAGTCATTATATCATACTGTGAACTCAAAAGAATCGAAAGGGCTGTTACATGTTTCCAGGTGAGGTATTCACCATACCCATGTTTTGATTTCCAATTTAATAATCGGCAAACACTGACATTGATATGCATTTAATCATATCATTTTCTTAGAAGCAAAAGCCTTGAGATAAGTTATATAATCTATGTGGAACCTGTGTGCAAGCGTTACATTTCAAATTCCAAGCTATCTTTTTCCAGTTAAGATAATGTTAAGTCACCTGTGAAATGCACATAAATGGTTTGGAGCATCACTTCTGGGCAAACACCAAAATAATTGCAGCAGGTGCGGAGTGACCAAATAATAAAAGAGAGAAGCAAGAAGCCTGCATACAAAGTTAGTATTTTCCATTTTTCAGTAAATGCATAGAATTTTCATCTACATATTACCAGAATATGCATGCGGTAATTGACACTATTCTTTTGCTTATATATATATATATATATATATATATATATATATATATATATATACACACACACACACACACACACACACACTGCCCGGCCAAAAAAAGTCGCTGTTTGGATTTTAATAGGCAAATACATGACTGGATCATTATTACAGTGATTATTATGTTTCATATTTTATGCTTGGGAATGCTTCTTTTATCCCTAAAAGATGGAGTGTGTAGCTTTTCATGTCTTAAACAACCATGTAGGAAGACACATAAAGTGTTGGCAGATATTAAGCAGACAGAACTAATACTCTAATAAGAGTTAGCTGACATGTTGCAAAGTTACTTATAATTATAGAAGAATGTTTAAAGTGGATAATTGAAATAAAGTATTACTAAGTACAGCTCTTATGTATTAAACCTGTTCTTCACCAATGCTCTGACCTTTATGAATTCATCTAACTTGATTATAATTTGTTAAATCTAAAATGGTTTATTGACATAGCCTTAACACATGATCATATTGATTGGGCACAGTTCATGAATATTAATTAAATTATGCTTGAATCATTTAAAATGACCGAAAAAAGAAATAGTCTGTGAAATAATGATCAGGTGATGAGGTCTGTAGTTTAATATTTGTGTCTTTCCAATTCAAAACTGCAATGTGCACAACATGTGTTTGCATTTTGTCTGGGATTTCACTAGAATTACTAGAGAGCTGCAGTAAAGCAAGTGGAGCAGAGTTGTGTGCAAATGAAAAACTGCCACTTTAGCTTTCTGCCACTGATGACAGCCACAACAATCATTCAGTAAAACATTAAAAATCAAATCTTCAGCCATTTGCTCATAATGCATATCGAACACGAGATCTACCTCTGACTCGTGCTGTGTAGTGAAACAAAGTGATCTACCAGGTGCACATTCCTAATCTGCCTGTTGTCAGATCACTTAGCAGGGACCAGACATTTTAGCCCTCTCCAAGGACGTATGCTAAATGAGCTAATTATTATAAGTTATTATATAGTTTCAATAAGAATAAAAATGAGGGAATTTAATCTGTCTGGCTAACACACTGTAACACAGCATGCCTCCTAACTCAAATTTATTATACTTGAGTTCATTTTCACAGTGGTAGATCTCTGAAATCTGAATGAAACTAAACTAGCAAAGTGGAAAAGTAAACTGCACAAAAATAAAGTGTCCTTTAAAACTGTAAAATATCTTTTTGTAGACACACCACCAAATGAAGCAAATTTCAAAACATGTGCAATGACAACCAAGCCGTCGATATTTTCAGTTAATTTTTTTCAAAGGCAAGGGGCACAGAGCAAAATACAGTTATAGCTCCCAGAATTCATCTCTACAACCCTGTAATTGAATGTTTTGCTTGAAAATTGTCCCTAGTTAGATGTTAGATGCTTTGTTATATAACACAATGACACTCATGCATTTTAATTGTGGCCTGTACACATCCAAATACATTTGGAGTCCACAGAGGGAGGAGCTATGCTGGAGACTTGGCTGACAACATAAGGGTGACAGAGAAGCTGATGATTGTGGAGGCCCAGGAGCCAGAAGGACAATTGTCCATAGTGGAGCCGAGGGAGGGAGGAGCCAAGGCGAAGCTGACAGGTTGATGGGCTAAGATGGTGTGCAGGCACAGATGCTGGAGGCAGAGCCATGGAATTTGGCCTGACTGGTCGAAGCTGGAGAAGGAAAGACCTGAGGCTCATCAACAAAGCATAGCGTTAGAGAAATCGAGCGGCTGAAAGGAACCAGCAAAGGCCCCCCTTTCAGCCACTCAATTTCTCTAATGCTATGCTGATGGAATGGTCAAGTTAGGCTCGGTGGGAACTCTGGAGATGCAGGACAATTCATGCTGGGTCGAACCAGCGGGGATGCAAGAGATTCTGAACTGGGTTGAACCATCGTTAACATAGGAGATGTTCAACTAAATATGACTAGCAGAGTCAGGAGATCAAGGTAAAATTCCACTTCTAGTTCATCTCACAAATGAATTGCAGAGGTCAGCAGCATCTCGCCCTCACTGGTGTGAGCGGGGTCTTCCTCCATTCCCTACAACTCCACTAATGCTCCCAAGACGTCACATGGTGTTGCTGGCTTGTACCCCTGGTTACACCCGCCTGGTTTCTTTACATTAATCTCATCTAACATTAATCTCATCTAGTCATTTACTCTGTTTAGGGAGAAACCTTAATTACAAATGGCTTCATCCACCTTAAACATGTCTTAAACTCTTAGAAGAGTTATTTACTCATGACAGTTTCAGATGAGCAAAACAACAGTACGTTTATCTCAAACCTTTAAGCTTGGCTGTAGCCTTTATACCCCTAAAATAATTAGCATAAACATTGCAAGAGAAAAACAATTCTTCAAATTAGGTTTTAGAAGGCAGCAGTTTAAGGTGACAGAACTGCAGAATAGCTCTATTGATGTAAATTCACTGGAATATAAACGGTTTACTTTAATGATGCTTTCAAGTTTCCCACAACAGCCTTTAATCCTCTTAACATTAAAACGCTTCACACACATGATTCAGAAAAAGAAAAGGTCATCACATGTTCCTTTGTAACAATTTATATCATGTTTTTATGTATTATTATTTATTTATTCATTTGACGGCTTTACATTTGACGTCGTGCATGATTTATTTGATGTCTGGCACACTGGACGGTTTGTGTTTGTGTATGTTTGAAAGTGCATGTGTGGGGGTGGATTAAAAAGTGCCAGCTTCCATCACCATCTTGGATAAATAATGAAATTGTAAGCGACTGATTGAATGATTGATGTCCTTGTGTGCAGACAGAATCACTGAAATGAAGTGTGACCAGATGACCTCAGCTAGTTAATGAATACTGAGCACCTCAACCGCAGTCTTCCCAAGGGTCCCACCTTTCCACTGACTTTGGTAGGCAGCTGAATTTTTTAAAAATCCGACTGATGAGCCCTCACTGGGTCACATTGTTATACATTTGATGAACATCAGCACTGACACTGCAATTAATAAATTGATTATATATCAGATGTGATGTTACTAATTAAACTGCTGTATTTGCTTGAACTAAGGGTGCACACAGCATCTGCTGATGACAGTTACCATAATATAAAGAGAAAGAAAATATAGTAAAGGAAATTTCATAAATACTCTTAGTATGGAAAGCTGTTACCCTATTAATCTGAAGGAACCTTTTAGAGTCACTGTCCTTCACCAAAGAGCTGACTGGAATGGATAAATGGATTAAATCAGCTCTGGTCATTGCTTTGCTTGTCTCAAATATTGACAGAAGAATGTCACAGCAAATCACTTAGCCATGCACCTCATGAGCGGGGTATGTTTTACCCATTTACAACTTTTTACAAATAACAAATTAATGCTGGAAATAAAAAATAAAAAGATAGTTTGGCTCAAATATGAGAAACATTTAATGTTCCATATTAGAAAATGCTCTCCTGGGCACTTTCAGTAGACTGTTAAAAATGTTTCATAAGCTATATAGATCTGCAGGGTAGAAAGAGCGACAGAGCGGAAGAGTTTTGTTCAAAAGTGATGTGATTATATTCAAAACTCTGAAAGTAAAATAACAGTAAAATACACACTGCCTATTTATCCTAGATGACTTTTGCCATTTGCAACTCCAATGATGCATATATGATGCACAGGATTAAAATCACAGACTGAAGGGAAGAACACGTGGAGACGAACAATGGCAAAATCCATTCATACAAAATTGGTGTTATTTCAAGAGAATCCACTCCAGCTGACGTGAAAATAAATGTTCCTTGAATATAACCAACATGCATTTGCATTAAACAGAGTCTAGCATGAAAGTTGTTGAAAACTTGAATGATCTACGACTGTTATTGTAGTGATATTGCCATTAAATGACATATAAAACTGTGAAGCAAAGACTTTCATCGAGAAAAAGAGAAATGCTGTAACATTTTATGCTGGGGCCATTAAAAAAGGCACAACCGAGAACATTTGCATTGAAAAAGTCTTTCAACTATTGATAAAATAAATATGTATTTGGGCGTTTCTGCAACTTTGGGCACTTTTATGTCCTAGGGCTTAATTTTTGTTCAAAGTAAAATAGTATTGTGAGAAGATCAGTCTTATAAACTTTTCTAAGTCTTATAAACTTTTTTTATTTATTATTTATTTTTGCTACTTTCAAATGCTTGTTTTTTTTACCGATTTACCCCAGACTTTTATTAAACTGTGAAAATCCATCATGAAAGCCATCATTAAGAGTTGAATGCCACATCAGAGCAGTTTATTAATTGTACACTTATTAATCTGCATGCATCTTGTGCTTTGTGCAAAAGAAAATCACCAATAAAAAAAATGTCCCATTGCTTCATGCATCCAAAATATGATTCTAAAGTCAGCAAAAAAAAAAAGAAACATCCCTTTTTCAGGATACTGTATTTTAAAGATAATTTGGTCAAACTTCACTATAAGGTCTCCTTTGTTAATATTAGTTAATGTTTGAACTAACATGAACTAACAATGAGCAATACATTTTTTACAGTATTTATTAATCTTTGCTAAAGTTAGTTAATAAAAATCAAACTGATCATTGTGTGTTCATGTTAGTTCACAGTGTATTAACTAATGTTAACAAATATAACATTTGATTTTAAGAATGTATTAGTAAATGTTGAAATGAACACTAAGATTAATAAATCCTGTAGAACTATTGTTAAATCTATGTTAACTAATGAAACCTTATTGTAAAGTGTTATCGATTATTTTGAAAATCCAAAAAAGTTTTCCAGATCTTTATTGGAAAGTGTTTACACAATGCTTGTTAAATGAACCATAAACAAGTATTGCACATGCACCTACAAAACAGTACCTGAGACACTAGCAGTGCAGTAGACAAAAAAGGTCACAGTTACAACAGAACAGCAGAGACCTTTCTACTCACCCTGAAACGCACCAGAATAAAGACGCCTAGAATCACTGTGTGAACATGCCATAGACCTGGTGTTGGGAGGCATGAGGACTACAGATGAGACAAGAGCAATAAACTGCAATGTGCATAATGCAAGATGCCTGTGAGACTGCTACAGGGAGACAGGAAGGACAGCTGATTGTCCTTGCAGTGCCAAATCATGTGTAACCATGCGTCACCTCAGACTTGATCAAGAACTTGCAGGTGACTTGGTGGAAGAGTGGAGTAACATCTCACACAAGAACTGGTAAACCTGGTGCAGTCCTTTCTTCTGGAACTCCATTATCCATTTTCTGTTCATGCCATCATGACTTATTTGCTTGCTTTCATAACTTTTGCTTATATTCTCGTGCACTGACTCTTTTGCTACACTAAACAGCCAAACAGAGTTCTCTGATTCAACATGTCGAATCGGCTGAAGAAAAGCCGACGAGGACCAATTTCAGCCAACGGTGCGGAACACACCGAGAAAACTTTGTCGGCCGACCGTCGACTTGATGTGTTCCAGGCTTAAGACTCACTTGTCGAATCTTTTCATGGTGTTACAAATATGTACACGTTAAGAAATTTGCTGGGGAAAAAAGCTGTTGAAAGTGGGAGATTTTTTTTTTTTTTTGCTGATTTAAAATTTTTGTAATGAGAAACACTAGTCCTTCAAGAATTGTGTTTGTGAACAAATTAAAGCACGCTGACATTATAGTTTAGAATGAAGTAGTGACATATAGGCCTCATTAAAGCTGGATCCATAGAGACCAAATGTAGGTCCCAGCTGGACCCAAGAACAAGAAGAACATATTCAAGTCTGCTCGTGCTGGTTTGATCTATTTCTGAGAAACTTCCCTGACAGGATTCGCACAGATTAATTAATTAACAAGATATTTTTCGCCCACTTGTGCTCTAAAAGCAAGGCCAAATGTGTGATGGGAGACCAAATAATGATGAAAAGGACAAGGAGTGGGTCATTTTTAAGAGCTGCAATAGTGAGGAACAGGTATTGTATAACAGAAAATAAAAATGATCCACACATCTGTGTCCAATCAGCTGCATAGAGCCGCCTTATAATTCCAAGAAAAATCTCAAAGTTTTGAAGAAACACCTGCAAGCGATAGTGAGAAGAAAATCCTTGCCAGTTTATTTATTTTTGTCCATTTTGGATAGCTGTGTTTTACCTGTTTACTAGCTCAGTGTCTGCTTCTCCATGACACATCATTTGGTTTGCAGGCTTAACTAGAACAAAGAAAGAGAGAGAGAGTCTCCTCTGGTAATTTACTCTTTAAAAAGGCATGACAGAGGCATCTGAAACCCAAGGGAGTTTATACTGAAAGAGCAAAGAGATATATTGTTTTCAGATGATTGGTGGACAGCCTGGAAGTGTCCCACGTTGTTGTATTAGCATAATAAAAATGGGAGAGAGGCAGCAGAGCAAATCAGTAATATGAAACAAACTGTCTCATATGAAAGGATTTTACACATTTTCTCTTTGGCCAAAGATTCAATTGAGACTTCGGCAGCACAGAAGGTAACACAACACTTAACACATATTAATGGATTTGGTGTGAATGCTGATGCAGTTTCATGCTGATACATATGTGACTGGGACATGCCATGCATAGAGTTAATCCCATGGGTTCAAACACTTTCTCTGATGTAATCACATAAAAGTGTGAAGTTTACTTTGTATTCAAAGAAGTTCACCTCGGATCACTTCAGACCGCTGGATGCATTTCCACTTTGTGCTTTCTTTTGAACACCCTTAAAAGGGTACGGCTGTGCTCACAATCACGAGCCATGGTAGCTTGTAACTGCATTTTAAAGTTTATTAGAGCTAGGCACAGGCTTTTTTGTATTTGTTTACTGTCTCTCGCCAAATAATGGCACCCAGAACTAGTGAATTACTGAGAATGGGTGTTTATGTACCTCATAACAAGAGCTGATGCTTTTATGCCAAACTAATGTCAAAAAAACAGAATGACCTTCTTGCTAAAATGCAGGAAGCAGAGAACAGTGCTTTGGGCATTCAGGAACATAAAAGGAAAACTGAACAATCACTTTGCCTGGACTTTATAAATAAAACCTTCGTTCCTGAAAATTTTCTCATTTCACGTGTTGACAGATGGCCTCTATTGCATGTTGAGGTCGTACGCTTTGATGCAATATGTAACAGCGCTCTAAGAGTCAGAATAAACCCACAGTAATTGATCTTCAAGTACATAGATGGGAAAGCACATAGATCACTTCTGGAACGGACAGGAGTTCACAATGAGGGTTTAACCTTGGCTACAGCACTGAATGGTATGAAAAGACATAGCCAGATATATGGCCTCTGTGCCTACAAAGACATTGGATTAACTCCAAAAGAAACAACATCTTCTCAGAGAAAAACAAGCAGAAATCAGATAAGTATTTCCATCTCTTGTTGGCTGTTATTGATAGACCCCTTTATACTCGGCGTTAAAATGTTTCACATCAAAATAGTATCATTTTGAACTGGGTCGCATTTAGACCTTGCGTTAAATGCTGTTGCATTTATCATATACTTAAGATTCCCACAGTAAAGTATGCTTTGCAACAGAGCTTGGTTTGACAAAAGAGCTTTTGCAACAGAAGTTCTTGTGATATCAGAGTAACAACACCAAACCATTGCAATATTTTACTGACAAACCAAAGTAGAGCATAAAATAATAATTTCAACTCAACCTTTCAAAGTGATGAATAATGATTACTTGTAGGGCAACCTCTAATAGATTAGACCTACTACTTGCAGCGAAAGCATTACCATTTGCACTTTCAAATGCGGTCAGAATCCATCCCTGAGCAGCTCTGACTGTGGTTTCTCAACAGTGATCTGCTCAAAATGAGCCTTGGATGTACTGTATGTTCACCTGACATTTAATGCGGTCAAGTGCTATTTGAATGTAATATGATCACACACATGTTAATGTCAGGTGAAAATGAAGCCATAGCCATCCTTTCTTCAGTGAGCATTTGTCATATTAAAGATTGATAAATATCAAATGAGTGCATCCTCATGAGAAAACATAATCTAAATGTTCCTATAAAGATTTCTGATTTTAATTAGAACAAATGTCAGAGTATGTTATTGTCATTTTGTAAATGTCAGTATCAACCTTGTATTTTTACCTCAAAGTCCCAGAGCGTGGCGTCCCGAGAGCCATGACTGGGAAAGAAGCTTTGAATTCCCTGCACTTTTACTCTCAGACCAAATCCTCTCCGGAACTTTTAATTGGTATGAGCTTCATGGTAGAGTGCCACCACAGACATCTTGAAGTATTGCTTGGGTACAAGCAATCTATCAGTGGCCAGCACATTCGAACTCTGGCAAAGCTCTCTAAAACAACCTGAAGTGAAATATATAGTGACTGAAAAAATAGATCTCTAAGCTCGAAACAGCAAAGCTGTTGGTCTTCTTGCAGTAATTGAAGACCTGTGAGTGTTCATTTTGACATCTTGGAAGACAGGTATTTCCTATTTTCTTTTGTACTGTCAGTGGGATGGCCAGCTCAATAGTTCATGAACCATACAGCTATAAGCCTAATAATACCAATGTACCCACACCAGGAAACTGACAGGATGAAATCTATATCCAAGCAAAAATACTAAGAGGTAGCATGTGTGCCGCATGGATTTCAGAATATACTATTTTCTGTTAATATTTAAGATGATAATCAACACTGGTCCTAACATTATTAAGCCAAAACACTGAACTAAAACAATGTCGAAAACAAAAGAAACAAACAAAAAAACTGTCAAAACCAATTGCCATGGTACCTGTTAAGCAAATACTGTAACCATATGCTTATTTAGCAACTTATAAGAAATAGGAAAGGTTCTGAAAGTGCTAAATTATAATTCCACTGACCTTGAAGATGAGATGTGTGCAAAAACAATGCCTGTTTTCAAACAGGTTTCTCATTCCCCATGTCTGTCACTGGTTGTACAAAAAGAAAGCCACACCTCCAACTCACGCCATTGGATGGCGTGATGTTTTTCCCCCAACCAGGTTAGTGGAAACTCCGCCCCATAGCTGATTCTAAAGATTCATTGGTCATGTCAATCACAGTGCTGACTATCTACACCTTACTCTTTACTTATCCCTAACCCTACCATTCATCCTAACCTAACCTATGTCAGAGTGGTCAGAATTCTTAAACAAACATAGCAATGTCATGATAACAACAGAGAGTCACAATGTTTAAACATAGGACCTTACAAATGGCTTACTTATAATTACAGTATAGTCTCTGCATATTAAGCTTGGATAAAAGAAAGTATATTAACATTTAAAAAATTACATGCTTCAGCTTTAAATTTTGAATTTATCAGCTCCCATCTGAGCTCTCACATCTAAGAATATACCAAACAATCTGTGTGTAATAGTTTCCTGTTTTCTTTGTAGTATGTAGGGGAATTCACTCAGATGTCAGGAAGTTTAAAGCTATAATATGCCTAGATCCCCAGATGTTGGAACCAGACCTTTGACTTTTAGACCATGCCCTGACATCTAAAAATAAAAATTCCCAGATAAGGGAACCCCACACCCTCGTTCAATTACACAGGACAGCATCAATACACTCCCACTATAATATATACATGAACTTTTCTTTTGCTGCCCTTAGTTTACATACATACATACATACACACATACACACACACACACACACACGCAGAGAGAGAGAGAGAGATAATTTAGATAACGTTCTTCAGTAGGGTAAATTAGTGATACAGAGTAATGTGATTAGAACAAACAGCAGATGTTTAAATTGCAAAAATGGTCTCAAATGATCAGATGATTCAACTCAATATAGTAAGTGAAAAATATAATGTAAAACACCATGGAAACATGCAGTTTAGTTTCCACGGTAACAGTATGACCTTGTGCAAACTGAGATTAAATAGTGTTAAAATCAACAAGATTGTTATAAATTATCTAAATACAGAGGAAAATGATTGTCAATGCGGTGATAATAGAAGCTAACTAAGATACATGTTTTTCAAGACCATTACAGCCCTTCTCTGTTTATTACTGTAGCTTCTAACTGTCAAGTTCATTGGTTCACTGATGCTTTTGCTTTCACTGATGCAGCCTGCTTTCAGAGAGAGTAATTAAAATAGTCTTCAGGTGACACAGTAGAACAGTTAATGTAATATATATATATATATATATACATATATATATATATATATATATATATATATATATATGATTTTCAGATGAATTAATTTGAGGGTGTTCAGTAATTCAGATGAATTAGCACAATACTTGGCTGTCAATTTCAAAAAAGAACAAATGTTCCTTCATCTAGACATTGTGAAGTATACTCATCAAATCAGCAAGAGAATCCTGGTTTGCAGTCATTAATTCACTGAAGAAATTGACATTTAAAAACGAAATTACTTTAGAGGAAGATGACTGAAATGAAGAATGAGTGAACATTTACAGGTTCTTGTCACTGAATCAGTGCCCTTTCTATCTTCTGTGATCACTTAGAAGGAACAGTTAAGTTAAACAATTTTGTAACATCCTTTGCATAGAGGACTTTGGTAGCCATATACAGTATAATATTTAAATTTGTGAAAGATTAGACATTATAAAACAATTACTTCCATTACTCTAATCTGATTGGGTAAGCAGCATTTCTAAGTGCTGATATGTAGCATGTATCTTTTATCCTTTTATCCATACTGTTGATGAATATTATGAGGGAATAATGATGTACAGTGTAGTCTTAGATCTGTCTGCATATAAAGCAAGCCATGTTTTATTACAGTCTGTACATTAACATGCAAGGTGTTTTTTATGAGTGTTCTTTAGTATGTTATTATATAGGAAAATTCTACTTTGGGAGCTGAGGTGTGTGACTACAGGAAATGGAAAATGCACTTAAATCCATTATGAAACACATTGACTGGCACACGCAGTAATTATCGAACATGGCCAAATGTCTCCATAACTGCAGCCAGTCCTCAAGCCTCAGAGATATAATGTTCAATCAGAATCACACTGGGAAATCCTGCCCCCATCGCACTCATTTACATTCCATCTGCTTAGCTGCTCCAACAAATTAGAACCAACATGGCAAACAGTAACTTGAGTCTAGTCGTGCTATAATGCTGCTGCTTTAGTCGTGCTGTGATAAAATACAAACATTCAATGTATTAGTACGTAGAATGATTGACGAGCAGAAAATGCTTGTATAGTTTTGTCAACATTTCAATTAAGTACTTTTTGTATCCTCTGTAAAAACATTTCTGGATTGCAATTGCTCAATTCAATTTCTAAGTTGCTGTTTTTCTGCCGGTTGTAAAAAGAGGAAAATGAAGGTAAATAACAACAGAAGCAATTTTTGTAAATAACATTTTATGTCATTTTCTAACTCTTGAGTGAAAAGTCCATCTAGATGATCACCAAATCTGTCTGCACTCTCTGTAAAACACTTTTTTCTTTGTACTTTGGGTGTCATTTTACAATATGGTTCATTAGTTGAACTAATAATGAACTGCACTTATACAGCATTTATTAATTAATACTGTATTAACTAACATGAACTAACCATGAGCAATACATTTGTTACTGTATTTACTAATCTTTATTAATTATTAGCATTAACTAATGTTAACAAGACTTTTATAATGTATTTATAAATGTTAAAATTAACATTAACAAAGATTAATAAATACTGTATAAGTGCAGTTCATTATTAGTTCATGTTAACTGATATAGTTAACTCATGAACCTTATTGTAAAGTGTTACTATCATTTCTTAGCTCTATAGTGCATTTTCAGTCTTTTGATTCTAATCCAAGCTTTCTTTTTCATTTTTTTTTTATTGGCTTTCTTTCTAACTTTTTTATTACCCCCCCACATTTATTTATGATTGAATTCATGTTCTTCCACAGGTCGTGCCAGATGTTGCTATGCTTCAGAAGACAGATAGTAATAGTAAGCTCATTTTTAAGAAGGACACATTTACCTTAATCTCACAAAACCTAGATTTTACATTAAAACTTTTTATCTTCTTCTCAAAAGGCATTTGCGTACCTCAACAAAATTCCATGGGAATCAAGCATTTTTCACACAATTTAAGCTGCTTTTCACAAACACCCATTACTGTTCTTGCAGCATTCCAATTCAAGGTTTTGGGAAACCCTTGGAGAAGGTTATAAACCAGTGACCACTCAACCCCTGGCTGCTTCAGGGGAATGACAAAATGATCAACATCCCAAAATCAAAGCAAATGTACATTAACAAAATATGTCAGCAAAATGCTGGTAAAAAAAAAAAATTATTAATAAAAAATGCAGAAGTGGATGTAAACTTCCATGGCTCTGTGATTGATTTGTTACCATCAATGCAATAATGCCTGCCTATCATGTCTTTTCATCACTATGATTAGCTGATTACCCTGTTAATGTAATAATACCTGTCTCTCATGTTCACAAACCAAATGGGTCAAACTGCTGGAAATGGATGGACTAATTACCACATAAACAATTGAACCCACTCAGATACACCACTTCTGCTCACATCTGAATCACAATGTACTTGAAATGATGATTGAGCCAGTTTTTCGGGACCACTCAGATCAGTTAATGTCTGCGAACATCATGGTACCTACAGTTTTTAAGGATTTGCTGAGTGATGGTCCAAAAAAGGTGACTATTAATAATAGTAGCCGAACAACAGGAAGTTAAAAAAAAGCTATATGAAATATGACTGCTTATTTGCAGACATTTGATGCTTGGTATGTATGTTCAGTACACAAAATTGGCATATACACATATTACAATGTGTGAGCATTGAATGAGCTCTGGGTGCATGAATCACTGAGCATTTAATTCAACATCGGGTCCCGCAACTATTATGTTAATCAACCTCTCAAGCCATGTTCTGTGTTCCAGGATGCTGGTGGAAAACATCTGGCAGTGAAGAGAACACTATGGCAACCAACTCTGAGCTCAACATCTCAAACTATTTCCAAAACCAAAATGTAAAGCAATTATATCATGTCAATGAAACCTTTGTTTCACTGTGAGTGTCTGGTGAGCAATAGGACTCAATAGTGAGTCCAACATTGAATGCTAAAAGCTTTCCAAACAACTGTATGGGGATCCCCAGGAGGCCACAATGGGAAGATGGGAAGATAGATGTGGACTACAAAAAATATGTGGACCTCTGAATGTACTTGCTGAACATTTAATTTAAAAACCATGAGCACTAACAGAAAGCTGGCTCTCCTTTGCTTTAATAACAGCTTCTGTTCTTCTGGGAAGGCTTTCCACTAGATGTTGGAACATGGCTACAGGGATTTGCCCCAGTTAAGATCCAAGATCAGTGAAGTCAGGCAGTGAGGTTGGGTGATGGGCTTAGCTCTCAATAGTCCTCTGAATCATCCATGTTCAATGGTGTTCAAGTCTGAGCTTTGTGTGGCCACACCACACTCAGTAAACCATCTTCTTGAGGTGCCATGCTGAAAGCCAATGAGCTCTTTGGTACATTGCATTTTAAGATTTTGTAAGGAAATGTCTGTTTTTTTGTTTGTTTTTAGGTGTCTGTTAATAATAGACTGTTCATTAAAAAGCTGTTCATTATATGTGAATGTCCATAGGCCATGTAGTGTACCCTGGAAAAAATGACCATGTTTTAAAAGTCTGGTAATTAGAGGCTTCTTGAAGTGTTTACCTCCTTTGGTATCAGCATGAAAAGATGTGTTTGAGTCAAATTTTCCATAAAACCTTGCAGGGAAATTACATTTTGGATCTGACACTTTTTTGTGACTTCTTCATTTCCTGACTTTAATATCAGCAAGTTTATTTCTCCCTCTGGAAGCCTACTGAAATTTTAATGTCACTAAAACACAAGAGGCCAAAATGGTTATAACACCTTTTTTCCCAGAAAGTGTTTCCACGGCATTGCAGTGTCGTGTTGTGTTGAATTATGCTACTGATTGATAGTTTGCTACATGAGGCTGTGTACTGTTGTCTACATATTGAGACAGTTTCAGTGGAAATGTGCTACAGAATATGCATGTTAATGATGATCACTGAATTGCCCTGAGCTTTATAACAACCCTAGTTGTAAGTAAAAGCAAATGACAAAATTGGCCTACAGGAATATAACCCTTATTTTCAGCTTGAGCCATAATCTCAATTAATCAACATTTGCCACTGCGAGTGCAGAAAATACCAACAGATAATTTAAACCAGGGCCAGTGGTAATTTTTTTAATCACTTTTCCCCTATGTTTTATTACAACTGTCAGTAGGAACCACTCTTAAAATGTCAGTCCCATCATTATGATTTTTATATGGTATAGTGAACATACATGTGTGCTACATATGGTGGGAAATTTGTGGAATTAACATCTCAGATTTTACTGGATTCAGTGCCTTTTAAAAATAGATCAAAAACATGACCATTCATGACTTAAAAGTGTTGGAGAAAAACAGGGAGAAAATTAAAAAAGAAAATTAACGGCTATAGAAAGAAAATTATACAAAATGATTCAGAAGGTTATTTCATTTTACCAGTGCTGCTCTGTCTGTCATTATTTGTAATGAGACTACAATGTACCTTTTCTGGTGCCAGTGACTCTGCTCATCACAGAGTCTCAAATCTACCCTTTATGGAAAAACCATGCAGACTAGAGTCAAGGCAGTTGAGTGTTCAAAAGAAATGCTGTAATTGTTTGCTTATTAAATCTTTTTGTTTGTTTTTGAAGTTTTCTGTTGTCATGTAAATGAGAAGTTCTGTAGTTTGTTGGATCAAAACAGGAGAGCTATCTCAGGCCTGGTACTAGGAAACTGGGTTTTATTATTCATTTCTCATAAAACATCTGCTATGAGTCCATTGTTCAATCCCTCCTCATCATCTCTGAGGACAACACACTGATGGGTTTGGTTGAGTGCCAAGGTAGGATTCAAACTCTGAGGCTGATTTTTCATTTTGAAATGTATCGTTTTGCAAACGCTAGAGTGCAACATGCAACAATGCACTTGACTACATTATCTGAAGCCCAAGAGTGAACTTACCATAAGAATATTAATGTGTTTTGCCATCTTCTTTATAAATATTCATGTTGATGAAATGTAAAAATGTAAAATGAAAAAAATAAAATAAAATAAAAAAAAAGGATTGCAGTTGTCCAGGTAGGCTCCTCATGGGAGCTTCGCCGCCGTTGTGGAGTGGATGCTGAGAGAGACCCTGGCAACACTAAGTTCGGACCTTCAGTTAAGAGAATTTTTATCTGTCCCATCAGTCCTACCCAGCCTCCACCCCCCCGCCCAAACCACTAGAGGACTTATCCTTTATCATCGGATGATTTTTTCATTCTCCAGTCTCATTCTCAGCCCTCAGCCATTTTTACCACCCATTCATCACCATCTTCCACCATTCCCTTTGTGTCTACTCCTCCTCTCAATGGAGCGGATCCACCTTGAACCATCTCCACCTGGGCAAGAGGAGCCCACGACTCCGCCTACCACCACAGTCGTCGCTCCTCCTTGACCCGTCTCCCTGACTCCCTCTTCGACTCCCTCGGTCAGTCGCCTCCACCTAGGTCAGACCTCGCCACACCTGAGCTGCAGACTCCACAACTTCGACTACGGCTCACTCAGCCTCCACCACCGGGCCTCCGTCACCCCAGCACAAGGTCTGTGTTCTGGATCCACTCGGTCAACGTGTGAGGTCATCACTGCAGCTCAGTAACGGTCAGAAGAGTTTTCAACGTCACTCCATCGGATCTTTGGCTATACAATGGGCTCTTGCTCCAGCATCATCGCCTTCGGCCGTCACCATGGCGGTGTCAGGAATTCTACCACTATGGCTACTACCTCCGTTGACACTTCTGTTTTCTGGTCTTCTGGGAGGGGCCGTTCTGTCACACCTCTAGACTAGTTTGTTTTCATTTGCATAATTTCTTCCTGCCTTGTTTGTCGTCATGGTAATTCATTTGATTTTGTCAGTGTGTTCAGGTGTGTCATAATCTCCTTTATTTAAGTTCAGTTCAGTTTGAGTGTCTTGGTCGGGTCTTGTCTATGTGTAGTTGTGTCTGGATTATCATTGGATATTAAAGCCTGTGAAACCTTTTTCTTCGTCTTTGTGTTTTTCGCTTGTTTAGTCTCTCCATCACAACCCTTGACAAGAACAAGTGAACAGTATTTAGTTGTCTTTTAGATGAATAGACCCATCAGCCTGCACTCCAAGACCCATTTTTTTTCTGGGCTTTTGTGTAACCAAGACTGTATGTACCTATATAGAAACTGACTTAAAAATAACACCTACCCTACAAAATATTTACTGGAGTATAGATTTTTGTCTTATATATATAGACAGGGGGTCCAGATAGCACCATGCACAACTGCAACCAATGAAATTTTTAACTGATGTCTGATGAAAGAAAAAAAAGCAGATGAATAAAATACGTCATTTTGCAGAGAACAAAAAGAATATTTAGGTTTCCAGGTTGACTTTTTCCACAAAGTGAACTGTAGGAACATTTTATCAATAAGGTTAAAGTGGTTTAAACAGCATATATACATTTCAGAGAGTTCAGCTTGAATATAAAAACTTTGAAACACAGCAAATGTTTGTTTGTTTGTTTTTTGTTTGTTAAATAATAATACGATAAAGGACAGATTATGATCTTTTAGTTTAAACAAATCTTTCATATTCTATCCTATGGATTATAGTTCACCCATCAACTGTGTTCAATGAAACAGACAATTCAGATGGTATCAATACAATGTCCTGTAGTATGTATGTTTTGCCTAACTGCAAAATGTCTCACATTCACGTCTCACATTCCCGTTAATCAAAGCTGCAGTCTGTAAAATATTTGTGCTCTAGCGCTTGATAAACAGAATTGCATACATCTTGCGGAAGAACATTGTAGCCGGAGCTACTTCTGAATGATGAGTCACACAGGTACTCTGCTACTCCAGCAGAGGTACGACCCGAACCAGTCTAAAATAGTCTGAATATAAACACTTATTATTGGTGCACTGTAGTGATTCCAGATAAGACAAAATCACGGTTTGGAGAATGGATTCATGGTGTACTCGCTCATTTGATCATTTTTGTAAATTTTGAACATGGAAAAAAAAATTGAAAAATGTGGAAAACAAAAAAGGAAATTGTTTGAAATCGTGTTCTGTAAGTGCTTAGATATAATGCTTAGGCTATAGTCAAATAGCAGCACATTTATGTGAAAGCTAAGACAATGTAAAATCTCATTCTTTAGGTTTTGAAATAAATATTAAAACAAATAGAACAGATGTGTAATGCAACATCATACCATATGACTCTATACCAGAGTCCATCGTTATCACTGACACAACAGCAGAACCATTTTGATCTGTCAGTTTGTCACAGACAAGGACAAGCACTGAGCTGACGCGGTCAAACCCCCTAAAAACTACAAAGCCACATCTCTGCACAGGCTTGAATATTAAATGAGGGTCTTTACATAGAAATTCAAAACACTGTGCAGAACTTTAAACTCAAAATGAGAAGATAAATCCAATACTTTGTTTTGATTGTAATGGCGCTGACACACAGGGAAGAATATTTGATGCTGCCTTCCAATAACACCTTTCTATACAACTGAAAGGTCACAATCATTTTAAATTCATAGCCATTGAATTTATTTATAGAAGTCTTACCTATTCAAATTGAATTAGGTTACTTTCATATCTGTTTTTCCAAATCTCTTGCGTCTTGGTGCTCTTGAAATGCCTTTTAGCAGCAAAAGATGTCTGACATTTTATATATTCTTCTAAATGAAAAGCTGTCAGTAATGATATAATATAGTTTAGCATAAGAAAAATGAATAATTTCCATTCAGGTCCATTCTAGTAAGAAAAAAAGAAATCTATATAAAGTCTATTTTTTTCTCGACTCTTTTGACTGGTAAAAGCTTTCATAACTAATCCATTGTTATGGCAGAAATTATTTGCAGGAAATACAACATTAAGAAAGAGAAAAGGGGAAAGTAAATGCATTAGAGTCTTAAAGGGATAGTTCACCCAAAAATGAAAATTATCCCATGATTTACTCACCCTCAAGCCATTTTATATATGACTATCTTCTTTCAGACAAACACATATTTAAAAATATCCTTAGTCCTCCAAGGTTCTGAAGACAGAAAAAAATGCATCCATCTATAAAAAAATTAATCCATACGACTCCAGATGGTTAAAAAAGGCCTTTTCAAGCGAATATGTATCCATATTTAAAACTTTATAAATTCAAATAACTAACTTCCAGTGGACGACCGTACGTATATGTATAATTTGGGCGGAAGAGTAACCTTTGACCCCACGCAGAGGAGAGAACAAAACAAAACACCGGTCATGAATTAGAACACTAATAGGGGAAATTTTAAATAGAATTATTGGAGGATTTCGATATAAGAGAAGAGGAGCTTGAGGTTGTTGCACATTCGTTTGAACCATGAGAGTAATCTCAGATTACAATAGTCAATTTGAATTTATTAAGTTTTAAGTATGGATATTTTTTCCCCTCACTTCATCCCTTCACTTCAAAAGGTCTTTATTAGCCCTCTGGAGTTGAATGGATTGATTTTTTTTTTTTTTTCTGTCTTCAGAATATGGGCTACCATACATACCAGACATCTCAGATTGTGTTCGTCTGAAAGAAGATAGTCATAAATAGGATGGCTTGAGTGTGAGTAAATCATGGGATAATTTTCATTTGAAAATTAACTATCCCTTTAAGCAGCTTCTTATATACAGCACAGAGCAAAAATCACACAGGGGCTAACAAAGCGTTTTTTTTTTTTTTCTCCCTCTCTCTTTACTCTCCTGCCCTTTGCTCCAGCAGCACAGATCAACTTTAATTAATTTCGAATTGCATTTTGAATTGGATGTGCATTTCCCATTCTTCCAGTGGCAGCCTACTCTTTAATACTTCAAGCCGAAAAATCCTGATAATGAGGTAGATGAGCAGAAGAGCCCATTCTGAGAATTCTCTTTGATTTGATCGCCCTATCGAAAGCGAGAAACCTTCAGCTCATTATGATTTTGGAAGGACTTGCACACATTCTACCCCTCATTCCATCTTCCTCACTCTCTCGCTTTCTGGCATTATGTCTCTGCACACTGAGCCCCTCGGCTGAAACACGTAATCTTGAGCAGCATTTTCCCAGCCCCCACCCCCACCCCCCCGACACACACACACACACACATCCCCCCACCTCCCCCACACACACTATTCCCCAATGCAATACACACATACACACACACATACGCACAGAATAAAGGCTGATAGAAAATTATAAATGATCTTGTTTTATAGGATTGTGTGCTGAATGCTGTCCTTTGGTAACTAGGTAGTGAGGTCGAAGAAAAAAAAACACTGCACAGGGATTTTGGAGAGAGCTGGAACTTGGTTGATTCGGTCTGAGACTCAAGCAAAGCCAGGAAAAGTGCTCAACGGTAATCCACCCGATATCAAATATGGAAAGCATCGTCCATTGCTTGATAAATCCTTTGAGCGTTTTATCAATATTTAGAGGTCACACATGCTTAGAAGTCGCACAAATAGCAGGAACGAAGAATGGAAGGACTTTTTATGCTTTATGTAAAATCCACTCTCCAAAGCATACATAAACTTTGATTATTGTAGGTTCAATTAATTTACAATTGTATGTATACTGATACATTATCATTTTCAGTAACACTTTATTTCAACAGTCCACTATAGACATTCTACTAACTATAAGTAACTTTGCAACTACATGTCAACTACCAGTCATTAGAATATTAGTAGACTGTCTGCTTAATTTCTGCTAACACTTTACTCTAATGCTCCACCAGCAGACATTCTACTGGCTATAACTTTGCTATTACATGTTAACTACTAATTTGCAATTACATGTCACTAATGTTATCCTACTAACCCTAACACTAACCTAACAGTCTACTGATACTCTAATGAGAGTTAGTTGACATGAACTTGCAAAGTTACTTATAGACATAGAATGTCTAAAGTGGACTATCGAAATTAAGTGTAACAAAAGTTTCGGTCACACTTTAGATTAGGGTCCAGTTCTCACTATTAACTATTAACTATGACTTTCGCCTCAAACTCCTAATTACTGCTTATTAATAGTTAGTAAGGTAGTTAAATTTAGGTATTAGGTAGGATTAAGGATCTAGAATATGGTCGTGCAGAATAAGAAATTAATATCTGACTTCAAACGACTAATAAACAGCCAATATCCTCATGCTAATAAGCAACAAGTTAATAGTGTAAGAAGTTAATAAATTATTGGACCCTAAAGTGTTACCAAATATTCAAATGCATTATGAATTTTATATCTATAAATGTTCATAAACTGATAAATGCTGTAAATTGCTGCTGTTAGCTCATAATACCTAATGACAGATTGTTCAAGTTCAATACTTGAAAAAAAAAAAAAACTTCACTGAATGTGTGTTCTTCAGCATGTTTCTTAAGTGCACTGTGGTTTATCTTTGTTCTGTACACTTGAATGTAGTTCAGGCTAAAATTGACCTTGTCTTTTTAGACTGAAGAAAATGACTATTGATTTATTGAGCGCCACAATAAATGGCATTCTTGGAAAATCTCAAACACACTAGATCGACAAAAGCATGGGTATTCTAGGTAAACTATATTGTGTGGTAAGACACATAGATCAGAATATATTATTTATTAGATTTTGAAAGGCAACCTGCAGTGCCTCTGAAAGTCATTTTAACAATACAGTAATCTTTATTCTGCCACCCAATTAGCAGACGTATTTGTTGAAATATCACAAACTGTGTGAACTTCAGAGTTCATCGCTTCACCACTGGCTAATTAGTTTATATAATGTAAATTAAAACAGCATGTAATTGAACCAACTGATAATACCAACTATTGGACAAAGGCAGAGCGAGAAAAATATAAATGAAAGAAAAGAAGAGGACAAAAATGCCCAGTCTAAAAGCAAATCACCTCAATTGCTGGAGTAATGGATTTGAGTCTCCAAACTGACTGAATGGGCTTAATGTTGCATGTTGTTGCAAGTCAGCACGTAGCTGATGAGGTCTGACATCAAGCTGTGTTACTCCATCACTCATTCTTTTTCGGCGCACATTGAAGAGAGAAATTCTGCTCTAAATGACACTTTATATTTGAGGACTGGAAAAAAAAAAAAAGAAAGGCAGATAAAAGGCTAACGGCCATCTGTCCGATTGTTGTTGGAACAAATGATTTTAATCTAGAGATGAATTTCATAATTTGAGCAAATATTTAAATAACATCGTCCATTGATCAGCAGTACTTGTCGTACCTGAAAAGTTAAAGTAATGAGCAATCATGCATTTCAAGCGAACATAAATTTCCATTCAGTTGAGCTTATTTGTGATATTTTCACTGCCCTGTCTAATCACTGCTAATATTAGCCACTAGCTGAGTAATGGGAATATTTTATTCATTCAACCCATAATAAATAATTATGCATTGGGGTAGAAATACATGAATGAATTATCTGTTGTGGGCAATTAGAAAAAACAAAATCCTAACGACATCCTGTTCCTCTTCTGTGTGGTTCTTGGCCAGTCAAATTTAACTGCTTTCCTGTGGGCTAATTTATGCAAATATTATTTGTACAGATGAATATTTGGGACGTGATGGGAATTATTGTAATAAATTATCATTTGAATAGAGCGCTCCTGGAAAAGAAAGTAATTTGTTAATGTTATCTCAAGTTGCTTGAAAAAATTCAAGAACATACGAGGTTGAAGAACACTGGAGGGTATCTATCAATCAATCTGGAGTAAAGAGACCTTACAAACAAATTATTTTAATTCAGTTTAAATTGATCTCTACATGCATGTTTTAAGTGGAAAAAAAGAGCTGCTTTATTTTATATCAAAGAAATGTTTGCGAGTGCTTATGGCAATGCGAATGAGCTATAAAAGTGTGTCTCTGGTTTTGTACTTCGAAATAGCTGCACATTTATCACTGATATTCTGTTAATAGTTTCACCAGGAAATCATTTCGTGGTGGCATTCTCTAGTTTGAGTTTTAGAGCAGCTGTGAGTTATCAGATTTTCCCTGCATGTCAGTGTTTAACACATCTGGGATCTGTGCAGTGAGATGATAACTCCCTTCTGTCTCCACACCTGCAGGATTAATACAGAAATCTATAAAGGGGTAGACGCATTTGCCCACTACATTGTGCTTCCTTGTCTCAAGCCCTGTTCTTTTCAGATAAGCACTAAAGCATTTTATTGACTAGAGGATAGATCCTTCAAAATTCAAGAGAGACAATTTTCCCACTGCTAGATTGGAGGTGTATATTGACTGTTTGGAGAGTGTTCCTTTGGACTAGAGTTTCTGATGTGTGATGGTGTCAGTGAATTGGTGTCACACCGATTCCAAAGTGGTACTTTCTTTCTTGCAGAAAACACAATCACAGAGGTTTTGGAACAACATGAGGGTCATGGGTAAATGCTGACAGAATTTTTGGGTGAACTATCCTTGTGCATTAATATTGAGGAATATATAGTCTGTAAAAATTCCCCTTGTACAGACGTTGAAATATAGGTACAAAAGGTGCAAATAAAATGGGGAGCACTTGAATAAAGAATTCAGTTCATACTTATCTTGCTTTCCTTTATATCCTGGAAAAGTCTTCCAATATAAAACCTCAATGACTATTTCTGAACATGGGAAATGTGGTTAAACTAGAGACAGCTCAGATTTGTTTTTTTTTTTTTCTCTCTCTCAGTAAAAAGAACAGGAAGTCACTGTAGACCAATGCTAAGACAAAATTTATATGAACAAAATCATGTTAAAAATGGCATCCAGTTATCTGGAATAAATTCTTCCATATGTCAAACTAACACATTTAATTATCAGGAAAATACATATTCATTACTTTTACTTGCCAAAATTACTATGGAGCAGCTGGTACATTATATGTTGCTGGAAAAAAACTATATTTTTTAAAATAAAAAAGCATTATAACTATTACAAAATCCTGAACAAAAATTCTATTATAAAATCAGGGATTATAAAATATAGAACTAAATAAAATAAGTCAATTTCAAACTTTTAAAGGGATAGTTCACCCAAAAAACACAATTCTGTCATCAGAATCCCTCACATGTCATTCCAAACCCATAAAACCTCTGATCATCTTCGGAACACAAATGAAGATATTTTTAATCAAATCTGAGCTAATTCTGTTCCTCCATTGACAGCCTACCACTGCAACTTTGACACTTCAAAAAGTTCATACACTGAACAGATTTAATTTAGGCTTTTATTCACTAAACATTCATCAACACATCAGTTATGGTAAACAGATGCTCAAGCATGCTTGCTTGACATGCTAGAACCAATGAGGTTCATTCTCGTGTGTTATGCAGCGCATTTGAGCTTCCGCAAGAGAGGTTTGTTCTAGCGTGTCAAGCAACGAGCTTCGTTTATGTTTGCAGATCAATGTTTATATGTGAATAAAAGCCTAAATATAATCTATATAAAGTATAAAGTGGTTGTGTCTCTTCAGAATTAAACTAAACTATTAATTACATTTGTTTTAGTTTTACAATCTCTTTATGAAGCGTCAAAATAGAAGTTGTGTTGCTGTCAAAGGAAGAACAGAAATCTCTCTGATAAAAATATCTTCATTTCTGTTTTACAGGCTTGAAACAAAATAAGGGTAAGTAAATGATGACAGGATTATAATTTTGGGGTAAACTAAGCCTTTAAGAGCCCTTGAAAAGAGCTGTACAATAATATAATAAAATATTTCCAATTTGTGTTGCTTGTGAAAACAAACAAACAAAAAAACTTCAGAAGAGAAATCTACTTTTGAAAAGAAACATGCTTTTTAGGCTCAGATGGTGCAGTTACCAGCAGGAGCTAATAGGGCCACGCTAACAAGCCTTGATCTATGGGAATCTGTCTATTTCAGACGCGTATGAACTCTCCACCTCTGCTTTTGCATCCCTACATTGTTTTTTCTGATTACAGTAAAAAACGTCTGAGTCAGTCAGCCATGTCTGACGCATGAAAGCTGAAGGAGACATGCATCACTTCCAGCATGACAGTACAATAACACTCAAACATAAGCGCGATCCAGTTTTTCCCTCATTCAGTCAAACATGGTAAATATAGAAATCACACATCAGTGACACCAGTGAGCAGTAAGAAATGAGCAATTATTCAACAGACTTTGGCACACTGTGACAACATCCACCACCAAAAGGAAATGGAAGACCTGACGGACATCAGAGACACTGGGGTGATGCATGTGAAATGTATCTTAATTAATGTGTCCTGATTTTTGGCTAATGAAGGAAATGTGAAGTGTATGTGTGTGTGTGTGTGTGTGTGTGTGTGCGCGAGTGTAGTGAGTCATCCCCATTGAGAAAAAAAGACTCACTGAACAAAGAGATGTTGCACACAGCCAATACATAATGAAATAATAAGACCAGAAGTGCCGGCTGAAGCAAAGAAAGCAAACAACAGTGAATTCAACAGTGAGAGTGAATGAACATATGAGAGTAGATATAACTGTTTCACAAAAGCCTTCTTCCATGTACACACACCACAAGCAGAGCCAGAAGGGAGCTCAAGAATGAACGGTCCAACGCATGAGGAAGCATCAACAACCAGTGAAAATGTATATGGACAAAATAATCCAATAAAAGAAGCAGTTAATAAACTTCATTCATCCATTTCAATAGGTGTCAGTATAAAGTAAAAGACCACTATGAGAAATAATGAGAACTTTAACAGAAACATGAACAAGATGCTAAAAGAGTAACACACAGTTTTATATTTACTACTAGACATGGCTAGATATGAAATATAAATGCTGTGAGTTCAGTTCTATTAACATTTTGCACAAAATGTAAATCATATGTTATAATTGCCACAGTCCTTGGTTAACTGTTTAATGAACACGTAATTATTTATTGCGGTTTAAGTGCTGTGACTCTTCCACTTTGCATATAAATATAATGTAAATATTCTGCAGAAATGATGACACCCCAGTGTTCTTCAGACTGACAACGTTGAAACTTCAGTTTAACGAAGGGCTTGAAGGTGTCTTGGAAGTATAAAAAATGACTGTGATGTCCTGGTGGTCCTCATATGTAGGTCGGAGGCTGTGACTACAATAGGAAGGTATGCCCATAAAAGATGAAAAATGAAAGACCTCATGACTTACGGCATCAGTGTGACAGACAATTATCTACGGTGTGTATAAGTCAGATGCCAAAATATGATTTATAACTATAAGACAAAGTCTGCTTGAGAAGAGACTGTATGACACCCTCCTTACCCGCTTTGTGGGTTATATTCTTCCTTCTATCTCTTGCTCTCTACTAAAGGCTTCGCCACTTCAGGATACAGGGGTTATTTGATGAAACTGGCACAGCAAGACCACTATAAAAACTATGTTTTGGCTTTGAGTCATGGTCCATTTAATCCCTCAGTTCTGGGCATTTCTCTTCTCAGACTCCAACTGTTTCCTTTTCTTCTTACAATTCCTACCTAACATTTGGACTGCTATATCTATAACCACTGGTGTTTTCACATAGAGTGGTTTACTTGTCTGGCTGAGATTTTGGAAATCCCAAATGAATTTAGCCATATCATTTTGAACAATGCTTTGTAAAACCACAAACAGTCTGAGGAGGAGAAAGAAAGTCCTGCTTGTTCATTAAATTAAAGTAGTGGTCCAGAACATGCATGCATGTATTTAAACTGAATTTGAAAGAAATTCATTTAATAATTTTTAACTCTGAAAAAGATAAACTTTAAATTTAGGTTGAACAAAGCCATATCTGAAAAAGTAAACAAAGATTTAAGATTTAGTCAAATAAATATATGGATCGGTTGGTTGGTTGTTGGTTGGTTGATTGAGAATCTAAAACATATACTGTTCAACAAGATGCTCACTTAGTGGACTGACTTGGGGAAAAATGACTTCCTGTATTGGGTGTTTTCACCTCAGCACACACGTTTGTACACAGTCCAATAGATTTGGTTGTCCTGTTGTTCTGTTCCTGTCTGCATCATATGTTCTAGGTTGCCTCAGGAGCTTCTTAGTAGTCAGCACCACAGGTCTTTTTTGATGTTGTAAACTCCTGTCTCTACTGATCTGGAGTGTTTATTCTTGTCCTTTCATGATTAGTGTCTCTGTGTTCAGTCCTGCTATTTCCAGATACTGTTACTGATTTCTGAAACCCTAGCGGTGACCTTCTGTTATCTGCTTGTAGTACATCACATGAAGGAACTTTTCTTTCTATCTTTCTATCCTCTTTCTTTTTTTCTTGTCTTTTTTTGTCTCATTCTACTTACTCCTCCACCATATACAGTGGGGAGAACAAGTATTTGATACACTGCCGATTTTGCAGGTTTGCCCACTTACAAAGCATGTAGAAGTCTGTAATTGTTATCATAGGTACTCTTCAGCTGTGAGTGACGGAATCTAAAACAAATATCCAGAAAAATCACATTGTATGATTTTTAAGTAATTAATTTGCATTTCATTGCATGACATAAGTATTTGATACATCAGAAAAGCAGAACTAAATATTTGGCACAAAAACCTTTGTTTGCAAATACAGAAATCATACATTTCCTGCAGTTCTTGACCAGGTTTGCACACACTGCAGCAGGGATTTTGGCCCACTCCTCCATACAGACCTTCTCCAGATCCTTCAGGTTTTGGGGCTGTTGCTGGGCAATACAGACTTTCAGCTCCCTCCAAAGATTTTCTATTGGGTTAAGGTCTGGAGACTGGCTAGGCCACTCCAGGACCTTGAGATGCTTTTTACGGAGCCACTCCTTAGTTGTCCTGGCTGTGTGTTTTGGGTCGTTGTCATGCTGGAAGACCCAGCCACAACCCATCTTCAATGCTCTTACTGAGGGAAGGAGGTTGGCTGCTTGCCTATTGTCCTGTAGCCCATCCCAGCCTTGTGCAGGTCTACAATTTTATCCCTGATGTCCTTACATAATTCTGGTCTTGGCCATTGTGGAGAGGTTGGAGTCTGTTTGATTGAGTGTATGGACAGGTGTCTTATACAGGTAACGAGTTCAAACAGGTGCAGTTAAAACAGGTAATGAGTGGAGAACAGGAGCGCTTCTTAAAGAGAATCTAACAGGTCTGTGAGAGCTGGAATTCTTACTGATTGGTAGGTGATCAAATACTTATGTCATGAAATAAAATGAAAATTAATTATTTAAAAATCATACAATGTGATTTTCTGGATTTCTGTTTTAGATTCTGTCATTCACAGTTGAAGAGTACCTATGATAAAAATGACAGACTTCTACATGCTTTGTAAGTGGGCAAACCTGCAAAATCGGTATATCAAATACTTGTTCTCCCCACTGTACCACCACCCTTGAAAATTTGGAGTGTGTAAGATTGTTTAATGTTTTTGAAAGACGTCTCTTGCTCTGGCTACATTTATTTGATCAAATATACAGTAAAAACAGTAATATTATGAAATATTATCAAAATATAAGCTGAAATTTCAGCAGACATTGCTTCAGTCTTCCCTTCAAAAATCATTCTAATATGCTAATTTGGTGTTTAAGAAACATTTCTTATTATTAATGTTGAAAACGGTTGTGCTGCTGATTACATTTTATTTTATTACTAACTATAAGTAACTTAATATCACAAGAGCATTATTAGACTGTTGGGTTAAGGTTAGGGTTAGTAGAATAGGTTGACATGTACTTGCAAAGGCATACTCAGTAGAATGTCTGTTGGGGGACTATCAAAATAAAGTGTTAGCGTGGAAAATGAGATACATTTTTCCAGATTCTTTGATGAAAGTTCAAAGAAACAGCATTTATTTGAAATGGAAATTTTCTTCTGTCTTTACTGTCACTTTTGATGCATACTTAATGCATTACTTATATATAACATGCCAATATATATACATGTGTAATGAAGCTTCAGCGAAGTGAGGATCCATTTGCAGCTTTATTATATGGTCGTACAATCAAGGTCAAACACCAGCAAACACAGGAGTAGAGATAAGGCAGACAAGACACAGGAATAAACACTCAGAGATGTTCACCAGGGCAAAACAAAACTTCGCAATGAGGAAGAGTCTGGGAGCAGCTTAAATTGTACTCGGATGAAAGTCAGGTGCAAGAGTAATTAATCAGTGACAGGTACGTGACAGGGAATTTTTTTTTATTTCTTTGGTCTGAGGTTCCAAATAAAGACATCAATATAGCGTGAGCACAGCACAGAAGTGCAAAAAGATAGGAGAGTTACTTCACAGAACCTTAAGAGCCAGCTCTAAATTGGAGGCAGCAGTCCCAGTGAGACTGCCAGACACCACAAATAACTCAGCCAAACACCTATGGATCTGGAGCAATTCAACCTGGAATAAAACACCTCTAGTAAGTGACCACTTACTATGGATGGGTAACTGAAATTTACAGTTTGTTGTATTAAGGGTTGTGTTAACCAATACAGAGATAAATTCTAAATTCTATAAAATGGGGAATATTTAACGGAGTGTCTATTTACACTAAGTGAAAACACCCCACTATTTACATTAACTCCACCCACCAATGTCTGGTTGAGCCAGACAAAATTACAAAAGAAACATGCCTCATAACAGGAGCAATGGTATGGAGTAAGGCTGGCGGCGGTAAATTTTAACAACATCGACCCAAGTTCGAATATGCCTTTTGCCATTGCATATTAGATCAGAAAGGCATTTGTTTTAAGTAAAGCTAAGAAAATATGTGAAATGTGGGAATAAAATATCTAATGGGCATTTTAGTAGGAATAAAGTTCTTACTGGGTATGTTAAGGGTAGGTTTAGGGAAGGATTTATCGTCCCAATAAGGCAGCATCCATTTAATGATTTTAATAAATATAATAATACACTCAATATGTTGCTATTGCATGCTGTTTTCTAATGTACTACAATACACTGATGTGCAAATTGTATAAGAAATCTGAAACAGCAAGAGCTTTAGTATGCTTGCACACAGAATAGAATAGAATAGAATAGAATAGAATAGAATAGAATAGAATAGAATAGAATAGAATAGAATAGAATAGGGTATTTTCAAATAAATATAAGTGATATTGCTCATAGTTCTCATTGCGCAATGGAGAACATTTAATTGGTCATAGATTCCCTGGGGAAAGAAACTTTTCTTGAGCCTGGCTGTTTTGATGCTAAGTGCTCTATAGCGCCAACCAGATGGCAATAGTTCAAAGAGAAGGTAGCTTGGATGTGAGGGATCAAGAGTGATTTTCTGAGCCCTTTTTCCTCACTCTGGAAGTATAAAGTTCTTGGAGGGTGGGGAGGGGAGCACCAATAATCCTCTCAGCAGTTCGAACTGCCCATTGTAGTCTTCTGATGTCTGATTTTGTATATGAGCCAAACCAGACAGTATTTAAGCAGTTGCTTAACTTTGTTTTAAAAAGTGTTGGTAGGACGGGGGTGTGAGTGTGTATGTGTGTGTGTATGCACAAAAAATAATGCAATACATTGAGTTTAATTTATTGACATAGATCTCATAATAATAATAATTAATAATAATTCCTTACATTTATATAGCGCTTTCTGAGTACTCAAAGCGCATTACATATGGAAGAGGGAATCTCCTCAACCACCACCAATGTGCAGCACCTGGATGATGCGACGGCAGCCATATTGCGCCAGAACGCCCTCCACTCACCAATTTATTGGTGGAGAGGAGATAAAGTGATGAAGCCAATCAGTATATGGGGATGAGAAGAAGGCCATAATGGACAGAGGCCAAAGGGCAAATCTGGCCAGAATGCCTGGGTTACACCCCTACTCTTTTCAAAAGACATCCTTGGTTTTTTGACCGCAGAGAGTCAGGACCTCGGTTTAACGTCTCATCCAAAGGAAGGTGCTGGGGTGTTAGGACGCACACAGACAACAGGGTGAGCACACAGGGTGTTTAATGTGATAGTTTCTTCCTTACATCTACTATAATACAATATGTTATTAGTATTGAGTGAAAAAATGCATAGATTCAAATTAAAAATTTGTGTGTCCTAATGGACTGGCGGTAAATTTTTTGTTAAGTGTGCCAGAGGCCGAGCGCCAAGAGAACACTTTTGCCTTCTGCCACTGATAACAGCAGCAACGAACACATTTCGAAAACAACAAATTCCAGTGCCAGATTGCCCCTTATTTAACAAGATGTTAAATTGGTGGAGACAAAAAGTGATGGGGACATGTCCCGCCTACAAATGACGCATATGTATTGAAGTGTAGAGGACACACTCAATGACAGCTGAGTAAAACTGCATTGGCGGCACTGGTGGCAAGGTGAACTCCCTCAGCTGGCGAACGAAGTATCAGACCACAGAGAGTCACCACACAGCCAGCAGTTTAAACTCCTGCCTATATGCAGCACATGTTTTTAGACATTTTAGTGAAACATCATCTGGGCCTGGTGCTTTCCTTGTCTACTGTTTCCAGAAAACCCAACACATATTGCTGGGGTTGCTGGAGGTGTTGATGGTTATGGAAATAGACCGTCAGAGAGGTTGTGGGGAGTGAGACTGAGATTTTCAACTCACTTCAGGTCGTCAGCCAGTTGTTGATTCCCTGCAGAGTTATGGGATGGCATCTTGTAGTTTGTAATGTCTTTCAGGCCTTTCCGCAATAAAGGAGGGTCGTTAGCTGAAAACCTGTGTTTTAGTTTTCAGAGTAGCTTCTCTTAGCCACTCTGTTCTCTTTTAGTGGTGTGCTTTTTTTGGCCTAATTGTACATTGCCATGGTTGTATATTAAATAAACTCTGGTACACATATCTTCACAGAAATGATGAGACATGATGTGTGTTGTGATGTATGATGGGACAGAAACTGTGAGCTCATCCTTATTGGTGGCAGCAGCTTCAAAAACACTTCAGTCAGTGAACTCGAAACAGACTAGTAACTGCTGCTCTGCTTCATTGGTCCATCTCTTTATAGTCCTTTCTACAGGCTTGGCAGATTTAAGTTTCTGCCTGTAGGTTGGGAGAAGATAAACCAGACAGTGATCAGAAAGTATCTGCCACTATTTGCACTTAAGTTTAAATAGAATCTAACAACTATTTACACTTAGTACAAATAGCATCTAAATACTATTTACACTTAGAGCAAAAAAAAAAAAAATAGTGCTATTTTCACTGCTGATTTTCATTTTGCATCTATCGCTATTAGTGCAAATAGCCTCTGACATTATTTCAGCATTCAGATTTAGATATGAACTTAATATACAAACAAACACTTATAAATGTGAAAATCTGCTTTTGCATCATAGTGGGACAGTTATTTCCAGTCTATCTTGTGCCCTGGCAAAACTGATATTAAAGGAAGAGATTCCATCTATCGCTAACTGAACTTTTCCATATAAATAATTACAATGTTTTTGACAAAATCAAGAAAAAGCCACAAAATCGCATGCATTAAAAATTCATAAGATCACACAACGATTGAAAATATAAGCAGAATCAACACAAGACTGTGGATAGAATGTTATTTATGACAGTTTCACAGTTCACTGAAGAGGACTGTTGTCTACAATTGGTCAGAGCATTCACACTGAAAGCATGGAACCAACTTCTTATCCATAAAGCTTAAAAGCACGCCAAAATATTACAAAGGAAAGGTGCTATAAGTTTTAGATCTGCTTTTACCCTGTTTTTATATACATAATGTCGTTTTATTAAAGCTTTCCACGATGATTATCATGACTGTCTGTCACCAGTGTTCCTGGACTACCTGCCGAAATGTTAAGCTGTTTTCAAAAATATCTCTTCCATCTAAAATAACTCCATGAGCTGCCCAAACAGGATTTCTTGTGAGCTTTAGCAGTCAGAAGAAGATGTTCTTTATCAACCACTGCATTGCTGGGAAGGGTATTTTGAAACTGTAACTTGTCAAGCTAAGCGATTCATAACTTAGTTGCTAATGCAAATGTAGCAAAGCTACTATTTAGAAAAGAGTACTAGCTCCAAGTTACATTTACATTTACATTTAGTCATTTAGCAGACGCTTTTATCCAAAGCGACTTACAAGTGAGGAAAACAAACAAGCGATTCTTCATGAATTGGCAAATAACACAGGACGTGCTCACAATACAAGTTTCATACATTGCTCAGTACCATAGGCTAGAGTAGGAAGGGAAAAAGGGGGAAGGATTGGGTTTTTTTTTTTTTTTTTTTTTTTTTTTTTTTTTTTTTTATGAGGGGATTAAGTGTTCACGGAAGAGGTGAGTTTTCAGCTGTCTCTTGAATATTGCCAGGGAATCTGCGTTCCTGATGAAAGTAGGGAGATCATTCCACCAGCAGGGAGCAGTGAAGGAGAATGTTCTGGAGAGTGATTTTGTGCCTCTCTGTGATGGTACCACAAGTCTTCGTTCCTTTAGCGATCGCAGGCTTCTGGTGGGGACGTAGCGTTGTAGCAGTGTGTGGAGGTAGGAAGGTGCAGAGCCTGTGGTGGATCTGTAAGCAAGCATCAGCGCCTTGAACTTGATGCGAGCAGCAAGGGGTAGCCAGTGCAAAGAGATGAAGAGGGGCGTGACGTGGGCTCTCTTAGGCTCGTTGCAGACAAGACGTGCAGCAGCATTCTGGATCATTTGAAGAGGTTTGATTGCACTTGACGGCAGACCAGCCAGAAGAGCATTGCAGTAATCAAGCCTTGAAATGACCAGGGCCTGGACAAGCAGTTGTGTTGCGTGCTCAGTCAGGAAGGGACGGATTTTCCTGATGTTGCAAAGTGCAAATCTGCACGACCGCGCCGTCTTTGAGATGTGGTCACTGAAGGTCAGTTGGTCATCGAAGATAACTCCAAGATTTCTGGCCGACTTTGATGGGGTAATGGTGGTTGTACCAAGCTGTATGTTGATGTCATGTTGAAGAGTAGGAGTGGCAGGGAAGACTAAAAGCTCAGTCTTTGCCAGGTTGAGCTGCAGGTGGTGTTCTTCCATCCACGTGGAGATGTCCGCCAGACATCTTGAGATCCGTGCAGCTACTGTGGAATCATCTGGTTGGAAGGACAGGTAGAGTTGTGTGTCATCAGCATAGCAGTGGTAGGAGAAACCATGTGCCTGTATGATGGGACCCAGTGACGTAGTATAAATGGAGAATAGGAGGGGACCAAGAACTGAACCCTGAGGAACCCCAGTGATCAGTTCATGAGGTTTGGATACCTCCCCTCCCCAGGCAACTCTGAAAGACCTACCTGTGAGATAGGACTCAAACCACTGAAGCGCAGTACCTGAGATGCCCAGTGACGAGAGGGTGGACAGAAGAATTTGATGGTTTACGGTGTCGAAGGCAGCAGATAGATCCAGTAGGATGAGAACAGATGATTTGGAGCCAGCCTTAGCAATCCGCAGGGATTCCGTGACAGACAGTAGCGCAGTCTCTGTTGAATGGCCGCTCTTGAAACCAGATTGGTTGACGTCCAGATGGTCGTTCTGTGTGAGGAAGGATGACACCTGGTTGAATACAACTCGTTCAAGTGTTTTTGATATGAACGGTAGGAGAGAGACAGGTCTGTAGTTGTAGTTGTCCATACAGTTACAAATTGCTAATAAAACATAGCTTAGTTTTCTGGCACAAAACAGTGAGTTTCTGAATAAATTAACAATTTCAAGTAGGGTGATAGTATCAAACTTGGACTGTAAACTAAAAACACACACAAAAAATAAAAACAGAATACTTTGTAATTTAACTAGGCGATAACATGAACTAAATATTCTATAAAACACCATAAAGTGTAGGGATTTAAAAAATATATTTTGTTCAGTTCATTTATTAAAACCTAAACAGATTCATTATAATGAACCTGACATATTTCAAATGAGAGGATCATTTACTATGAACTGATTAACTAGAATGAACAGCCAGCATGAAGTATAAAGTCATTAATTTTTTGTTGGTGCACAAATTAAGTGCCACGAATCAATAAAAGAGTACATATAACGCATAAGTGATGCGAAGCATTTGGTTTAATTGATTCAAAATTATGAAAAGTTTCACTTCTTCTATCACTATGTTGTGCAACCAATATAAGAGATAGGTACATTGAGAATAAATTTACCAGATTGAATCGAAATTTCCTACACTACATATATGTAGAAATCGGAATATGTGAATCAGTTTGTTCTACACCATGAGAGAGGGTAGTGCAGAGCAAACCAATTCACTGAAATGAATTGGAACTTCTAATGCTAAAGAAATGACTATTTAAAATGAAATGATTCAAATTGATACTTTTAAAAAGCTTGTTACAGCAAAAACACTTTTTCAAAAGGAGCTGCTGCAATACAACAGAAAAGTTGCTATTGAACCACTACAGCTTTGATCCAAATTAGCTTTAAATCCTTCCATCATTTGTATGCAAAACAATAAAAACGGCATCTAATTAGATCTTTACAACATTAATTCAGCTCCCGGGAACACTCAGTGACCATTCTCTCAGAGGACATGGCAACACTAATATGATAGAGTAAACAGCAACAGAACACCAGGTGCAGGACAAACAAGGCCGGACCTCACAAAATGAATAAGGAATAATAGCGAAAAGAAGGAATCATGGCTCTAAGTTAAAAGATACTTTGCTCAATAATACATCATTTTGTCATTTCTAATTTTTTTTTTTTTTTACTTTTTTAAACTAGCTTATTTGTTGAGTAGCGGATAATTAGGTCATCTGTTCTCAAAAGGTTGAGTAACTGACAGAAAAGTCAATTTGTCCTTGAAACGGTGTTCCCTAAAAAATACCTTCAACAGATAATAACTATTGACACAGCAATTACGTCAATAATTGGGGTCAACTTGTGTTTGAGAAATTGGCGCACTTTGGGAATGCATGTAAGTAAATCAGTTAAATCGATTCTCCTTCACTGCTCTTCTGCTGAGACACCCTGATGGATGGTTTTTAGTAAGACACACAAATCTGTCAAAGTCCTGTTGAGGAGAAGGAAGTGGGTGGACAAAACCATTTCCCCTGCTCCGCAAACTCAGACACAGAGCAGCCTGCCTTCTACTTCCCCACCATTCGCTGCAACGGATGAGACTCAGTTAGGGCTCTATGAGAAACTCTAATTCCTCTCAAACTCATAAATCATAGAGGAAGGGAAAAGGGCTCACCGTCTGCGCCCCAACGATTCCAACCATTAACCGCTGCTGCACTGTTGACTTTTACTGTCTGGAAACGGTGTGTCAATAAAAACATCACATTGGCTCAGCAGAGCTCTGCTTAGATCATTGAACAGACACTGGGTAACTTCCAGCAATGTTACAGTTAGGCCAAAAGATGACAAACATCAGTGTGACTAATTGCTGATTATTTCCATTTAATAGCATATTTATAGGCCACTTTCCTATAATTCGTGCTTTGATGTCTTATAGTGAAGACATTTATTTTTTTGCCAGATAAAGGCGGATTCAACATCTGAAATTTGTATAGATCCAAGCAGCAGTTCAAAAGCCAGTCGTGCTGCAGCAAACTAAGCACATGTTTGAGACAATTTTCAGGCAGACATGTTCAATAACAAAGCGTAACTATGCTAGTCTTGACAAGGGACTGCACACCCAACAAATAAGGATTAAACATCCTATAAAAATAGGACATTAACGGACAAATCACATACCAAATAAACCACAACTTGCAATAAACAGGAAGAATGTCCAGCTGTTAACTATAGCTACCTTGAAAATTGAAACAGATTACAGATACATGACACACTAACAGACTTTTCGGTAACACTTAAGAATTATTGTGAATGAAAATGAGATTACAAATGATAAATAATTAACAGTAGCACTTTACAATGAGGTTCATTAGTTCACATGAACTAATAATGAACTGCAATTATACAGAATTTATTAATCTTTGTTAATGTTAATTACAACATTTACTAATACATTATTAAAATCTTGTTAAGATTAATTAATGCACTGTAAACTAACATGAACAAACAATGAACAACTGTATTTTCATTAACTAATATAAGTAAATACAGAAAGAAATGTATTGTTTATGGTTAGTTCATGTTAGTTAATACATTAATTAATGTTTAATAATGAACCTTATTGTAAAGTGTTACCAAATTAACAATTAATTACTAATCACAACACAAGAGACATTTGCTCACATCTCAGATACATATTGTTGTGATTAGTAATTAATTGGTCATTGTTATTTGTCATAGTTAGTTAATAATTCTTAAAGGAAATCTGTCCAACAGCCAAAAATCTGCAGACTGGCTTTGACTTTCAGCAACAAGCATCGAATTGTCCAGACTGCAAATAGGGGTAAAAATCTGCAAAAGTGATGTCGTGTATTCCAGCATTTATTTGCAGAACCAGCATCTTAAGGCCAATTTACACCGCACAGATAGACGCCAACAAACACCGACAGACAGGCTCCTCTGGATTTGTCAAATCAGTGTGTTGCCCATGTCGGTGTGTGTTGGGGTTTGTTTTCACCCCACTCAACATGTACAATCGCCATTTGTCGGGTTTTGGAATGTCTGAGTAGTGTGAAATGACTTTCCATCAAACGCCAACAAACTCTGACGTACTCTATGTAAACATCCTTTATTGATATAAAAATTCCCCAACCTCATTAAAATCACATACAAATCATATACTATCATAATCGTGTGTTTATTAGCTTTATGTTTTAGGCGTAGAAACATTTCTCTGGGAAGTAAAAACACAAACAAATGTCAATGGTCATCAGATCGCATACATTAGTGGATAATGAATAGAAATGATGATTGTCTAATAAAAATTCAACTAGCTTGTGTAAATATCTAAATTTTTCTCCAAGAATGCCTACTTTTTGACTAAAAGTCCTAATGGATGCTGGTCAGTGCAGCTGTGTGAACACAAATAAACCAAAGCAGATGTGACTGAATGCGTTTCAAAATATCAAGTTATCAATTGAAAGATTTTTGCACTCCTGACAATTACTGTCACTGCAACCGAATTTTATCATAAACAGAGAAGAAACATCGAAGCTGGAGTATCTTTCTAATGAAACATTCGACTGCAGTTCTCTGCATAAATTCATCTTTCCATCTTTCCCGTCGCAGCAGCCACGGCTTCACCCTCAACCTCTTTAGTTTTGTACGCCCTCTTTCAGGCAAAAAATGACATGTAAAAAGATTCTCACTCAAAGTTTGCCGGTGTCTCTTGGGGCAGTGTGAACATGACAGATATTTTTCATAACATTCTAAACCCAACGCCCATTTTGATTGTCTGCGAGGTGTGAATTGGCCTTTAAAGAAAGCAGAGATGCATTTGAAACCATCACCGTAATCAAAATGAGATTAGATTAATGAGCTGTAGCTTTGAGCCGTCGTGTTTCCACACAACCTCCATCTGCGTTCGATGCTGTCAGGTGAGATGACTTTCACTGCCTTTTTTCCCAGCTCCTCTCATCTACCTCTACTTTAATCAATCACTGTATGGAAGGTCTCTCAACACTTATCAAGTTGGAGGTCTGTCAAAAGCACAGCTGCGTGTGTTCCCTGTCAATCCATTTACATTGTTTGCGACAAACAGATGCTCTTTTCTTGGATGTGAATCACCAGTGGAAAGACTGTGTATAAACATTAGGATGAGTCATGAATGACAGCTACATCATCCTGTAGAAACTATTCACAGAAATGTAGCTTGGTCTTAAAATGTTAAGCGTCAGATTTATTTTTGTTTAAAATGCGATTTTGCGATCAAATTAAAAGTCACATTAAATAAATAGACGCACGCACTGTTGACAACACTTGTTGATTACCACATACATTTATTTAGACTTGCCGCTCCTTTTCTTTAAAAACAGCAAAAATGGGCTACAGTGAGGAACTTAAAAATACATATGAATGAGGACAATCTGTGAACATTAAAATACAAACTCTATAAATAAACAGCCATAAGACATGAACAACACTCTCAGAAAAAAATGCTAGTCCCTGAGACACTCAAAGAGACATTTACCCCTAAAGGGGACATAGTAGTAGGCCTATGATAAAAGTGAATATTATTACCTTAAGGTTAGGCCTACATACTACTAAGGAATAATGCACCCTTAAGTGGTAGATAAGGTTCAAAAGCATTACATTGAGTTTTCTGTCTTAGCTGTTGTACAGCTGTTAAAGGTCATCTTTGCGAAAAATTTGTCCCGTGTGAATATGTGTTTTAACAAGACTTGGGGGGGGGGTGCACAATACAATTTTACGACTTCATTACCATGACAACCCTAAAACAGCGAGAACAATTTTACAGCTAAGATAATAATACACAAGTTTTAAGAGAAGAATTAATGTCAGGGCTTTTATAAAACTACAGTCTTCACATTTTCTGCCTTTAAAATACATAAAAAATCAGTCCCTTTGACTTCCAATGTAAGTGCCTTAATGTAATGTCAGTTTTTGCTTTATTGAGGAGAAAATGGATGATTCAAATTATTTTTTATAGTAAGCAACATTATGCCACAAACAATGTTGATTGAGCTTAACTTGTATTAAACCTGGAAAAATCCTTTAAATATCTATCAATCATGTGTATTTAAAGCTCTGAGGAGTCTTAAAATATACATGGAGATGTACTCTTTACATGCTTTGTAAATTTAAAAAAGATAGGCTTGTCATCTTAAACATCCTCTTCAAGACACCAAAAATTTCAATTATCTAAGCCCACTGAAACATCATCTAACACATTGTATTTTGCATAAGTGCACATGACAGCCCAAATGATTGGCGACAGTTGTCTGGCTATGCGCAGTAGTAGTCTTCCAGGGGGAAATGACTGCAGGGTTTTTGGCTGAAATTACCAGAAGATAGACTGCTTCTATGAAAAGAGCAGTGTGTCAATTTTCTGTCTGCGTCCAAGGCCAGATGTGTGTCCCGAACAGCCAGTGTAGTGCAAGACAGTCATCAACTATAGCTGGATCAAGAAACAGGCTGTGAATTCATTGTTTTCCACATTCCTTCAGAACTGAACAGTGTAAGTCAAGAACTCAATCGAGTCAGATCTATCTTAACGATTTCAGTAGCTAAATGGCGCCACATGAATGCAAAAGTGATCTGTGCTAATCTCATTGCAGCACAATATAATAGAAAGTCTGGGTTTGTGAAGAGTCTCATGCTATTCAAGTTGAGCGAAAGACTGGCTGAAAGAAAAAGTAGTTCTGTTAATATGTATAGTTACAGTCTTTCACATATTCTTTTGTGTTTTTTTTATTCAAAACTTTCAAAAAATAGCTGCTCAGGGTCTTTTACTGCCAACGTCTATGGGGAAATTAGCTCAGGCATTCAAGCATAAAACAGGATTTTTATTTTCATTTGCAGTGTCTTCGTTTTCTAAAGAACGTAGTAATTTTCAACAAAACGAGCTTATGACTTTTGGCCCTTCAAACACGGCATATGGTCTGTGCATACAGATGTTCTTAAATCATTGTTAAGGACAAATGGAAATCGGTTCATGCAAGTGTTACTGATAATTCATATGTCTGGCATAAGATATTGTTGACACCATCTAAGAATAAATGTAAAAAATGAATGAATGCAGCTAGGAGACAGCGTACTGAAGAAAAGCAGCTCTGTGTGTGTGTGGTTCAGGTATTCCCTATATATATATATATATATATATATATACACTACCAGGCCAAAAAAAAAGTCGCTGTTTGGATTTTAATAGGCAAATACTTATGAGTCTATGACTGGATCATTATTACAGTGATTATTATGTTTCTAGCATGTTTTATGTTTGGAAACGGTTCTTTTAACCCTAGAAGATGTGTGTAGCTTTTCATGTCTTAAACAACCATGTAAGAAGACACATCATGGCCATATTCCTGGATGGAAATGCCAATATTCATGAACACAAACTATTTACTACAACTTTTGCCTTAATAAACACTTCAGGTAGTTGTTAAGTTTAGGTATTGGGTAGGATTAAGAATGTAGAATAAGGCATTAATATGTGCTTAATAAGTACTAATAATATTCTAGTAATATGCATGCTAATAAGCAACTAGTTAAAAGACGCTAAAAGAGAAAGTGTTACCATGATCTCATCCATGAGATTTCTACCCGAGTCCCATCCCGATCCTTTTCCACTGGCTGCGAGGTGAAGACGACATCTCCCAAAATTCTACGCTCAAACTCGGTGTCATCAAGCTAAGCCTTTGTTTTGAATAGCCGAAAATCTATATTGTAGCTTTCATACTAAAATCGTGGCATTAACATTCTTTTGTATTCAATTGTCATATCAATACATGTTTTAGTCTCATTTATGCTGTACAAATATTTCAGTGGATTGACATTTGAAATGACTGTGTGCCTTCACGGAGAGAAGCCGGATTCATATTTTCTATTTTCATGGATTAATGTAATTTAAATTCTACACTGCAACTTCTACTTCAACTGCTACTCGTTATCATTTTTGAACAACTTTTGGTACCAATTTTGACATTTTCACAATAAATACATTATTGTGATTATGCTTGTTTGTCTGTTTTTCTTTTATTTATAACAGTACGTAGTTTTAAGAAATGGTTATGGGTATGTTTAGGGGTCGATGTAAGATTAGCAGCTCAAAATATTGCTTTAATTCTATATTCTTACTAAAATTGTTGTTTTCCTACACATTTCTGTCCATTGTTTTATTCTGTCAATAGTCTGTATAAAATGGGTATGTTTAGGTTCGGGGTGGGGTTTACATTTTACGTTTATGTATAAAAGGGAAATTGAACACATATCTTCATGACATGAAAGATTCATAAATATTTTAAATTGTTTCACTGTAAAAACGTAATAATGCTAAATTTAAATACTGCCATGTTGTGCGCTTCAGTGCCTATTCAAACGTACAAAAATTTATGTTTTGTGTCTTTGAAAGTTACGTATTAATACCTACATATTAACAATGAGAGTAGACTGGGTGAGCAGAACCCTATTATATTTGACCAGAATTCAGAAACAATAGCATCATTTGAATGGAAAACTGTTTTCAAATTACTCAGGCACTTTTTAGTATTGAAATCCAAATGTCCTTAAACAATTGGTTCAATTTTCTTGCGCATTAACTCTCTCAAAATTGAAACTGGTTTGTATATGTATTCAGAATCCTAAAGTTGTCAAAAATCACCAAAAGAACAATATTTGTACTCTGACAAATTTTCTGCAAATGTTCTTTCTCACACTATTCTCTGCCCTTTACTCAGCAAAGCATTTAACTTAATCGGGAGCTGACGAAGTTTAGGTCATCCCTCCACATTTGACAAATGTGTGTGCCAGAATGTGTGTGCTTGCAATTATGCTGCCACAATTAAACCCAAGAAATTATATTCAGATAACGGGAACACAAGTGTCATCGGTTATAAGAGACAAATGAGGAACGTCTAGATCCGAACTAGCTGCTCGTGTCAGCTGTTGTATGAATGCTGGAAGAACACAGTCATCAACATTTCAATTGTTTCAAAAATGAGACTAAAATGAGAATAAAAATTCAGAGGTCATCTTAAATCAAACACACACACACACACAGAGTAATTTCAGTGTATTGTAACTTTGACATATATGGTATTTTCATTCTGTGCCAGTTATTGATTTTGATTGTGTAGAAAGGAGGGATTTGTTCACAATAATGGAAGTCTCTGGATTGGCAATTTTGATTTAATGGATTCAGAGGCATCTAGAAATAAGGAGAAAGGATTTGAGAACAAAATGAAAACAAAATTGAGAACAAACAATGGAACTGGACTAATGCAGGTGCAGATTCTATACAGATTAGACTAAGGCTTTTATAAGTACAGCATCTAAGGGTATGAGGCAAGAGAATGAAACACAATGAATGTTTTCTAGTTGTGTAGTAGAATTCTGAATAAGGATTTACAACAAAACTCTTGAGGTTTTCAGCTAGACCTCATAATTTCTGAAAATTTGCTGGCTCATTTTCCAAATCTTACAAGATATTTCATCAACACCAGTTCAATGATCGATATTTTATCAGAACATGGAAAAGCAGCAGCTTAAAAATACTGGCCTGACTGTAAATCTACATCAGTAAATAAAAAAAACAGGACAGATCCAAAACAGCACAAGGTATTAAAACATTGTAACTACCTTACTTAACTTTTGTTAGCCTGAGCAACTGTCTTCTTCATTTAGCATCAGAAAACAGCTTTTTTTATTTTATTTAATACGCCATAAAAATGTATTTTCCCCTTGTTTTTCTTTCTGTTCCACTAGTGATGCTCAAATCTTGAAATTGAGTATAAACGGAGTTCAGCTGCAGCAACACTAAAAATTTTGAGCCCTCATCTCTCTCATTCCTCCCATACAAGCAGCTGACAACATACATCACCCACAACCTCTGACAATCCTACTCCAACATCCATATAGTTCCCTCACACCCCATTAAAAAAAGGAACCGAGGACACCAGAAAAATGATAATCATGAAGGTCCTCACAAGCATTTTTGCTCACAAAATCAATTAGCATGCTTGTCCATAATCATACTATACTGTGACTAAACTTCTAGTGTCAAGTGTACAAGTATTTATAACAAAATTAGCTTGTTTATCTCATTTTAACCATTTTCAAGCACTGCAACAATGTTCTTGTTTTCAAAAGATTCCTTGTGTGTGTGTATTTGTGTATTATTTCAACAGTATTAAACAATTTCATAAGCAAAACAAGTCAAGTGGCAGTTCTTGCCATTTAAGCGGAGGACATGCCACATTATTCTTTTATTCAAAAAATCTGAGAAGAATTTTGACGAATTAATTTACAAAAATATTAACCTCGAGGGAACTTTGTGAAAGCTTTGAAATTCGGCTTAATGGATAAAGTAGTGAGACAAACATCCAATTTAGAGACACTAGGCAGCTCATATTAATAGACTCAGTAAGTAAAATAGACACCTAAACAGGGTCATCTCAGTTAAGACTATAATTAAAATACCTTAACCTTAATTTACCTCATGCAGTCTCTAAAGTAGCAATTGGGATTAATATAAGCATCTAAAATGTTCAATGTTCATGCAACATTGGAATGAGCTACTGCAGTGGTCTAATGAAACACCACATTTGTTCTTCCTTCTTTCCTCTTTTGTCCAGCTCTCTTTGGAGGCATCATTATTCGACGAGTGGCTGTAGCTTCTAAGCGAGTCCCTTACTCCCTCCAACCACTCATTCTTTTTGATAAAGGGGGAGCGTAACATGTCAGACACAGCTTGGTCCCTGTAGTCAACACTACAAACTAATGACTGTCACAAAACCAACTCCTCTATGATCAAAAGGCCTAGTAAATAAGGTTTGTCAGCGGAGGATTGTCTCTCTCAATAACAGTGCCAACACACAAAAGGTGCATTGCAGAGTTGAGTGTCAAGCATCTGCGCTGCAATATCACAGAGTCTTATGATCCAGGGAGAGACTCTTGAAAATCAAGTGACGAACAACTGTCAGACATGGACTTGAAATTACTGTAATTTAAAGTTTCAAGTGAAGCGTCTTGCTTGGTGTTTGTCTCATGTCAACCATTCTGTTTAAAGTTAATGTCGCCAAACCCTGTTTCACAGGGAGAGATTACATGAACAGAGTAATTCTGGAATTGAAAAGTGTTTGCTGGCATTTATATCGGACCAGCTTTATACTATTCTTGTAATCTCTCCCTGTACTTTTTTCTGTTTTATAATAATATATGTATGTGTGTTTGTCTAATGTGCTTCAAATCAGAGCGGAGAAAAAGTGGAGTGGCAGACCAGAGGGTTGCATGTTGGTCTCCACGAGATGATGTTTGAAGCTGAAGGCTATAAAAATATTTTATAAGAAATTATAAAAGATTAAAAAAGATTATTAAAAGATTATTAAAGATTTTATTAAAATGTTTATAAAAAATTATGTAAAAATAGGGTTGTAAAAATATAAAAACTGTTCCTAATATTAAAAAAAAAACAATTAAACAATTAAATACAATTAAAATAGTAAAAAATGAATTATTTAATCGTAGCCTTACCATACAATATGTGTTATACCATATAAGTTACCTTACCATATATAGTGAAATGTTAAGACTAATATCTGATTATATACACCTAAAAATATACACAAACTATATGGACCAAATACCTTCCCATTATACCTGTAACATCAGCTAACATCATTTTTTCCCCCTAGTGAAAGTATTTTGAAATCAAAGCAACAACAACAACAACAAAAAGAGGACATTTTCAATTTGTCTGTTGAGTTTGCGCATTAATGTCAATGAAACTGGAATAGAGTTGAAGATTAGCATAAGAGTTCGCAATTATCCATAGTAAGTTGACATTTAGTAGGCATTTTCTTTTTCAAAGATGACTCACAGACATTTACAAGGATAGTCTCTCTGGTCATAATAAGAAGTGACTATTTTAAGCTTATACAGTACAATATCTCATAAGTTTATTTGTTGGAAAAGTAGCTCTTAGCTGCAGCTTGAAGCTGAAAGTATGAATGACATTGCTCACATTGCCAACTGCTGTGTCAGACAAGCTTTGATCAAGAAATATTTATACAATCCAAAGTTGAAAATAAGAATAGATGCAAATCTGCAAGATGTAGAAAAATGTACCTTTAGAAAATCATCCGTGATGAAAAGTGTGCATGGACGGACAGAACGTGACTGGTGATAATGTGCCAAGACCTGCATTTTGTACTGATAAGCACAATATTCTGTTTTACCTCTTCAAAAATGTCCAAACATTGTGGAATCAATTTTCTCATATATGAAATGCCGTTTCATAGCATTTGTATTCTTATCTTGAATTATTTTCTGAAGTGATTTGAGAAATCCTTTGGGAAGTCTAATTACTTAATTTGTGAACAAGACTTTGTGAACGAGATTTTCTCCTGCTTTCTCTCTGCAAGGATTACAAAGATCAAAGAAACTTTCAAAAGTGAAAAGGTGACATGAATGTTTGATGTGGACTGGAAGAGACCATGAAATGAATCGCCCACCAGAGCAATTTTCAGTCATAATGCTTGAGACACAAATAACAGCCCTCCAAATCCTTCCAAGCAAAGATTTTATAAATTCATCATTTATATATATTATTTATATATAAAATACACCATGCTACTCATAAAAAATTCACTGCATATTTCTCAGATGTCACCACTCAAATCCAATAATATTATAGTCTATTCCAAGGGAGGGCTGCCTAATGCTTTTTGTTAACTTGAGAAAGTCAAGCTTTCATGTCAGGTATTTTTGTCAAAATTATAGTCATTCAGAGCAGCAATCTGATCTTAATGCCAATCTGCTCATGAGGTATAAAATCCACTGTAAACTATTGTTTATTTCATGACAAAGAGTGCTCATTTAAATGATTGAGTTAAGTTTTGCAGAAAACCCTGAAAAAAGTACGGTCTGAGCTATGCTCCATCCAGCCGTAAGCACTAAAAATTTCACAGACATAAGACTGATAACAAAGCAAAACATACACAGACTGCCCTGAGCCCACTTTCCATTCTTGCAAAACTTTTATTAAGACATGATGCTACAAACTTTCAAGTCGGGCTCGCTGCAGCCTGTGCTGGATGTCCAACTCCGCCCACATCCAAGTGTGACATCAGAAGCCACGTCCGTGATGGGAAGTTCGGATCATGTTACTCATATCTTTGAATCTAGTTCACAAAAACGAACATTTTTTCGTTAATTTCAGCAGAATATAATTAAAATGTTACAAGTTAATTGCCAAATTCCCCAACACATCAACTTACACAATGCTTATCACATTTAGAAGAAGAAGAAAAAAAAAAGCTGTAATGCAAGGCCAAATAATGAGAAACAGAAATGATTCATTTACTTTATTGGGTCTGCAAGTTCAGCTTAGCAGTCTGTTAGTTTACCTCACCTCCTGATCCGAGTCGTTCGTTCATCCTGTGACATGATATATCTATGGTGACTGGTTTTTAGGCATAATCGTAAGAGTTTCAGCCAGGTTTTAGGTGGCATAAGGGTAGGTTTTGAGAGTGTTTCAGGTGTAAAGGTTTTAGTGGGGTCTTTCAAAAAAGATAAATATTGGTCTAATAGGTAAATGATAAAGAATTGGGTGTGAGGGTTGTCTTCTTGATGTTCAAAGTCGGGATTTTTACACTTCACCAGAAATCCAGCTAATTTCCAGCAAATGCAGCTAATTTAATTTGTTAAGGTTACAGTGTCAGGTAGCTTTAGGGATCAGTGTTTGGTGTAGGCAATACTGCGATTGACATGACCAATAAAATTGGCTGCAGGGTGGCATGGGCTTGGCTTCTGACCTCACACTTGGATGTGGGCCGGGTTGGACATCCACCGCAGGCTGCAGCGAGATACTTCTCCAAGCTTTGTTATGTCCAGGAACTATTTTAATCTTAGAAGCAATCATTTAAACAGTCTGCTAACTTATCTACAAAGTTAAATTACTCTACGAGCACTACTTTGACCTTAATATACACACTAGACCTGCATTAAAAGCTTAAAGGAACAAACTTATTTTACTTTGTTTTTTCAACTGCACATTTTGAAGGAAATTTGAGGTTAAGACAGGAAAGGAAAGACCTTTTTAGTCTTTTCTCAATAAAAAAAGGGTTACTTCATTTAAATATTACCTTGCAGAAGTAATGGAAAAATGTGTTGTGTGGTGGTAATTTCATATGAATTTGTGCAAAGTGAATCATAAAACTATGGACGGAAGCATGCAAACATACCGATCACTGGGGAGTAAACAGATTGTACAAAATGTACGGATGGGATTGAATGAATTCGTACGATTTAGCCACCAATTACTTGCCAAATTGTAAAATGTTATGAATTGCCATATGAGATTGGGGTGCCAGAAACTGAAGAAATGAGTTGCATTTCAGTGAGGCAGTCGGTAACGGCACTAAATGATTACTGATAAGTCTGATTCAAATCGTTAACTCACAAGCAAGACTTCATGAATCTTTGTAACAGACTGAAAAAAGATTCAAAAGAATCATTTCACCCGTCACGACTCTGTGTTCATTATTGAATGCAAACATTGACACGCACTGTAAATAATATACTAAACTAATGATTTACAAAAGAAGAATTCACTCAAATTAGCCACCAATTTGCCAAAAGTAAAATAGTTCAGAATTATTGAGATTGATTTTTCCAGTTACTGACAGCACAAAAAAAGTAACGACTCTGAGCGATTACTGACGAGTCTGATTCAAATCCCTAACTCACGAACAAGACCATTTCATTAATCTCTATGACTGACTCTTTAAAAAAATAGTTAAAAAGAATAATTTTTTCACAAATTACACATCACGGCTCACTCTGTTCGTTATTGAATGCAGTTGACACTCATTGTAAATATATAATAAACTCATGACAAACCATATATGGACACAAACCAAAACATTTTTGAATTTTGAATTACTAAGGCTATTGTTGCAAAGTTTTTTTAGTCACATTCTGCAGCCCTGATGACGGCAGAAGAACATTGAGTAGCACTTATTAGTTGTTGTATGAGATAAAGTCAAGGGTGAATGTTTTGTGCAGCTGAGACAGGATGTGATTAAAAACCCCACCACTCACAAACAGCCTACGGAAAATAATGACAATGATGGCATAATTGTGGCAACATGGAGATAAAGGAACTCAAACGTCACAACTGATGTTATCAGTTTACTATAGTCCTCCTGCTCGTAGGACACTCTGCCTATGCATAACACAAGAACAAATCCAGGGTGTGAATATCCATATAGCACCTTCAGTTCATGGTGTTATAGCTATAAAACGACAAGAACCATCTGCTAAGACATTGTTCCAACAGTGTCTTGACAACTGCATTGTACCAATCAGCTGATTATTGTGGCCTTAGTTTAAACATATCTTAAAATAAACAACGCTTGGACCTTGGGAACATTTCATATAATCATGCTTTTACAGGCTCACTATTTTTAGCAGCAACAAGAGATTGCATGTTCTCTATGGTGTCTCATTTTGGCTTGCAGTAATTGCACAGGCAGCAGGAGTCTGCCAGGCAATCACATTTGCAGACAATCAATGAACAAGCCTTTTAAAAACAGCAATATAGACCTAAACATATATAGGGAAAGAGCAAAGAAAAGCAATCAGAAACCAGAAAAGTGAATTAGAAATTAGTGCTAACCTGTGAACAGATACCGTGCGACCCGCTTGAGTTTCCTGCATAGTTGAGCAGAATGTTACAGAGTTGTTGCAGATATGTTAAATCTCACGAACAGTAATTGTTTCTCATGGGGTCGTAAGGTGTTTTCAACATTTACAGTGGCTTGCTGGTGATTTTATTGCCATCTGAATCCGTAATGTCAGTGTTTTCCTCCCACCACCCATGTAAAAATGCCCAGCCGAATTGTGTTTCTTGACAAGCACCAAGGACATGTGGTAATTTAATTGCTGTGCGAATACACATCTTTGTGTTTACAAGAGTTCAATTCAAAATTCACCATTTAAATCCTTTTAGACCACTGTGGAGCACCGTACAATTATTGTTGCACTTCGCTGTAATGCATTTTAAAGATTTACACTTTTATTACTAAAATGCTGGAGAGTTTTTACAAGAACAATATTTCATCAGCGCTCCACCTCAGCAAGTGGGAGCTGTCAAAAACAAAAAGAAGAAAAAAGCAGGTTAACATTTGAAATGGACAGTTATTGTGGCAGCAACAGGTAATACAACTTTAAAATACTGTATAAAATTAAACATAAAATATAAAACCAAGCTGCTTTGTGTAAACCTCATGTAAATAAGAGGCTGCATTAACAGTCTCTTTACATTTTTAAAAATGATATTTTGAGATCAAATCTAAACCATTTCAACTACAGCCTATTTTCCTACATTTAAAAATATATTATATTATATCACAAAAGGAGTTTTATCAGTAAGCTGCAATGCAAATTTATTTTTGCAGACGTCCCCTGAGAAACAATTACCATCCGAATAGGGCTATATGCATATACTGGAATATTTAACTCAGACCAATGAAAGTGAACTGAGCTGAGAGTAGAACATACATGGAAGCACTAGCTCAAAGAAGAGCTGAATGCTAATAATGTGAGGACTGAAGTCAACAGAAAAATGGATAGATGAAAGAGAAGAGAAGGAGTGACTGGAGAAAGAGTTGAAGCAGTGTTGTCAAAGGATGTAAGGAAATATTCAAGGTATATTCAAGAGGAACCAAATATAAAACTACACAAACTGGTCATTAAAAATATTAATCAGCCACTATTCTGAATATTGGGAGGATGTTTATGTGTTTACGGCCCTGGATAGGGTTGCAACAGCTGTTTATAAGGTCTTCCTTGAATTGACCCCTCGCAAAGACCCGCCCCCTTTAGTTACTGTTGCTATGTCCGACAAGCCATGTGCTCTCACGCCACACATCATGTTCTCACCCAGTGAAAAATACATCGTGGAGCAAAGAGGACACTCACAATGCTTCGATAGACAATACAGAGCAGGTTACTTTTGATATGAAACGGTTTCATATTTAAAATATTGTAATTTTTTAAAGAAGTTTACCGTATAGTGGCTCTTTAATGTGTCATGGCAGATCGCTGTAGCTCCTTCAATCAGCTGGTGAATCGATCATCTCTTCATACTAGTTCATTTATAGCATCAAATAAACATGAATGGACATGTTTCAAGCGCAGAAAGACCTGAGTATGCTGAATTTTTCAAGTTCAAGTTCACCAACGTTAACCTCCTAACTCCTCTGACTGATTTGACGGACAAAATGGCGGAATTCCGGGTTATGATTGGTCAGATCGCCTGTCAATCAAACTGCTTCTGAAGTGTCAATTGGCACATGAAGTTCACACTAACAGATTTGTTAATATCTAACTATGAGTTGGCATTCTGACGTAAACACGGAAGCACTGCATTGCGCTTACTGTATCAACAGAGTAGGAGACTGACATGGAAGAGTAGAAATTGTTGAATAAAGTCATTAATTTGGTTTTGTAAAAAATGAAGGTTGAACCACTGCAGTCACATGACTGCAAGACTATTTTAATAATCTTAATTTGTGTTCTGAAGATGAACGAAGGTCTTACGGGTATGGAACGACACGAGGGTGAGTAATTAATGACAGAATTTTCATGATTGGGTGAATTAACCCTCTAAATCTGCAGTGGTCAGGTGGTACAGCGGCCATATGGTATAAGTCGTGGCTCTCAGAAAATTATTAGATTACACATTGTACTTAGAAGTTCTACAAGCACGTGAAGGCTTTTACAGTTCAGAATCATTACGATAATTAAAGTATGGTGTAAACACACCTTTTATCCTGAGTTCTTGTTGGAGGTGATATTTTCAATTTCTTTTACCTCATATAACGGTTAGAAAAATGGGTAACACTTATAATATAGGGAATACATATAAACTAACTATGACTGTTCCCTCAATAAACACCCAATTTACCATTTATTAAACATTAGTAAGGTAGTTGTTAAGTTTAGATATTAGGTAGGATCAAGGATGTAGAATAAGGCATTAATATGTGCTTACTAGTACTAAGTACTAATAAACAACCAATTTTCTGTTAATCTGTTAAATTTGGGTTTTGTGTAGGTGGTAGTAATAATCATGAAATAAATTATTTAGTGAATTTCAATATGTCAGTCATATTAAGGAACTGTATCTAAAATATCTAAACAATATTTTTTTATAAGCCGATATACATTTTCAACTTTAATACATAATAAGCACAATCAATCCCTGGTCCTGTAGTTTAACAGCAGTTTCTTCTACACAAATTTACACATTCATTACAGAGTCATCATTTTAAAATCAGTGTAAATAGACATAAGATGAGTAAATAATTTCACCATTGATTAGAGCATACAGATGCATGTTGCCCATCATCTGACTTGAAAAGCATTTAGGAAGTTGGTATGGAGTGCTCTTCAAAGAGTTATTACCACAGTATGAAACCTTTCAATCTTGACAGAAGGCTGAAGTGCACAGTTTGCTTATCTAATTATAAACAGCATGAAGGTCGTTTGTTTAAGACATCTGTGTGTTATTTGATCAGGGTGAAGTTTTTAACTTTGTTAGTTTAACACCATGTGTTCTGCACAGTTGCGTGTCGCTGAGCAACGCGCAGACTGGTAGCCTGTCTACGTTGTGAACAGACAAATAGTGATACAAACACTCATGGAAGGAGCTTGTCCTATCAAAGTAGAGAACAGAGGGAGAAAACAATTGCATTAAAATGAACAAACAGCAGAATTAATGAGCATTTTAGTTTTTGCACTTAAGTGTTGTCATGACAGCAGTTGTTGATGACCTTGGCAAAGCATCAATTTTCGGACACTGTTTTGCATGTTAACTGAATGCAAATTAAATGGGCTCATTGAAATCACTTCTAGCCAATTTATTTAATTACCTGTAGCCATGTCTGTTTTGATAAGGGTGTTTTTTGAATGATTGCAAGGCAAATTTTGGTTTTTGAACTAGGGGTATATTAATACACTCTACAAACAGGGAAACACACACACACACACACACACACACACACACACACACAAAACACCATAATGAAGTCATGCGGCTTCCTCTCAGAAGCAGGAAGCGTGCTAAACACATTTCAGACTTCGTGCTACATCTATAATTAAGCCGCCAAAACAGCGGTATTATGCCCAAAGCACTTCTAGGTGCAATAATGTCAGAATCCTACCAGGACCAGGTAATTTAAAGTCTAGAAATGATGACTTTATCACCTGGTTTGACTAGTTACTTTTTACAATAGAAATGACTCATTTCAAAGCACAGGAACAGCTAAAGGTTAAGTATTAGTTGCAGAGCATTCGGTCAGGGGCGGTACTAAAAAACATTCATAGTCTAGAATTTACTTTCGTGTCTGTTAAAGTGCATGTATTACTTTATTGATTATCATAATGGAATACAGACACTGGAGAAACATCTCAGGGAGATATGTAGAAATAGTATTGTAATTGCCAATATTTAGATTACCGTTTATTCACTTTTATATTACAAATTAGAGCTGGCAATCAAATTAATTATATTGTTACGACCCTCTACCTATACTACTAAAAGTACAAATAAAGAGTATAACATATTAGTGTTAAAGTTAAATAATAAGAAATAATAAGAAAAAGTAAACGGGTTCAGTTACTTTACTGACAACTTGTGCGATGAGATGAATCAGACAGAGACTGTTTAGAATTAGAACTTTTGTATTAGTAGCTTGAGGAAAAATGCACCCGATGTTATATATGCATATATATGCCAGTTTATTCTTCACAAATATTATATGCTGATTAACTAATAACAAATAATAGTATATATATACACATTAATATTGTTTTAAGAAAATTATTGAAGAAATTAAAAAAATAGAGCGTAACAATGTGCTTTGCATTTAGATGGTATTAAGTTTGAATTGGTCAGATGGTGGGAAAATTTATTATAAATTTATATCAGAATTTATTAATTTAAATTATATCAGAATTATGTATGGGGAAAAGGGCATGGTTAAAATATGTTTATATATATATTTATATATGCTGAAAGATTTCTGTTACGGTTAAGGTTAGGTAAAAGTATTTATAAATGTATAAAAATTAGTCTATGCAATTTATATAATATATAAACACACACAAACACATTTTACAAAATAAATGAATAAAAATGTGGGGACATGATTTAAAATATAGATTCCAAATATCTAAACTTATCTTTTTTTTAAAACCTATTCTTGCAAATTTTTAATATAAAAACAATCCTTAGTTATGTTTTGGACATCATCCATAATAATAATAATAATAATAATAATAATAATGTGTATTTGTCCAGAGAAATCCTCGAGTCTCTGTTCAATCCTTGAGACCTCGGTTGCATTTCTCATCTGGTATACCACCCCCATGGCTCAATCATTACATCGATTACTACACAGGTTTACTAGGCAGTCACATCAAAAAGCAAGGGTTGAAGATGAGAACACTCCAACACGAAGCACTTGAGGATACATGGAAACCATTGCATGAAACAGTGGGAAAATCCACAGCAGTCCAGGAGATATCTTGAGTAAAACAGCTCCCATTTTTATATTCAAAAATATATAGATGATGAATTCTGACCTTGGTTTCTCCTCAGGCTCATCGTTAGGTTCGGTGTTCATCATACACCACTGAAAACCCAGAAGCAACCTTAAAATAGAATAATTTTGCACATGTTTTAATGATTTCTATGGAGACCTTGTTAAAGCATTATCATATTCTCATGATAAATGCCCCATTATGATTGAGGTCACATTCATAAAACAAAACAAGAGAAGGTCCTTGGCATAGTCATCATTTATAATAGTGAGGATTTTTCTCTTCCCTGCAAGTAATATCTTTATCCTATAAATCAGTCTGGTCTCCCAATTCACACATTAACCCATGGTAATGAGATTAATATAGATGAATATCTTATGTTTCCTACAGGCAGCCATAGATGGATCAATTGCTGTATTTGCAAGGTCATCTGCTAACGCCTAATCAAAAAGCAGCATTGATTCCTTCCAAAAGTCAAAGACTCAAAGCATACGTTCTGTCAGAGAATGCATATTAAAAACCGGGCATGAGGTCAGAATACTTTAGAACTCTACAGAGAATAACAACTATTCAAACCATTTTAACTTTACAATTTCCTCATGAGAGTTTATATAACCAGAAAAACAAAGGAGCATGAATGCAAAGCATGACGTCAGATAAAACTGAAAGATAAAACAAAAAGATTCAGATTTTACATTGTTATAGCATTTTAAAAGCAACAAGGATGTATAGTCTAGCATTATACACTGAATAGAAAAGACAAAAGCGGCTGTGAACATTGTTTTTGTTGGATTAGCCTGTTTAAAACACAGCCATTCAATTGTTTGAATTATGATGGGGAGATCTTTGCACTGAGGAAGTGTTTCTAGCCCTACAGTCAAGTGTCCATTTGTGTGGAGGAAGATGGGAAGTAGACAGCTGGTTGCAGATGATCCCTGCAGCTGAACTGAGCTGTTTGATTTGATCATTTGTGCCTACACAGCATGAAGACTAGAAACTTGCGGTACAGACTGTCTTCTTCCCTGTCCTATTTCACTCTGCCTCAAGTATCCTTTCTTTTGACATCTCAATACAGACTAACACACTAAGTCCTAAAGGTACTTGCGGTATACTGCGAAGTGTATAGCCAGTTAAAGTGCAAGTTTGCAGATATTCAAACCGCTCTGTTTTGTTAAAATGTCTGTGGTATATGTAAATGGACAATGTTTATTCTTTCTCCGTGTTTAGAAAGTGTTAGAGATCATTTTCAACCTGCTCTGTATTGTTAAAACATCGGTAGAAGCCGATACGTAATTGAACAATGTTTACTCTTCCGCCATGTTACCTCAATCAAGAAATTCACATTTATTTGTCAACAAAAGACACAAAACGTGTCAACCGGCAGTCCACGCACGGACAGCCAGATCGTCAAATTAAAATATAACACTACCACAGGCTTCCTCTGTCTGTAAGCGTTTTGCCTCTTCTTCCTAATTAACTGACCAAAGTACAGTTTCTTTCGTTTTTTTCCCCCTCCATTTGGCCTAAAACACTGTTCGTATTCATCCAGTTTGAAATGTTGACTACAAACATGGAGGTTTTCCCAATTTCCCATAGCAGTGTTCTCTGAACGCTCTGGATCCTTCACTGGAAACCGAAATAACTCATTCCCGCTAAACATTTACTCTCTGAATTCTTGCACCCGGGAAACACACCATTGTGACTAAAAGTTTGCGAAGAAGTATTTCCTTCTCAAATAATGCTTTTGGTATTTCTGAGGACTGATCATATGCAATATAAGCTAAATCTGTCAGTCTGCTTTGACAACTTCAAGACCTTAAAAGGTGCAATAGGACTTTTTCGGAGAGCAATAGCGAGCTAGCTTTCAAACCATAACATCCCTTCAGAGTGCTCTGCAAAGCCACGTCTCCTCCAAAACACATGAAGGCACGAACAGCTGCTCTCGGCAAAGCATCACAAGAGACAGCATTAAACTACCTCATGTCTCAAAGCACAGAACATTACAACAATAATGAACTTAAACAACTTAAGGGCTTTTCAAACTTAAAATAGTTAACCCCGGGTCATTCTAAACCCGGGTAAATGGAATCCTGGGTTATCTTGTTTCACACTGCTCATAATTTACCCGGGGATAACAATTAATCCTGGGTATTCATAAACGGACATTTCACATTGTATTTTCCTAAACCCTGGGTTAACGTTCTTATTTGGATATTTGTAGTGTCATTGATTGGATAAATGCAGTATGCGAACCATTTACATAAGCACGATCTAACTCTGAGCATCCTCATATTGCCTATATCTGACTATAAAACGTAAGAATGAAACTGTCTCTTCACTCAAATTGTCACGTTCTCTGTCAGCATTTGACATTTTTTCCTCTCAAACACTGAATATAGTGTTTATATTAAATGCACAGCGTTTCCATGACTGAAATAGGAGTATGCAATTGGTTATCTGCAGCAAAAAAACAGAAGGTAGGACATCGTTTTATTTCATTCGGACCGAATATAATGATTGGATGAACATTTTATCACCCTACGTCTTCCACAGATGAGATATATGTATAAAAATACATTTAGACGAATTAATATTGCGATTGCTCTCAGGATATGACAAGACTTTCAACCTGTAAAACAAACAAAAAAATGTTTCTGTAGACAATCACCTATTGCACCTTTAACAAAAGCAGGACAGCACCACGGACAGCTCCCATTAACACACCTGAAAAGAATGTATTTCCCAAAAGGAGAAAACAAGGTGTCTTGTGTCACGTAACTAATCTAAACACCAAGAATTGTCACAGGAAGTGTCTCGCTTTGCAAATCATTTAAATACGCAAACAACTCCCAGTGCCTTGTGAATGTGAATTGGCCCACTTGTCTGCGAGTTCCTCTTCGGCAGCTTAAACCATCATCAGTATTCAGCTCCCACTGTTATGCTACAGTTCCGCCCTGCCAATCATGTGCTCTCGGTCTCAAATATCCAAAGAGCTCTCAACTTCATACACACGCTGTACTTACTGTATATAACATTCTCTGCATGTAGCGCTGCCTTCCATTCTTGAGCAAGGATCTACTCGGATCAATGACGGCTCCATTCACAAACATAAAGCACAGCTATATTGCAGAAAAGGTGTGGTGAAAGCTTTAATATAAATCACTAACCTTTGGTATTTACTTTACAGCCCCAAGAGATATGTTCCAATATATGAATACTTTATATAATAAAAGTGAAATTTATTCATAGCCCATATCAATAACAACACCAAAGTTCTACACAGGAATATCAATATGACATGTCACGAATGGGGGCCGCCAAGACATAAATCCATGATTAACTACAACAGAAACAAGAAAACACTAAAAACACTGGGGAAATAACTGTGTTGCTTCACAAAGCCTAATAAGTATTGCATAAACTGAATTTAACATTGTCTCTTGATAGTGAAAATCACATTACAGCAATATCATCGAGATCACAAACTCAACAATGATATATATATAAAGGAGACTATTATTATTTAGCTAGGAAATCACGGTCAGCCACATAGTCCTAAATGTTCTTTTTATTTCTTTGACCTTTTGCGAAGAGAATTTCTTACATTTACAAAGATTTACATTATTTATATAGATTAAATTTGGATAATTAAGATTAAATTTACATTTAAACAGACAGTAAAACACAGTTAGTTGAATATATTTTTCTGAGTAACAAACATGTTTAAATCTTAACGAATTCGTACAACAGGCAGCACATATTTGAACCCTTTTTGAGAAACAAACCATCTTTTTTTTTAATGATTTCGTTAAAAAAAAAAAAAAAAAAGAAGAAGAAGAAGTAATTTGTCTCTTAAATGTTTCATTTTTGCAGCCAAAGTCTACATACTTCTTAGTCTGCAGTCCTGATTTTCACAGGAACGGTTCATGAGAACGCTGCAGATCCCTGTGGGACGAACCCAAGGTCAAATGCACTGTGATAATTTGATAAACGTCATATGCAACGAGAGAAAACAAAAAGACTATATTTCACACCAGAATAAACATTTCAAGGAGGCATTTAAAAAAATTGTCTGAGCGCATAGCCTATTTATTTTTATAACGTTTTTATTAACAAAACGAATTTATAACGTTAATTGAGTGGATAACATCAGACAAATACGGCTTTTACATTTTTTTATTGTTTTGTGACATTTCTGCGTCACGTACATTTTTACCAGGTGTTTGTTTCCTGAAATATTGAGGGGAAACCAGTAAAAGACAATAAATAAATGCACGTTGTCTCTAAACTTTCTTCCAAAACATTTCGTGGCCAAAAGGCAAGCGCGGAGTAACGGTTTGACGTCAGGAGCTGCGGACACCGGCGAATGCGCTCAGACACATCTGTCAAATATCCAAACAGTGTGTGTGGGGTCGGGCGCACCTGGCAGAAAGTTCCCGTGCAGAGCTCCGCATTCACCGCGAGCGCAATGAATTACAACAAGTCTGGCAGTGGCAGCGGTCCGTCCCGTAGCAACTCCGGTTCGGTGGACGAGCTTGTGATAACATCGACTTTCGGGACGCTGCTGTCGGTGGTTTACATCGTTGGAGTTTCGGGAAACGTCTACACGCTGGTAGTCATGTGTCATTCCATACGCTTCGCCACGTCCATGTACATCTCCATCATCAACCTGGCGCTCGCGGATCTTCTTTACCTCTCCACGATTCCTTTCGTGGTGTGCACGTACTTTCTGAAGGACTGGTACTTCGGGGATGTGGGCTGCAGGATACTGCTGAGTCTGGACCTGTTAACCATGCACGCTAGTATCTTTACTCTGACAGTGATGTGCATGGAGCGATACCTGGCCGTGACTAAACCACTGGATACTGTGAAACGCTCCAAGAGCTATCGAAAAGCCATGGCGTGGGGCGTTTGGATTTTGTCCCTCGTCCTAACTCTTCCCATGATGGTCATGGTTAACCAGACTACTAAAACAACAGCGGATGGAGGGGTGAAAAGGATGTGCGCGCCCACCTGGGCACCTCAGGCGTATAAATTGTACCTGACTGTCCTGTTCTGCACGAGCATAATGGCGCCTGGGCTTGTAATTGGCTACTTGTACACTAGACTAGCCAAGACGTACCTGGAATCGCAAAAGACGTCGGCTATTAATAAAAGCAGCAAGCGCTCGCCAAAACAGAAAGTTTTGATAATGATTTTCACGATCGTTCTCGTGTTCTGGGCGTGTTTTTTGCCCTTTTGGATATGGCAACTTGTGCCCCTGTACCACAAGCCCTTCAGTTTAACCTCACACACGCACACGAGCATCAATTACCTCGTGGCGAGTCTGACCTACAGCAACAGCTGCATCAATCCGTTTCTGTACACGCTCCTGACCAAGAATTATCGGGAGTATCTTAAAAACCGCCACAAGAGTTTCTACCGCTACACGTCATCGTTTAAAAAGCGCCCACCGAGCTTGTACTCATGGGGAAAGTCTGCGTCATCCAGTAATCAGTTTGAGTTCAACTCTGAGACGCTTGTCATGGCGCAGTTAAAGGTGATGCAGTGAAGAGATTGGAAAGCTTAACCCGTTCGAGTTAAGGTAAGCAGGACTCTTCAGTTAGGGAACTTTCTGTGCCCTATGGTGATTTTCATATAAAAACAGATTAACATCACACATAATATTACTTTTACACACACCATCAATATCCACTTAAAGACTGATCAAGGTTAATCCTCAATGTTTACAGATAAATGCTGAGAGAAAAAAATCCTCCATTCACAAAACAAAGCAACTCATTCATATTTTCCACTTCGGCTTGATCCTAATTTAACCAATGCACTAATGTCATGTCACTTTTCCGAACATTATTATTGAAAGATTAACTGATAAACATAACAACAAGCAGATTTTTTAGCACTTGAATGTGACATTTGTAATTACAACTGCAGAAGTGGGAAGTAGGATCTTTCGACAAGCATGTGAGGCTATATACACTGTATCACACAAACTGTATAAATCCAACCCACTACTTCTCTGGCATAATCACACATTATTAGTCAAGTCACCTTTACTTCTATAGCGCTTTTTACCATGCAAATTGTGGCAAAGCAGCTTTACAGTAATAATTGGCAAATGATTTTTTCCCAAAGAAAATGGTTATTCAGCTTATTCTATATATTTGTATTGATTCAATCCACACTATTGAAAGTACAATAGTTATTAGTCTAGTTCATTTATGTATATCAGCACGGGAGAAAACAGTGAGGTAATCGTCCAGCTCAGCTCAGTTCGCATACAACGGCGCCAATGCAGGCATACCAAAAACACTGCTGAATATCAAGCAAATGTCCCCAACTAAGTAAGCCAAAGGCAACAGCGGCAAGGAACCAAAACTCCAACAAAATGAAGAAAAAAACCTTGGGAGAAACCAGGCTTAGTCGGGGGCCAATTCCCCTCTGGCCAGCAGTGAACACTTGCCTGATACTCAGGCAGAGTTACAGGTCATAAGTCCGATTTGGAATCACAACAGTCAAAATATTGAATCCAGTTCCATCTAGTTATCTTTTTCATTACGCCGGTATTGGACGGTTTGCTGGATCTGTGCCACTGGCTGAGGTGTTTTGAATTAGCGTAGACGCCATTCTTCTTCTGATGTAACGAGTACATCCGGGTTTTATAGGAAGTGTTCCTGGTTCCGGCTGACCTGATCTATGCAGCCTAACAATCCTTTAGCGGATATGAAGACATAAATTGATAGTGTGTTTTGTGTATGCCAGGTTAAAGAGATGCGTTTTTAGTCTAGATTTAAACAGTGTGTCTGCTTCCCGAACAATGCTAGGAAGATCGGTCCAGAGTTTAGATGCCAAATAGGAAAAGGATCAACCGCCTGCGGTTGATTTTGATATTCTAGGTATTAACAACTGGCCAGAATTCTGAGATCGTAATAGACACAAGGGACTATAATGCATTAAGATCTCACTCAGATACTGGGGAGCTAAACCAATTTAGTGCTTTGTAAGTAATTCGCAAGATTTTAAAATCTATACAATGTTTAATAGGGAGCCAGTGCAGTGTTGACAGAACCGGGCTAGTATGGTCATACTTCTTGGTTCTAGTAAAGACTCTAGCAGCTGCGTTTTGGACCAGCTGTAGTTTGTTTATCAAGCGAGCAGGGCAACCACCCGGTAGAGTGTTACAGTAATCTAGCCTTGAGGTCATGAACGCACGAACTAACTGTTACGCATTTGTCATTGAGAGCATATGTCGTAGTTTAGATATATTTTCAAGATGGAAGAATGCGGTTTTACATATGCTAGAAATGTGGCTTTCAAATGAAAGATTGGTATCAAAGAGCACACCGAGGTTCCTAACTGACGAAGACGACTTAACATTATTAAAAATCGAATAACATCTATACTTCTACATTTACTTGAAAAAAAAGAAATGCATGCTATTGGAACTATTAATAAGTTTGCATTGTTAATTTCCACACAGCTGTGATTAAGTGGATGGCAACAATTCAAATCTAGTCTTGGGAGGAAAAACGGTGTACAACCCTGGAAAATGAAGTTTAATGGACCTACACTTAAATCTATCGGGGTCCATATCATTGCAATAATACAGACACATTCATTTCTTACAAATTTTCCAACTCACAGCGAGACTCCACAAACCAATCAACAAATTATAATAGAAAGCAACAAATGGTCCACTAATATGAGACATTAGTGCACTAATACCAAGCACACTCATCAGTAGTCCATTCAGCTGTGCTTGTGCACTAGAACCAAGAAATGAATCACCAGACAATCTGGGTCAAAATCATCTACAAATTGCTTTTCCAGCGAACAATCCATATGGTGGCATTTGCTGCTTAGGGCTAAACTGGCCTATGCATATTCATGTATTTGAACTCTGTTCCTCAAACACTAATGCATTATGCTCAGTCAATGTGTCTAGGAAAACACTGGTATAGAAAAGTGTAGTAGGTGGCTACAGTTACACTTTGCACTCAATATCCTTATAAAATAGAAACCATATAGACTTGCCAGGAACATCAGCAAAAATTAACACAAAGGTCATACTGGCAATCTGTGGTCTTCATATTTTGTATTTATTGATAAAGGAAATGCATAATGGTTTTTCAGATCAGTAATATCAAGATTAACAATAGAGCAAGCCAGTTTCTTAGATAATCCATTTTGGGCAGCTAAGAGAACAAATCCCTGCAGCGTTCTATTTTGGTTCTCAATGTCAGTAAGGACTCAACAGTCTTTTAGTTGAGTAAACTGAAAAGAAAAAAAAAAAAAACACTATTCACCCACTCCATCTATCTCTGGCAGAACCAAGGATAAAATTGATTCTCAAAGTCTCAATTTCTCTGGAGACTAAAGAACAGAAGCCATACAACTGGGGCCTGATGTTTTCATGCAGTGATCAAACTCAAGAGTGGGTTGACGCTCAGACCAGGGTCATAAGCAATTATGGGATTTCTTGCCAAGCCTCGCACTGGCAAAACACGTAGAGCTTCATTTATCATGGAAAGATTAGCTCAAAAGTGGAAGATTTGAGTCTGATGTCAAGAGAGAGCATATCACTTTACTTAATGACACTGTAGAGAAAGCACTCATATTAAACAAAGCCCCCTTTAATAATAAATTGCACAGCCGCAGATTGAAGGCGCCAGTCAAATGTTTCACATTTCCTTTTCTATTTATCAGTCTCTTCAAGAAATTAAATCACAATCTCACCATGCGTGTTATTGTTGGGCTCTGCAAGTGGGTAGTCATAGGAAATTACATGACTTAAGCGTAAACGGTGCGGAATGTTGTATCACCAGAGGGAAGCTTGTGTTACAGTAACCATCAATCCAGACTTTCTTGCGAATTGCTTGTGGTCAAACTACAAGCTCGAATGTATCCATAATTTGTTTTGTCACATCATTTAATTAGCAACATCTGTTCTTCAAAACCATAACACCTACTGGCAAAGCCTCTCTTCTAAAAGGAATACTTAGCTGTGATTTACATTTGGAAATCAGTCTTCCCTTCGAAGGAGCGGGCAATAATCAGACAAATTTTAAGCTTCAGGACTATATTACATCTAAGAATATAATGAGATTAACAAAGATCTTAAAAAAAGGTTTTAAAAGGATTACAATATCTTAAAAGAGAAATAATGAACAACAACATAAAAACTAGCACATACTGCAAGACACTCCTACACTTATGCAAATTCATCTACCCTAAGCCAAAATGACTATTTATACCATTCAAAATGTTGTCAGTAATATTTAAGAAAATACTTTTATTCAGCAATGAAGCATTAAATTGGTCAAAAGTGACATTAATCAAATATCTATTTAAAATACTGTTCTTTTGAACTTTCTATTCAAAGAATCCTGAAAAAAACATGACTGTTCGTACAAAAGTATGAAGCAGCACAACCGTCTTCAACATTATTAATAATACTTGCAATAAGAAGAGCTTCTGGAGTACCAAATCAGCATATTATAATGATTTCTGAAGGATCATGTGACAATGAAGACTGAAAATGCAGCTTTGCCATCACAAGAATAAGTTTAATTGCAAAATATATTAAAATAGAAAAGTTATTTTAGTTTGTAATAACATTTCATAATATTACCACTTTACATTTGATGAAATACATGCGCCCTCAATGAGCATAAGAGACTTCTTTAAAAAAAAAAAAAAAACTAAAAATCTCACCTATCCCAAAATTTTAAATGGAAATATATCCTCCCAATTTTTCAAAACAAACAAGCACATTTATATACATGACGCACATCCAACATTTTCGACCCCATCATCTCATGCAAATGCAGCTCATCACAGATAAATAAGCAACTCTACAAGATATGGACGGATTGTATTTCAGTCTATTGTATACAGTGGCAATAAATCAACGGTTCAGCCTAGTCACTGAGGGGGATCTGCCCTGAGACACAAGACTGTGATTGCTGTTGGCAAAACCTACTTGTTTTGCATAAACCTGAAATGATCACTTTATGAAGACGCTTTGCACACTAGTTAATATTCAGCCTTACAGTAGCTAAAGCATGAATGAATTAGTAACTGAAAAAAAAGGAACATTACTAACTGAGAGATTTCCAATTAAACTACTGGTGATGCAACAGAAACAGCAAATTAAGCATCAGCCAAAATTCATGAATCATCACTTATGAGCAAACAAGAGGAGCCTAAAGAGACTCCTCTTCCATTATAATAAATCTGATGCATGCATTTGAATAACAGGCATTAAAAGTATAAGCGGATTCAGAAGGTGTCTAAAATTCTTGCTAAAAATGCTACTGTATTCATTAAAATTCACCACAGGCCTTGACAGACTCATAGTATTAGGACTGAAAAACATAACATTGAGAAGATTCTGATAGTTACCAATGATTTACTTAAGAGAAGTAACAACCTTCTGTGTTAAATCTCATTTCAAGTCACACAACAGAGCTGGACTTTTATCACATAATGTCAGTGTAATTAAATCTAACACATTTGAAGGAGGGAATGGGTTACCAAAAGCTCATCAGATACACAATATAAAATTTCATACTTGGCACTGGAAAGTTAAAGAGACATTTAAATAAAAGAGACCTCTAAAGTAAAGTTTCTTTACAACAACACACTCGTTTATCAAAGATATCAAAAAGGCTTTCTTTTCAAACTTTCATTCAAGTAGAAAGACATGGCTGGAGTAATAAAATATTCTTTTGGGTATCTGGTACATTGATGTTTCATTAGAAGCATATGTAGTTTTTGAAAGCAATTCTACAAAGAACTTTTTTTTTTTTTTTTTTTTCAATTGGTGACATAAGCAGAGATATTTGACAACCTGGTTCCCAGCTTCTTATTTTCATTACATACACCTGTTCTATCATCCCACTTGTCTCGTCTGTCTAGACAGTGATTTTACTCCAATAATATAAAAGATTTTAAAGAGTGCAGCACAGCCAGGAAAGAGAGAATTCAGTTGTAAATAAGCACCTTCAGAAATGAAGTCAGACCCACAAGATGCGTGTCTTCAAAACGACGGCCGTTCAAGTGAATCTCCTTAAAAACACCTCTTAAATTAAAAACATAAAGGGAGACAAAACCCATTTGAGCACAGAAAATCCCAAACATTTTTATAATGGGACAATGAGGGTTTTTTTTTTTTCATTCCATGAACCTGACTGTTGAAAATGCCAGATGAGAGTTCTTCAGCATTTTCCTTTGTTTGCCTTAGGGTTCCTGTGAGTCATCCGTCCCTTTGAGCCAGATGGATCCTACAGCAGGGAGGGGTTATCAATGGCATAATCAGGGTCACATGTGAAGGACACCGTAATGGCATACCGTGTGCCCCAAACGACCTTCTCCACATGGTGGAGGTTCTCAGAACCGGATGAGAAGAAAGATACTCGACCTGCAGGAGATGAAAGGAGAGGGACAATGACAGAGAAAAACAAGAAAAAGGTTGAAGTGAAATGCTGAAAAACCGCATATGAAGTATGCCAACATCAGCCTAAAGTCAATCATGAGGTTCAAACTAGAAATTTTCTACAGATTTCTATATATTCCCCCCCTCATGATTAAAAAGTAATTTTAAGTTGTATCTGAAATTAAATGTTTGTGTTTGACAGTTATTGTTGTATTTCATATGGGCCAGCACACAGTAATTCTCAGTGCTGAGATAATAATTTAAACATCACAATTTTGCTTGGTTGGATTTTTGAATTCATTTGACATTCTTCAGAAGCAGAAAGTAAATGTAAATTACATAAATTTACATGTAAATCACGTAAAATTTATGTAAATTACCCCCATTATGTCTGCCTGGTACTGAACTTTGTAGACCATTCTTGATCATGTAAGTTGTACCGAATCTCATTAAATGTTCATGTTTTTTGAAAAGCCGACTTTTAAAAGTGGTAATGCATGTGTTAAATTCTATGAATAAATACTGTATGTTGGACTGCACTGCTGGAGGAATATCCATACGCAACATAGATCCTGCAAGCAGGAAGAAACCCAGAGTAAATCGGAAGTATTAGGCAATGCAATTGGAATTCTGTATTGAAAAAGGATAGAAGGGATTCATGCAAACGTGGAGAAAATGGCAAACAAAACATGCATGATTTAGGAGTGTCAAAAAAAGTATTACTTTGTAATGCACTAATTAATAAGCTCAGTCCTAGAAGAGCAAATGAGCTCTCAATGTGTCATTTATATATTAAAAAAACAAAAAAAACAAACAGGCTTATGGGAAAACTATAAAGTATGGCACAGAAAGCCATTTTATATAAGCAAAGCACATTTTAAATAAATTACAGTGGGCTTCAAAAATATTGGCACCCTTGGCAAATATGAACAAAACTGACTGTTTTTGTAATTTCTCCTAAATTATTCAAAACATTCACAAAAATCTAACCTTTACTTAAACCTTTATCTACCCTTCATTTAAATAGTTGAAAGATTGTTGAAACTGAAGTATATTCCCATTAATATGGTATATTTTTAAGTTCACCTTAATGATCAGGAATACGAGTAATAAGTCATGACTTCCTGTTTCACTGGGTTCTAAACATGAAGTGGCACACAAGCCAAATTCCTAGTCATTCATCACCTGAGAATATAGTAAAGATGTGTGACAAAAGGTTATTGAGCGGCACAAATCATTAAATGGCTTTAAGATAATACTTTAAATTGTTGGAATAACCATGTCCACTATCTGGGCAATAATTAAGACGTTTTTACTGTTTTAACTGATATCTTAAAATATGTCAGTGTCATTGTTTTGTCTCATGATGTTGTTTTAATTCTATATAAATTCCATCCTTAACTATTGAGCAATAGTTTAATAAGTTAGTATTGTTAGTATTTCACACTGATTCGAGCAGTTAATGATATGAGGGACTAGAAGATCGTTGCATCAAAAGCTTTTATAAGAATAATTTCCAATAGTAATAACTAGTGTTGAAGTACTCGAGACCGGTCTTAAGACCATTTTTTGAGGGTTTTGGTTTTGGTTTTGTCTTGGTCTCGGCCGCATTTGGTCTCGGTTTTGTCTTGGTCTCAGACTAAAAGGACTCAGGATTTTATTTCAAGACTATCAAGATCACAACTGCAGGGATATCGCTAAAGTGCCATTGCACTGTCTGGTTTCTTTATTAACATCATTAATTTGATTGGATGTTTCAAATGCAATCAATAACTTATTTCTAATTTCATTTATTTTGTTACTGTTAGAAATCAACAAGGGATTGTGTCAAATTTCACAAATTAATACAAATACCCACAAAATTAAAGATATGATTGCAAAAAATTAATTATATCATATGTTATAATATAAATATCAAGATCTTATACAAGAAAGAGGGCTGTTTTCACAAATATGAACAATTGCAGACGTGATAGATTTTTACAAATGTTCAGTAAACAAAATTTCATTTTTTTAAAGCATTAATCTCAACATTATTTATGCATTTGTACCAATTCAGATGCAACTTTTGTTCCAGCTCTGGAGTGTAAAAATGAATTTAGTTGTTAGTGATTTCTTTTGATTGGTAACAGCTCTATATAGTGTTTTATTATTCTAATTGTAATTACTGATTAAAAATAAGACATTTCTCAGGCAGTAAATGTGGATCTTTCAGATGAATTTGAGGAGCACTTGGTCTTGACTCGGTTTTGACTTGCTTCGGTCTCAACACAATATTAAAAACCGCATGCCGCCTCTACACTAATTATCCAAGTGTAATTCTGTACACTCCAACTGAAGCACAGATGCAGACATTTGCACATTTTGGTCTCGACTTGGTCTCAGATTAGGTTGTCTTGACTACAACCCTAGTAATAACCAATCATATGACAACATATCTGTTCTGTCCAAATGGGAAAACATATAAATCAATATAGGTTTATAAACCTCTCATTATTGATTCACGAAACAATTACAATGAATTGATCCATTATATAAATTATTTTCTTATGGTGCGATTATTGGGATTTACAGAAAGAGGAAAAAAAAACAGGCATTTTAAACTAGATCCTTTAAAACAAAACAAACAAACAAACAAACAAACATTCCTCGATAAAATGTTAGATTTCACAGTGCATGCATATTGAAGCTGGTTGGAGATTATTAAAAAAACCACACTAATTATCCCAGTCTAATTCTGTACACTCCAACTGAAGATGCATAAGGAGACATTTGCAAATTACCTCAGTTGTGCCCGCTTCATTCTGACCCTCGTTGACCATTTTTGATTGTAATGTTTTAATGAGATTCATTGTAACTTTCACAATCATATTACACGTTTGAGAAAATGAAACATTAGGATAAATATCCATGTGTAAATAACATGCTGCACTGCGTTTATGGAGGAAAGTGTATAATGGCATAAAACCTGCAAGTCTAAGGACATCTGGAGCATTAGGCTGGGAAAACTTAAATCCTGATTAGAGTGTTTGCATGGAAATTGGGAGAGGAATGATATCACACAAAAGAGAAAAAGACTAAAAACATTAGGTTCAGGGATTTAGAAATTTAACAAATCAACAAATGAAGCCTGACAAGCTGCGAGAAGAGCACATGGTTTGCCAGCATGTTGTCATGTAATGGTGTGCTAGGAAACAAAAAAAAAAGAAGCAGCAATTATTTCAGAGTTTCTAATGATATGATTTGATTGTGTTTCCATGGAGTTCAAGTAGTGGAAAAAAAAAATAAATGGATAAAAAAAAAAAATCATGACCAACAGTTTGCAAGAGTGAACTGACTTGCCTTAAAAGGACTTCTTATTGGAATAAATAGGTGAAATGCAAAAATTTCAACATAAGAGAAGTTAAAGGATTAGTTCACTTCCAGAAAAAAACGATGTTTTCCTCAAAAACCATAATTTCTTTTCGACTGAAGAAAGAAAAACATAATCTTGGATGACATGGGGGTGAGTAAATTATCAAGAAATTAAAATTCTGAAGTGAACTAATCCTTTATAGTAAGCGTTTAAAGGTTTTAACGTTAAAGTCATAACATGACAGATAGCTACTGCATCTCACAGATTCAAGGTCTTCTGCTTATAAAAAAAAAGTGTCCCTATATTTGCACATAAAACAACGTCACATTTTTAAACAGCACTCCTTTCCTTTCGTCTGCCACCACAAACGAAAAAAAAGGCCTTTGTTTTTCCACCTGACAATAAAAATGCACCTGTTGCCTCTTTTAAACTCCTCAGCTGGTTCTAACCGTTTGAGGTGCTCGCTGGGCCAAGAGTACATTGCTCCTCTGCAACTCTGGGATCACAGCTGCATCTCCTGATTTGAGAGGATTCATCCAGCGCCAGGCTTCAATTTTCCCAATGAGACAAAAATAAAGTGCTTTTTTCCACCCAATTTCATCTTCTAATATATTACGTCATCTTTCACACTCTTCTTTATGTCTATAACAGCACCCTTCCCCTTCCTCATCTCACCTCTGTCCTCCTCCCTTGTGTTTAGAGCTGCGAATCAACAGGCCAATATCTCTCCTCCTCGCATCCATCATGGAAGAGGGAGGTTGATTGTCAGTCTAGTTATAATTACAGCCTGTTCGACAGAGTTATCCATCAGAGTAATAATTACCTTAGCGAAGATCAGGGCTCATCAGCCACACCTGATGGATAATCAACACACCGACAGAACACACTGCTTTTGCCACCCAGTGAACAGGAACACATTCCAGCTGCTCCGTCTAACGCACTGTATCCCAATTCATTTAAAACTAGAGGCAGTCATTCAAAACACATCACCCTAGCTGGAGACGGGGCACGAAGGGAGGGAGAAATCCAAAGCTGAAAACATTGGGGTCTGATGAATAATGCATTAGGAGTATTTTAAGCCTAGAACATCAGATCAGTGACACTATATATAAAGAGTACAATAAAGATATGCACATACATACATACATACATACATGTATAGAATATCAGATCAGTGACACTAATATTTATATATATATTAGAGTCACTGATCTGATATTCTATAATATATTCTAATATATATATATATATATATATATAGTCGTGGCCTAATGGTGAGGGAGTTGGACTTGATTCCCACGCCGGCAGGAATTGAAGGTGGGGATTGTGAATAAACAACACCCTTGAGCAAGGCACCTAACCCCTAATTGCTTCCCGGGCGCTGTCGCAATAGCTGCCCACTGCTCCGAGTGTGTGTTCACTGCATGTGTGTGTGTGTGTGCACTTGGGATGGGTTAAATGCAGAGCACCAATTTCGAGTATGGGTCACCATACTTGACAATACGTCACAACTTTCACTTCACTTTCACTTTTTCACATATTATATATATATATATATATATATATATATATACATATACACACATACATACACATATATATATATATATATATATATATATATATATATATATATATATATATATATATATATATATATATATATATATATATATATATAAACAGACAATATTTTTTTTATCATTAATATGTTTAACCACCGTTTGCCTATAATATAGCTTACAAACTTTTTAGAATAATGCTACTTTTGTATAGTTTTCAGTGCAATGTCATCTATCAGAGCATCTGCCAGTTGTTTCAGAGATACTGGACAGGGAATCTGCTTGTAACTTTTTCTCACTCACTTTCAACCACTTCTGTCCTGATTTCTTCGAGGGGAGGGTCTATAGGTGGGTAAAAGTGTGGTTTTTTTTGTCAGATCTTTCGTCTAAGGGACAAAATAAGCTTGTACAATTTACATATGAGCGCAAACAGAGATGACAGAAAAACATACGGAGAGCATCAGCTTTCGTTTCTGGTCTGATAGCTGCAAGACACAACCGAACGCAGAGAGTGCATGTTAGAAATCAGAAGTGGTGAGAGAGCATTGTGCTTGGTACATTAAACAAAGTTTAAAGGGGTCATGAAATGGACTTGTTTATTATGTTATAATATTTCCTAAGCTACATTTATAATGTTACATAATTTTACATAAATTGTTAATTTAGAAATAAATGGCTATTTTCTACCCTGATTTTAGCCCTCTGATTTGAAGGCTCTGTTTGAAGGGGTATGTCTGCTGTGAGACGTCAGTGTAAATTGACAGTGTGATTGGCTGACATCTATGCAATTGAAATAAGTATTCAATGTGGAATCCTTTCAGATTACAGCTGTCGAGATTAATGTATTGTGTAAAATGTTGACAATTTTATTATATTTAGATCTATTCCAGTCACACGGAAGGTTGCAGTGATTAACATTGAGCAGATGACAGCCTGTTGATCACGTGAATGCAGTGATCTCATCGTTGCAATGCAATTTGTCACTCTCACAAAATCCTTCCACCAAAACTAGACAAACTCGAGCTGCAAGATTGACAGCTTCAACCATTATAAAGAGAACATTCTTTGATGTCAAAATACTAGGATTATTCATTATGAATTTAACTGTCATTACTGGTTTAAAAATTAAGTACGTTACTTAAAGTTTGCGGGGTCCTTGCTGATCCCAGAACAGTTGACTCCTGATCTTTGAGCAAACATTTTTGGGGAAAGCCGGTACCGTATTACGTCTTATTCTCAAAACAGTCGCTCGTAAAATTTACAGTACGCAAGTCAGCACTATCGTGACTAGAACGTTCATTAAAAATAAACGGAATCCATTTTTCTCTAACATCGGGATCCTTTGGCTCCTTATGCAAAAATCATTTTCCAAAGCCAGGAACAGCACGTCTGCATGGTATCGCAATCAAAGACATCGATGCAATGATGTAAAAGTAGGCATTGTTGTCTAACTCCAGAGGGAGTCTTATGCTAATGATTGTGCCCCCGTGATGTCACATCCCACCTCTGTTCCAAACAAAGCTTTTTTACAGCTTGATTATATAAATGTTTTTTTTTTATTGATGACAAGGACGTTTTAAATTATGCAACTGGCAGGATGTATTACCAAAATATGCCAAAGGACCAAGGAAAATTTAATTTCTCATGCCATGAAGCGTACTTCCCATACTGTTAACGCAAGTCAGTAGGCGGAGAGTAGTCAGTCTTTTGTGGCTGTTTGAATGGATTCGACCACATGAGTGTCCATTTTTTCCATCTTTTAGCATCCGAGTGTGTGATTAAAGTTTTAGCAACTGCAGGCTGTTAAGGTTAACGCTCCTGCTAAACAGATTGTCTATTTTAGAAGCCTGACAAATCACCCATTTCACCAACCACTTCTAATCATCCGAATCACTGCTGAACACAACTTATACTACACGACTATAAAACCTAAAGAATATAGAGAATTAGAAGATAAATCGCAATGTTTGTTATTTTCCCCTGTAGCCTAAACAAAAGATATGAATCCCTAAACCAATGGCTGTTCACATTATTTTCTTCAACCCGTGTACATGCACGTACAACAGCATATATCTTATCTGCAGTCACCTGCCATCTACTATCACCTGTCATCAATCTTTAATGGGTTCAGGGAGCACTCCATGATCAAATGTCACGCTACATGACAAAACACCTCAACGACCCAGTGGAAATGTGGGGGCAGATTTTAAAGAAAGCAGCCTGACAGTTTCCATCATCACTGTATGACGCCACCGAGTGCACCTTGGAAAATAGCAGACATTATCCACTCAAAAGTGTCAGATTCTAATGAAGAGCTGAAAGGTAAATGAATTCACATGCACGAGTCAAAATAACAGCTTCTCCCGTGCAGACCAAATAATCAGTCGGCTATTCATGCATCACGTCATCATGGGACATTATCAAAATGCCAGGTTGAGAAAACAAAACAATTAGTCCATGCAACAGGCATGTAAAACAAGTCATAAAGAGGGGTTGGAGTGTGGCTGTAATTGCAATAGAGGAGAATTTCATATTACTTCATGGTGGCATACAAAGTGATAATTATTGCTAATTCCTTTGCACTTCAGTGCAACTGCAGAACCACTTATATGATTCAGTAAATGGACTCCGGTGTGCAAAAGAACCTCGGCTGTGCCAATTAATAACCTCTTAAAGTTTACACACACTACCTGCAGTGTATCTTCATGACAGATTTATTATACAACTGGTTTTAGTGCTTAACCATTGTGTCTTCCTACAGGAAGTACACTTATTGCTACATTAAGTTGCAATTTCCCCTCCCAATAGAATTCAAAGAATGGAAACTTAACGTTGCATATTCTATAATGCACATTATTTTCCACATTAGAAACAGTTACCAGGCAGAGCGTAACTGATCTTAATTTAAGCAGACTTTACACCATGTCGTTTGAATACTCAGGAGCCACAGGAATTATATATATTTCCAGTGGGCATTGGGTGTAAATCCAGCAACGTAGATTTTACCTTTAAGCGTTTGCATACATATTTAATATACGTTTGATTTATATTAAAGTACAACCCCGTTCACAGGTTTGCCGTTTTGTAATGCTTTTGAAAATAAGTCTTCATACTCACCAAATTTCATCAAAAATAATAAACTAATATTGTGAAACATTATTACAATTTAAAACGACCGTTTTAAAATAACTACTTTAAAATGCTACTTCTTGATGGCAAAGCTGAATTTTCAACAGCCATTACTCAGTGTCACTTGATCCTTCAGAAACAGCATTTATATGAAATAGAATTTTAAAAAAGTCAACGACGCCATTAATTGCTAGTCTATTAATAACTATAAATTATTATTTTATTATTTTATTCAGGGCACACTTACAGTTCAAACAGAGTTGAACATGGTACTACAGAACAGGGGCAGCAAAATACTTATTTTTAAAAGCAAACTGATTGTTGTATGTCTGTAAATGGCTTATGTTCAATGATATGAAAATAAAACCAGCTATATACTGACTTTAATATACATTTAATGCTGTACTCATCTACCACAATAATCGAGATGTTCGTTTTGGGGCATTTCGCATTAAACATATAGATTACACGATTAATTTAATTAATCGGATTATAATTTCATTTTTAACTGAACTGACAGCCATAATTAAATCCTTATCTTGCTTGAGCACATTTCATTATTTTCATGCTTTGATACAAATCCCGATGATGTGTGTGACATTGTGTATTTACCAGCCTGTGGCTCCACCGTTCTATTGCTATTCGGGTCCATGAAGACAAACCGTCCGCCACCAAACTCCAAACCATAATCAGACAAGTAGAGCAAAGATGTGTAGTCAAAGGATCCATAAGTCTCCTGTTAAAAAAAGTACACATTTTAAACCTCATGAACAATTATTTTCAGTAAAAACCTCAAAAAAAAAAAAAAAAAAAAAAAAAAAAATCTCAGAATGAGCTTGAAGCATTAATTAAAATGTTTTAAGAATTAATCTTAGTTGGATAGGGAGAACCAAATTAATCATAACCTCATGTGTTATGGGGTTTTTGGCTGTCTTAAAAAAAAATTATAATCTCTCTTGATTGATATATTCATTCATTTATTTTTAATTGCTGCAAATTTTATAATATAGACAAGTGAAAATCTATAAAAAATAATAAAAATAAAAAAAAATAACCCTCAAGTAAAGCATAAGATTTCCTGGCTTAACGAAAAACAGTGGTAGAATTTAACGGCATCCCTGGGACTTTAAACTCTGCTCTGCTTTATGAGGGAAATCTCTTTAGTGATCCCAAACCACACAGGCGTCACTTCTCGGCATGTCGGATCACACTTTTAACTACTTTAATCTAATCTAGGGTTTAAGACTGGCAGTATTCTGGCGACGGCACGTTGTTTCCAGTGGTTTTTCAGAGACGGATTAATGAGGAATATTCCACACACCTACCGCAGAGGGAGTACATTCAGCATTTGAGACGCTTATTTGTTTTTATTATTCTACCAATGCCAAAATATCATCCCACAACCCATATGGACAAACCCTACCAGAAAAGCAAATCATCACTGTAACGTAATACATTTCTGTCTAAACACGAGCCGATTCAAGTGAATTGTAATATTGTACAAGCAAATGACAGATGATGACGCAATGTGGACAATTACATTTCAAAAACAAACCAATAGGTGCAGATACAAACTACAATGACCTTTTCAATCTGTTTATCTTTTTGCCTCTCATGCAACATGAAGAAATCCAAAACACAAAAGCAATTTATCTTCAATGTAAGCAGTTTATTCCTCTGGTGTGTTACAGCCAAGCACGTAAACCTTGCCTGCAAAATGAAATAATCACTTTGACTAAATCACGCTGATGGCCACATTCATAAACGACCAACTCAGAGATCAAAGGTACTTCTAAAGACCAGACATAAATGAACTTGAACCTGTTTTTAGATCCCCTCAAGACCTCATTTCAACAGCTAGAAAGTGATGTAGGAACATTACGCTTTGTTTCAAAAATAAATCATGTCTTTTAAAGGCAATGTTGTTGTGAAAAGCGATTTTAAGTCTGTCCAAATAAAGAATTCAGGTCCTAAAAGTGCTGTACCAAACATTGTTTTGGATGCAAATATTGCGGAGCACTTCAATCATTATGCATGAGAAATTCAGAGAATAGTCTCAAATATTCTAAAACCATATGAGCCAGTGGCGTAAAGCAAGTCTTTTCCCCTCCTGGGGCTTGTTATGCACGAGTATTTAAGGGTTCAAGAGCATAGTGCCGAAACCCTATTGGAATTGTTAGGATTTTCAAAGATCAGCATTCTGCCCTAAAAGTGATTGGGTAGACCAAAACTTTGAGACATGAAACTTTGAGGGATGGTAGTAGATCAACAATGGCTCGCCCCAATTGGCCTGATGATGGCACTAGAGCGATCAAAAGAACAAAATCGCTCATAACTCTTAAACCATCAGGCATAGACTCAAGTGTCTCATTCTGTATCATTGGAATCCTTGGCTCAAGACAAACAAAACACAATTTTTTGGATTTTTGGAAAAACTTTCACAAACTAGTTTTAAGTTTTTCGCTCAATCAGATCCCAACCAGAGCAGAAAAAATAGCTGGAGTCTGATTGTTAATAACTATAGAAAAATTTTGAAATTTACATTCAACATTGCAACTGGGTGCCAAAATATTGGCCACTTTTACTAAAAAGGCTCTCATGAATGGAATGAGATAACTTCACCAAACTGGGTACACCTATGTATGTAGCTACACAACGACTGACTTGAAAACTACCATGTGATGTCTTTGTCCAAGGTGCCATGATGGTCTAGAAGGACATTTCTGTACCTCAAAAAACACGGCCAATGAAATTTCAGCACATGTTAGACAAGGTCGGAGGCCGTTGCAGTTTCCAAGCCTGTACATAATTATATAATACACGATTTCACACACACGTCATATTCATACAGCAAGATAGATCTCCTCATTCTGAACAACTCTGCCTTTAGGACCACTGCTGTCAATCAAATTGTTTGGCAAATATCAGAGATTATTTTAAAAAACTACTTTCGCAAACTAGCTCTCTTAAATAATATTCTTTTTATTTTGCCAGTTCGGTTCGGAAACATTTTTTGTTAACGTGTCAAGTCAGTATTTTATAAAGCATAAATGTCACATAAATAAGCAAGTTATCATCGCAAATCAATAAATCAACATTACAGCATGTGAACTATTGTTCCCGGTTATTGTGATTCATGTATATAATACATCTGTGCAGAACTAAAAATATATTTGCCACTAAAAAATCAAATTCAACTATTATATAAATGGTTCATGAAGCCGGGCACCATGGGGCTGTGGGGATCTCCCATATTCCAGTAATTGGGGTTGAGTGCCAATTAATTTCATTTCTGTAATAATTAGCTGATGTGCGGTTACATAATGAATATAATATTAATCTAGTTCCATTAAAGCAAACACAAAGGGATTTGGATATGAATAAAGATTTGCCTCCCATGACAAGTATTTAAAGTTCTGCTTTATTTCAAGTCACTGAACTAATTTGATGTGAAACATTATTTATTTATAAATGTCAACTTTGCAATAATATGGCTTATTAAAGCTAGTTCAAAACATCTGGGCCCTTGCGCATGGAGATATTTTTGGTCCATGTTCTGAAGGAACCAATGTGATTGGCAGTTTCAGAACACTGGTCATAGAGTAAACATTAGAAGTTCTTGAACATTCCTAAGACATGATCTAAAAGCTAGACGTCAAACGATTTCTTGGACGTGCGCGTTACCTTATCGATGTGTGGGTGCCAGTACTCATCATGAGTGGTTTTGGCAGAGGTGCTGTTGATGCGAGAGAAGAAAGTGGGCTTGGTGAGGTACAGCTGTTTGGAGTCCAGACCAAACGTCTCAGCTATCACCTTTTGAATTCGGCCACGGACATCACTAGTGTAAAATGGAGCACATAAAATTTTATCCATTCATACCCATAATAGGGATTACAAAACCACAGATTTTCAAAACCAGCTAGTTGGTGGGCTGCCAAAAAGACTAGCTGACTAATCTTTAAGAAAGCCTTGAAAAATTAGGTTTACCCGACACATTCCTGTGTTCAGAAAAGTATAACTATTTTTAACTTGACATATTGTCATAAAAATGGTAATGTTTTAAAACCTGGATGATTCACACTGCAATGATGTCATGTGTATAGTTAAAGTGGCAAAGCTAAAAAACATAAAATAAAAAAAATAAAACATGAAAATACAATACTAATAAAATAGACAATATTTGAGAACTGAATGATTTGCGTTTTTAGACTAAAGAAATGCTTTCCACATCACTCACCTGTACAGCTCAAAATCTTCTTCTGTAAAAACATTTCTTATCTCATTCTTAAAATATCTGTGGATGAAAAAGCAGATGAATTCATTAAAAGATAAAAATACAAACTAATAAATCAAACATATCACCTTAAACATTTGTAGGAAGGCAGCCATTTATATACTGAAATACTGCCACCGCATCAAAATGCAAGCAGCAATAGATTAAACACACAGAGGACCAAAATGTCACAACAAGCGTGCCAACACATGTCAGCTGAACAAGTTAACTGCCAGCACAGTACCAGCCTGTGTGTGGGTACCAAAGTGTAAACAAAGAAAATCTCCAGGTGTAAGAGATGAAAAAAACGACCCATCACAATCGAAGTTACAAAGTCATTCCCATCATTGCCGCCACTGATTTCTGTCCAGCTCCTCAGGCTCAGGGGTATACTTTGATGTGCACATGAAATGCACCACGACATCTGATAAAGCTGTGATTCGGACAAATCAAACTATTGCTGAAGTTCAGTTGGAGATGACTTCCTGTCAGATGCTGTATAAAGCCACACAGAATACTCGCCTATAGATATTTACAAACTGCTTGCCCATCGACAGCGCCCCAGAGTGAAGATCCAGGATGGAGGCCTGCACACAACAAAAAAAAAAACAGAAAAAAGACATTGGAAACACTTTCAAAGTAGAAACCGTCGATATTTGACAAAAAAGCACAGCTTTCCCTAGTGTCTCTGGTCTGACTACACTCCAAAGAAAACCACTGAAAGCTTGAAACTTCCCAAGAGCTGGACTGTATAGCTGAGGTTGTTGTTATTCGTGCTTCATCATAAGGTCAACAGATGGACTCCTCTCAGGCCTGATGTTCCCTGCTCTCTGTCTCTGCACACTTCATAAATCATCATGATGGGGCTGATCTGCTCTTAAAAACTCAGCAGGATGCTCTTGTTATACCCTCTTTTAGTTCACTGGTTACACTCTATAAAAGGTCTCTTTGCCTGGGAAGATCCCAGACTAGGTTTCTACCTTAAAAGTTCATTTTACGTAATATTATACAGGCATCAGATATTCTCTGTGCAATCCACTGCGTTCCAAATCAAATGAACACATAAAGTAAAGTAATAAAAGTAATCCACGGTCCTTATATAAGAGGGGTTCAAAAGTCACCACAAGCGAATATGCTTCAATTTTGCATTTTTCTAAAGCAACATGAAATGTATAATAAAAAAATGATATTATCAGCGTAACAATTTGGGTGAAAGGTGAACATTCAAAAGTTTGGGATCAGTAAGATTTTTTTTTTTAAAGAAATGCATACTTTTATTCAGCAAGGATGCATTACATTAATCAAAATTGATAGTAAATAATTAATAGTTATACAAAAGATTTAGATTTCAAATATACGCTCTTTTTTGGTGCTTTCCATTCATAAAAATTATTTAAAAAAATAAATAAATAATAATTATCACGGTTTCAACAAAAATATTAGTCAATCAGCAATGATTTCTGAAGGATCATGTGACACTGAAGACTGGAGTAGCGGCTGCTGAAAATTCAGCTTTGCCATCACAGAAATCAAATGCATTTTAAAATATAATGAAATTGAAATTGAAATTGTTCAGAAACATTTCACAATATCACTGATTTTGGTGTATTTTTGAACAATTTCAGCGCCACTCCATGTCACTATACCACAAACATCATCAACAAATCACTTCAGGAAAACAATCAAACTCTAGCTGCTTAACTATTTCACATAAAGATGACTTATATGAGAGGGGTTGTGACATTTTAAGAAATACTGGAACTTATATTCACTCTAAAATTGTATCCGTTGTATTATTTTACATTATGGATCAGGTCTCGACACCACATACTCTTCAACTATGATCTTTTCCAATATTTTTTCATAAAGCCGCAGAGTGATGTACTGGTTAGCTGAGCTTAATCCATTACGAATGTCAAATGCAATTTCAGCAACTACTGGCAATGTCACACACCGTTCCCATCAAACACACAACAGTTGTTTCCAGAATCTGCCACCCACTGAATGTGATCTCTCAAACGTACTCTTAATGAGAGAGCTTTCCTGTAGAAATTCAATCATATAAACAATATGGTGCCATCTAGATACATAATGGAAAAGAAGTTAGCTTTTGAATTCCAGCTGAAGTCACAACCACAGTGTGTACTGCCCTCTTGTGTTCTCAAGTAGCTGCTTCCTTGATGGACCAACATGTAACCATTTTTGAACACAGATGCAGGCATATGAGGAGTGAATACTCACACCACCATCTGAGCCAGCAAGTGATAACCCCCTCTCAGCTAACCTGTGGAATAAGAAGAAACACCTGTATTTATGCACATTCAATTGATCAAAAATGACAAAAAAGACATCTTTAAAGGGCCATTCACACCAAGAACGATAATTCTAAACACAATGAGTCCACACCAGTGGACGATTTCATTCTGTTGATTCCCGAGTTCTTTAAAGAAGGATGGATTCTGATTGGCTGTTATTGTTTTCATCATTAATCACCTGGAATAAAATCGTTTTGAAAGTAATTCCAATGATGTCGTTTCTCTGTGTCATTATCATTACGGTTGTGGTGTGGACCATCTTAGGTGTGAACGGCCCTTAATGTAAAAGATTTCTATTTCAAATAAATGCTGTTCTTTTGAACTTTCTAATCAAAGAATCTTGAAAACAATTTCAGGGTTTCCACAAAAAAATATATATATATTAAGCAGAACAACTGTTTAAATTGTAATAATATTTCACAATATTACTGTTTTAACCATTTTTAATCAAATAAATGCAGCTTTGGTGAGAATAACAGACTTCTTGCAAAAATGTAAAAAAAATCTTACCGACCCCAAGCTATTGAACGATAGTGTATATATTTGAAAAATAGCTCTGTATACATGTACCTTCTAAGCTTCTGTGCCTCCTCCAAAGTCACAACACTGTCTGAAACAGCTCTGCCGCATTTTGTTGGGGTACAACCTGAGGACAGAATGCATTAGCCGTTCATACGGATTCATTAATTATGACACCGATTAAAGTAACTGGCTGTGCGCCTCTGCCAAATTTTCTCTTCAAACTGCATATTCAATGACACATTCAGTGAGGCAGCTTGCCTTGCAAAATGTACTGCATAATGACTCTGAAGCTTATTCCAGCATCCTCTCAGAGAGGAAGCGCTTTTGGTCAGGCAACATTCACAGTGGGGTGTTCAATTCACAACAAAGCTCTAAGTTCAATCAAATTTCACATTATACAGTATTTTGACAGATTCATATGCCACTCGGGAGAATGCAATAGGAATTCCAGGAGGAATTCATAAGACTTACCAGCGAAATGGCTACGGTTAGCTTTGGGACAATATATTTTCCTGAATATATTGTCTCTTTCCCAGAGTTTATTTACGCCAGTCATAAAGAGAGCGGGATGAACTAGAGCCAAGGGAATGCTTGTTAATCCCAGCACTTGCTTTGTTCGGGGAGCCTGCGGCTTTTTGAAGCCGGTGTGAGGTTCGGTAATGAGTCCTATGTGGGAGGCTTCAGACTGTCATTCATGGCTCTGGCTTCCCACCAAATATCTAACTTCATGATTTACACCGATGGAATGCACAGGTGCTGACTTTGTTCAAGCAAAGCTTTGTACTCCTAGAAGTTGTTAGGGAGCAGGTTTCCTCTGATACAGCAATGTGTGTTAGTTCAAAGGTCGCCCCAGTTATATAACAAAGAGTTTTTGGAACAAAGATCCGAATTGTAAAGAACTAATAGCTGGGGTCTTAATTCCACCAGCCACAAACCCCAGCCATTAATAATAATGTGATCAGTCAGACGGTAAAAGTGACCAAAGAATGCATTATTTTGAATAAATCAGATGATATGCAAAAACTAAATTAGCATTTAGATTAAACCGTTTTTGGAAAAATGTATTATAGAATGTTTCATAAAGACATCATGGTAACACTCTATTTGAAGGGGAGTGCATAAAACTGACATGACACGTCATGCATATGAAGGAGGGTTTATGACAACTGACATGAAATGTCATTCGCTCAATTATGTCATTTTTAATGCAAAGATGACACTGTTTGAGATGTCTTTGTTATGATAATTTGACAAACCAATACATCATAACCTGTCATACATTTGTCACAAACATGACATAACAGATTAATTATAAAACTTACCTTTGGGTTTGGGTCACTTTTGTGGTTGGTTTTGACACTGGCTGTCATGAGACCATTATAACTGTCATGAATATTTTTCTGACCACTTTTTTTTGTTCCCAGTGGTACAAATTGAATTTGTCATTAAAATGTCATTAAGTGTTAATACTCTGTCAAATTATTTTATAACAGTGTAATGAATATTTTTCATTTCATAATTTCTTTTTTAAGTACCACTGTAGTTTAGGTCAAGAAAAATATTCATGGCGCTGTTATATGTCTTGGTAATGTCAAGTTGTCATGACAAAGATACTGACAGGTTATGATGTATCGGTTTATGTCAAGTTGTCATAAAGACATCTCAAACAATGTCATCTTTGCATTAAAAATGGCATAATTGAGCGAATGACACTTCATGTCAGTTGTCATAAACATGCATTAAAACCTCCTTCATATTCATGACGTGTCATATTACGATTATGGTGTCGTGTCAGTTTTACGCACACACCTTCAAGTAAAGTGTTACCGACATCTTCATATGCAAAAAAAAAAAAAAAAAAAAAAAAAACACTCACAGGCTACTTTATTAGGTACACCTCACTAGTACCGGTTGGACCTCCTTTTGCCTTCAGAACTGCCTACATTCTTCGTGGCACAGATCCAACAAGGTGCTGGAAACATTCCTCAGAGATTTTGGTCTATATTAACATGACAGCATCATGCAGTTGCTGCAGATTTTTTTTTTTCTGACTAGCCTCAGTTTCCTGTTCTTATCTAACAGGCACCCGGTTTGGTTTTTTGTAGCTGTAGCTCATCCGCTTCAAGGTTTGCCATGTTGTGCATTCCCATTCAGTGATGCTCTTCTGCGAACTCACTCAAAAAAATGATTTTTCGATGCTGTTCACTTTATTTAAACAACTTATTTTGATTCAACACCATTGTATTAGGTTTCTGGTTCAAACGTGATTGCTTCATGTTAAATTGACTTGAAACGATTAATTTTTGACTTAACTTGATGTTTTCATATTAAAATAACATGTTTCAATCAAGTAAACCCAACCAGGACTCAATCAAGCAGGACTTTCACTTCCCATCATGCTTTGCAAAGCAGCTGAACTGGGAGAGTAAATGTTGAAATAAAATGTTATTTTAAGCAGTTTTTAGCAAGATGAGAAAATGGAGAGACTTTTTAATGTTTACTGCTCTATTATGTTGATATTTAAAAGTTTCTGTCATGTTGATAGTTTTGGGGTTACCATTGTGGTGAAGTGTGGAGCTTGTGGTTAGACTGAGGGTGGCTACATAGAATTAATCTAAGTTGTATTCAATAAGTTATAACTGAGCTAATGCCAGTCATGAGAAATTATTTACTTGATCACTGCTTGTCTGCTACATATTTTATGCTTAACATGCAAGCAAGTGTTACATTGGCTGGTAGGTTTCATAACCATAAATAAAAATGAATTAGTCTAACAGGTCTTTCCATTCTAGTAAAAGCACAGAAAACTCATGCAAGTCTGCGCAAGGGCTCCAGTCTGAATAGCAACAGTACTGGCTGAATCAACATGAGTGAATCATGTTCAGGAAACATTCACAGAAAACGTCAAATGAAATTGGTGCGATTCATTAAATTACGATGAATTTTACTCATCAGTACAATTAACCTAGCTTAAGTTCAAATTAATCAGTTCAACTGTGTGGAAATAGGTGTCATAATTGAATTAAGTTAGACCAACAAGTTATTTTTTTTGAGTGTAGAGTTTGGGTTTCTTGCCGCTGTCACCCTTGACTTGCTTAGTTGGGGACACTTGATATTGAACAATGTTTTTGAACTGCCTGCATTGACACCTTGTATGCGAACTGAACTGAGCTGGACGATTACATTCACTGTTTTCAGTCTGGCCATTCTCCTCTGATCTCTGGCATCAACAAGGCATTTTCACCCACAGAACAGCCACTCACAGGAAATTGACACTTTTTTTCTTTTTAAACCCTAAAGATGGTTGTATGTGCTGAAAATCCCAAGTAGATCAGCAGTTTCTGAAATACTCAACCCAGCCCGAGAGGCATCATCAACCACGCCATGTCCATAGTCACTTAAATCACCTTTCTTGCCCATTCTGAAGCTCAATTTGTACTTCAGCAGACCATCTTGACCGTGTCTACATGCCTAAATGCAATGAGTTGCTGTAATGTGATTGACAGATTAGATATTTGCATTAACAAGGAGTTGAACGGGTGTACCTAATAAAGTGGCCGGTAAGTGTATACATTAAAATATCATATATATTAAATAATAGGCAGTGCAATATGGATAAGTAGACAAAAGTCCTCTTATAGTTCAATATGCAAACATCACAATAACATAATAGTTGGAAGGCACGGATACATTCGATCTGTGTAAAGTGATTGGCAATAACTGCTCAAAAAAATTAAATGACAGTTTAAGCATTATACTAAAATTGTGTAAACTTGAGCGGCATCTAGTGGTTAGGTTACGAATTGCAACCAATGGCTCATTCCACATTGTATTGGTAACTGCAGTTTGGAGTAATAGGCGTGCCTAACAGTGGGGGTGTGCCGAACAGTTTCTCATTGGTGAAAGGACTATTGATGTTGGCCAATTAGCGGTAACCATACATTTACGTAAACTCCTGGCGGCTGTAAGACGTGGCGTGTGATTCGTCATAGATGGTTATACGTTCATCTATGTGATTAATGCTTTATTTATCATAGATATGTATATTACCATAGCTAAAATACGATGCATTTTGTGTATGTGTGGGTCGGTGGATATGTGTGTGTGTGTGTGTGTGTGTGCGAGAGTGAGTGTGAGTGCGTTTTTGTGATTTATGAGGACACAATGTTTTATTAAAAATGTAAAAATGCAGAATGTTTTCTGTGATGGGTAGGTTTTGGAGTAGGGGTGGAGTAGGGGGATACAATGTACAGCTTGTACAGTATAAGAACCATTACGCCTATGGAATGTCCTCACTTTGATAGCAAAACAAACCTGTGTGTGTATAAGACCTAAACTCGCGGTGATGACGTCAGTCATCCGTGCCATGCAAAAGTTCTGAAGGTAGTAATTAGAACGTAATTTTTAAAAACTTGAATGTAATATTCTTAAGATCATTGACGCCGTTTTTACATTAAAAGAGTGGAATTTGGTTGTATAGTATTATGTTGGATTTATTGCTTTCTGTAGGCCAATAGCGATTTAAAAGTACGACTCGCCTTTATGCAGAACAGGCAGCTTTCGTGACCAATGAGAAACCGTTCGACACGCCCCCTACCGTTTGACACGCCCATTACTCCAAGCTGCAGTTACCCCTGTCTCCATTCCACTGCCCACCCCTGCCTTTCAAAGCTATGGTGGGCTACACACGACGATGCTTTTAATAAACTAGACGACTACTACTACTACTTCTTGCGTATTCAACATAGTTGCAATGCAAGCTGCCTCTAAAAACAACAACAAACAAGAACAACAACAACATAGTGACGAAACACGCTCTGTAGAGAAGTTCGTCCATTTAGAGCTACTGTACAAACATGGCTGCGCAAAATGGCGACTTCCATGTAAGGGGACCCGCGGTGTATGTAGACAGAAATGGCTCATTCTAAGGTAATAAAAACATTACGGTTCATTGTGTAAGGTATTTTTACACCACTGAAAACATAGTTATGTATATTATATTGCATTTCTGTCAACAGATCCTCCTAAATATTACACAATGGAACTTTAAACTGTCATTTAACCTCTTGTTCCTCATAATTTACATATTATAATATATTATAAATATTACATTTTTTAAAGAAACAGTTGAATGCATTTTAAATGCCACTGTTAAAAAAAAAAACTAAAGAATTGTAATAAAATGTGAGTATAGTATAAATGGAGTGAGCAGAAAAGACTTGTATGAGTGACATTAATATATAAAATAGATACAAATATAAAAAAGACCAATTACAGTATGCAAGTTTCACAGTAAAATCATTGTTATTTGAAAATTGTATGTTAAATTTATTTAAAAAAAACAGAAATGCACACCAAAACCAAAGTAGACATTTCCTATAAAGTTTGTAATGTAGTCTGCACTTTGAGTGGATGGAGTGAATGGAAGAAAAGCCACTTGCATACCTGGGAATTGCTTGTACTTCTTGTAGTCTTCAGAGCATTCAACTGTGAACACTCTGGGCTGAGTGAGGATCTCACCTCTGGAAACCAAAGTGTGTGTAAAGTCATCAGTCCATGTGAAATATATCCAGCTCACTAGTCCAGTGACTCCTACCACCAGCAACAGCGTGGGCACGTTACCTCTCCAAGAGGAGGCCTGTCTCTGGGCATTTCCCCTGAATGAACACACACCACATTATAAATACAGACTAATAACACAGGTGCGATGGACTGTCAGGTGTGCCTTTCCTTCATCCATTCATTTGAGTTGCAAAACGACCGGAAGGAGACATTCACATGTATTCTGCATTATGCATGTAACGTTAAACGAGGATTTGAAGCAGCATCACTCATTAATTGCAGCAATGCAAAGTCAATGTGAGCTCAAAGTTTCAGAAATTGAAGATCATTACCTCTTAATTTTCTTTTCAATTGCGCTACTTTCTGGGCTTTTACTGATTATTCGTCGTTGTACAGTCATGTTTAATGAATAGACGTGTCTGCGTGCATCAACTTAACACGTGTATGCTTTCGTTTCACTCAATGTTTGTCTGCTGAACTGCCCTATAGAGCAGTGTGAAAGCGTCCACAAGAACGGTGTCAAACACTATACGTTTGTAGTGTCAAAATAAAAGCCTTGCATATTTATACAGACTGGATGCCACTTTGGTGTGTATGGTGACGGAACTTATTTTTTAATTATTGAAACGAATTAATAAATCTATGTGCAAAGCTTTAAAAAAAGAAATGGAGGTAGATTTAAGATACCTGAGTGTTTCGCTTTATTTCAAAATAAAGGTTTAACATCCACATGAATGCGCGTACGTTCTGTTTAAATCTGATTTTATCTAACATTTGAAATGACTGCAAGAGCTACTAAACCCAACCTGTTCAAATTATGAGAATATTACAGAGGTTTATTAAAATACACCGTAATGATGAGTAAGACAAATGTACACGTATTCATCCAACTAGTTAGATTGTTCTGTTTTTGTTTTATAATTATTGCGATAATTTAGAGTAATTATATTTTAACTTTCCCATCAGTTTTGTCTGCTGCCATAATAAATAGTTTAATTTGAAATACAAACATACCTTAACACTTTTAAAAATGGAACTTAAAAATCTTCTACTTAAAGCCTTTATCAAATATAGAAATCTGATAGTTTGGTCTTAAAGAGTCAGTTACACAAAGTTTTTTTTTTTTTATTTGAATTTGAGGATCTAATAAATCATGTGATTATTGTTTTTCTATTTGAAAGGAATGTACATTAACATTGTTTTTTTTTTTTACATTGATTATATAAAGTTCTCATGAACAAATGTTCTTGTGATTTAGTTCTCCATCTTCATGTATTTGATGTGAAATTCCCCTATTAGTTCATCACAAGAAAAAACAATGCAGAATGTGCACATAAAAAGAAACCGCCCTGTATTTATACTCATGTACACACAAGAGATAAGGATAATTTCCCTCAAAACCAGTAAATGTAATCAAAACACTTTAATTAGTGAACAGGCCAACTCATACAAAAATAAAACAAAGTAAAGTAACTTTCCTCAAACTGTAATCTGCCTACACCAAGATTTCAATGCTTGCATTTTTGAGCTTTGGATAAGTGAACATTTGTGGACCCAAAAAAAAAAAACCAAAAAAAAAAACCATAACTTTCGAAAGTGTTTAGTGTCTCACTAAATTTTCGAATGATCAATGCTAGATCGCCACTACAAATCAATCACAATCACATGCAGGAAGCTCTCAAATTAACACTGGACTTTCAAAAGTCATTTAAAAACACCATTCTTCCACAAAAATTTTTATAATTGCACACTAAAAAGAATAAATGAGAACATAAATTATTTTTTTCAAAGGATGCGTATACATTTACAAGAAAATCGATAAAATTTACAAAACATTGAAAAGTAAAATAACAATATTGTGGGTATTTAACTTATACGATGGTCTATTGCTGGCAAACTAGAAATGGAGTTTGCATTGAGATACTGATCGGGGAGGAAAGAATGAACGATAAAAGAATAAATTTCAGTGCAGTGGGAAAAGGATCTTTTAATCAAAGAGGACTAAAACCTTTGTAGGACTGGGCCATTTAATATAACCACCCTAACTTGGCAAACAGTACACGGTAAATACAAAATCGTAAAGACGGTATACTGCAAAAGTAAACAGCAAACAATACCCTTGATCATACTAAATAATTTTATAGTGTGTGTGGTAATATGATTGGCAACTGTGCTTATAACAGAGCCTCTTGATTACAGCCAAGTTCCTTTGAATCTCTCACTTACAACAATCAGATAAAATATGCATTCATAAAATGAGGGAAAAAAAAAAAAAGATATGCACTACTGCAAACCAATGAACTGCTGATAACTGAAACCAGGAGTCTGTATCACAAAGTTGCTGTAATTAAAAAACTTTAAATGTAGAAGAGCTATACATTTCTATATGACATTTTAGGATTTTATTGTAGTTGTATAACATTCCCTGATGGCCTGTGTTGGCCGTTGAGAGATACAGAGAAGAACAACAACAAAAAAAAAAAAATTCCGAAGATCAGAAAGATGAAATTGTCCGTTTGAAAGAAAAGAAACATTAAAAACTCTCAACTGGGGAACAAGTAGATCTTGCTCAATGTTGTCCCTTTTTGCTGTGAAAAAAAAGTTCCACATGTTGGCCATACACACATACACACAGGCAAACTCACACGCATTCAACCATTTCACGCAGCAGCAGCTTCTGTCGTTTATTCTGCAGGAGAGGAAAACACAAACACGCATTAGAAATCACACCGAAGAAACAAATGATAGACGAACATTTAACACCTCACCTATGTTAACTTCTTAGCCTTGTTGTACAGTGAGTCCACAACTTTGCTCATGTTCTGTATGGTTTCTAGAGCTGCCTCGTAAGTCTTGTCCACAGGCGGCTCCTCAAATATGATGAGCACTCCTTCACCTTGGTCAAGGATGCCTGCAATAGTACAAATCCAACAGAAAAATTAATTGTGCTGTGCTGAAAATACATAATTTGGTGTTCCTGAACACAAATGACCAAACTTGCTTGTAAATCACTCATTATGCTATCATCACCAAACATTGGATTCATTTAATTAGCATAGGTTTTTATTACTATTATTATTATTGGAATTGATTGATCGTAGGCCTCATTATTGATCTCATCTTATACAACGCTGTTTTTTGGGGGTGATAAGCCTGAGTCAAATTTTTTTCACTCAAATCTGAGATGCATAAGCTCAGATGAGTGACTACAATTACATGCACCCTCATAATGCGATAATTATGAGATTTAGGCAATATTGCGATTAAACTTGACCTCATCTACACCATTAAACAATATTTACATTAAATTGATACGATTAAATGATTAGTTGACCCAAAAATGAAATTTCTGTCATTAATTACTCACCCTCATGTCGTTCCAAACCTGTAAGACCTTCGTTCATCTTCGGAACACAAATTAAGATATTTTAGATGAAATCTGAGCGCTTTCTGTCCTCCCTATACACAGCAACGTTATAACCAAATTCAAGGCCCAGAAAGGTAGTAAAGACATTGTTAAATAAACGAATTGAAAATGCGCCCAATGGAATGACTCTCCTTCGATTAAAAATAACGGCTAACGCAGTGGCTGCGACATACTTAAACCTACTAACATCTGTTGCCATGATTTTTGGAACGACTTATCGAAAGGGGAAAAAATACGTTTTAGTTGTATAACATCAGTTAATGGAAGCACTTATTTCGCAATAGTTTTTTTATCGACATTTAGAAAATATGGCAAAAGTTTTGCGCAAATTAGGAAAAACGGCTAATTAGGTTTACAATCAATCAGTTCCAAAAAAAAAAAAAAAAATACAAAAGCTGTCCTAATTGACTAAAAAGTTGATAAAAAAGAATGAATACAATATTCGGTAATAATAAAGCATAGCGAATGATTTATAAGCAGTTTTTGTAGGCCAGTCATTTTTGATGGGGAACACCACAAATGTAACAAGGTAGAAGGAAAAAAAATCCCAAAATAGTACAAAAATGATCAAACATTGGGAAGTTGTGTGAGCAAAGCCAGTAGGCCTTAGTCCAATGTGATAACACAAGCATTTTCTTGAAAAAGAATATCCTGACCAGAACATTTATTAAGATATTTTGGTGATTTTGTTTCACTCTCATTAGATAATTTAGCTACATAGTGCAGAAAGAGACAAATTATTGAGAAGAGAGGGGGAATGGGATCAGATCAGGGTCACAGGCTGGACTTCAGTAACCCATGAGCACCATTGGGAAAAGATATCTGCAGAAACCACTACAACACAGCTCTGACATTTTTTATTTTTACTTGAACTGGCTGCCCAAGTTTTTTTGTAATGCTCTGCAACAAAATATTTTTTTTAAAATGCAAAAAAAGGAAAAGGCATACTGACAACAAAGATAATTAGAAAAAAAATAGACTAACCATGAAACTTTTTGTCCAGGATCATTTGTGACAGTTTTCTCTCAACATCATCCTGTGGGCCACAACAAACAGACAGAGCATTTTATTTTAGCGATCTAGTTTACTTGCTTACATATCGATCGTTTCATTTAAGTTATTTACATATTTTTGGTTTATGGAGACATTGAAACCATTATGATTTCCTAAGCTAATACCAGTTTAAACCTATACACAATTCTCTGTATGAGAGTGAAAAGCTGATGAAACACAGAAGAACAGTTCGTACCTTTGACAGTTTGATGAGACCTGCTATATGTGTAATCTTGAAAAGAGAGAAAAGGATATAAAAATTACTTCCTGAATTCCTTCAATATTTAGTATTATATTAACAATAAAAAAATAAAAGATGCACTTAAGGCTGAAAACACCAATGAAAGACACACACACTACCTGTACTCTGGAAAAAGGCTCAATGACCCGAATGAGGTTCTGTTCCAGCAGATTATCATAAAGCTTGGCCAAATGTGTGCTGATGATGGGGTCGTCCCTCAGCTCTTTACTGTACTCTGTCAGGGCCTTCATGTGTGAAAGAGCAAACAGAAAGCTGAGCATGACATCAGAGGCGTCCATAGAAAAATATATACAGACATCAGTCAAAACCTCACCTTTTCAAAATCTGCTAATGATCTGTTCTTGCTGGCTTGTGCTATACATCTCAGTGCATCAGTCTGATGGAGAAAACAAAAATTACAGGGCACAACTATAAATGAGCACTTGCTTAGAAAAAAAAAAGATTTGTCAGACGTGTAGGCTAACAGGTTGTTCAAAGCATATGATCAAAGACCCTATAAAAATAGACACTAGAATTTTAATGAGCTTACCTGTCGCCCCGCATATCGCAGAGCCAGTTTGCCACTGATCAAGGTCTGTACCTCCTCAGGCCTGTAAGAAAAGAATTGAATACTTTTATTCAGCCGGGATATATTATATACATTATATTGCTCAAACATTTTTCAACAAAATGCTTCTTAAGCCACAAATCAGCATATTAGAATGATTTCCGAAGGATCATGTGACACTGAAAACTGAAAATTCACCTTTGACAAAACGTGTTAATTAAATTTTAAAATTTATTGTAAAATAAACATTTGTTTTAAAGGTACAGTGTCTAAATTTTAGTGGCATCTAGCGGTGAGGTTGCACACTGCAATATAGAGAAACTACGGTGGCCAACATAGGACAAAAATGTCGTCGGCTGTGACAGGAGAGAGTAGCCAGTCAAGCAAACACGCTCTGTAGAGCAGTTTGTACGTTTAGAGCTACTGTAGAAACATGGCGGCGCAAAATGGATAGAACGTAGATAGAATTCTCATTTTAAGGTAATAAAAACATAATTTGGTTCATTATGTAAGGTCTTTATATACCACTGAAAACATAGTTATGTATATTATATTGCATTTCTGTCAACAGATCCTCATTAAATTTATACATTGCACCTTTAAATTAACATTTTACAATTTGTTCTAGTGTTGCACCAAAATATCAGCAACCAAAAAGTTGAGGGCCAAATTCGTTGTATTTGACTTTCATTTGGAAATGTTTCATATCCTGAATCACTCAAGTTTCAACAACATAAAGACATCAATGAAACAATATGACACGTAATGTTAGTTACCTCAGGAAAGCCGTTCAATGTAAATATGTCTGAAACCGCTCACTGTCCACTATATAGCGCACTATATCGGGGTCCAATTTCTTTCCCTACATTCATTCACTCCTTTATACCCACAATGCACTCTGATTTCAAACATACATCCTATGTACACTCGCTGAAGCACTATAATCCAGTGCAGAAAGGACTGAGAGCACACGTGAGAGAGAGAGGGAACGAGCGAGTTTGAAAGGAGAGATGCGGTTTTCAGCTTTGTTTTATTATAAAAGTACATCGTTAAATTAAATGAACTTATACAAGGTAAAATTGTTTTATATTATTAACTATTATTATTAAAATATTTAGTCATTAACTTAAGTTTAATCAAGCTCAACCTAACTTGAATGATGCACAACAAACACACCTCTTCCTCAGACGTGCTGTGTAACCAGTTAGGTTCATTCCCGTGTGTTACGCAGCACGTTCAAGCTTCTAGAAGAGGTTTGTTCTTGTGCATCATTCAAGTTAGGTTGAGCTACAGCTTCCCTGATCAATGTTTAGGGAAGTCTTACGAGTTTGGGAGTCGGTAATTAATGCCAGAATTTTTACTTTGGGGGTGAACTAACCCTTTAAGCGTAGGTGATGTATTATGGAGATGGATTGTACTGAAGAAATGAGAGCCTGAGTATTACTTAGTAAGTCGGCGTTACATAACAGAGCTTGGCGTAACTAACATAATAACTGTTGTATTATCCTGTGGCCTCCCACACACAAACAGGGATAAAATGCAAGCGTTATCTCACTTACAAGCTGAGCATGATCTTGCAGAGGAGCATGTATTTCAGTGCAGTGACTGCCTTGGGGCTGTCAATGGAATCATAACCCTCAAAAGCCTCAAAAAAGTAAGAATAGGCAGTTTTGCAATCTTTTTCCTCAGCTGCATGGATGATACCTGGAGTGAAAGGGTGAAATAGTCACCTATCAATAAGAAGCAAACATCTCAAATTTACTTGTAGATCTCTAAACAGAGAAATGAGACTTGCCTGACTGCATATCAAGAGCTGCCTGGAGCTTTGGGGGACAGTAAATGGCATTGGCGGTGGTCCTGGCTGAGGTGAGGGCAGCCCTGGCTTTGGGAAGGTTGCTGAGAGCGTGGTAGGTTTTACTCTCTAGCAGCTGGACCTCCACCAGCAGAGCTTTATCATCCATCTTCTTCAGTTCCTGAAGCAACTGGGACTCTGAGGAGAAAGAACAGAGCTTATAATCATAAAAACATATATTAATCTTAGAGTTCTCCAAGTACATCAATAACATAACAGAGTACAACAAAAACTTAGTTATACAGTAGGATGCAAAAGTCAGACAGCTGTAATGAAAATTACACACACACATATAAATATATATATATATATACATTATAATTTTATAATTTAATACAATATTTGTTTATTAAAAATTATGCAAGATCTTGAGCAAAAAATTAAAATAAAAAAATAACTATTTTACTAATTTCTTAGTTCTCTGGATCAGACTTCTGGATCCCACTGTAAATACATATATTTCGAGATTATTCTTACCAAGGTGAAGGGCTTCCTGGTATCTCTTGGTGTCAAAATAGAGTGAAATGAGTCGAGCCTAACAGAAAAAAAGGCAAGGAATAGCAATAAACTATATTGTTGTCTACTCCTAGTTAAATTTAATTCATCGATTATTTTAATTAAGAATACATAAATGTTTTTAAAAACATCTATATTATGATTATAATTTTTAAACTTTAAACGAAAGCAGTAAGTATGTAAAATAACAATGAGGTGTATTAATAGAAAATGCAAATGTATGGAATGGCTTATTGCTTTTATAAAATGTTTTAAAGGTTTTGTTTTAATTTGGCACAGTAACATACAATTCAATTCTGCATATACAGGCTCTTTTATGGCATCCAATCAGATCTTAGAGTTGGAGCTACCCATTTTATATTAATTATTGGCTTATATAGTAGCTCTGATCGTCCCAACAGTTCAAAGCTGATGCTCAGCTGTGTTTCATTAAGTTTACCTCTAGGGCTTGTCTGAGGAAGGTTCTCTTTTCAGCTTTAGCCCATTCAATGCATTCCAGACACAGCTCAACCTCCTGGCCCGTGGCTGCTTCCATGTCCAGAAATAGATCCAGGAGCGAGCGCACCAACCGTGCTGCCTTTGCCTTGCTTATGGAGATCAGGAAAGGCCTCACAAACTTCAGCAGGCCTCCAAGCTCTAAAAAATATACCGAATGATAATGATATGTCAAAACAAAATAAAGAATTTTTATGGCAGGCACAGCAATCTCCCTAAAAATGTTAATTGCCACCTGCAGCTTGTCCCGTCTTGGCCAGAAGCGTGCCCAGCTCCAGGATGCTTTGCTCCTTAACACGAACCGCCTCTTCATCATCCTCTTGGACATCCCGTCTCACTGAAAAAGCCAGACAAAGTCAAAACACAAATTATTTATAATTTATAATTATTATTTATTAATCAATGCACCTTGCAGGTAAAGGGGTCATATCTGCCAACTGTTCTAATTACTATCAACAGGTTTTCCCCTAACACTCCCCCCAACAGCCATTGGTAGAACAACAGATAGTCCCGCCCCCAAACTCATAACATCGTTTGAGTCACTGTTGCCATGTTGGGCTTGTCAGGGTCCTCAAAATAACAGTAATGTTATGTTTACACTTTTTGGGGAAATCAACCTACAAATGGCTAGTTATGGTTGTCTCTGCAAATTAAGGAGGATATGAATAAATACTTTAAAATCTTTAAAAAAAAAAAAAAAACACTTATATTTAATATTAACAACGTAAAGACCAATTAATTACGACCAATCAGCTTAGCTGACTCATTTAAATTCGACTTGTCATTATGTGAGCTATGGATTAAAAAAAATGAAAAATATGATAATAATAAAAATGGTTGACACGAAAGAAACATGTCTTGGAGTCAACAAAGATAAACAGACATAAGAGTGCAAATAATCGGCAAAAGTTTTTATTAGTCAAAAACCAACTAATTTTACTAAACGAAACTCCGTAAACCAAGAATGCGTTTAAGCAGAAAGTTAATATATTTACGAAAATATTTAGCAGTCAAAAACAGAAGGAAATAAATCTCAGTGAAAGTCACGACAGCAAAAACAAATGTCAAAGATTGTCTTAGGGTTGGTGTGAAGAACATCAAGTTCATAAAGTTAAAATGATCAAAATAAGTGAATCTCCAAATAAAATGTCAACGGTTGAGCTAGTATTAATTCAAAATGAAGATAAATCCCTGACAAATGTGTTAAAATGCGCCTTGGCCTGGAAGGGTGGCTAATAGTGCAGGCTAACTGTCCATTCACACTGAGCCGTGTCTCAAAACGTAGCAAGCTGCCTACCTAGACAGTTTTTAAGGGAACCGGAGGCGCGTTAGAACGTTCGAGTAAACGTTCAAGCACGCATATGAAGCAGAAACAGCCGTCTTTATTCTGTACTCGATTCGAACTTTCGAACGCGGCCATTAAGTCCAAAAATGCTGCCTACGAAGGCAACTTACAATGTTTTGAGACGCGCGCACACACAGTACAGTGAGTCAGCACCGCAGCACCGGCTCATGGTACCTTAGCCTTCCTAATAATGAAGCGTTAAAGTAGTCACGCAGAGTGAAAAGTATACTTTTATAAAATAATTTGAACATAGCTTTACCTATTGAATGTAAAATGTCAATAGATGCGTTTCTGTCTGTGCTGATGAGAGACTGAGCTCTCTGAAACTCCACCACTGCCGCGGCTGCCATCTTCCCTATTCAAAAATCTCACTGCCCACAAGCACTTGCGAACTCACCCGGAAGTGGGTTTATACGTACGTACGATCGGACGTGCGTGCGTGCCTAGGGTGGTACGTTGGGTTTTGTAGTTTTTTTTTTGTTTTTTTTTTACCTTTTCTTTCTCCAGTCCAAGATGGAGTAGCTAAAATATTTAGATATTGATCTTTGGTTTTCTCATTTGTAAGTTGACTTTGATAAAAGCGACTGCTACATGATTAAAATGGACTTTAATAATTTTAATAATTATAATTAATGTAAATATTATCACTATCTTCATAAGTCACTTTATTTATTTATTTATTTTTGTTGTTGTTGTTATTAATTGTTACCTTGTTACTTGTTACGCATCTAGTGTCTGAGAGTAACGAAATTTCAATTCTCTGTATGTGTGTGCTGTATATATGGCAGAATTGACAATAAAGTAGACTTTGACTTTGATATTAATAATTATTGTAGGCCTAAATATTATTAGCCTGTTTTTCAAATCATGGCATTCAGCAAGCTACCATACTGCTTAGAGAGTTTGTTGTTGTTGTTGTTTATGGTCAGTAGGTGGTGACAGAGCCTGCTGACTGTTCAGTCATCCTTCCATGTCATCGGCCATCCTAGGAAATCCAATGCATTCTGCAGAATGAAAAATCACATCAAGATTTTATGTAGGCTATTCCAAATTTGTTACAAAAAAACAACAACAACAAAAAACGGTTAATAACAGCCCATGGTTAGAGAGTTACAATAATACAACCCGAAGGGTGTGGGTTTGATTCTCATTGCCAGCAGGAAATGACAGAGGTACCCTTGAGCACGGCCCCTAACCCCTAATCGCTCCCGGGTTCCACCGTGAGTGTCCTCGGCTTGCAGGGTGTGTATGCACTAACTTGGATGGGTTAAATTCAGAGGACAAAGGGTTACCGTTTGGCCTTCACGTCTTGTCAAAAAATATTTTGTCAATAAATAAATAAATCAATTACAGGCCTATGTGCAGTCTAAATCTATACACATGTCCACACGGTAAAAACAAAACAAACAAACAAAAAAAACATAAATATAAATCAAATACAGAAGGAAATAGCAAAAAGTCGGCCCAAACTATCAATAAGTCTGTGTATAAAATATTTGAAAAGTTACGTATGCTGTTAAGCCTTCCTGGGAAGTTAGTATTTACGAGTTTACGAGTTCGTGTTTACGTCACGTGCTTTCAAGTCACTTTCGTCAGAGCAAGATGGCGGTGTACCTTCTCTTAATTAACTACAAAAAATACAGCAAAGTTTTTTAACTTTACTTCTTGAAAATGAAGAATAAATAATGTGCATCAGGTGTGTTTTGCTTTTCGTGTTTTTTAATGAATTTATGAAGCCACTGTACATATTATTGTTATATTACAGTTTCGTGCAGGCATTGATTTATTTTTTTGTAAATAAAGCCCGACAAAAACCCCAACTCGTATACTCGGGGGTACAAGAAAATCCCGAGCTTCTCAATCGTATTTACGACCTTGTGGTGGCGTGAGTTCTCCTCGTAAACACGTAAATATCTCTCTGACGTCATGTACACACCGTCAGTTCTCCTGAGCAACAACAATGTTATGAGACCAATAGGCATATTAAAAAAATGTAAATAAGTATAAGTACATTTAAATAAATATCTATTTAGTTGAAGTATAGGCTATACATTATTTTTATATACCTAAATTTAGCCTATAGGCCAATGAATGTAGATGCATATAATTATAATTAAATAGTAGTTGTAATATTTATAAAAAATATTCTGCTCTTTTTATTTTCTTATTATTATTATTATTATTATTATTATTATTATTATTATTATCATCATCATCATCATTATTTAACTTTAAAAATGACCTCGAAATTTGTTGTGACAGCCAAATGTACGAAGGCGGGGCAGTGGAGAAACTCACCACGGTGAGGCGCTCTAGCACAGGTTTTCCAACAGCAGGACGCAGTGCGCGCGGCTCTGACAGCACAACATCAACCTAAATCCCGTATCTGCTGGTGTGGACCAATAGCACAGCTTCACAGTCCTCAGCATCACCAACCAAAGGAGACATCCAGCATCCCCAGACCACTGGAGCGCCTACAGAGACCTCCGACAAGACGTGAAGATTGTTGTTTTGATTAAAAGCCTATTATTTTATTAGAATTTAGGCATCCTGACAATCTTGAAATTAAATCTTTTACTTGGTGTGGCCGATTTTGCATCTCCTTGATGCGCAGTTTATCAAGGATAAACCCAGACAGCCATTACTGCGGCTCTTGTTTTGCCAAAGCATCGTGGAGGAGAGCAGATTCCTGTAAGTGAGCTGCATTTCATCGAAGCTTCTGTAATCATAGATGTTATATTTGGTGGATTGTTGGTCAAGGGTTTACAGTATTTAGAGAGGCATTGTAAGTTGGCTTGGTTAACATTTATTTTGTTGGTCTTTCTTTCTTTTAATTTTGTTGACGTGATGATGAAAATCAGGGTCAATAATCTCTCATGTAAACATCGCAGGGAGGATCTCACATTTTCAGAACCTTGGACAGTGGCTGACATATTTCAGCAAAGCATAAATGCGTTATAGTGGCGGAACGAAAGTTGTTTTTTCTTGTATGGTTTGTTAAATAATCTACAAACATGTATTGAACGAGAATGAGGTGTTATACTAGCCTACATGTCCCATTAAATACAGATTTACGAACGGTGATACAGTGGAATCAGTATTTACAAGAGAGCTGTAAACACTGGACTCTGCAATCATGTCTTTATTTATGTTCATTCGTTTGCTGTGTAAAATATAGGCTGTATATAGGTATAAACGTGGGGTGTCTGTTATTTTAAGTGTGGTAGGGCTACATAAATCATTTTTGTATTTTTTTATTTTAGCCAAATGTACATTTTGTTATTGTGAGTGCGTGTAAAGGAATAAAGAATTCATGCATCTTACTTGAATCTACGACACAATGCCTTTAAGGCCTGTTTTCGACAATTTAAATCCGCAATGAAAGATAAATCATCTTAAGTAAAAGCAATTATAAGTTAACATGTGCAGAATAGATTACATATCAATAATATATTGAATTTTTTTGCCCAAGTTAATTATTTTGACGCTTGAGAAAACCAATTGTTCAATCATCTTTGATAACATTAATAATGTAAGATCCTTTTAATGGAAACAAAAGGCCTAATGGCCAACATGCAGCATCACTGTTGTTAGGACACTACAGGTAGAACCCTACATTTGTAGATGACTTGAGCTTGCAAGCAACAGCTAAAATAAAACATAATAAATACAGGAAATCTAATATATAAAATGCACCAAATATATCAATAAAATAAAGATAAAAATGCATCTTTTAATCTGAGGAGAGCCTGTTATACTGCATACACCATGCATTCTCCTGTATAAAACGTTTATTAATGCTATGAAAGCATTAGGAAAAGCACCAATTTTAATATGTATTTATATGTTTTTTGTTTGTTTGTTTGTTTGTTTTTTGTCTTACAGGCTTTGCGGTGACAGAGCCCTCATCCATCCCGACACAATTCTTTTATAAATAGAGCAACAACCTAAATTTGGATGTCTAACGCAGACTGAACTAGTCTCAGGAAGCAGTGGGGCTCCAGTTTGGCACCTTCTTTAGCTGACCCCTAACCTTGAGATCCTCATAACCCGCTCCCCGGCATCATGGGAACCGTGCTATCGCTATCACCTAGCTACAGGAAGGCCGCCCTGTTCGAGGATGGCCCGGCCACCGTGGGCCACTACACGGCGGTTCAGAACAGCAAGAACGCCAAAGACAAGAATCTAAAACGGCACCCGTTCATCAACGTACTGCCGTGGAAACGAATAGTAGCCGTCTCGGCCAAGAAAAAGGGGTCTAAGAAGGTGCAGCCGAACACCAACTACCAGAACAATGTTTCTCACCTCAACAATGAGAACCTCAAGAAGTCTCAGTCTTGTGCAAATCTCTCCTCCTTCACGCAGGACCAGTCGAGTCCATCAAACCAAGGCTCCAAAAACTCCAACAACACGGCTTCTTCTGTCAAGAAAGCACCTCTTTCTAATTCCAACAATGTTCCCGGGACACCCAAGAGGGTGATTGTCCAAGCCTCCACCAGCGAGCTGCTGCGCTGCCTGGGGGAGTTCCTCTGCCGGAGGTGCTATCGGCTCAAGCACCTTTCCCCCACCGACCCCGTGCTTTGGCTCCGCAGTGTGGACCGTTCTCTGCTGCTGCAGGGCTGGCAGGACCAGGGCTTCATCACCCCGGCCAATGTGGTTTTCGTCTACATGCTCTGCCGCGACGTGGTCTCCTCTGAGGTGGCCACGGAGCATGAGCTGCAGGCCGTGCTGCTGACCTGCCTCTATCTGTCTTACTCTTACATGGGCAATGAGATCTCTTACCCTCTCAAGCCATTCCTGGTGGAGACCTCCAAGGAGACATTCTGGGACCGCTGTCTGTCCATCATCAACATGATGAGCGCCAAGATGCTGCAGATCAACTCGGATCCTCACTATTTCACCCAGGTCTTTGCAGACCTCAAAAACGAGAGCCAGAAGGAGGAGGAAAGGAGTCGTCTGCTCATCGGCCTGGACCGGTGAGGGGGGTCTGGAGATGTCTTTTGGTGGCCCTCTTGTCTGGCATTTTTAAAAAGGGGTAGTTTACCCAAAAATGAAAATTCTGAGAAATTTACTCAGCCTCATGTCATCAAACCTGCATGACCTTCTTTTTTCCGTGGAACACAAAAGAAGATATTTAGAAAAATGTCTCAGTGTTTCTTAGTCCTGAGAATCAATGGAGTCCAATTTTGGACCCCAGTGTCTTTAATTGTACACTCTTAAAAATAAGGTTCCAAAGGGGTGGGGGGTTAAAAAAAAAAGAATTCACCCAAAAAAGAAAATTCTGTCATTATTTACTCACCCTTAAGTTGTTCCAGCCCTGTATGAATTTATTTCTTATTTCTTTATTTCTGAACACAACAGATGATATTTTGAAGAATAAGGGTAACCAAACAGTTGATGGACCCCATTGACTTCCATAGTAATTTTTTTGTTTTCCATACTATGGAAGTCATTGGGGTCCAATGTTTGGTTACCCATATTCTTCAAAATATCATCTGTTGTCTTCAGTAGAAGAAATGAAGTCATACAGGGTTGGAACAACTTCAGGATGAGTAAATGATGACAGAATTTTCATCTATCCCTTTAAGGTTTTTTCATTTTTTAAAGCGTGAAATGGATGAAAACAGTTCTTCAAAATATCTTTTGTGTTCTACAGATGAAAGAAAGAGGATGAGTAAATAATGACAGAATTTTTATTTTTGGTGAACTATCCCTTTAAAAAGTTGGGTGGAATAATTAATGCGATATGTTTCATTGGATTATTCACATTCATAAATTTTATAGGAAGCAATGGGTGATGCTAACGTTGTTCAAAAGGAGTAGCGAGTCTTTCGTTACCTTTAGTAATGGCAATTGGGTAATTTTGGACCTGAATAGAAAAGCAAAAAAAATGTCAGACTTGAGTGGACCAAACACTCTAAAGTAGTGAATATTTAAAAGCACTGACCGAAAAGACTTCAAAACAAAATAAAAAGAACAACACAACAATGAATGTGGACAGGACACGAATATCTTTGCCACCACTGTCAATAGAACTGGAGGTTGATTCACAATCAACAGACACTTGAACTCCTGTGTCCATGAAACCAGACACACACTGAATGATAAACACATTGCTGTTGAAAATGCTCTGTTACAGCCAATTGCAAAAAGGGAAGAGGGGCGTCATGTTGAGCGTGTTTATGTCCGCAAGCCACAAACAGAGAATAAAGGGAAATGACTTTGAGGCCAGCATTGCACAGTGGCTGTTGATATAGATGGTGAAGATGTTGTCAGCACATTTGTAAGAAAGACCTACTTTATTTTCATCCATGATACAGAGTTAAACAGACCTCTCCTGTGGTTTACGTCTCTGAAGCTTTTTCATTTTTTAAAACAACTGTATTCATCTGAATGCACACACAACCTGGATGAAGTTAAGTACTTTGAGTTTTTTAAGCCGACTGAATATGTGTTTAGGGAATGAAATCCGAAAAAAAAAAAAAAGTTTATCTTGCTATGCCTGCTTCGATGAGCCATTGTTTTGTCATTTTGTTTTATACTCAGACTAGTTTCAGCAGGGGGCTCTGTACAGAAAAGCCTGTAAATGTATCAAAAACAGTGCCATACCTTTGATGAAAATCATGTAGGTCTAAAAACACATACCAAAGGCCGGCAAAGTTTGGAACGGTAGGATTGTCATAACAACAAGTATCTATCGAAATGGTAATTTATTGTTATTTATTAATTATTTTCACACATTTCTCTCTTGCATTTAGAGATTTTAGTAACGTGTTGTGAAAAAAACAGTGCAGAAATTAGTTTGATGGCTACCTTTTGGTGAGAATGAAGATTACGGTTGATGCACATTTGCATTTGAATGAATTATTCAAGTCTATAAGAGCTTAGTTTAAAACCATTTTCAAATCTGAGAAACACCAAGGTAACTCATCATAGTGACAGACGATCGGTTTCAATCGAGGTTAAATACCTGAAACCAATTTCTCTGTGAAGTACTGTTGGGATGTTCTACATATCAGCACTGCAAAAGCAATCATGAGTGATTATCCCATGACAGCACACGCCAAACACAAGCTCCGGGCATTAAATTGGATGAGATGTGGTCTATTTCTGGAGATAAGCAGCATATTTAGATCAGATTCACATTAAAGTACCAAACAATATTACAGACTGCCATTTGCAGACATGTTGATGACATCAATCGAACTGGACCTTGAATATTGGGGGGATTGCGTGTTATATGATCTACTTGCCCACTTTAAAACATCTCAGCAGTGCTAAATTGTGCATGCTTTCTTTCGGTAGTTATGTATCTCTTTCTTTATAGTCAAAAAAAGAAAAAGAAAAAAAAAAGAATGTGACAGTCATATAAGCAAACATTATTATGTCTCTCTGTTAATTCATGCAAAAGCCTGTTCTTCTCATGATACGAAAGCGGGATGGATGGATTCTGTGCGACTGCTCGCCCTGCTGCATTGCTTTAAGTGACTGAAAGTTAACAGAAGCCAATAATTTGTTCAAAAACGTGCCAGGAGAGGTTTGGATACGGGACTTGCACTTTTCTGTGAGATATTTGTCTGAGGAGACCGCAGGGGTTTGAGGTTGTGGGGGTTGAAGTAGGTGAGCCCTATTTCACCGCTTGCCTGCTATTATTTGCCCCCAGCCCACAACAAATGTGCCATTTTTTTCACTTGCATCACAGAGTAGTCCTTTGAAACCAATTACACACTTAAAAAAAGAGAAAAGATTAAAACTCCTGTCAAACTCTCTCTGTATCTGTTGTGTAATTCTTTGTAGAACTGAAAACAGTGTTACAGAAGAAGATTGCATGAGTGCGAGCGAATGTGTTTGTATCGAAGAATGCGACGTGTGTGTGTTGATTTTCTAGAATCAGAGCATGGCCGTGCTTATTAGAGGGTAGGACTCTATAGTATCGGGCTAGAGTTTGACAGGTGGGTGGGAGGGAGAGGGACGGATCTGTTACTGTTTTGTTCTTTTAAAAAAAGACGAAAATCTGTTGCTGTAATTTTTTGCATTTTGTTTCTGCTTATTTTTATTTATTTTTGTACTGTGATGAAAATAAAATGCACTGATCGTTAAAGATAGACCACGGTGTGGTTGTTTCAGGAAGGCAGGACTCACAAAAACACTAATTAGCTGGACTGTCCAAAATGCGCCTAGTCACATTTGGGGACGGGGTTGTTACATAACTTCAGCTTAGCAACATGAAAACTGGCAGTTTACCAACATAACATAATTCTTTTCAGTTGCCATAGATTGGTTTAGTTATAGAACAATAACATTTCCTTAGTATAATGGATATCACTGAAACTAAAAGATGATTCATGGTAAATCTATTTTAAATACTGACAAGCTTAACAGTCTTTGTGCCATTTTAACTATGTAACGATATAATCATAAATAATGTTGATTGAAGTGTCAAAATTAGATGATTGAGCACATATTCAGGAAAACGCTGTGCAGATATCCACACTCTTCAAAAATGCTGGGTTGTTTCAACCCAAATTTGGGTCAAAAATGGACAAACCCAGCGGTTGAGTTTGTCCATATTTGACTCAAATTTGGGTTGAAACAACCCAGCAGTTTTAGAGTGCAGTGATATTTATTTATAATTATAATATGTGGGTTTTTCAATGAATCCACTTAGGGATTGACAGCATCACATGTGAAAAGATATTTTATCATAAAAAACCCCCCCAAAAAAACAGAATAGCCCCTAATTTATATTACTAAGTCAAAGACATACTACTAATTAAAAAAAGATATAAAATGCCACGTAGGGATTAGAAATGTTGAAAAAATTCACCAGAATGAATCAGGCTTTCCAAATAGAGCCATCTATTTAGGATGAACCAATTCATTAGTACGATTCAGACTTTTCAAAGCTATACTACATGTAAGAAAGTACACTGGGTTAAAAACAATCCAGGTTGGGTTGAAAATGGACAAGCTCAGCGACTGAGTTAAATAAAACTGTCCAGCACGTTGGGCAAACATTTAACCCAAACTCTGGGCTTGTCCATTTTGAACTCAACTACGGTTGTTTTTAACCCAGCATTTTTAAACTATTGTTTAAAAATTACTTTATGGCTGGCTTAAAATGAAACCAAAATAGGTTGGCAATTATTAAACGTATTATTATATGTTCATTTCCAACATGGGCTCATTTTAAGCAAGCAATATAGCAATTTTAAACAATATTTGAGCTAAATAAAACAAACTTTTAATCCATTCACTGGGTTAAAACAACCCAGTTGCTGGGTTGAACAATGATTCACTAGAAGGAACCAAATTTTCCAGAAATGGCTTCACGAACAAGAATAAATGTAGGGGACTTTATTTTTTTCCATTGGGAACTGATTGGATCATTGTGGTTTGCTATTATTGTGATGTCATGTGAATGACAGGTTGCTCCGCCCTTGTGCCAGTAATCCATCATCAGAGAAGTTATTTTGAAAGATTATGAGGGCACATGAAAAATGATGCACATACTGCAATATTCTATAAAAAGAATATTGATTTTAATGCACTCTATAGTTTAATCCAGAACAGTAAGAAAGACATTCATACAGATTCTAAATATCCATCATGAACTTAAGAACTAGCTTTAAAATTCCCATGTATGAGCCATGATACCTCACATCGCTGTCAGTGGATCTGCAGTAGCCAAAAAGATTGACAGGTTCAACCGTCGTCATCAACATCCCAGCGGCAAACAGCTGCTCTCCCTGGATTTATAGCCATGTGCGGCAAATCAATGAAATAATGACAATATATCAGTGTGATGGAGCAAAAGCCTCGGAGCAGACACTTCAAGGGCATGTTTATTTTCACAAGCAGATATTTGGTACAGCGTTTATTTGATTAACAAAACATAATGACACTTATGATAAATCAGTACTAAGATTTCTACGTAATATATACGTTTTTAAAGTGTAATTGTTTGGTTTCCATACAACAATATTCATTTCTGTAAATTACTAATGGTTAATTATTGCATTAATATACATATGAAAAAAGCTCTTTTTTAAACAAACACACTATAAATTGGATTCCCTTCTTGATTTGGTCCAAGCATGTGTAACATCTTTCAACATTTCAAAATATATTAATTAAATAAGAGAAGTATAAAAGTAGGCACGTAATTTGATCAGATCAGGCTAAATCTCCAATATTAACCAAAATGAACAGGTATAATTACAACAAAGAACATAAAAGATTTGGGAACTGAAATTTTTCGGCACTTGAATGAAATCACGGGATCACATCAAAAAAAAAAAAAAAAAAAAAAAAGATTATTTATTATATGGTAATATATTGCATGCCAGAACAAAGCAGACTATTCTATCCACAAAATGGGCTGGATTGTATGCAAATGAACAATCATGTAACTCATATTATCAAGTTAAAAGATCATTTACACATTGTCACTGTGTTTCTATCAGGTTTAGTGTTTGAATCAAGAAAAATAGACCTTTACAACTTTTAGAAAATGCTGTTAGTCCATTTATTGTGTTCATCTTTTTAAGCAAAGAAACAGGGGTGTCCGAATTTATCTTCCTAGAGTACCGTGTGTGTTCATGCTTTTACTGACACACTTTACCAATCCAGGCTAATAGTCAAGAGAGAGAACAGGGATTGAGGAAAAGGATGAGAGAGAGTGTAGAGAGAGAGAGACGGACAAGACATAAATAATCTTTCCTATGCAAAAGCATTTTAAAGAGAGCACCTGTTTGAAGCAGACATGAGCAGTAAAGCAAAATGGAGATTATGTGATCAGTTTTCACATGTAGCCCGGCCGATCACTTGCTCAAAGTGATAGTCTGACTAGGACGGATCAGTAGTAGTGGCTCACAGCTCGCTATCGAGTCCACTTTCCCCCATTTTAATCACACGCAGTGGAACATCACTGACTCTACTGAAGGAAGCTTAGTGATATTTTTGGCCACGAGAAACGATCCTAATTAACTGATAAAAAGATCTCTAGCTACTTGCCATGAACAAAACAATGAAACAATTATTGAAAAACAGATTTATGCAAACACCTGCTTAGAAATGAAGAACAGCAGTCAGTTTTCAGTTTGGCACTTTCTTTATCAGTCGCGAAAGCTTCAAACTGGGTCAGACATCTTGGGAGTTTCTACGCAGAACTCTGTTGATTTTGTTCTATGAATCAATACTGCTTTCTTTCTCTCTTATTTGAACACATTCATACACAAATGTGCAATTTCGTAGCATCAACACTTGCTTTTTGATGTGTTATTCAATCAATGTTGACAAAATATTGAAAAATCTCTAGACTAGTTGACTTAAGAGCTTGGAGGATTTTCATTATCTTGTGTTTTTTTGGTGACAAAATCACTTTTGGCGCATGTAAAATGGCGACTACTTTGAATTCAGTCTTTGTAAACATTTTTTAAACAAAATTTTGAATGGCTTTCTCAGCACAGAAATGGTTAAAAAATTTTTTTGCCATAAGCCAGACTAAAGGGACCACTATTGGTGGCAGGGTCTATTATTTAAAAAATTGCAATTGAAAATAACATAGTTGCCATCACCTCCTGCTCTGTGCCGCCCCATCTGATTCTACACCACGATATGTGAAATATGTGTATAAATGACAGTTCTCCTCCTACTTACATATACACATATATATATATATATATATATATATATATATATATATATATATATATATATATATATATGTATATATGTATAGAGTGAATATACAGTACATTATATAAGCTATATCAAATATACAATGTGCTATAAATGACCAGCTATATGCAGAAAAAGAGAATGGTTTAAATTACGAGAGTTTAATGCTCCTCTCAGAGCAGTTAATGAGTTTAAGGATATGATCAACACATCCCGCTCAAGAACATCCGATCAAATTCAGCCGCAACCGCTGGACTGCTTATGATCTGTGCAATATGTCGGGACACAAGCAGAGCTATTCTTCATCCCGTATGAAGCAATGATCAAAAACCAACATATTCCCTTTTAACGAAAAACCTCAAAACACAAGTTAGATACTTTTAAAACCCTTCGTATCCTGTTCCTCATAAATATTACATTTATGATTACCCATCATTTTGGTTGTAATGTTTAATAAATAAACAGAGCTGGGTCTGATAAATCTTCTTTGAGGGTCTTTCTCACTACCTCCTTGTCATCTTGTAAATAATCTAAATTGAAGTTGGGAATTTAGGGACAAACTTTTTTTTAAATTAAATATTATTCCTTGCCCGTCTTCAGGCAAATTTGGTATGGCTTCATTTCTGAGGTTCAACTCAAAAGTTTTGACTTGCACAAAATAGATACGCTGCTGTCAATGTCCTGTTAAAGGGGCCTTTTTTGGTATCCCCAGTCCTCTAGTTGCCTGGCACTGAGAGAATGTATCCCGATCGGCTCTTGGTGAAGTCTGGCTGCGATTGGTTGATCTTGGTTTCCACAATGATAGTGCATTTCCTCCCATTCATACTGCAGTGAATGGGGCTGACAATGTTCACCGGTAGCTTCCTCTTCTCACTAGAAACAGAGAAAGAGAGAGAGAAAGTCATTGAAATATACCATATGTTCATGTTTTTGTTTTGGTCCACAGAGCTCTGTGTACTTGTCGCATCTGGTTGGCTGTTTCTGGTTGGATGGGCTTTTTACGGTAGACTGTCTCGCTGAGGGGATCAATGAAGCACAGGAGTAATTGGCTGAGAGAGAGCGGCTGAGTTTTTAGAGAGGGGTGAATGGAAAAGTAAAAGTTCAACTGTATCACACACTGTGCAGACTGTGAAGTCAATAGATCCAACCACTAAAAGCCTTGTTACACCTAGCAAACCTATTAGCTACATTTCCTCACTTCCTATCGAAATTAGGAAAACTGTATTTCGATAGAGTAAAGCCATTTTGAACATGTAAAATTCAATATTCCAGGTTCAGTAGAACAAATCGAAAACAGAAGCGGCATTGTTACAACAAAGATGAATTTCCACTTATCTCGTTTTGATTAAAAAAAGTAAAAAATCTGGGTTACATTGAGGGAATTACTGAGTGAGGCTAATGCGTAAATGTTAAAAAACTCACAGTTTCAATAGTATAGCACACAACAAACAATATTTGAGTGTTAACATGATTTTTCTTGGATTTTTATTTTAGTTTGTGTGTGTGTGTGTGTGTGTTATATCCAATAAGCTATATCCAATATCAACCTTAAAATGACCAGAAAAATGACAAGAACAACTATGCATCAAATAATACACAAGTTTTAAAGGTGACCTATTATGCCCCTTTTCAAAAGATGTAATATAAGTCTCTGGTGACCCCAGAATGTGTCAGCTCAAAATAACCAACACATCATTTATTATAGGTTGTCAAATTTGCCCGTATTTCGGTGTGAGCAAAAACACTGCATTTTTGTGTGTCCCTTTAAATGCAAATGAGCTGCTCCAACCCCCCTTTTCTAGAAGAGGGCGGAACTTTAAAAGCTTGTGCTTCGTTTGCTCAACAACAAAGCTGGAGAATCTCACTCAGCCAAAATGACGATTGTCAGTAACGGTGTTCAGCCTTACATTGTCGGACACTGATGGAAAGACTCTATGCAAATTTTAGAATGCAACAGGACGTTTCTGAATGGTTAGTGGATACATACATGAAGGTGCTGTGGAGTTGTTTCAACTCATCGACTAGCATCGATTTGCAATCTTTTATGCAAATCCAGCGTTGAATTGACCCTCGTTTATGAAACAGTCCGGTGCAAAATGATGGCATAGCAACAACACTCTACTACAACAACTCTTCCTCTTCTCTAAAGAAGTGGAAACTGGTCCACCGCTGTCGCTTGGGAAAACAAAATGGCAGCGCTGTGGGTGGAAACGTGCGGATTAAGGGGCGGTAATATTATAATAAGATGCCCTTTCTACATCACTAGGGGAGTGAAATCTGAGCGGCTAATTTGTTTCACATGCTTGCAGAGAAAGGCTTAACAAAACAAAGTTACTGGGTTGTCATTTGACATTTTCTGGGTTGGTAGATGCACCAGGGACCCGATTATAGCACTTGAACGCGGAAAAAATCCATGATACGTCTCCTTTAACATAAGAATTAATGTACAGTAAATGCTTTTATAAAAATTACAAATGGCACATTTCCGCACTTAAATCCAAAAAATCTGCCCCCATTTACTTTCAGTGTAGGTGTTTAACTGTTTGTTTTGAGAAAATGAGAGAAGAGTCTAAATAAATTGTTACAAATTGTGTCGAGAATTGAGCTTAACATGCACTGAACCCAGAATATTCCTCACATGAACAATATCTTCCCCAAACTCATTTTGTAAACATCGAAGGCTTTATCTTTGTGTTTATTATAGTAGAATCACAACAACTCAATCATCTTCTAAATTAGAAATCTGATTCAGAAGAGTGACCTTTACCAGGCAGCTTATGTAAGAAATCCTGCAGATGATAAACTCTCCATAAGTTACTGTACCAGCAGGCTGCTCCACCAGACGTTTCTATGGCAACCCAATGAACCCCATCATGTGGTAGGGCAGCTCCAGTCAGCCAACAAACTGTCTGAACCATCATCAATCTCTCCTATCATTCACAATCATTTTCAAGGTTTTGAAAACTCCGTATTTACTCAGTGTACATGGTATACAGTATACAATTCCTTCAGCTTCCTGTTGAGGCAGGAATGAAAGGTTAGTCGATGAATTGCTTGATATGTAGTTGAGTTTTGATTCTAGCAGCATGGAACGGCATGAAAACTGTAGATTTCCCCATACTGAGTGTCTCTCTGAGCCGGAATCTCTCACACAGTGCTGGTCGAGCAGACAGCTCTGCATGGCCCACTGGAAAATCAATTCTTTCCAGCCCTCCTCTCCCCTGTGCCTGTGCCCTTCACGCCAACTGACTCACCACCTTTGAGGCCTGCTCTGCTACCCAGAATAGAAGGAGTATTAAGGGAAGGTAAAGGGGGGAGGGGAAGTGAGCACTCAAGAGATGCAGAGGTAACTGCTAAGTACCACTCAAGTCCAGTTGTCTAGTGCCAGACAGCATCATGAGCGTGTCTGTATACATCTGTATACTTTCACAAGTTATTCTGTGATTCTTCAGATAGGGGATATTTTCAGTCCCAAAGTATGAAAGACAGTTTCTGCTTTCTAAAAATACAAAATGACACCAACAAGTACTTTTGACACTCAAATCACACACTATATTAAACCAAGTAGCATTTATTTGAAAGAATGATTGCCCAAGAATGCTTGGCTTGCTTAGTTGTTCTGTATATTCACAGTACATTTTTTTTTAATGAAACTTTATGTATACATTTTATATAAATTAATATATTGTTAAATTTTACTATACAGTATATGCATGTATACACGCACATATACCACTATAATAATATACTGCCATGTGTCATTACGTGCTTGCAGACATATTTGGTCGTCCACTGACATTTTCTCTTCTACTGCCACACCAGAAGATGCAACTGAGCTTCAAAAAGCAGTCTCTTTGATCAGTATTCTGCATCTGTATTTATCTCCAAAGCAATTTTGGCTCTAGTACTGTAGATTTAGTGGGTCGAGGAGAGAAGAATGAATGTGTGTCTGCAACATAGCCACGCCCCACCTACCAAAATAGCAGATATGCCCTTGGGCTAATCCGTCTTTACATCCTCCAAAAAAAAAAAAGCAAAAAAAAAGCCAAGTATTATGCTTGCTGTGCACTTGAGAAAAGAGAGGCAGCATCCCAGCATCCTTCACTTCATACCACCCCACCCCAGTAATCAGACTGCACTGCCTTCCTCACATGGTGCTATCACACTCTTCACGTGTCTCTCACCCTTACTCTCTCTCTATCTCACACACACACACAGGTTGCTATAATTAAACCTTGTCCTAGGAATTAGAATAGAGAGCACATCTTCTGATGCTGAAAGTAATTTTTTCACCATGATCCCTAAATAAAAAATGAAAAATACGGAATAAAATCATCCAAATTAAACCTCATTGATTCATTAATGAACAATTAAGCTTTGCTACATTTGATTTTCATTGGCATTTATTTGATTTTCAATGTGTGAAGTCTACCAAGAGGATCATGATGTTCATTGAAGCACCAGCACCAATTATGAATAAGTCAAGTAGATAGATTAATGTAGAAAATATAATTATTCAGATTCCTCAAATCTGTCTGTACAGTAAAGCCCACCCTCTAAAACTACTATTTATCAAGCACAAGCAGGAGCTTTAGCTTCTAATATGTATCAGGTTAGTGGTGGGATTCATTGCCTCTGCTCTTTTTCACAATTTTAAAGAAAGCTGTTAAGGAGGAGATTACAAAGTAGGTCATTTAGAAGAACGGGGAGAAAAGGCTTAGCAAGAAGAAATATTGATCAAAGCTGGGGCTCTTCTCAGAGAACAGTAGGCATGAATGCAAAAGAGGGAAAAGAGAGTGAGGACGGGAAAAGAGAGAGAGGGATGAGCAAGTAAGTGAAAATGAGAGAGCAAAAGTATAGGACAGGGAAGAAACAATGAACGACAGAGGCCAGAACTATAGGGCTAACAGTAAAAATGTTTCAGCTTCAGGTGATAACATCTAAGGGTATGTTTACACGACAACGATGTACTAATAACCGAAAAGTTTTTCCTTTGCGTTTTTATGTATAGATGACAACATTGTCAAAATGATCCCCGTCCACAAGGATCCACGGAAAATACTACAAACGCTGTATTATTCATGCCAGACCAGTAGTTGGAGATGTCACTTTGTAAAGAAACACTACGCTCATATAGACTGAACATGTAATATGCATTCGCATGACGTCACCTTTTTTAAAAAACTCACATTTTTGTTGTTTACATGGAGACAATAAGATTATTGTTCTCAACTTTCACTTTGAATTGCAAAATGATTGTTTTCAGGCCCCCAAAATGCTGTTGTTGTGTAAATTAACGACCAAAATGCATAAAAAGTTTTACGTTTTTAGTTGCACATGGTAAAAAATTTATTAAATAAAACAATATGTTTAATGTATATATTATTATATTTAAATATATAAACGACAAAGAAAACAGACATTTATAATTATGACTAAGAGTCAAATGTCAAATCAATCATGACATTTTGGATACAATACACTCTGACTGGTTAAAACAGTTAAATCAGTTAAAGAGTTAAAAGTTAAGAGTAAAAGAGTTAAATCAACATGACTCTAATATGTTAATCAACATGATTCTAATCAGATCAAATCAGGAAGTTGTACATGCTTCCAATGGAACATCTGCAAGATTTCAAGTTTAACAGACACCTCCAGATCTGCTCATTGACAAAAGACAGACCACCGTGTTCCAGTTATCAGGAACTGAAATTATCAGGTAGCAGGTGCTGATGTGCATCAGTAATATTTAGGCGATAAGTGCTTATAGTGTGCTGATACACTTCCTGTTGAGAGTTCACAGAGATCAAAGTGTAACCGAGATTACCTGTGCAGAAGCTACAGTATCAACAGAACTGAATCTGATGAACAGCAGATGTGTAGGGTGCAGTTTGGACCTGATGATTTGAACATCTTCCAGACTTCTATCCCTTTCTCTGGGAAGCTTGAAGAAAACTATTAACTGATTCAAAGTAGACAATCTGTTCCTCAATAGTCACAATACAATAGGACAGATGCCCCATGAAAATCAGCACACTTTATAAATACGCCACCCATTGTTATCTGCCCTGCTGGCTACTGAGGAGACCAATGTCATTTCCTGAAAGAATCCCCATGGGAGCTGCACAATCAAAATGACATTTTTTGGGGACAATACACTAAAACCGTCTGGGTCCATTTCTGGTCACTCAAAGTCACATAAAAATAATCCTGACTGGTAATGGAAGGCACTTTTTAAAAATCAACATGCTGATATCATGATAGAATGGCCTAATAGCAAGAAATCAATAGTGTTAATGCAGATTTCCCAGAGCTTGCAAGGCTTGCAAGGACAGCCTAGCACTTCATTTGTGGCAAGAGGCTGTTGCTCGATCCAAGCATGACTTACCAAACGTCCAGATAATGTCTATTTACCCATAAAGCTCCTTACTGTCATTCATCAGTGTCTGAGCATCAAAGCACAGAGTGGAGCCTCAGCAAAGGATCGCTGTAATAAGGTCACTGTAGGTGACAAGTGAAAGAATTTGCTTAATGAGATGATAGAGATGTGAAGGAGGAGGCTGACTGAGGATGAAGGTGCTATGAGCGATTTCAGATGTTTCGCTAACTCCACACCGTTTCTCCAAAACCAAGCTTGATATCAGCAAAATATTTGACAGAAAGAGGTTGCCTGGACAGAAATTGGTTGGCCAGACAGAAGAGAGATGGACTGTTAATCATCTGATGGACATTAATCATCAGATACATACTTAAAATTGAGTCTTTCTCCTCTTGGAAAACTAAAGTATTGATGATTCATCCAGCACTACAGATTTTCATCCAATCAAAAGCTCTCTAGAATGAGAACGTCCCTCCTTCAAGTGTCAACTTCAAATCTTAATTGACCAGTATGGCTAAACGTAACAAAAAAACTTTATTACAGGGACTCGCTTCTCTTTTAATGAACTGTTTTCATTAAAAGATTAGTGAGTCCTTCAATAAGTCTCCAAAATTGTGCATGCTTTTAAATTCAATTTAATTCCTGCATTTTAATTCAGGTAGCAAACATCGAAACATTGAATTAAATCAAGTAGAATTAAAATAAATAAAACATAATATAATCTATATAAGTGTAATTTTTAAATTTATGAACTATACTACAGTATAAACGTACAATATAATACTATACATACTGTAAAAAGCACTCCCCCCAAAAAAAACACTAATAACTGTAATAATGAGTAATATTGTAGCAGTAATAGAAGCAAAGTAGTCATAATAGCAGCTTTAGAAATAGTACATGTAATTGTATTAGTAACAATAATAGTAGCAGCAGCAATTACAAAGACAGAAACTGTAATTATGGTAGTGGTGGTAAAGACAGTAACACAAACGTAAATGTATAAGCATTTGATTATGTTCATTAGTGAGCGGAGATGAAATGAGGATGGTAAAGAAACAGGAGCTGAGGTAAAATGGCTGTGGAGACATTAGATGCAGAGCAGGTGAGCGTCACACAGAAGGAAAGAAGGGAGAGGAGGGGGATGTACATGAGTCAACTAAGCATCCTCCCATAATCACATCTCTGGCTGGTTGGAACGCAGAGAGTGAAAGAATGTAAGACACAAGGGCAGTGGGGGTGGAGCGGTGTGAGAGAGAACGAGACGCAGCAATGCAGAGCTAGCACGGGAGAAAGTAGGTCAGATTCATCCACTCCAATTCAAATGCACACTAGCACAATATCATATCCATCCACCAACACTCCAACATCCATTTAAAACCCCTAACCTGTTCGTCAGCTAAGCCTTTCACTCCGTCAGTTCAGTTCAGGATGACTAACATGATGTGTTTGAATTTTCTCCAAAGAGCAAACATTCTAATGACAAAGTAGTTGGCAGTACAAAAATAAAATGAGATGAATGTGATATTGAATGTATCTCTATAAAGCACAGATTGATTTTGAAGCAACACTGTCCAACAGTGACCCCAGTGGCGAAGTTTCCTCATTGTGTTTTCGAGTGCTGTGTCCATTCATGGAGCTGGTAATGCAGCATGCGTGTTAATTAATTGTTCTGATTGATTGCTATGTTGTGCCTGACAGTGATTAGTGCTAAAAATAATCAATTTTTTATGTCTGGAGTTGTTGTTGCACCACCTACGGGACTGGATTGTGAAGTGCTGGATGCGGCACAGGAGAGCAATAACGGTTCCTACAACTTTACCGTAATGATAATAGACTAAAAATAGCTAGTAATAATAAAGTAAAGATAAACAAAATGTTCTAGTTACTGTAATATTGTAGTTATTACTTTTTATGCAATGTAAAAAAAAAAAAAAAAAAAAAAAGCTAAAACTTGGTAATACGTATATTAATATACACTATTGTTCAAAAGAGGGTAAGATTTAAAATACATGTAATACTCTTCTTCAACAAGGATGCATTACATTGATCAAAAGTGACACATTTATAATGTAAATGCATAGTATAGACACATTTATGTTACAAAACATTTCTATTTCAAATAAAGGCAGTTCTTTTGAACTTTTTGTTCATCAGTGAATATAGTGTCATGGCTTTCACAAAAATATTAAGCAGCACAACTATTTACAACATTGATAATAAGAAATGTCCAAATTAGCATTTTTCTGAAGGATCACATGACACTGAATTCAGGAGAAATGGCTGATGAAAATTCAGCTTTAACATCACAGGAATAATTTACATGTTAAAATATAATAAAATAGAAAACAGTTATTTTAAATTGTAATTCTATTTCCCAATATTACTGTTTTTACTGTATTTTGATCAAATAAATGCAGACTTCTTTTAAAAAAAAAATTTATCGACTCCAAACTTTTGAATGGTAGTGTAAATAAACTATAAAAAATATCAAATATTATATATTTTTAAGTCAATAGTGTAGCATAAAAGGTTCCACCTGACTTAAAACTTCAAACTGTTGTCTAAAAACAAATGCAGAGGAGACTTTACCACTGAAGTGCATATGTGTGTATGCACATTGAAGATAGCAAATTCCCACTTTTTTGTTTCACTCAGATGGGGTGAAATGAGTTTTCCCTCTGCAGGCGACTGTAACCGGCTCATTTACATACGAATTCCAGTATAATCGCTGCAACAGGAAATTCACAGCAGCCTTTACCTTGAAAGGGTAGGCAAATGGAGCTATTTAGAGAAGCATCGCTCTCTCTCTTTTACTCATTAGTATTCTAAACCGGCAGGCCAAACTAATGGACTAAATATCAGACAGACATGGATCGTCTAGTTGCTATGGGAACTGCATCTGCAGGACCGAGAGTGAGGTGAGGTGAGAAATACAGAGGAAAAAAGAAACAGATAGAGACGGAATGAGAAACAGAGCTATTGCAGGCTCGGAGAAATAATGGAGGACAAAACAGAAGAGGGAAAAGCAAAAATGAAGCACTGGAAGGACAAGAGGGGTCCAAACTAAACAATCTAGTGCCTGAAAGAGCATTCAGCATGAAGGATGACCTTGCTGAAGGACACAATGATTGCAGCCAGCACCTCAACACAAGGTCACTGGCAAACAGACTAATGAGGCCTGAAAAAACATTTGCATTATTGTGTGCATTTATAATACAGCACAATAGGCACAGAGTAGCTTTCTTGCTGTATCATACCCGCTTCTTATTACACTGATGCTAGAACACACACTTAAGCCAGCAAGTCTCTTTGGAATTAGAAACCTGATTCCATCAATGGAAGAAATTCACTTAGGCATCTGCTCTGAAACTCTTCTCTCAAAGTCATGATTGATTTATAAAGAAATTTAAAAAGTGCTGTTGCACAAATGGTCTGGACAGAGACATTCTTATTATTGTTATATTTTGTGTTTTTACACTGACAATATAAAAATGGTTTGTTTCAACCCAAATTTGGGTCAAAAATGGACAAACCTTAACTGTTGGGTCAAATTCTTAAATTATAAAAAGGTTGAGTTTGTCCATATTTGACCCAAATTTGGGTTGAAACAACCCAGCATTTTCTAGAATGTAGGTTTATGAAGATTTAATTGAAAGAAAATGATTAGCGACACTGTAATGTACACTACCATTCAAAGGTTTAGAGTCTGTATCTTATGCTCACTAAAAACTGCAATAATACCGTATTACAATTTAAAATAACTGTTTTCTATTTTTAATTAATTTTAAATTGTAATTTACTGGCAAAACTAAATCTTCAGCATCATTACTCCAGTCTTCAGTGTCACATGATCCTTCAGAAATCATTCTAATATGCTGAATTGGCACTCAAGAAACATTTCTTATTATTTTCAATGTTGACTGAACTTCTCACTATCAATATTGAAAACAGTAACCGTTGTGCTGCTGTTTTTTTTTGTGATTCTAGATTTAGATTCTGTGATGAATAGGAACTTCAGAAGAACAGCATTTATTTGAATTATTTTAATTTATACTGACCCCAAATTTATTATCAGTAGAGCAGGCACAAATCATGTTTAACTCTAACCAAATGACTAAAACTGAGATTTAATTTAAGTTTATAATTAAAGTATCAAGGGAACATGACAGGCAGGATATAGGTATGCAAGCCAGATTTATTTATTTATTTATTAATTTTATTTTTCATTACTTAAAACAAGGCTTTTGCGATTCAATAAAATAAAGTGATTAGATGTACTGTTATTGTAATCGTCAGCACATTGTCTTTACTGTAATACTCACCTTGTGAGTCTTTGTCACACATGAAGAATGTCAACTCAAATTTAATTAACTGATCTGCTTCCTTCTCGAAAGTGCACCGAAAGAACAAAACCGTGTGCTCTGATTGTTCATCGTGGCTTAAATCAACATCTCTGTCAATGACAAACATTCTACGAATGGATCTTACTACACTACAGGACATTACATACAGCGTAGCTTAATTAATTTAACAAGAAATCAAACTGGGATAGTGAGGAAGTGGTCAGAACCACCATTATCCCGGTCCCATCATGCTTTGCCATCAGGTGTAAACCTCAGGACTACTGCTATGAGGTTTGCTGTAAATTCCTCCTCTCTCTCTCACACACAAACACACATATTCAGAGCCTTTGTCTCTCGTCCTTCACAGCACTGCAAATGAACAGAGTTACAGTGAAGATTGGAATCTGGCCCAGTTTCGTTAGCGAGGGCATGGAGGTCATTCTGAGGCACTCTGGGTAATAAGCAAGTAGAAAGTGATCAAAGAACAAACTAGGATCGATAAAGAGTAATGGCATGTGATTTTGCTGAGTTGGGAGAGAGCTGACAAAGAGAGAGAAAAATTAAAAGCAATAAAGCGAAGCCCAGAAGCCAAAAGAACACTGAACCTGAACGATGATTTCATATCAGTAACTGCTGATTATTGTCTAAGAGCATTTCAACGACCCTGTGAGCTTCTATATGCATGTCAATATATAATTACAGTGACAGGAAATGCAGAGCCCCCCACTTGCTTTCCTACTGCCTGAAGCACAAGTCTTTGACCCCTAATCCTTAACACTATAATGGTGTCAGAGGTTCAGAAACGACACTCACTCAGACATCCAAACTCCTGGTTACTCTCCCAGGAGCTTTGAAACAAGATTTGAGTCCAAAAGGCACCATTCATTCCCTCAGAGAAGCATTAAAAGGACACAGACTTAATGAATTCCTGTAGAGAACTCTTTCATTTAACTTCACAGGGCCTTTTAGTTCGAGCTACAGTGATCAATAGAGACAAGGGTCCTCATTCAGATGAGACACTAGCTGAGCTGACACCAACACCTTTGTTTCGAGCCCAATTTAAACAGATTACACAAACACACTGGATTTGGCATCTCTCAGTGGAATTCCCTCTTTTGAAAGAGTTACACAGGCTAATAATGAAGGCTGAGGACTTTTCTTTCTGCAACAAAGTAGTCAACGGAACCTCAAGACTCGAAATAGTCTAACTAATCCTGACTCGGTTCTTCACACGTTCTGTTTAGAGTGCGAGTGAAGCGCTCCTTGATAACTGTGACAGGATGAGTGACAGCTACAGTGATGCGGACAGATGTGTGCGTGAGTGTGCGCATGTCGGCCGGAGAGTGTGTGGGTGTGTATCTGTCGGGCTGTGGTTTGAAACTCTTTGAATAATGCTTAAAGGCAGGTGTGATGGCAGGAGCGTTGAGGCATTCCCTCTGTAGAGAGAAAGAGGTGCAGTGTTTCCTGTGTGCTGTGCATGCCAATGATGAAGAGCTCGGTTAAAAATAGAACTGCAGTCACACAACCTTAAATATTTAATCTCCTTCATCTCATCTCTGGAAAAGAAGAGAGAAAGTAGCGTAGGATAAGAGAAATATTGAGCCTCCACAGGCAGCATTTTAAAGAATAGTTCAAAGTAGTAATAAAGAAAAATTGTCATTAATTAGGTCACCCTCATGTCATTCAAAAACCTGTATGACTTTCTCCAGAGCATTTTTGATAAATGTACTAGTTTTATTTTCCATGTAACTACTGTAAAATGAATGGGAAAGCTTTTTTCCTCTAAGCGTACATTAGCTTTGTGTGATGAATACATGGACAACTACATATATTTATAAATGCAGGCAGAATTTGGTTCTAAAACTAAAACTATTGTAAAAAATTCAAATAAAGCTGAAAGAAAATATAAATATGAAAAACTTCAATTAAAGAAAAATTAGGAATGTTGCCTTGGAACTGAAATAATTTTAAGGTGATCGACTAAAACTACTAACTGGACAAAACTAAAAAAAATAAATAAAAAAAAATAGTAATTTCACTTATTTAGCTACAGAAAATTTTCAAGGAAGAAATATATATAAATAAATATTTACGATTTTGGAATGGCATTCAAATTTTGGGGTGTACTATTCCTTTAAGGCATCACACAGTAAGTAGGTTCCCAATGCAAAGGTTGCAGCATAATTTGCAAATTCAGTTTATTTTTTCATAATATTTGTTTAATATTGACTATATTTAATTAATAATTACACAGAATGTTGTATTCAAATAGTTTAATCTAATTAAGAACTGATTATTTATTCAATACTTGTTTGTGCTATCTCTATGCTTATTAGAGTACTGCATTGTTAGCTTAGCAACATGCTAACATAAAAATCAATAGTGAAATGAATTATAAAATGTGCGCTTTACTTGAGGTTCAGTGCTGCCTAAATAGACAACAGAGAGTGAGGCAGCTTACTAAATTTTGTAACTGGGCAAAAGAGACGCTGGAATGATAGTGAGGATAAACATAAAAAAGTTTCAGAAAAAAATAAAAATGTTGAGAGAAAATGGGCACTTAGAGAAATAATCCTCTTTTTTTTACATAAAACTCGATTGAGTTATCAGAGACTTTGTTGACAACATTCTTACTGCAGATAAGAGGGTTACGATTTTACTCGCATATGGCACAGACTGTGCTAGTCAGACTGATTTTCAATAAATGGGATGCTCTTCCAATCTATTAATAGCACAGAAGAAACAGTTATGTCTGCAGTTTTCCCGTAAAGCCACTCTGGCAGAAAAGTCAAGCCAGTTCAGTGTCAAACTTCACTGAAACGTGCCCAGAGATCCAAACTCACTTAACGTCTACATCATGCATAATGTGATGAGGTTCGGTGTAATTGAAAATAATTTAAACAGACTACTATTTTTATATTACTAACTCTCAAAAGCTGCTATACAAGCCCTTTCCTAGATGTCACTGTTGAAATGGCAATAGGAAGTGAACTGAGAGAGGAAGGAACAGCCTTCTCAGCAGTGGCTAGTGCTCAGGCTGCTGTGCAGGACAGCAGAGGAGAGATAAAGGTTAAGTACACATCTACAGGGAGAGGAAAGCAGCAGAACACAGCAGCCTCAGAGCCTGGCCTTTTGTTTCGGCGAATGGATCATGCTGATGGATGGATTCAGAGAGAGCTTACGGCTGCAGGTCATTAGCAGCGAAACGTTAGCAAGGTGTTTTCTAAAAAACACCCTGCTTGGGGGACACAGGGGCTTTATTTACAGAAAAAGCGGTGAAGCATCTTTGTAAGAAACGTCGATATCACTTAGTACGTTTACATGCGCAGTTGTTTTTGTAGTCGAGCTACAGTCTTCAACTATCTGGCCAAGTACACGATACAATGTGTGTTCGAATATATGAAGGATTAAATCCATGTTGCGCTTCACCTCTCTATTTCAGAGCAGGCATGAGGCCAATTCAAGCTTGATTTAATGCTTATACATTGTGGACGAAGCCTAGGTCTGTTAATGTGCTTGTTCTTTGAGTGCCCCTATTATGCTTTTTCGAATATTACTTCCGTGACAGCAACACATCACCGGGTAACACATTTGCCTAATGCTCACCAATGGTCTTCACTGGCTGTCCGCGAACAAAGTCTATTTTGAACCAACCTCAAACACTGTAGCTGGTTCATGTTGTATACATGTCAAAAAACAAAACCTTTAAAATAGCATAACAGGGCCACTTTAAAGGCTGCTTCAGGGCACTATATATCTAGCGACATTGTGAAGCTTGTTTCTGCCACTGAATAAAATTTTTTATCTCACAATTCAGACTTTTTTTCCTCACAATTAAGTGTTTACATCTCGTAATTCGGACTTTTTTTCTCACAATTGTGCGATATAAATTTGCAATTGCGAGTTCTAAAATCAGAATTGTGAGATATAAACTCACAATTCTGACTTTATAATGCAATTTCAAGATATAAACTCAATTCTGAGAGAAAAATCAGTCTTTTGTTTCCTCAGAATTGCACTTCATAACTCGCAATTGTGAGAAAAAAGTCAGAATTGTGAGACAAAGGTCAGAATTGCAAGACATAAACTAGCAATTGCAAGAAAAATAGTCAGAAATGCGAGATTTATAGTTTATATCTCGTAATTCATACTTTATTTCTCGCAATTGCGAGTTTATATCTCACAATTCTGACTTTATAACTGCCAATTGTGTTTATATTTTGCAATTGTGAAAAAAAAGCAAGAATTGAGAGATGTAAACTTGCAATTGTGAGATAAAAAGTCATATTCCACGGCATAAACAAGCTTCCATAGTGAGAGACTTGTATTATGGTGTGTTTGTGCTTTAAATCATAATCTGTCCTGTTTTTGCTCATATGACAAAAACACACAGATACACAAAATGGAAACATTAATTCAGACTACCTTCATCTTGCCTGTATCTCTTGGCTTCCCTCTAATCTCAGTACACAGACAGACACACACTGTACAAACCCCAGATAACCTTTTGAGTCCATCTCATTTTTTTCTGATTCATAAGCCATATGGAAAAAAAGGGCTGTTATAGTGTCTACCGCCTGTCGATTTCTGGACGTGTAACCCCTTAGCCATCACAGTATGACACACCAGTGCATAATTTACCAAACATCAAGCAGAACATCTATCTCCTTTTAGCACCATACACGCCTCTTGTGCAATCATTTGCCAGCTTCTAGGAAGCTTAAAGTAACTCTCAAATCTAGAAGACACTATTTTTCTCCTGCTTCATAAAAAGCCATAGGGGGTACCAATCTGACAGGGCTAAGCTGGCTGCTCTGTCCTTAAATGCCTTGAACTGGCACTACAGTCAGAGAGTGGGTGAATTATTATGGTTGGCATTCTTAGCCTTATGTGCCCTGGCCCTGTCCCCAGAGTCCTCTCCCAAATCCCTCTCAGGAGCGCCCCCTACTGGTGTCACCTTTTGAAGTGGCTCAACAGGGTCCCCACCAGCTCTCCAATGCGGCTGTCCCCCGCTGGCACCATGCCTTGCAGGCAAACGATTAGGTCCCGGTTGTCTTTGGTGTGGAAGACGACCAGCTGGTCCTTCCCAGGGGAAACACTCACTCCAGTCACCTGGGACAGAGAGACAGGGCGATGAGAGTTAAAACAGCACTCATACAGACACAGAAGACCGGCATACTCTAATAAGGCCTGCCATAATTTAGTTCTCATTATCGTCAGCCTGCTAACGTGGGCCCTGGGTTTTGGAGGTACACTCAAAGGAAATATTACGCATCTGTTGGTACATCGAAGTGTGGGAGCAACTCATTATTCACTGTGTTACAATGAACAACATGAGATGCATCTTTCCAGAGGAGATGACCTTCAGAGTTATTTTAGTATAATTTATATACTATTATAGTATTTATTAATATTTCTAATTAGCTTTTATTTTTTATATTTTCAGTTTTAGTGTTAATTTAGTAATTTTGTTATAAATTTAGTTTTGTTTCAGTTATAGTTTTAGTAATTATAGTACATCGAAACTTAAGGGAATATTTCATATATTCTTTTAAGTTTTATCTTTTATTTTATTTCAGCTTCATTTTAATTAATTTCAAATAGTTTAATTTTAGTTAACACTAACAACACTGTTTAAAACAATATTTTTACATGAGGCTGATGATAACTGAGTGTGGTGGGTTGGTGTTTGGGACCTTGGGTTCTAATTCAACCAGGTGTCAGAACAGACTGCATATGTCAATAACATTACATTTCTATTATATGCAAAAATAAATTAAACATGCAAGTCATAAAGGCAACGACTTAACCTGAAAACATCTAAACTATCATCATCTTTTTCTGTGTATTAATTACATTTCATTTTCACATTTGTGTAGGGGTTTAAGCAAAAATGTCAAAAACGATTTTAATACAAAGAAAATAATTTTAAAAACCATTTAAAGGACAAATAATTATATAATGTCTGCCATATTAAAGTCAGTCTGGCTGAATCATATAGGAAGCCACTTTACTGTCATTTGACAAGAAAACAGGAAATGATATAGCTGTAGACACTCATGATTGGTCAGCAAGTCTCTGAAAAATATAGATCATCAACCTTTTTATAACATGCCTAGCTCAGGTTGGCAAATGGAGAAACCAAAAAAAAAAAAAGATAAAATTAATAACTCAAAAATTCTTGATGCTTGTAATAAAGAATGTAAACTTGAAAAGCAATAATTGAAAATGTTTCTGTTAATAATTATAAAACCGTACTGAGTATTCACTTTTCATGGACACACCACTTATCAAATGTTATGCTGAAAATGTCATAAATGTTCTTCAATGTGTTTGAAAACAACGTGAATAAACATTACATTTCTAAGACCTAGACTTTCAGACATACTTATTTGACCCAAATACAACAGCAAGCCTCCGTACATAACTGCTCTTATCCAGATGAAGCACTTGAAAATGTGTGATGCAGTTTCCTTAAGGTAACATTTCTTTGTCTTTCATCCTCTTTATCTCTCTTATTCACCCAGATGGGAGCTAGGGTTCAACGAACACAATCTGGGTTAAGGTAAAAAAACAGCTAGAGGCAAATCGAGTGTACTGACTCCCCCGTGGATCAGTATTGCAGGGCAAAAAATCACTAGCTGAATAGATTAAGAAACTAAGGATTCTACACCACACCGTCAAAAGATTTATCTTAAATTGAAGCTTGGCTAGATGGGAACCATCTCTACCATGTCGAAGATCTTGGCGATAGAGAAAAGATGCAAGAGGGCGACAGCTGGTGTAACCAAATTAGGACCGCATGATAATACAGTCATTATGGGATGCCGGAAATGAGCAATTTGTCACTTACAGTATGAGTAAATATTTAAAGAACAGTTATGAAATACAAACGTGAACCTGTTCTGACCTGGTCAACAGTGTCATGCTGTGATATCTTGATATCCATATAATGCTTGTGGAAATATAGATTAGGCACCCCTGGTGTCTCTAATCGGTATGAGTCACATTCCACTGACTTCCTGTGTTCAAAAATAATTGAAGGAATAATATTGCTCCCACTGTAATGTCAAAGATTCATTGTGTAAGTATCATGCAGTGTGATTTTGTGCACTATAGGCTATATATATTCTTATTCCCCTTTCTATAGTAACACTGGGCAATTTTATTATAATTTCTTATTATCATGCCAAGAACAGCATTCAGGAAAATAAATATAATACAAAGAGGTCTATGAAGAGTGGAACAGCCTGCAACAGGAGAGAAGAGATGAAAACAAAGAAAGACTATAGAAGTGTGAAGACACAAGCAAGCCCGAGCAGAAGGAAAACACAGAGGAGGCAAATCTGTGCACATGCCGGAACGATACTAGACATCAGCTGATCTCCCCTCCTGCTCCGTCACCATGACAACCCCATCCCCTGGGATGTTGGCATGACAACAGTGGAGAAGGAGACGGATGAAGGAGGAGGAGCAAAGCTGAGTTGCAGAGTGGATTGTTGGGGGGGGGGGATTAACGTGGTGATTATTTATTTATTTTTTGGATAATATCTCTGTAATGTTTTTTTTTTGTTGTTTTTTTTTAGAAGATGGTTACAGCCCAACCATTTAATAATGCAATCAGTGTCCTTGATATCCTTTTGTCTTTGAGGTGTTAGCTGTCACATAAATCATTTAATCCATTTCCCTGACCTGTGCGATCTGTAACACTGGAGCAATATATAAATGTGAGGGGCAGGAAAGGTTTAACTGGGCAGTGATCTTTCCCTAATTAAGAGATGTTAACTGCTCTTTTCCAGCATCCAAAAATCAGATATTTTCCTACATTGGGTAATTTCTTATTCGATTTCTTATTTGTGTTAAATGAAGAAAAACTGTACTATAAAAAAGACTTTTGTTCAATAGTTTAGGGTCAGTGAGATATATTTCAATTTCTAATTTCAAATTCTATTTCAAATAAATGCTTTTGAACTTTCTATTCATCCGAGAATCCTAAAACAACGCATATGGTTTTCAAGAAAATATTGAGCAGCATGACTATTTTCAACAGATAATAAAAAATGTTTCTTGAGCACCAAATCAGCATATTACAATAATTTCTGAAGGATGATTTGACAGCGGTGAACACTCAACTTTGCCATCACAGGAATAAATTACACATTAAAATATATTCAAATAAAAGTTATTTAATAATTTGTAATATTTTATATTGTGGTTTTACCATATTTAGATCAAATAAATGGTCAGACATAAAACCTTGGTGAGCATAAGAGACTTCTTTCAAACACAAAAAATGTCACGCAAAACAAATAATTAAAGGCACATTTTGTAAGAACTTTGTATTAAAATATCCAAAAATCACTAGCAGAGTGTTATATATTTTGTTCACTTGTGAACTTATATTATCCCAAATGTTTCCAACAATGTTTAAATCCAGAGAAATTTGAAATTTTCCTTCCTCATTGCGTCGCCTGTTAATGGCGTCATGTCCGCATTATCCTCTGATAAACTCAGTTGTGACTTCTGATATTGAATAATGCAATTGTCATTCTCTTTAATCCCCAAACTGTATTTAAGACTCTAAATATGACTGGCAGTCGTATTATGTGGCTGTGTAAATGCGACCTACGATTACCATTAGAATAAGGTAGATATTTACATTATAGAGTGGGATGCTCTTCATTGGTTTGTACTGCTTGAAAGGGTCCATTTTGTAGAGGTGGCGATCAGTGATGAGCAACGCTCTATCTTCGGCTTTATTGAAGCGATTGATCTGTTGAGATAATAATATTACATGGGTTAACATTACATGCAAAGCAAATATCTAAGACTGGAGCAATGATACGTTAAATGTGAGTCATAGAGATTATAATCAAGTACATACTTTGCGGACATTGCAGGAGAAGAGGATTCTCATGAACTTATCTTTCCTTTGCAGATCACTGGACACCAGAGTAAAGGAAGACGCTGTTCCAGGACTGTCCCTTTTCTAAGAACAGAAAAAAAACTTGGTGTTAAACATTCTAAACTAAACGCATTACTAAACATAATCTCAGATCTCATTGTACGATATTAAATACTAACCAGGTAGTTGCCTTCCCAGGCTCTCTGCAGACCTAGATCTGCTCTCTGCCCCTTCAGACACTCTAACGTGGCCACTTTAGCCCTGACCTGCACCATCTCCTCTGGAGACAGGTCTTTAATGAGAGTCCAGGCCCACCATCTAAAATATATTCAAATAAATATCGTAAACACAAATCCATCACCAATTGTTAAAGGAATGTACACTGTAGCCTAAAAAGTTATTACAAGTCCATATAAACATACTGAAACCAGACAAAAAATTTGTTATTCAAAATTAAACCTGGAAAAAAAGCAGAAAGATTTCTGGTTTAAAAAAAAAACATAAACAAAGAAACATTATGGAGTAAAATGACAAAAATATTAAAGCTTAAAGCATTAAAGGAAAAACCAAATACAGAAATTGTGAAATTTCTGATAATTTCAGTTAGATTTTACACTCAAGTTGTTATGCTGATAATATAATTTATATTGGGGGAAATTTTGTATTTTCTTTGTTTAAATTATTATTTTTATTATTTATTTATTTTAAATGTTGTAGATGCACATCTGCTGTGTGACTCAAAATCTAAACAATAACAATATTGTTTTCACTTTCAGGCAATTTTCTACATTGTTTTCAGGACCAGAGCTGTGTTAAGGCTCTTGTGAATAGATCTCCAACAAGGCTTTGATCCAAAGATCAATATATGCTTCAGGCTCAACAGCCCTGTTGAACACAAGTCAGCCTTTCCGTACTTAAAGACCTAGGAAATAAACAAGCCTATAGCCAAAAAATAACATTTCCTTGTCCAACAATGATAAAGAGCTGAAAACATTGGAGTGAGTCAGAGACATTACATTGTTATGGTAACATTAGGCCAGACCGTGTTCCCAGTCACACGTCTGACGTTAATGCAGCTAGGCTGAAGCCATACATGACTACCCCATGAGTCACGCAGAACACCAGTGAGCCTGTCCACATCCTGTTCTCCATAAATCTGACCTGTTGTAGATGTTCCTCAGTGCCTCCTCAAACTTCCGCAAGACCTTGGGCGGTGTGGGCCACTTCACATGTTTGCCATGATCCTTCATGCTGCGGACGTTTTTGAAGCGCCGGTTAACCTCTCGGATGTACGACTTCACCTTGTATCGTCTGTATGCCCGGATAATGATAAGAGCGGCACGCATGCGGCGGTAACGCATTCTGGCTAGTGTCCCACGCCACACCTGAGTGAAAGAGTGAGAGAAAAGAAGTGTGAGTGAAAGATCGACAGTGAAGATTGACATTGTAACCTAATGCAAATATCACAATACGAAAGATGAAAATTTTGGACTATCTATTCAATCGGGGTAGTCGTGGCCTAATGGTAGGGAATCGGGCTTTTAACCTGAAGGTTGCCGGTTCGATTCCAACACTGACAGGAATTGAAAGTGGGGATTGTGAATGAACAGCACTCTCTCCACCTTCAATGCCATGACTAAGGTGCCCTTGAGCAAGGCACCAAACCACTAATTGCCTCACTTGTAAGTTGCTTTGGATAAAAGCGTCTGCTAAATGACTAAATGTAAAATGTAAATGCAATCAAAGCAATCGTGTTTGGAATTTGGAATAAACCACTCAATTCCTATGGATTAGTTTTAAGATCTCTTTATGAACGTTTTGAAGTGTCAGTTGTATAGCTGTCTACGGAGGAACAGAAAGCTTTCTGATTTCATCAAAAAGATCTTGATTTGTGTTCTGAAGATGAATGAAAGGCTCACTGGTTTGGAACGACATGAGGGAGAGTAACAGAATTTTTATTTTTGGGTCAAATATCCCTTTAAGTAAAGATCATCTGTAGTTGATAATGCTTTTCTCGTCTTTATTTGCATTTGCCTTGAAATAGTATGAGATAATTTCAATCCCAGTATTTCCGTTACTTCTCAAGTCTAAATATAGAAATTTTTATCTTGTTTATTTGTGTATGAGAATACCCCTGGTAAAGATACAGTGTACCATTGTGCCATATATAACACGTCTGTTCCTGTGTGGGATATAACTGGACTCTCTAATGATATATATAATCTGATCTGTGGCACCCAAAGTGCATTTCCGAGAGTGTAAGGCCTGTATTAGACATGAATAATAGATGATAATGGACCTCTGGGGAGCTGTTTGAGTGGCTCAGTACTCAGTAAAAATCCCCACCATATGTTGTATCCACTTTACATTGACTCAGGTGGGAAGAAGTGAAAGGAGCCTTCTGTCCAGCAAATATGACATCATAAACATGGTTAAACTTCATGTGTTGTCCAAAGATATCAATTCCAATGTCCTTTTCTACAATACTGTCTTAAAAACTGACGATGCTGCTTTTTGATTACCTGAACTGTCACCCGATGGCTCAAGCACGCATTTTACTGCATTCAGTGTAAAATGAATAAAAATCAGCCGTAGTGTTCGAGTACCCCTGCATGGTCTCTAGTCTTTGCCTGCGTGCTACCACTGACCTCAGGGAAGAACTTGCTTTGAGTTGCTGTGCTACCATGACTGAACCCATTACGTAACGCAACTGTATGACTAATGCAGAGGAGTGAAAGAACAGCAAGACTCCACATTCATACTCAGCAAATCTGCTACCCTAGGTCCTGCATCACCAAATTGATGCGATGGACATGATGTGCACATTTCTAAACACATACCGATCAATCAGTCCAAAAGAAATAAGTTGCAATTCAGAAAATAACTTATTGATACTTATACTTATTGATTAAGCATTAATTATCATGTATTATAGAGTATATAAAGGTAATTAGCTTTGCTAATTAGAGGTTAAAGGGTCTATTACAAATCTTTTACAACGCTGCATGTTGGCCAGATTTGGATTAGGGGTTTAATACACTTACCTTTTTTTAAACACTTTGAAATTTGCTTTAACTTCATTTTTTTTGTTCTTAATTGGATGGAAATGAAGCAGGGGACGATTTGCAATTTTAATGTCAAAAGGTATTTACATATTACATAAGGGAATTATTTATTGCATAACCAATTGTTTTTGTCAGACAAAAAGTCTGAATAGCTGTATTTAGCCTGTTGATGTTCAAAGGGGTGAAAATGATTCTGAAATAAATCTTGACAAATCAGCCGTAGTGTGGTCGAGTACCCCTGTATGGTCTCTAGTCTTTGGCTATGTGCTAGCACTGACCTCAGGGAAGAACTTGCTTTGAGTTGTAAATGCATGTAAATTTAAATTGAGCCACACATACATTTAAAGGGTTAGTTCATCCAAAAATGGAAATTCTGTCATTAATTAATTACCCTTGTGTCGCTTCAAATCCGCAAGACATTTGTTTGTCTTCAGAACACAAATTAAGATCTTGTTGATAAAGTCTGAGAAGTTTCTGTCCCACCATAGAGATCGAACACAACTACCACTATCAAGGTCTAGAAAGGTAGGAAAGACATCATTAAAGTACTCCATGTGACTCCAGCGGTTTAACCTCATTTTTATGAAGCAACACAAATGCTTTGTTTGTATAAATAAAAACATAACTTACCACTTTACTTACAAAAATATTGATCTGTAACCTGAATTCATGAGAGCATCAGTCTATTGTGTTCAGACTCGCTCGTTCACGAAAGCATCACGACGCATGCATGTTGTGTTCACGCGAGAGCTGACATTGTTGCGTGAACACATTTTAGATAATAATATTTTGTAAATAATGGCAAATTATGTTATTTTGCACAACCAAAGAAGTAACGTCGCTTAATAAAATTGATGTTAAACCACTGGAGTCACATGGAGTGCTTTAATGATGTCTTTACTACCTTTCTGGACCTTGAAAGTGGTAGTTGTGTTTGATCTCTATGGAGGGACAGAAACCTCTCAGAATTCATCAAAAAGATCTTAATTTGTGTTTCAAAAACAAAGATCTTACGGATGTGGAATGACACAAGGGTGAGTAATTAATGACAGAATTTTCACTTTTGGGTGAACTAACCCTGCAAAGTTCTGCTCCAACCCTGATCAAACACAATTGAACTAGCTAATTGAGATCTACAGGAATTCTTACAGATAATTACAGACAGGTGTGTTGAATAGGGTTGGATCAGAACTCTGCAGGTAAGTAGATCTCCAGGAACAGGATTGGCCACACCTGATATACAGTGTATATATTGCATATATACAACCATCATATCAAATTAGCAAATAAATGTTTATGCTATAGGGAAAAACAATTGAAACCTAATATTCAAATATCAAATTTTACAAATGTTACTAACATAAAATCTACATCATTTTAATCGTAACTAGCAGAATGTCTGAGTGAAAATCAGTCAGAGCTGTTCAAAGTGTTTATGGTCATTTAGGGAGTTGAGGCCAACTGCTCATTCGCACTGGCCATGCTGATGACATTGGAAATGCTTAAACAGTGGGGCGGACAGACGGTTCTTTTTTTTAGAGAGAGAATGGTGGTAGTAGACAACACCTAGGGGAATATGGGTAAATCAGGCCAATAACAGGCCCTCAGCTCACCCCTCCCCCTCCAGTCAGCTTGTCTGATCAGCGTTTAACAAACCCAACACAATAACGTCTCTCCACAGCAGATTTACACTCATCAAAGCCAAACTGGAGAAAGCTAAGACAAAGAAATCTCATGTATAAATAATTACAGCATAAATCTTTCAATCAAACCCGTTGTTTTGCACTTTTTATTTTTAACTTTCTTTTCAGGCCTGCAGAAAAATTTTGATTAAAAAAGAAAGTGTGTGACAAGATAAGGTCTATGTATTTTAATGGCTGTAACTGCTGTGTAAACATCTTTATTGAGGTTTAATAAAAATTTTATATAAATAAAAATCTGTTGAATCTCACATCCGACAGAACACAGGACAAAGAAATGTTTAGCAGAATCTATTCAGATGTGCCATCAGGTGTCAAAAGGCAATTACAGATGGCTGACAGAATGTGAGGTGACTTATCATTAATCAGAGAGGCAGGCAGGCAAATCCCACAATCCCTAAACACACACAAATTCACACACTGGCAGGACGGAATCACGGTCAGGGTATGTGACTGAGTTAAACGCATACACAAAAGATCCTAACCACAGACAACCCCACGAGACAGTGGGGGAGGAAGACACGAAGGAGCCATTTTCATAAATCAATAACATGTGCTTGGCAAACCATTGACTTTGCGATGGAAGCCTCCATCTTCCCTGTGTCCTCTGGCAGATTGTTGGAGTGGTGTGTATGAGTGTGTGTGTCTGGGGTAGATGTTGGGGTGCTGCCACTTTTTAAGCCAAATAACAGCAAGGCTCCTTTTGCAGCTGTCACTGCTTTCAGATTTGACTGCTATAATATTTATTTTCATGTTTTCTGAATAAAATGTGAGTGGTGCAAAAATAGATACTGCTATACATTTGCTAAGGTGTTCTCTGTGTTTTCAGCATATTGCTATGTGGTTGTTTGGTGACTACTTACTGTTTGAAGTCAATACTTAATTTCAGTTATACTTAGTTAAGCTGTTCACATCCTAAGTATGAGAAACTGCAGTGGTATCTATACTTGTATTTTTATTCTGAGAAAGTAACTTTTTCCCACTATATATCATAAAAATACCGGTAATTCTGAGCTCGAGTCTGCATATGACTAATGACACGAAAAGTTAGTTACCAACTGAAAATTTGTTTTAGTGATGCTTGCCTTAGACATGGTTTGTCTAATAAAATCCTCATCTTGTCTTATCTCTAGTCATTTTGTCCATATATTTCCTGAACATAAATATGTTCAATAAACAATAAGTCAATTTGAGTAACTTCCATTTTAAACAAAATATTGTCACTTTTGAAATATTTTTGGAGAAAAAGGGACAAAGTAGCAGTAGTAATGTTCCGCTGCTAAATGAATCCTTTCTTTAAATGAAGCAGTTGAATTATTTAATGACTCACTCAGTTGCTTTCTTCGTTCATAAATGAATTGCTGTTTTTAGACAAATTGGTTGAATGAACGATTCAGTGACTCACTCTTTGCCACCTACTAGCGTAATGATGTAACCTGCAGAAAGAGAGAAAAATCCCCTCCAATAATAGTATAAAGAACAAGAAAGTTTAATGCAAATGTCAATAGATTCCTTGATAATGGAAACGGGGTCTAGGAAACAGTAAAGATATTTTGATAGATGAAAGACCTTGAGCACATCTGAACTGACTCTTTTCAAGGACAGAATGGTAAAGCACCTTCATTAGATGCAGTACATTTCCATTTCCCACTTTGCCAGTGATGGCGTGTCCTGTTGTCTCGTGAGCCATCAGAATGTGGATACTGCAATCGTACATCACAGAACCAGGTAAAAGTTTCACAAAAACCTACAAATTCATTTGAGAAGTATAAAATGGAAGTATAAGATGCCTCATTTCCTTACTAAACAGTGTTCATCTACCACTGCAATCGACGCAGCAAAAAGAAGAAGATGCAGTAGAAAAGATCAAAAGATCAGAGCGAAAACAAACAATCCAAGAGGATGCATAAGGGATTTATGAAGGGGGGGGGGGCATAGGAGATTTACACAGGGAGTCTGACATCTCTCTGCATTGAGTGTTAAAAAAAAAAAATCCACATTGTATTTGGAAAGTCTTAAACCTGTTCAATCATTTCAGAAATTAGTGATATGGGATTTAACTTAGTCCATAAAATAAACAGAGCTTCTCTCACAGCAGAAACCATAACTAACATGGCCGATGATGTGGATGCTGGGGCTTGAACGAATGAAATATTAATTAAAGGGAGGAAATTCATGAATAATGTAGCCACTCAATATTTGTGTTTTGTACAAGCCGATACGATTTGCTTCAAATTGCCACCATTCAAAGACACATCTTGCTGATGAACCAAACAGAGGTTCGTATGGAGAGAGTCAGCCAAGCATCTTGCCTCTGCCCAAAGGAGCTCGCTGGCAAAACAGAGGATCCTGGGTATATTTTCATCACCTACGGGAGAAGCGCTAAAGTGTAACGGCTTAGAAATGGCAGTGGAGTGAGGGGGCGGAGGAAGGCAATGGCACAGAAAAATGGCAGGAGATCTGTGAGGCAGTGGTGGGGTGAGACAGACAGGAACTCTGTGAGGAGAAAGTGGGAGATGAGGAATAACTGAGCGTTGATTGGGGGATTGTAGGTTCTTTTGGTTTACATGCTTAAAAAAGATGAAAGATAAATGCATCCCCATGAGCTACGCACTGAGAAATGAGAGACAAAGAAGAGGAAGCAGAACTCAAAAACCTACATACAAGGAGATTCATATAGATGAGCAATAGTATTTTCAAATTGGGTGCATTGGGAGCGTTTGGCACAAATGTTAGAACCGCTGGCAAAACCGGCAGACTTGGCACAAGTCAATCCAGTCTGCCATATGCTGATAAAGGGATTGTGCATGAAAGAAAGATGATCCAAACCTAAAGACACACATGTGAATGGTTTTTAGGGCCAACCATAAGCTGGGTTTTTTTGTGCAAAAAAAAAAAACCACATTAGCACCTGTCACTCACTGGAGATTGACACAGGTGATATCAGCTCTGCTGGGTTATTGCCTGGAGGTTTACAATATGATTAATACAGAGACAACATTCCCCCAAATACTGTTTTCCCCCCTTAGGGAACTCAAGATGATCCTTTTTCAGGATAACACCTTTAACTCAGCTCTGAATCCATACTAAAGATCAAACAATCAATCTCCGATCCAGGCAGAGCAAAGATTTAACACTTTGATATCTGTATCTGCTCATGAACGTAGCAGTCTGGTGAGACTACAAGACAGAAACACTGAGCCTAGAACTGAGAGTTTGATATTGAATGTAGGCGTGGTGGAAAACCATGTCAGTTTGTGTTTAAAAGCATCTCGATAAGGGGTACCCTCTGATAACTTCTTTTGAAATACAGTATAAGATCTTGCAACAGGGGGAGTGGTAAAAAACACTCAATACACAGACAGAAGCTGACAGAATAAATGCTTTGATTTCTATTAACTGTCAGTCACTGAAGACAGTAAAGCAAGAGTGGGGAATACAAGGTAGTGTGCTAGGACCCCGCAATCATTTTGTGTGATAGTGAAATACACTCCCAGACAACAAATCTGCCATTCAAAATATTCTCATGCTCCAGAGGAAAAATAAAATTAGAAACATCCCTTTAAAAATGCCACAAAGCACTGTGAAAATGGCACACGAAAATGCTGGGAGTCAAAGGGATTTACGTGCCATATTGTTGCCTTGTTGTTTTGTCTGCTGTGGTGTGAAGTCTGTTGTTGAAAAGTAATGGTGTCACTGAATCACAGGAACTTATGGTGCGGATATGGCACCTTGCTGTCTCTGGAGCTGATTAAGTAAGTGTGTGCCATAATAGAGTTTCACTAAATTCATGAACAGAATTAATTTTTAAAAACCAACTGAATACCAAATGAAATATGATGAATGTCTTATGAAAAAGACATTCTATAGAATAATATTCTAATATATTAGAATAATGTATTAAGGATTATGTTATGCTAAGAACTGCTGAAAATTCTGCTTTGCTATTACAGGTATAAATTACATTTCAAAATATTGTTGTTTTACTGTATATTTAAATACTTTTAAATGGTAGTTTATAATGAGGTTAGACGTGGTTAGCCTTAAGGTCTAAGAATTTTAACATGACTCATAGGACCAAGCATAGATGAGTCTTGCACTTTGTGGGAGGACATTCGATTTTAAAATGCATCTCTATTTATATAGTTCCCCAAAAAGTATATTTGGAGACTTTTGGACTCAGAAGCCAGAGCTGAAAATGTCTGAATGTCATTGAATTAGATAATAAAGTATGAAACCAATTAGCATGTGCCAAAAAGTGACAGTAACTAACTACACTTTATCTTCAATTGAAGATGTATAAAGTCCAAATACGAATGCCATTGGTATATTTTGTTATATCATGCAAGAACATTCATACATCTTAAGTGTCCAAATACTACACAGCAGGCAATTAAATTAAATAGCATCAAGCCTAAACTACACATAACATGTCTCGAACCTTCTGCAGAAAGAGGACGATCCTCTTCACCATCTCTGCTCTCTGCTCCTCCAGACTGAAGATGGTTCGGGGAGTACGGATGAAAACTTTGGTCTTGCCGTAGGCCACGTCGTGTTCGAACCCACAGCCCTGCAGGAGACGTTTTACCGCCTCCTTATCGGACGGCAGGTCATGATTGGGCCAGGTGAACTCAGAGATCATCTTATACCTGAAAGGTGAAGAAAAAAAAGAAAAAAAAAAGAGAATGGGTGAAGGACAGAGAGCAACACTCAACAGTCTCATACTGTTCTCAGTATTTTAAACTTTTTTTCAGCACTTTATGATCATACAGTTAATAATAATAATAAAACAAGCAAGCAAAGCTCTTATTTGTTTGAATCAGAGGAAGTTAGCTTGAATTACACTAATTGATAATTATCTAGTTCACCATTAAATTTCATATTTGAAATCACCAATGAAATCTGTCAACAACTGTCTCATAAACTATACAACACTCAAATCATGAAAAAAATAATAATAATTTTTAGGCTGGACTAGTCAATACACATGTGCAGTCACAAGTACGCATCTCAGAACACTGACTAAAGGCAGCTGCAGTAACGCAATGACTATAACAATTGGCGACTGGGTCTTTTATTTAGAGGCTTTGTATAGGCTTTAAACACGACATGTCTGATCAGAATACAGAGTGTGAGCTATCCATTTCATAACAAGCATTATATAACACACAGTGAGACTTTATTTAAGAGAGGTGTGAGACTGGGCCCTTCAGATAAAAATCCTCATTTGTCCAGTCTCGCCTCTTAAGTAGTACATTATATTCCATGCACATCTGCAGTCTTAACAGAGACACAAATCACTCCTGTGAGTTCTGTTAACACTGCATTCTCAATTAGATGCAATTCAGTCTAACTTCCTCCTAGTGGCAGACATTTTGTCAACTCAGGTGTTGAATCTCATCAACTCATCAGAGTTGTGGCAAGTGTTTTTGAGGGTGTTTTTTGGGACTATTTCTTTTGAGCAATATACAGAGGCCTCAGAAAGTGTTTGGACACTATTGGGACTTCAGAGAATATCTTATGGGTTTTTGCTCAAGGATTCTGGTCCTTATATATCAAGAATCATTGTATATTAAGTGACAATCACATTGTATGCTCTACTAACTCTCAAGGCTATTGAAGAAGGCTTCAGAATGAACATGGAATGCACGTCATTATTACATAAAACCCTTCAACAATCGTGACACTTGGAGAAGAGACTCCAAATGATGACAGCTTTCCAACAGATGCCGTGTAAGATCTTCACAATCTGACTGATCAATCTGTAGTTTCAGATGTCAGTAGCAACCAAAGACGCAACAGTCACACACAAGCTGTCACAAGAGCATTGAGTTCAAGAGCTGAGACCGTACACTAATGCAACATCATCAATTGAAAAGATTACTTAAACAGAAGATAAACAATTGATCATATGTTGGCCATGCAAATGGAAAAGAATAGGATGGTCACCTCTGAAGGAACCGTGGGTAGGTCTGACGGTTAGCAAAACCAGCTCGTCGTACCCGGACATTCTCCAGGAGGCCTAGATACTCCACTTGGTGCTTGCAGCGTTCCTGCTCAAACAGCAGCGGTGACTTCACATCATTTGGCTTTATGCAACGCACATAGTACGGCTCCTATATGAACCAAAAGAGGGCATGGTGAGTTATTGTGCATCTATAGAGTGCGACTTTTTCAGCCGCCTTGGTACCAAAAGTAACTACCTGATAGAGAGTTTTAAAAAGTCTTTGTTAACGAGTTATAAGCCATGAACCAGACCAACCAGCTATGAGGTAAATTACAACATTACTAACTTTGATTTGAAAAAAAGTCAAAGTCAAAAGGAACAAGACTGTGTAGTTAATGCTTCAATACAATCCTATGAAGCATTGCAAATGATATAATCAAATTACAAATAATGGAGAAATATATAAATACTTTTTTAATAATATTGATTATATATTTACATAGAAACATATTTTACATATATTGCTAAATATACATATATACATATTTTTCTGTAGAATCACGGGTAGATTACAGATTTAGATGCTCATCAGGAATCCCACTGTTAAACATGGTTGTTTTAAAAAAATATGTTGAAATAATGTGGACTGATGGCTTCAACAAAAGCATATACTATTGATTATTGATTAGTAGGTTTGTCATTAAACATTTATAAGTTTCATTAAAAAAATACTTCCCCGACAGAGAAAATGCATGTGATTTTTACTTCCAAAAGGTGACTGTTGCAACTGGATTAAATGGCGTTCTGGACTACTTGACTCTGATTGGTCAATCAACTGTAAGATAGACCATTTCTTTCTCGATATTCTAAATATCTATGCCGACATCATATTGTATTGTCTGTTTATTCTCACATTAAAAAAATCAACGTAAATGAATTTTGAATGTCCATATTTATTTATTTGGTAAGCTATCATGTAATACGCAGAATAATATACATTTTTCTTTTGTTATTGCAAAACAAACTTTAAACCAATACATTATTTCATGACTTTACATTATTAATTATGTATTATATGCTTTGGTCATCGTGGTCTACACAAAAATGCTTCAAACACACTCACCTTGCTGGCCAGGTTTTCCACCAGAGAGATCATGGAATTTTTGAAGAGTGTCGCTGCAGTCAGGGGTCGTTTGGTGACCTCTGTGATGCTCAGCTTACCCTCTGGCCACATGGCCTTCAGCACGGTATTTGAGCTGTGAAACACAGAAGGAGAAGGACAGTCATAAGTCACAGATGTCGTGTGACATCTGGCAGGTATGTAAATAAGGGACGTACTGTATGGTAATACTGACCTGTTGTAAAGTAACCTCTTAAAGTCTTGAAACAAGGTGTCCTTGTTCTTGTCAATGAAGCCCACAACGGAGTAACTGAAACAAAACACAGAACCCATTAAAATACATAAATATATACAAATAGTTTGCACATGGCAAACTGTCTAAGAGTTAAAGGTTTAATGTGTAATTCCCTTTCCAATGGCAAAAAAAAACAAATTTAAAAAATAATTGTTTATAAACAGATTTGTTTGAACACTCACCCTATCTGCAAGTGCAATAGAGTGCAACAGTCGGGTTCCAGAGGTAAAAAAAAAAATTTTATTCTATTATATTTTTAATTTTTTAACGATAACTTATACCATCGATTAATAATCTTGTTGCGGTAAGTCTGTCTTAAGGTTTATATGTTTTTGTTTATGCCGTCTAGAGTACATTGTACATTCTTTAAAATATTGGTATCAAGGTCCTGTCCACACTCTCGTTCCTGCAGACTCAATCGCAAGCACAGCTGTCAATCATGACGTTACACCCTGTTTTTATAGCATCAAATAACTAATTAAAAAAAAAATTAACACTTAAACAAACATCAATGTGATGTGAACTACCTAAAAAGACAGAAACCATAAAAATTATTCGAAATGTAACTGCATTTTTTAGTTTGGCTCGCATCCTATTCAATTACATGGAGAGGGAGGGGTTTATGACCAGGGGCGATCAAAATATTTTGGCTTCACTTTTCAGGATGTGTGCGGAACACTTGTATTAGACACAGGGAAAGCTCTAGCTCATTAATTGTGAATATATATATAGTTTTACATTTCATTTCACTACCCATTTCTCTCTTTTTCACACAAACACAGAAGCCTGAGCATCAACAAGGCGTTTCAACATGGTGTCACATCACACCTACACCCACAGAAGTTTAAGAAATAACTGACAGCCTGCAATCTGGCAAACCACTGAAGTGAGAATATGAAGCTGCATCTACATTTGGAATTATCCTGTTTTTGCAACCGGCGTTTACATCACTCGAATTGACTAATATGTTTGCATCACTCAAATGTTTATTTACCAAACCTTTTCAAACCCGATTCATGCCCAAGGGAGGGACTAGATCTTTTTCCACTTAGTCAAGCCTTCTGTGTATTACTGCTAATTACAGCATTTAGGGCTTATGGTCCCAAACAACAGAGAGTGCACTTACGCCACATCTCCAGCATAGTGTCGAATGCGGAAGTCTCGGTCAAACTCCAGGTTTTTGTCTGTGGGGGAAAGCTGTGGAGAGAGAGAGAGAAAGAGAGATGGAAATTTGTGTATTTTTAAAACAGAAAGTAGACTCACAAAACACCTTATAATACTTGGAAATCAACAGCTCTTTTTGCTGTAAACAAGCCTGCAAAAAGTGCAGCAGTGTCAGAGAAAGAGCTAGGCATCTCAAAGGCTGGGAGGGGCATCTAAGTAAATCTGCACATATGAAAGATAGATGAGATGCGCTCTTCTATCCAGTTTAAGACGGCGGAGCTGAAAAGCTGTGCTGAAAAGCGTTCCGTGAACAACTCTGAAGAGATGGTGCCCTTTTATCTACACATTTTAGTTATGAGAATTATAGGGGTGTGACGATACCCTCATGTCACGATTCAATACATATAACGATACTGAACTCATGATGCGATATTATTGTGGTACTCCAAGACATATGGTAAAAGGTTACCAAAACACATACCGATAAAATGCTAAATTGGTAGCCCCCATTACATTGGGGGTGGAAATGAATAGGCTTGGACTTGGTGCTGGTAATCCAATGAACAGGACAATGGTGACAACAGAATAAAAATATTCATGATTGTGAAGCTGAAAATACAGAACTAGATATATTTAAAATACTGTAGGCCATTTATTTTAATGAGTCATTTTCATTTTGGGTGAACAAATTGGTGCATTTTTGTATTGCGATACACTGAGACACAATATTTCGTTACACCTCTATTAAATTACAGCTATAAAACAGTTCTGACTCTAAATTCTGATTTCATGAGCTGCATTCAAAGCTGTAAAATGCACACCTGTGTCAACATGCTTTATATCAATGTATCAAGTTGCTACACAACAATAATCAGCCTACAGTTATATTTTATTACTATTTTACCTTCCAGGAGAATTGTTCAAAATAATCTGATTAAAAAAATCAACTATTTATTAAACATTAGTGTCTTTTGTCTCATTACTGATGACTGTCCAGTTACTTTTTCCTAATTTGAGAAATGAGAGAGGTCAAATTTTACTGAAATATTTGGGGTTTCTTATAACATTTTAAATTCTCCTCTATAATAAATTTTGTTTTTTAAATCAGGGAATTCCTTCTTTGCACAAAAAAGTTCACTTTTTTAAAAATATTTTCTTTTTATTTACTTTTTTAAATAAATGTTTAAATATATTTTTTAATTAATACAATTTAAAAGATTAGTACAGACCGTGTTCCATATTCAAATTATGAAGAAAAAAAAATGGAACTGGTGTCGCGTCAGTTCCATAAGTTGAATAGGGAAGGCATAGGATGTAGCTTAAGCGTTTTAAACTGCTAGAGTTTTCCACTTCCTTCGTAAGTAGAATACAGATGGCGGTCTGGCGGAAGCTAGATATTTTACTTGAGGCTTGAGGGTGAGTAAAGCTTGAGGTAATTTTCATTTGAAAGTGAGCTAATCCTTTAACTAAACATGTTTAAAAATTCTCTAAAAAGTAAAAACAAATAATAATAAAGTCATTATCATCACACACACAATATAAAAGTCCCCATCACACATTTGAAGGTTGATCAAGGACAAGATCAGATTTTTATTCTATTAAATAAAAGAAAAGATTTAATATAAAGTGTTAAATTTTGCAATATAAATATAACGCTCTAAGACGCTGTTATCAGTGCCAGATCACTGTCCTCCTTAAGAAGCCTCTGAATGCTGGGCAGCTAGTGCAGTTATATAAGACTCGCTGTCATTCATAAAATACAGCAGTGACATCAAAGGCAAGCTGCCTCAGCTCTCATTAAGATACAGAATGCTGCTGATCCACTGTGTGAACAGGGACGCCCATTTCTGCGGATTAAAGCAGAACGGAACAATGACACCCCGAATCCCTCTAGCCACAAGCCATAACATGCCCACACACCGGATTAATTAAAGGATTGACTATCAGTAACTTTTAGTGAGCTTTTGTGTCGCAGTCCCCATTGTGGTAGATGCCAGCAAGTCTATTCTTTGGCTGGTGCCACTTTATGGGTCTCTGTTTGGTTTGTGACTCACTCTGCTCATTTCAACTGCAATACAGATAAAAGGCCCTCTAAGGAAATGGATGAGAAGCCACTATCTCTACTAGAGAGGACAAACCTAAACACTTCAGCCGAAGTGGAAGAGCAATCAGAATCAATTTGAATGGATGGCTGGAACTGTGCTGAAAAAAAAAAAACCTCATTTATTCGTTTGAAATTGCAAAAGAGATTCGGATTTGATGTGGGATACCAGAAGACTGCATTTCGGAAGAGTTTAAAGTTCCTTAGGGGTAGTACCCAGAGCAGGCACCAAACACATTCACTGGGTCTCTTAAAAATGTGATATATCTCAATTAGCCATGCCCAAAAACATGAATGCACTTACAACAACACAATGTGTGAATAAAATGAGGTTTGTCAGAGTAATCACAGAATGCATAGAGCCAGGCTGCATGTGTCATTGTACAAAGTAGAGCACAGACGACAAAAAGTCAAAATAGAGATGAGTCACAGCAGGAATTTAAAAGCATCTAAACAAAGGACGACGTTCAGAAAGACCAAGTTGACACCTTTAAGAGAGAAGCAGACAGTTTTAGCAGTGTTTCACAACCTTATTTTGTTTTGTGCATGCGGCAAACCATAAAGGTGCCCTTTTTACTCCAATTACACTGTATCATGTAACAATGTAAAAATGGCAATGAGGTCATTTACTTAGTTATCAGCAAATTATTGCTTATATGAAAATTGGTTACACTTTATTCTAAGGTGTCCTTGTTACTTTATAATCATACACTTAAATACTGAGTAATATTAATTAGAACACATGCTTACTATACGGTTAGGTTTGTTTTGGTTTAGGGTTAGTTGTACGTTGTTATGCATAATTTATTTGTATTGTTATAGTATCTCCATGTAATGTGTAACAAGGACACTGTAAAACAAAGGGATAAGCAAAAATCTGCGTATTCTAAAAACCTGACGACGCAAGAAAACAAATGCATAATCGGTTGTGCATGTAATTGTCCTTGATCCCTTTGCCAGCAAAAACATCAGTTGCATATTAAAGAAAAATATGTTTGTAATTTTAAACATTACCGTTTCATTATTGCAGATTTGTGTTTGCATTTCCTATTTATCAAAATATTCTCCCATTCTTGTATAATCTATTATAGTCTTGTATAATATATAATGGCAGGATAATACATTTTTAAATATATTTAAATAGAAAAAAAATATTGCGATGGGTTTTTGTAAGAAAATGATCCATATTTAATACTTTAGAAACTATAATCAGTAGCTTCCAGTAACAACCATATGCAAATCGAGTTCAGGCAGAAGCGTGACCTCTGACCCAACATATGACATAGAATGTAAGAGTATCGTAAGCTTAGACGTCACTCGAGAATCAATAGGGCTGCACAACAAACTCAAGCTACTCTTCTCTTATATCGAAATCCTCCGATATTTCTCTTTAAACATTCTCATTTTAAACTTCTAATTCTTGACCGGTGCTTTGTTTTGCTTTATCCTCTGAGCTTCCTCATGCGTGGTGATAGCTCATGACTCCTTAGGGATGGACTCAAACTCACAACATTAAAATAATAACCACATTTTGGGTCCACCTGCACTAACCTGTAGGCCACAGCTTCAAACATGCAATCCAATTCTACCAAGTCCAAATTTACATGTTTTTTATAAAAAAAAAAAAAGTGTTTGATTGTACAGACACGTTTAATCCTCGATCCTGCTGGTCGCACAGATGCCTCCCCGCTCTCCTACCCGAAGCTCTATTCACACCCCCCAGGAACACACCATCCTGTCTAACACCTGTGCTTCACAATACAGAGTGCTGGTTAAGCCAACCATATGAACAGCAATAGCAATGGCACCTGCCAGTACAGCCCAAAATCTGCTATCCACACATCGACACAGCCAACAGCAGCTAGGTATCCAAATCACAGTGGACTCTAGACATCTAGATCAAACAGTAAACCGTAAAAACATTTATTTGTGTTTAAAATAACAACAGCAACAAAAATCCTAGCGACTGCTTAGATACAAGAAAATGTGACTCATCAAATGTGGTTTCACAAAACCTTATTGTCTCAGGATGCTCTTGGTGAATTTAAAGGGTTAGTTCACCCAAAAATGAAAATTCTGTCATTAATTATTCACCCTCGTTCCAAACCCGTAAGACCTTCATTCGTCTTCGGAACACAAATTAAGATATTTTTGATGAAATCCGAGAGCTCTACGACTCCTTCATAGACAGCAATTTAATTACCACTGTCAAGGCCCAGAAAGGTCCTAAACGCATCGTTAAAATAGTTAATAGGGTCAATTACGATACTGTCCCATTAGTAAGTGTTAGTTAATGTATTAACTAACAATAAGCAAAACATCTGTCACAGTATTTGTTTGTTAACGTTACTTAATAATTTTTGTAAACGTTAGTGAATAAAAATACAACTGTTCACTGTTTTTCAATGCTAGCTCAGGTCTATTTAATAATATTACCATACACCTTTGATTTTGTATTAAAACATTAAGATTAATAAATGCTTTACAAGTATTTGTCATTGTTAGTTCAGGTTAACTAATGTTTACAAACAATCCAAAGATCTCTTCATAAAGTTTGAATGTTTTTAAAGTTTTCTTGTTGCTTTACACTACAAAAAATACACAAGGCATAAATCATGGGCATGTGTTTGGAAAGATAGATTTCATGCAAATCGACTGCACATCGAACGGTCAGCGGCAAGAAAGGTCAAAGTTGAAATTGCTTGAACTTTGATTTGTGCTTGACCAGCACTGCGGGGTAAAGCTGAAGCTGAGTTCAATGCACTGGGCAACGCTAATGTGTGTCATGTGAAAAGAATCTTAAGAAAAAAAAAACACAGAAAATGCTAAACCTGCAAAGCTGTGCTTAAAAACCAGGTACAATGACGTGTCAACTCATGTCGCACCGGGATTTCATATACCAATTACCCAGTAACTTACGTGCTAAACGTGTGTTGGTGCTTCAGTCACCATTAAAAGATCGCAATTACTTCCACTAAGATGAAAACAAGTCATGATCCTTTCCAAATGAACAGTTCTGCAGAAGACCGGGCCACAGAGGCCAGTGGAGCTCTTCTCCAGGAACAGACACCGACGGCTAATTGGCTGGTTGCTGTGGCCTACACAAGCCTGATCGGATAATGAGCCTGCCCTCGCTTTCACACAACCAGGCATCTATGTGCTCCCATAGCAGCATCCGCTCACACGGCCACACCTGCAATCAGCACGTGATGAAGAGAGGGAAAACAAGGGGTGTGGGGAGGGAGAAATTGGGATCAAAGAAAAGAACAGGAGAGAAGAACGAAGCCCCCGACGCATACCGTCAGACAGCCGCTTGTGTCAGCAAATAACAGTAATTAAAAGCTGATGTGAAAAGAGGCATTTTTTATAGCACACACCTGGAAGGATCAAAGCCATTTTAAGGGTGTGATGAGAATGTGGGAAGCACAGTGAACATCGAGAGCCTGCGAGGCACATGGAGGAAGACATGAACAAACTGATAAAGCACAAGATGAAGAAAGTGGAATTAAATGAAGCACCTTATTGAGATGGATGTGTCAGCTCAAGGCTAGATCTGCCATTACATCTGATGTTTTCATCTTAGATAAAGCACAGAGCATGTATACAGACTGAGGCAAACTCTTTATTTAAGCTATTAGATATGAAAGTGAGGCTTTCCCATTCAAAACACTTACCACTAAAAATTTTGTTGAGGGCAAATTATTCTCAGAGTATTGAATCACCATCTCCCGTATAAGCAGCAAAGCTTAATATCCAACCACTAAACCATGACTCCAGCAACATTTGGCTTTTAAATGGTGTACATAGGGCAGGAATATTTGGAATGCTCAATAAATTCAATATTGGTTATATCTTAATGCACAATGCACTCCCATTGGAGCCTCAGAGAGTAATCAGTAATGAATAAAGCTCTAAAATGGGCCCAACACATGCAGAATTTGCAGAAGGGAACCCAGCATCCATTTGCGACAACTATTAATATTAAAATGTGGACATATATACATATATATATATATATATATATATATATATATACACTACTCAATAATCTATGCCAAAGATAACATGATGTGGCTAGAAATTTGCCAGGATTTTAAAGCATAGTCATTCACAAATCATACAAAACATTTAAATTTAAGGGTGTGCTCACTTGTAGCTCGGTTCTCTTGGTTCTTTTGGTCCGGATCAAAAAAGAAAATGATAGTCCTGGTTAGCTTAGCGTTCACTCTGTCATTTTTAACACTAAATCTGACTACATTTTTTTAAAAAATTCGACTTAAAAAAAAAAATCCTTGTTCCAAAACAATGCTGTGTGTTGGGCTAAATGTATGTGTGGCTAAATGTATGTGTGTATGTGCTCACTGTATGTGTGTACATATGATGGTATATGAGCTGAAAACTCATGAAGAGCTTAAAAAATGTATAAAGTAGCCAAAACAGCCACAGGAATCCCTCAGTCACACACAGAAATGAAGATCTGTTGCAAGGAGACGTGGTTCTGATGCCTGTGCCGAACTGTGATCGGCAACATCGAGCCTATGATGAGGAAAAACAGGTATGCAAGAGCATTCTGTCCTTTTGGGGGTCGCATCTTGTGACATCAGGTCTTGCTTTTGGTTCTCTAACATGTCTTATTAGTTGCATACATACTGCATTTCAGTCGAACTGCACCATCTTTTCAGAGGTCTCTGTCCACCTGTTTGATGCGCACCAGGGTTTGGATGGCAGCGTTCGCACTTATTCAAATGAACTGCACTAACATAGCAATCGCAAAAGAGCTTGTTTTCATTGAACAAAACCAGCCAAATGTAAACACACCATTAAAGTCCAAAAAGAGCAACTTTATGAAATAACGAACTATCTATCTTTTCCTCACTGCAGCAGTCTGCTATGCTCTATGGTCAGTGCAGCTTATGGCAGAGCAAGTTCCATGGTTCCTGTCAGGCCTAAGCTAAGAAAAAAGAACTACACAGAAAGAACTCCGCACAGAGCATACTTTTCATACTTGAAATCAACCAAGGGTGAAACTTCCCCCCTTAAACCGAGACTGCAGAGGAAAAAAGCAAATCAAAGAGGGGAAAAAAATCCTCAGCGAAAAAAAAATCGCAAGAGACTCAGGCACAGATTTTAACAAGCAACCATTAATTATGCCGTTAAAGTGGCCTGCACATTTCACGTTCTCCCACAAACAAGCCTGGAAACATCTCAGAGGTAGCTGTGAAAGATGAAGGTATCACATTCTGTATTTAAATTTTGAGATAAACACACCTGAACATATTAGAGAGCTTTCCTTTTCCATTTTAACCAACTGACCCATCCGTTTCTCTTTCATATGCTCATATAGCATGTCAAATTTAGTGAGAGTGGTGTTTACATATTTAAAGAATATACTATGAAATGGATACACTCATGCAGATGTTTGTGCTCACACGCAGCAGGAGAAAGACACATCATCTATCTAGCTAACAGGCCTGAGATTCCTCCACAGTGAGGAGTAACCCTCTGCATTACAAATGAGCTCTGAAGGACACTTATTATTCCTGCTTCCAGGGAGACTTCTGATTATTCACACAGCCTGACATGGGGAATTATCCAGGGGCAGATGATGCCTGCTCGCTTTAGCCTTAGCTTCCCTTTGGTGTGAATGCAGCATGTGTGTGCTGAGGGCAGATTCTGAGCACAGTTTAATAAAGTAGTACCTGAACTGACCCTCAGCTGGGTCTGTGTACACTGCACTGCGTGACCAACCCATCAGTATCCAGAGTTCCTGTCTGTCTAGAGCTCTGCAAGGTATGTTTACATTTTGTTTTGTTTACTGCCTTTTTCTATCTTTATCTCAGTCAGTCTCTATCCATAACTCTCCTACTCCCTCTCGCTTCCTGACACTTTGCCAAGGCTGAGACATCAGTCTCACTAGCTTCCATTGGTTGCCAGTGACATCACCGAAGGCTAAGTAGTGAGAAATGCTAGAGAACATTTTTTCCACTGGCCATTATTGCCTCCTTGTGTTGATTCAGGGTAATGCATAACATTTAATTAAAACTATGTTTATGATAGAATACATGCTACTATTGCTAATTCTATAGTATGTAAATCGTCCACAACCTGCATTTTTTAAAATATATACTTTTATAAAGCAAGTATGCATTAAAGTGATCAAAAATGACAAAAAATACATTTATAATTTTAAAAAGGATTTCAATTAAATACTGTACTTTTGTGAATCCTGAAAAAACAAACATACAGTTTCCACAAAAAATATTAAGCTGCACAAAATTGATAATAATTAGAAATGTTTCTAGAGCAGCAAACAGCATATTAAAATGATTTCTGAAGGATCATGTGACAACTGAAGACTGAATAATGGCTGAAGAAAATTCAGCTTTGCCATCAAAGGAATAAATTACATTTTAAACATTAAAATTTAAACCAATTCATTTAAATTGTAATTATATATCACAATATTGCTGTTTTTACTTTTTGATCAAATAAATGCATCCTTAGCGAGCACAAAAGACTTCTTTCAAAAACAGTAACTTTACCCAGTTATTGTTATTTTCAATACCTTGCGGCTGGTGTAGTGGGCATGTTTCGCCAGTTTTCCATTGAGAGCCTGCAGGAACATTTCATCCGTCACCTTCCCCACATTCATGCAAGCCTCATCCAGGACCGCAAAAATGCCTTTATGCTGCTGTTCCACCAGATCCACGATGATCTGATTGTTAAAGTAGTCAATCTGTTTCCATGAACACAAATGACAACAAAGTTTATTTAGTTGCAGTAACACTAGACCAATACAAACGTTTCTTTTTGTATGACGTAAGATGTGAAAAGTTTGTGGAGAAACCATCAAATAAAACCCACATGTTTCCAGGGGATGCCCTCTCGCTGATACTCTTCCTGCTCTTGTTTCAACACCAGTTGAATGAAGAGCTGCTGTAGTTTTTCATTACAGTAGTTTATACAGAACTGCTCGAAGCTGGATAAAACAAGGAAGATATTCAGGAGAGACACTCTAACTGCAGTAAATAGAACAGAATAATACAGCCAATATCTTTAGAGAACAACATATGCTCTGACCTGTTATTCTGAAAAATCTCAAAGCCATAGATGTCCAGGACTCCAATGACGGTGTTCTTGCCATGAACTCTGGCGTCATAGTTTTTCACCTCAATGACGTCATTGATTCTTCCCACAATCCAACAGAAAAGCCGCTCATAAATGGCCTGTGAGTAGCAAATAAAGAGTAAAACTGGTGGAAGAAGAAACGTATATGTGAATTGTTTAGTCAGTTAACCAAATTTGTCTGTCTTGGTCATGCTTTTTTTCATGCATTTGCACAGCTACGACAAGATTTGTTTCTCTCTCTCTCTCTCTCTCTAGCTATGAAAGGACTGTAAACAGACATATCTACAGTACATAAAGTCTTAAAAAATACATACACTACTTTTCAAATTTTTGGGGTCAGTAAAACTTTTTAAAGTCTCTTACAGTATGCTCACCAAGTTTGCTTTTCTTTGATCAAAACAGTAATTTCTCAAAGATTTTTTAGAATTTAAAATAACTGTTTTCTATTGCAAGATATTTTAAAATGTAATTTATTCCTGTGATTTATTCTTAATATCTTTGTGTAAACCATGATACTTTTTTCAGGATTCTTTTATAAACAGACAGTTTAAAAGAATATTTGAAATAGAACTTTTTGTTTCTATCGAAAAAAAAAAAAATCTTACTGATCCAAAACTTTTGGTAGTGTGTATGTATGATATGCATATCTAATATACTGTATATATGCAATTTTATTCCACTATATAAATAGTAAAACATACAAGAGTATTTTATATGTTAACACAAACATATCTCAGATAAACTGTGTGGGAGGTAACATTATCATTATCATTACAGTGGACGAAAACAATCATGCATCATATTTAGGGCCTGTATAAGTTTTAATTCAGAAACTGGCAAGATGTTCATATGGTCCAGCAGTGTTACCACAATTTTATTTGTCTCCTAAAAAAAGTCTCCCAGAGTCTCAATTCATACCTTGGCCAAGGCATCACGACCATAACTGGCCTCTTGATGAGTATGCTGTTTGTCAATGACATCACGGCCGGTGGCCACGGTGCGATAGAGCAGAGCTTTCTCTACATTCTCCTCTTTGGTGGACAGCAAATCCCCCAGCACTGACACTAGCTTTGAGTTTTCAATGAGAGTCACATCTCCATCACTTCCAAACTTCAGATTTCCCTGGAAAGATTAAATAATTCATCAATCAATAAGTTTGAGCTATACTAGCTGCAGTTCATAATACTTTTCACAAAAACCTTAGGGAATACTACACACCAGATGCAAGATGGTAGCCAGGATCTTGTAGACTGTCTGAATCTCCTCTACAGTGAAACCAATGACCTTCATGGCATCAGCGACAGCTTTAAAATCAGCACTGTCATTTATAGACGACTGCAAGATTGGAAAGAAAATCAAGGTGAGTTACGGTCACAAACAAAAGCACATCCTGACAGATTAAATAAAGTTTAGTTAAAACATCCTCTTCCTGTTTTTACCTTTAACAGTGCTATTAATTCAGCTTTAGGGATAACAGCATGGTTGGTCTTTACCTAAATGTAGACTGGCTAAAAGCCTTTCATTAAGTGAAGGTAAATCAATGATATTGAAAGGGGAAGTCATTAAACCTACTATTACTTTCACATTGAATTGATGGCAGTGCAATTAAAAGCTAGAAATTGCTGACACAGCTACTAAATCCCCAGACTTCCAAACACAAAAGCGCAACACTCAAATTGCTAATTATGCTGGTACGGTCATCACTAACAGCTCCTGCAGAGTAACGCTGATTTCATACAGCAGGAACCTTTTGCAGCCACAGTTGTGCTGGACAGAGTGTGAAGTTTAGCCAGCATGTACAACCACAAAAGACTTGGGAACTGGCACGAAATGCTCAAAGCACTCCAGGCTGTTTGTTTCAGACCTCTGTGAGCTCAGCAATCCAGCCTGTTCCATGACGACACCTTGTTTGTTGCTATAAATTTGTTTTCGCGCCCGCTCATTAAACTCCCTGCAGAAGCAATGGAACAGCGCTGGGTGACTCAACAGGCTATTACGAATAGGTTTTAATATGCACCAACGGCTACTGTACCCAGGAACAACAATAATCAAATTCCCTGTACAATTATTTGCGATTGTCCCTGCACTGATTTCATTTTCCAGAGATCCTAACGAAAGTCTTGACACGAACTTTACCACCCACAATAGTCTCTTTTAATTTGTACATGGTGCAATACCTTTATCTGGCCTCCAACTTTAATGTAGGTGTATGCTGTGGGATCTTTCTGAATGTGCAGTGACCGCAGCTGAGCATCTGGAGCTCCTTTCACCAGCTGAAAAACACATTTAAAAGCACTTTTGAATTTCTCCGCAGGATCATTTCTCTTGTGTTGATATGGAGAAGCATGTAAATTATAGTCTTGATAATAATGGTTTGCAGGGCACTAACAGAGAGATAGAATTGTGCTGATGTTTTAAACATGTTTTGACCGATAGGACATTATTTTGTAGGGGCAATAAAAATGAGAAATGATTGGCTTTTGAAGGCTCTGACAGTGGAGCCATAAACGGGTTAGGTAGGATATTCCTGGTGTCTGGTATAATAAAAACAGCATATCAACATCTGCGACTAGTCCTTCACTCACCTGGTAGAAAGAGTGGAAACTCCTCTCTCCCTCCTGCTGAAAAATGACTCTGGACTAAGTAAGAAATCAAAGATAATTGTTAAGTATGAAAATCAAAAGCATGTATAATACACAAAAAATGTCACAGCTTCAAGCAAGACAAAACTGAGTAAAACGATCTGCAATAATGATAGGATTCTGTGGGTGGTCGTACTTAACACATTCCTAAGTGGTTGTTAGGTAATTTCTAGGTTGATGCTAGGGTGTTCTGGGTGGCAGTTTTGGGTGGTTTGGCACAATTAATACATATATTTTTTGACCCTATAAGAGAGTCAGTTTTAAGCTACTTCTCTTTAGCTCCCCCTACCTTCTCAAGCAGGTAGTTGTTGATATGGCCGCCGATGGGGTCTCCCTTAAAATCAAAGTTGATATCCATGTACTTGCCGAAGCGACTGGAGTTATCATTACGGTTGGTCTTGGCATTCCCAAAAGCCTCCAGGACACAGTTAGACTTCAGCAGCATGTTTTTCACCCTGTATAAACACACGCTTTTCATTTCTACAACATTTATAAGCCACTTGTGCATCAGTTCACCACTACAGCTAAACGAGCGTCAGTTTTAATATGAGGCTGATGGATCTGATTGCTCCTGACATTTGGTATTAGTATAAATACACTAATGTGTCCGTATGAAGCCTTTATGAGCGAATATACATGGTTATATCTGGCTATTTTAGTGTATATAGTATCACCATGTGGTATCCCAGCATGGTGGTTAAGAGTGCTTCAGTGGATGATTTATGGGGCCTGCTGCATCGGTCAGACCACAGAATGCTCAGCATTGGTTCTCCTGCCTTACAGACATGCATGACCTACACTGCACATTGGAGGAAAGTGCCCTGCTTAGTGCCTGACAGGCTGAAGAGGTCCTAACTCTAGTCTGTCAGGCATTAAGCGGGACACTTTCCTCCATTTTGTGACCCAAATAGCTATCCTGAAAAATTCCACTTTGCTTTTGCATTGGGCCTATAGCAGTGTCGTCCAACTTTTTTCTCTTTAGGGTTCCCAAAAGCCCCATTAAAGATAATTATTTTTAATTATCTTTTAACTGTCCTAATAATTTATTTATTTGAAAGTCATAATTTCAGTTTTATCGGTTTAGCAAAGCAAAATCTAAATCTTATTACCCTCTAAAATCTGCTAAGTACCCCCTCAAGTATATGTTACCCTGGTTGGCATTACTATAGAGTACAAAACCCCCCGTTTTGGCATAACTTTAGATGTACTTCCTGGAAAATATTTTCTGCTGATCAATGCCCAGTTTTGAAAGAGCTTTAACCTTTAGCAAGCAAAGAAAATAAACCATATCTACAGGGTGCAATAACAATGATATGAAATGTAGCACCAAGCACTATACATCTAAAAGTGGATAACAGTCACAAAGCCTGATTTTATTGTTATTACCATTACGGCAGGCAGACATAGTTCAGATATAAGAAAGAAGGCATACGCAGCATATTGCATTCGAGATATATAAAGATCTTTATGATTAAATAAACATTACAACCCCGACATCTCAAGCTGCATAGATAAAACAGAGATAAAGAATGAAGCACAGTAGAGTTTCCTATCATTTATTCACCAAGCTTGACTTAGATCAATCTTATTCCAATTAGTGTGGCCCAGCACTATTTTAATCTCTGCCCTACATTTCACTTCTATCACTATTGCTCCCTGTGAGGCTAAATTTAATGTATTATTCATTCACTCACTACCATGAGAAACTTTTGCTTTCTATTAGTCGTAACTGAGCAAAGATTTGTATGATTATGAACGACATCCATATAAACAACATCAAATACCTGTGAAATGCTCAGCAGTTGTTGATTATAACATTAAGGAGGCATGTTAAGCAGCATGGTCTTTATATGACTCATCACTGCAGCAGCGTGGAGAGACAGAACGAACAGAAAGCTTTTGTTGTACGTACCTCTCTACCTCTGCTCTTTGGCTGGGATTGGTGATAGCAGCAATGTATTGCATAATGTATTTACTAGCCTCTGTTTTTCCAGCTCCACTCTCCCCTGCAAAATAAACAAACAATGCCTAATGTTTTATACTGCAGATATAATAATATAATTGGATATCAAGTGAATAGTATTACAATCTTCAATGAAATAAAATCTGAGACCACCGGTGTTTCTATTTTGCGTGTAAATTTGTAAAAACATACATAAATAGCATACTAATTTGAATGAAAAATGAATTGAAATGTTTAAATTTGTAGTATTTTTATTTTTGAACTTCACTGTACAATTCTGTTGAAAGGTTTGGAGTCAGTATTTTAAGAAATTAATAATCATTAAGTGCATTAGGATGCATTAAATTGATCGAAAGTGACAGAAAAGGCTATGCATTGTTACAAAAGGTTTCCGTTTTTAAAAAATTGTTCTTTTGAACTTTCTTTTCAAAAGAGAATCCTGACAATATATGTATATAATCATGGTTTATTGAGCAGCAAAACTTTGACAAAAATATTTCAACAAATCAGGAGTCAAATCAGCTTATTATGATGATATTATTCATTATTAGGATCATGTGACACTGGAGTAATGGCTGCTGAAAATTTAGCTTTGCCACAACAGGAATAAATTACATTAATTAAAATCACATTGTTTGTAAAATATAAAAAGTTACTTTAATTATAATAATATTTCACAATATTACAGTGTTTAATTATAATAAGTATCAAATACACATTTGATACTTATTGATACACATTTGATACAGAAAAAAAAAATAAGGATACAAACAAAAAACATCCAAATATCACTCTTCTGAGTTGTTTGGTAAGCCCCTTAACTTATTTATTGTGAAAGGCAGTATTACGCTAAACCACAAAAAAGTGGTATTTATTTGTTAAATTAAGACAAAATTATGCTCTAATAAATGGCAAGTTCCTCTGTTTGCCACAAGATGGCACCACACATACCAAATATTTTTGAAGTGTAGTCACCACCTGTGGTCACTCTCTGGATAATAATCTATGTTTTCTTATAGAGGCAATATCTGTGTGGTCACCAGATTATTCCCCTTGAGTTATGTGCCCCACCTCAGCATAGTTTCACAACGACCCAGACAGAAAACAAACACCATCTCAAAGACACATTTATAGTAGAAATTGTGAAACAACCATATTGTCGTTAATCTTTTTCACACAATGGGCATGTCTTGAGAAAGCAATTTGCTCATGCACTGAACTCTATTGTGAGCTTCTTCTCAAGCAGTCCACTGTGACTCGGAAACCACAACCACGTCAGTGCCAAGCAATTCTCATCTGACCACAGATCTAATCACTTCATTCCCAGTCATCCTGAGGCCCCACAAGAAGCCTGAATTCCAGAAAGGCCTGTTATTTAATCAGATAGAAGGAAGACAATAGGCTGTTTTTATTATTATTTGAAGATTAAACGGATAGTTCACCCAAAAATTAAAACTATCCCATGATTTACTCACCCTCAAGCCATCCTATACGATGAAGATACTATCTTCTTTCAGACAAACACAGTTAGAGATATATTTAAAAATATCCTTGATCTCCCAAGCTTTATAATGGTAGTGAATGAAGCCCAAAAAAAAAATGTATCCATCCCTCATGAAAATTATCCATACGGGGGTTAATAAAGGCCTTCTGAAGCAAAACGATGGGTTTTGGTAAGAAAAATATCCATATTTAAAACTTTATAAGCTAAAATAACTAACTTCAGGCAGACAACTGTATGCATACTCCTCAAGTCGACTTCCACCACAAGAGTAACCCGTGACGCGATGTATGACGTAGGATGTAGGAGTATTGTAGCTTCTCGCGGTTTAAACAAATAGGGCTGAGCAACAAACTCAAGCTCCTCTTCTCTTATTAAGGGCCGACGTTTCGCTTGAAAAATTCTCGTTTTAGACTTCTAATTCATGACTGGTGTTTTGTTTTGCTCTATCCTTGTGCTTCTGTGTTCGTAAATGTGCCATGTGTCATGTCGGGGGTCACTCTTTCGATGCAAATCGATGCGTACGGCCATCTGCCGGAAGCTAGTTATTATAGATAATTAAGTTTTAAATCTGGATATTTTTCTTACAAAGCCCATCGCTTCGCTTGAGAAGGCCTTTATTAACCCCCTGGAGCTGTATAGATTATAAAACTTGAAAGAGCCAGGATATTTTTAAATATCTCTGATTGTGTTCGTCTGAAAGAAGATGGGTATATACACCAAGGATGGCTTGAGGGCGAGTAAATCATGGGATAATTTTCATTTTTGGGTGAACTATCCCTTTAAGTAATGCCTTTTTTCCCTTTAATTGTAAGATTACATCTGTGGCTGCTCCTCAGAATCTCCCGTAAGATCAGTTGGGAGTCACAACACATTAAGACATAGTCTACCTGAGATAACAATGCAAGTGTCTTTGTTCCTCCTCTTCATGGCTTTGTACGCAGCATCTGCGATGGCGAAAAGATGTGGCGGTCGCTCGTACAACTCTCTGCCTTTGTACTGCTCGATGGTGTCCCGCCCGTAAATGTTCATGGCACGGTAAGGGTTAACCGACACCACCACTTCTCCAATGTAGGAGTAGATACGACTCTTTTCAAACCTGCAGCAGAAAGAAGAGCACATAATTGATTTGCTGTATTCACATTCATGCATATGATGGAATATTTGTTTAACCATGACTTTATAAAAGATCTGTTTGGTTTGTGGTCAGTGTGGCTTGTATAATCATATTTCAGCGCGTTATGTAAAGAAAGGGCAGCTTAATGAATTATCTCCGTCAGGGATCAAAAGCAAATAAAAAGTGCAGGATAGTCAAGGTCATGTTTCATGAGCTGCATAATCTGTTTGCACAATAATAAATCCAGCTGAAAAGACCAGCATGAATTTCCAGGCTGGTTAGTGCTGGACCAGCACCAGCCAAATTGACTAGTCATTCTGACAATCCAACGACTATTCCACATCCACCCTAAACTCCTTGGACGCATAAAGCCAACAGTTGACGTTCACCCTGCTTTGAAAAAATAGTCTGTTTTTGAGCTCCATCCTCGGGGGAACCTGACTTCCTTGTTCTTCCGAGCAGACCTGGGTCATGCCTAGTAGAATAAGGCATCCTTTCTTCTCAACCTGAGGGTTTGCCAAGCCTCCCTCAGCTCCATCCTGCCCCAGTTCGAGTGTTTTTAGAAGTTTGAGGCATGATCTCATAATCTCATACTGAACTAAAGTAGCCGTATTATGCCCTTTTACAAAGTCTTGATTTTGTTTTTGAGGTCTACTAGAATCAAATCACATTTTTTTTTCACATATTTCACATGGTTGCAAGACCTCTTTTCCCAGTCTGTCAGTAATGCTCTGTTACTGTCTCTATGAAGCCCCTCCTTTAGAAAAACATAATGTGCTCCGATTGGTCCGCTGGACATGTCATGCCCCTTACCATAACCACAAGCAGTGTTGCCAGATTGGATGGGTTCCCATCCAATTGAGTGGTTTTGAATTTGATTGTGTGGGTAAAAATTTGTTTGGGTGGGTGGACAAAATTTGGGCTGGTTTGGGGTCAGTTTGGCAGTTTTCAAACTTCTAAATTCTAATGGCTAATTGGTTAACAAACAAAACCTAAATGTGCATGTAGGCTACGGCATACAATCAGTTATCGCAATGTTACTAAATGTATGTTTCAATGAATTACACCGTTTTGACTGTCATGGTGTGTGCATGAACCAGTGTGAAATACCTGTGAATTACCTACTCATTATTTTGTCATTATTTTTGTTTTAAGGAGTTAAAAATGGTCCAATCAACCTTGATTGACATGGCAATAAAATTCCATTGCATTATTTTGACAGTTAAAGTTTTTTTTTTCTTTTCTTTTGGAGAGGGCAGGTTTTAGTGAACTTTTGGGCTGAAACTCATCCAGGCCTCGCCGCTTTCTTTGTGTATGCCTTTTATTTAAACGAGGAATTTTGTGACATGTATGTTATGTTCCCAGAAGAAAACTCGAGACTACAATCGAGGCATTTTTAGGGAGTTCGAAAACAGTGCTTACTGATAGAAAATTTGGAGTTGACCTTGTGCTTTGTCAAATTGCAGAACTTTTTCATGCTCAAACAGCAACATTACACACTAAAAAAATGTAAAAATGTAAAAAAGCATAATACATTGTCTTTACATCTTCTTCTGACTCAAATAATTCAATTATAAACATCCAGGGATAAGTTGAACACTTACACTCAGTACTATTATTATGAACTGCTTCAGTCTTCGGGGAGTACCTTACTTACACCCGCAGAGCAGAAATGTACCATACAACAACATTCACACAAACAAGTCACAGAAACAGGCGTCAATTGCCTCGGGTCTTCTTACAAATGCATCAGGGATTCATAGAATGAGCAGTGATCATTTAAACAAGAATAAATCACCATGGACACATTCTGAAGCATATTTAAAACAGATCCAAGTGTGCATGTATTTTAAACTAAATAACAAAATTGTCAACATAAAGTCAAAGTAGTCGTTGCTACTTTTATAATGTTACAAAAGACTTCAAACAAATTTCAAACAAATGATGTTCTTTTGAACTTTCTATTAATCAAAATCATGATAAAATATGTATCACAGTTTCCACAAAAGCATTAAGCTGCATGACTGTTTTCAACATTGATAATAATAAGAAATGTTTCAGACATGGCAGTGATGACAGTGATGCCTGTGCCTTTGGTGGCAGCAGCTTGTCAGGCCAGCTCTGGAGCAGCATGCATGAAAAGGCTCTTTTGTGCCAGCCTGTGGGGTAGGATACTGCGGTGTACCCGCTCCATTGTTCTTCTGTCAATGTGAGGTCTGTGTGTAAAGAGCAGAGGCCAGGCCTCCACACCCCAACACAGCAGGCTGACTCTACTCACCCACATCAGCCCCTAAGGGACAACTAAGTCAACTAATGGCAATGCCAGAGGGATCATTTTGAACTATATGATCATATATTTGAACTATATATTTTTTTAAAGGTGAGATTGTAATGTTCAATTCAGAATTTAAAGATTAAAGAGGCAATATCATTCATTTTGATATATCTTTTACATCGAAGGCCAAATAAAAATGTGAGTCAAGTTTTTTTAAACAAAAAAGTCAAAGTTTAATTCCTGATATTTAATCTTGAATTTTTAGAGTACAATGAACTCTTTTAAGGAAAGTGTATATGAATACTCCTCATAATTCAAAGCCATCTATTAAAAAAGTATATTATGAAAATGTATTTCATCACTTATTGTATTGAAGAAACTAACTGCTATAAATAAAGAAATTGGAAATAAATAATGCTTTTCTACGGTGTGAGTACAGTCATAATAACCCACATTGTTTTCATCATTACTGTTCAAAAGATTTGGATTGGTTAAGGTTTAATGTTTTTAAAAGAAGTCTTTTATAATGCTCACAAGGTTGATTCATTTGATCAAAAATATATTACAATTTTAAAATAACTTTCCTTTTTTATATATACATTTAGTAATTTATTGCTGTAATGGCAAAGCTGAATTTTCAACAGCCATTACTCCAGTCTTCAGTGTTTTTGTCTTGGTGTCCCGGATCAAGTTTGCAAAGAAGCTTTTGTTGAAAGATGAAGCAGCTAACTGTATTGGATCATTGCAAACCGTAAGAAAACAATTTCATAATGCTTTGTCTGTAAATTTTGTTTTTTCATTATCATTGTTTTTTCATCTGACCCAAAACGTTTGAATGGTCTAGACATTGCATTTGCAAATTCAGTGGCTCATAAAACTCGATTTTTGAGTATATTTCAATCCTGAGGCAGCTAAAATCAAGACTCTAGGAAAGGACAACCAACACACTTTTTCAGGGGCTATGATTTTCTTTCTCCTTTGATACCACCCTCTTGACACCTTGTCATTTAGCCCTCTGTCAAAGTCATAGTCAAGACATATTGTTGAGATTTCATTAATGTCACAACACAATCCACTGAATCCCCCATCTGTCCTTTCATCACAACTCGGCCAGTCGCAAATCCACTGCGATTCTGAGAACCTGTTGGTAAATCTGGCTAATTGACCCTTCTCAAAACCCGCCCCCCTGCTGCTATACCCGACAACCCATGCTCTCTCATAACACACATCATGTTCTCCCGCAGTGAAAAATACATCGCAGAGCAAAGAGGACACTGACAGCGTATGAAAGAGTTTCATATTTAAATTTTTGTAATTTTTTAAAGCAGTTTAAACTCTAAATACCGTATAGTGGCTCTTTATTGTGACATGACAGATCCTTCAAACGGCTCGTGAATTGATCTTCTCTTCATACTAGTTCATTTATAGCATCAAATAAACATGAATAGACATCAGAAGGAATGTTGTTTCAACCGACGCGAAGTACGCGAGTACACACAATATTTCAAGTTAAACAACGTTAATATACTATAGGCTACTCCCTGACTGCTTTGCCGGATAAGATGGCGGATTCGGCGTTATAATTGGTTAGATCGCCTGTCAATCAAACTGTTTGCGAAGGGACAATTCCATCACGTTTCATTTTCATCTAGACATAGCTCAAACCCTTTAGATTTGCCCCGCTCCTAGAGGACAACTGCCCACAGAAATCAACTATAATCGAAACAGAAACCCAGCATGGAGTGAGGTGTGTGGGAAAGCACAGAATCATCTCCCATCTGCCTCTGCGATCAAATTATCATAAACATCTGATAAGCAGGCCTATACAGAATCTACTCTTTCTTAAATCAAGATAAAGCTTCCTAGATTTACCCAGCTCTACTTTAACTCATTGTACCATATTTAACCATAGAAAGAAAAGAAAAGAAAAGAAAAGAAAAGAAAAGAAAAAAGAAACAGCAAAAAGTCATCAAAGTCATTGAGTCAGTGTTCCTGAAAATTCAGGGTGTTTTTCATCAGGCAAGTTTTCCTGGGAGCATCAGATCTGGGAAGGGCAGTAGTGGCTGAGGCTCTGTCATCCTTTCTATCATCCATTTCCCAGAAGGCCTAGGGAGGGGTTGCTGCTGCATGGAGATTAAGGATGTGTGTCAGAAAGCAACAGGCCACATCCTCTAACAGCTGGATCTACTCCACAGGTTGAAGCATCAGCATTACTGTCTAGTAATTAGTTTTCTGAACAAAAATGAAGCGTACCTACAAGTATTTTGTTGTTCAGTGGAACATATTAGCTCCATTAAATAGATAATTCACAACAAAACTGAAAATTCTGCCATCATTTACTCACTTTTATTTTTTGTTTTTTTATCCCCAATTCAATGAATGCCAATGGCTGCACCAGTTGAGGAGTCACAGATTTAGAAAGACATGAGGGTGAGTAAATGATGACAGAATGATTTCTTGCCCACTATTCCTTTATTTGCTCTATACCTTTTCAATTACTTTAAAAGAAAATAACTTTTTCAGTAAGCTAAAAGGTTTTAAAGTCAGAGCTACACCCTTCTCCAACCTTTAAAACACTTGGGTCATCTGAAGTCCCAGACAATAAGAGTTTGACACCAATTTTAGAAAGCGATCACTTGCCAGGCTAGGATAACTACTGGTTTCAGGCTAGTATGGGTGGGTCTCTTGCGGTTATTTGCTTGTGGTTGACGGGGTGGGGTGCTGCCTGTAAATTCTCTCACACCAGTTGCAAGTAAAAGTAAAAAGTGAGAGGAGTGAAAATTAACTGGACAGCAGTACAGCATAAATAAAAGAGGAATGGAGAATTAGAAACAAATAGAGATGAAAAGATGATGTGTAATCAGAGAAGAGGGAACACAACATAAATGCCTGCACACTAAAGTGTTGAATTTATAAGATAGTCCAAGCCATAAGATATAGCGCATCAAAGCCTGTGTATTCACAACCCCAGCAATGAAAGGATAATCTGTTCCTGATCCATGTTTATCCCCTGCACACAATTTACCACCAAGCAATCAGGGTTACTCAGTCCACAGCTTAACAAAGAGCAAGCAGGGTATGACCTGATAGTGAATCGTACTCTGGACTGTCTATCATGCAACCAGCCCAGAAGATTTATTGGAGATCTCAGTTTTGTTTCAGATGTTTCTTCTAAAATTTAAATAAAAGAGATAATTGTCATAGGAGTTGAAAGCACAATGACTTGGGCAGAATGTAATGAGAAATGTTGGAGATCATACTGAAATCCCTCATATTTGATTGGAGACTTTATCATCTTGGGAAATGGCTCTGAGCACAGATATTTTTCTTATTTGATCTTATTTGAAACTCTAGAGGAGACACATGTGAGATTACTGGGGTTGTTTTCTCCACACTTACGCAAAACTCTGCATTCGACCTCCATTGAATCTCAGTGATGTCTAGAGAAATAGATGAGATATTCATGCAATGATATTTGTGATTTGTCTTTCCTATTGGCTGACATAGAGATGAACCAATATGACATTTCTGGCTGATATGATAATCTAATCAAGTCAAGTCAAATCACCTTTATTTATATAGTGCTTTTTACAATCCAGATTGTGTCAAAGCAGCCTTACAGCGACAATAGGAAAATTATTTCGTCTGAACAGCAGCTGTAGAAGAAAATGGTGTCATTGTCCAGCTAAAGTAAGCTCAGTATTGATTCATTCTGTTGTAAAAAAAAAAAAAAAAAAAGAAGACTAGTTATTAATTTAGTTCATTTATCTATACGGCAGCTCTGGATAAAACAGTGATGTCATCGTTCAGCTCAGTTCAGTTTGCATGCAATGGTGACAATTGCATGCAAAAAAAGTGTCCCCAACTAAGCAAGCCAGAGTTGACAGTGGCAAGGAACCCAAACTGCATCAGGTGACAAAAATGTAGAAAAAAAAATATTGGAAGAAACCAGGCTCAGTCAGGGGGACAGTCCTCCTCTGGCCAATATCGATACAGTGCATGATTATTATTCAGGCAGGTGTTGATTTTAAAAGCAAAGTTTAAGTGAGCATAACATGACATCAAAGATAATATGTAAAAAGGAAATGAACATGCACTATTAATTATCCAATATATCCCTTATTATATAAACTTTAAAACTTAAGTTCAGAATACTCAAAATATTTGAAGAAACTTATTACCTCAAAAACATTCAAATAAACCAACTCTTTTTTTTCAGTTGGTAGAACTTATTTTTGTGACAAGTGGGGTGGGGCCATTGTGGTGCACAGGTGTCTCTCATTTGCAATCACGTCACCCTTCGCTCCCACAGTTCTCAGCCTGGCGCCACTCATCATAATGTTGATTGCATACAGTTAATTTATATTAACCTCACATTCAGATCTTGGTTAGATGTTATATAGCAAATAATACATGCTATTATAACTATCAAAGAGACTTATATACTTGCATCAAACATTTATATTTTGACGCAAAGCATGCTGGGAATTAGAAATCTGCTGCAACTAGATCATATTAAGTTCAGCTTACTACAATCCAATTTTGAGTTCACACAACTTGTTTTCTATTAAGTACAATGAAGTCATTATTCGAGTGACACAAGCTCATTTCATTTCATTCATTTCACTGTTTCTGAGACAGCTGCGGTTTTCTTGGCCCTTGAATTTAATCTTTGAAACAGTATGCGACCCCCCTCCACAACCACTCTTCTCACACATCCTAAATGAGTTTCTGTAAAACTTTACATTTGTTTGCTGTTAAACACCAGCTGCTTCTGTATTGCCGACAATCCTTTAAAGCTTAACACACATATCCTTCAACGGCAAAAAATGATTTTTTCTGGAAATCTCTTCATGCCCACTGTGCTCAATTTGACTCACTCTTGTCAAGCTAACCTCCTTTACAAACACACTACTGTGCACAAAGCCTGAATGGAGAAAATGTGTGTCCCATTTGCTAAAGTTTCAACTTTCACGCTAACTTTCATTAGCTTTGCACTGACTACTCAGGAAATGAGAGCCAGGTGTAAATCTCAGAGCGCGCCAGCAAGCTGAGGTTTTTGTTATTTTGGCCCACTCCTTTCATTGTCTACCTGAGATCACAGGCACTTTTTGTTCTCCCGTCAGGACGAGGGAAAGAAAACGGAGGCATGTTTTGACGATTGTGTTTCAGAGGTCAACAGTAAAGTGACTAGACAAGGCCCTGAGCCAATCTCTAACTCATCTGAGCTTTCAGCACATGGTTCTGATCCCAATATGATGTCACTGAGCAGTAGCGAGGACATGACGGCCAACTGGAGAAGAAAAAAGCAGACAAAAAGACAAGACCAGCCAAACAGAGTCAGACATTACTCAGCAAGCTATTTCAAGAAGTGATCCCCATCAGGGTAAAAAGAGGGCAGGGATGGAAAGTACAAAAACAGACGAGAAAGAGAAAGAAGTACAGTTAATGAGGTAATTGGCTAAAAAAAAATAAATGAAAGGGGAAAAGCAGAGTGGAAGTGTGAGTGTGAATGTCACACCTGGCTGTAACACGGCTGCACCGACACAGCAGGACACAGACTTGCCTGAAAATGCAGGCAGGCAATGTGACTAAACTGTGAGATTGTCTGAATCAAGAACATATGAAAATAAAATGAATCATTGGTGACATCCATCATTGTGTCCAATCAAAATGATATTAGCTAGGACACATTATATATAATCTCATTAATGTGTCTATGTAATGAAATCAAACCGCATCATCGGTTAGAGAGAGGAAATGGGTTTCCAGCAGGGGAGAATACACAATTTGGGAATTATTAAGGAGTAGCTCATGAGCACAAGGAAAAACAGAATAATGAAATTTGAGGTTATGGATGTAGCCTGTCGTAAACATGCGAGAGAAAGGGGTTATGAAGAGGGGGTGAGGGGTCAATCGAGACTGAAAACCTGTAGGCTATAAACTCTAAAGACAGTGAAAGTGAGTGAGAGAGCTCCTCTATCATGCCTAGTGATCTCAGTGACCGCCAGCCAAGGCACACAGTCCACAAATGAGACGTCTGTGGAGCTTGAAGCTTATTCTGGGGGAAAAAAGGCCAAAAAAGCAACAGCCTTGTTTATGTAAGGCCGGTGATGTTTCAGATTACAGGGGGTTGTATGGAAATTCTTGAGGGCAGACAGGCACTTTTCTTCGCTGGAGAGTGAGAGGAAAATCAGGCTGTTTTTTGAAGCAAACTTCGAAGCAGCCTTTTGAGGGACATATTCACCTTTATAGGTTCATCTTGCTTCTTAATGTGGAATGTGGAGAGGGTCACTCATTGTACTGTTAACAGCAGTGCAGTTTTATGTGAAGAAAGAATTTAAAATTAGCATTGCTGGTCAACAGCATATAATAAATTAAATTAATAAGCTGAACAATGACATCATTTTTTTCTAGAGCTTCTATATAGTCAACATTGTTCCGACTTGACTTGACTTGACTTGACTTGACTTGACTTGACTTGACTTGACTTGACTTGACTTGACTTGACTTGACTTGACTTGACTTGACTTGACTTGACTTGACGAGACGACACCAGGCTACTTAACTTAATCAGCAAGATCAGATTGCGCAGGAAAATAAAAAAGGTTCTAAATAAAAATGGGATACAATCCTCCAAAACAACATGGATAGAGCTGAAACCTGTAGCAAATTACAAAAAAAAAATCAAATATAATCAAACAAAAATAAAATATTAAAACAAAATAGCAGCGAGCAAGCATGGAACTCAAAAGCAGGACAAGATGTACCATGTCTTTGGGCAGAGGCTATTATAACATCACAGAATAAATCCTTTGGGCTTGTAATATTTATATGGAAAGTATTTTCCAGTGGAATTCGTGCTTCATCTCACACACTGAGGACCTTTAAAAAAACAGTGCTGGTACCTAAATATATACACAATGCAGTGACCATATAAAGATTTGTAAATATATCATTCTTTCTTCAGGCCAAAACGTACAGTCTCTCTGTTGCTGCATCTATCCTTACAGGATAGGGAAATATAACCTTTGACCTTGTTTCTGGCTCTGCGCAGTGCACCTGATCTCAGAGGACTTTGATCCCTCTGTTTGCTGTGCAAGATGGGAATCGGGTAGCCATGTGTCACAGCTGGACTCCACGTGGCCCTGCTGTTAAGGCAACAAGTGAGCTTTTATACCAATGTTATGGGAGAGGCTTAAATTAGACTTATTCAGCAAACAGCTTCACAGAACTGAAATCCTTAAGATATAACTTAATGACCGAAAGATGAAATTCAGGCACCACTATTATAAATGGTGTCTTTGTGATTTGCCCCATGACGAATTTAATTCAAAGACGCATAGAGGCCTGAATTCATTTTCGTGCCTGAGTTTATATTTGCCTTCAGTTTGTTTTTGTCCACTGGCACCATCATGTAAATATGGAAGAGAAACAAGCATATGGGCTCAGCTTTCATTATTTCCTGTAGCCCTCTTTAAACCTAACCTTAGACCCCTGCTTACGGTTATCATCCGGCTGATTTTTCCCAACAAAGACCCTTATAAAAAGCTGTGAGGAAACAGCACAGATTTACAACCTTCTGCTTTAAAAATTTCCCTCATTCCACTCTATGACCACACAACACAGCACGACAATTTTTAAGCAATCATCTGCACTGGATGTGTAATTATTCTTAGGAAAAGCAAAGAAATAGACCCCTGTAACTACAGTATAAACCTGAAAAACAGCTGACTAGCAAGATATATTACAACAGTGGTTCTCAACTGTTTTTTTTTTTTTTAAATCGGGATGCAGACTTTACATTTCACATCAAGTGACAAAAAGTTAACAATAAAGTCCTTAAAATTAATATAAAAATGAGCCATGCAACAATATGTAAAATTATTAACATGTTGATTTATGAAGCTCACTCACCCTAAACTTTTGAATGGTAGTGTGTATCAATGCAAAATGTGAGAATAATGTTCTCCTCTATTTTAACAGTATAAGCCTTCTGCAATCTGAAATATGCATGATTATGGTTTGCTGCATTTTTTTATTTGCATTCAGCCAGGCTGCCATGCAAACTGTCATGCATTCAGTATTAGACACGCAAGATTGTTCTGACACCAAACATCCATTTTCTCATGGCACACAATGAAAATATAAACATCGCAGAGCCAAGAGAACACAGTCATCGCTTTGACAGACAAGACAGAGCAAGTTAGTTTTGATAGCTTTCAAATTTTGTATGTTTTATTACGAAATTTAAACAATAATTAACATTATGGTGCTTTTTAATGTGGCGTGACAAATTGCTGTAGCGCCTCAGAAGCGGCACTTAAACCGATCTTCTCTTCCTCTTTACTAATAGTTACAGCACAAAATGAACATGAATGAACATCTATTCATTTATTTTTTTGAAAGAACCAGAACAATTTAAACTGAAACAACTGAATTGTATCTTGTCTCATGTAATAGCTCAGCCAGTTTTAACCATGGAAAGATGTCAATAAGCCTGTAAACAATATGTCACATAATGTTACATAAGTGTCCACATAGTTAGTGAGAAACATGTAGGCTATTCTAGAAAGGAGCATCTTGAAAATTTCATCTTTACTCTTATATCATGAAAAAGTTATTTTAAAAACGGCATTATATGCAATCAGATGCATTCAGATGTTAATTTTAACTTTCAATAATAATGTAATTTCATGTATACCAACATTGGTTAAGAAAGGTTATGGATAAAAACTAATTATATTCATATGAAAATGAACAGGTTTTGAATTGAACTGAAGCTAAATCGCTAGCTTATGAATCACAACAAATTATAACATCATGTCCAAGCTGAACTCAAAAGTTGGCAGCTCTTATTTAGCATTGTTTTTGCATCAGTCTCTGATGCTGCAACCAATTTCAGAGTCACAACATACAAGTTGAGAACCACTGCATTAGGATAATAAAATTTCAATCATCTTGTCCATTTTTGGGTCTAAAATGTCAAAAGGAAGAGCAGCAAGGTCTCATAAGTTGCCAATACTCTTTGCCTGAGCCCATTCTTCCAGTCACTTCCAGCCACTAGACCATAAGTGCAACTAAGTAAAGTGAAAATGTCATTCAAGGAAAGGTTACACAAGTATACACAAAGTATACAGTACCGAAAGTTCAAACCATTAAAATTACTAGTTTGATTTTTTTTAGACTTGACTTCCTTCTGAATGACTCAAGATGTGAAAGTAAGTTCCTGATTATCAACTGTTTCATCTGCAGTATCAGAGCCAATGTCTGGAAGAATTTGGAACACGGTCCCGGGCAGCTCTTGTAATTGTTTTTGGAAATGTGAAGAGGATTGCCAAAAAAATTCCCCAAGATCCTAGCGGCAGACAAAACAACACTGCCATATAAAGTCAAGCCCGGAGCACACATCAAATTAAGCAGTGATTCCAGAGTGCCTACACAAACTCTTGTTCAAAAAAAGGGGGCGTTAAGTAAACACAGTCTTGGGCAGAGTTCAAATTACCCTACGATGTACAGTATGTGTCAGCAGCCCTGACACTTGTTTAACTTTGACACCTTACTGTAAGAAGCTTAAAGCCTCACAACTAAACAGACTGACAAAATTGCTTTAAATCTGATGGTTAAACATTCTGTCATAGCTTTGAAAAGAAAATCTGCATTTCAGATTTGTTATATAGGAGATTTCTCAGTAAAGAACCCCAAGCTGACTGTAAACAGTTGATTTCACTGGATAAAACGTATCGACATTATCCAAAGGAGTTCAGCCAATTCAAATCAAGTTTTGCTTTGACATGATAAATAGTCTTTCTGAATTCAAAGCAAATGGCCTTCAAAAGGCATCACATAAGAAGCAACTTCCAGTTCAACAGCATGCTTCTTTATCACTCCAGAGGGCACAGGATGTGATCTGGCATCACATCGCTCCTGCTGTTCCAGCTGAAGCAGTAGACACAGATGTGGAGACTGAAGAATCAGGAAGCTGGCCTGGTCACACCCTCTGCAAATAACAAACTGCACACGCCATCCCCCAGCCAGGGAGAAAATCAGGCCATGGCTGAGAGAGAGGTGGGAAAAACAGACACCCTGTGCTTTGAATCACTGGAACCAGTATCTCCTGCTGCTAATTAATGGCCAAGTAGTTTATGCACATCCTCATGGCGTTTGAACAGTGGATTCATAACATATAGCACATCAAATACAATACTGTTCAAATGTTTTGGGCAAGCAAAGTTTTTCTTTTTCTTTTAGCAAGGATGCATTAAATTGATCAAAAGTGATTTCAATTTTAAACTAACTCTGTCCTTTTGAACTTTCTATTCATCAAAGAATCCTGAAAAAATCTGTCATGGTTTCCAAAACTATTTAACAGCGCAACTATTTTCAACACTGATAACACAAATATTTCTTGAGCATATCAGCATATTATTATGATTTCTGAAGGATCATGTGACACTGAAGACTAGAGTAACGGCTGCTGAAAATTCAGCTTTGCCATCACAGGAATACAACAGTGGTTTTAAATTGTAATATTTCACAATTACTCTTTTTACTGTATTTTTGATTAAATAAATGCAGCCTTTGAGACTTCTTTCAAAAACAATTTAAATCTTACAGTCTCCAAACTTTTGAATGGTGACTTTAAAAAGTGGACTGAACTTTATGACTAACTTCAATTCCAGATGTATTAATACATTTGAATTTATTGTTATTTATAGTTTATAATGGAATTTAAAATATCTCCTTTAAATCACTGAAAGCACTACGTGCAATACCACCAGAACTATAACAGGAACAAAATATGTAATTTCATGAAGGCACTAAAATGAAAAAGAATTACATATCAAATCAAACATTTCATAACTTAGTGGCCTTGTGAGATATCCACATATAGGCCACTAGTTAATTGACATTAGAAGTATTTAAATGATTTTATGGCATTGTTACATTAACCACTAACAAAAAAAGAGCTGCATGCTGAAACTACATTCCTCATCGTATTAGAGCTGGTTATTTATTGACAGTGTGCTGATGAGGAAATGTGATCCACATCAATAAAAAACATAAAACACAATGGCAGGACATCCACTGCAAACTTGTTTGAACAATAAGGCCGATCAGAGAGGGTGTTACCATGGCCATCCCACCAGCTCAGCAGGTGCATCCAGTTATTTTAAGCTACAATAGATACAGCAAATACAACAATGCCATGAATTGCTTTATTGTACACATGAGATGTGAAATAGATTGTTTCCTTGACCTGAAAAATCTTTTAAAGCTAGTTTATTCCAAATGCATTTGTTGTATCTGTCCATTAATATGATTCAAACTTCAAGATGTTTTGCTAGATGATTTGAATAACTCTTTCATAATAGGTACAGAAGATTAATGACAACGATTCAGATTTGCAACCTATTATTAGTTACCAGTTCACAAACATATCCAATTTCTTCACTTATTTGCATCACCATGTTTTGACAATCGGTAAGTAATATAGGCTATATATAGGCTATACACACTTTTTTGAATTCAACATAATTGGAATTTTACTTCAAAACCCAAAGCAAAGCTTTTGTCCAAATACAGGTAGGCTACAACTATCATACCTGTCCTGTACTAAAGCACATGGCAACAGGAATCCCTGTAGCTGAATTTTCTTACCTGAGTTTAAGGTTGGCCATAAACTCTTCCAAAGACACATTGTCCAGAAGAACAAAGTCCGCCTTTCCGAACTCCAAACTTTCATGTTCTGCCATTTTAACGCGTTAGGAATATAAAAAATGCAAAACAAAACAAAAAAAGTAAAGCTAACTGTTGAATATCCCACGAATACACAAGTCAATTCGACAGCAAACCGGAGCGATAATGCATTTTCCTGAATTTGTTTACATTTGCCTATAGCGCACAATTCGTCGGCCTCTTTTCATTTCATTACTAAAGGAGAAATAAACACGGAATGTCTGTAAACTATACGTTGTTTTGTCTGTTAAAGGTCGAAATAGCCTAGTTAAAGCCACACAATCGTCCGCCGCCTGAAAACTTCCCACAACTTTTCGAGCTTCCCGGTGTTTGAGTGATAGTCCGCTACATCGAGAGTCGCACCTCTCATCCCTTTTTCCACGAGCTTCACTCGTCTCGCATAAACACACTGTAGCTTCGGTATCCTTCGGTATCCTGCCAGTCTCGCGTAAGCCCCTCCCCTGTCGGGAACGAGCTAAACCCTATCTCTACACATGAATGGCACAGTTACGAAGGTGGATACGTTTGCAGTCGGCTACGCCAAGGAGTATTAACATCTGCAACCTAAATTTTGCTTTTTTGTTACTAGCAGCATACTTATTTTTATTACGTAATCATAAATTAATAGGCTACCAGTCAGAAGTGAATAGTTCACCATAGACCTAACGTTACTACGAAAAGGTTTATTTGTTTCCAGCTAAAATGGAAGCTACCTGCCACTATTTGACTATTGACTGCTGTGCTTGATATAAATAGCCTATTAAAATGAATAAGTTGGAAAAGTAGTACTAGTACATTTACAAGTGAAACTGAAAAAAAGGTTAGCATATACTGCACTGGATCGCTTACTAACGAGGAAAATAAAAAAATATGTGTTTAAAATACTTAGGCTACTACTTTGTTTAAAGGAGCCAGTGTTAAAATGATTTACCATAGTTGTTAGTTTAATCATCAGTCATTTGAAGGGGATGTTGACATTTGAATTGTGCATAGTTAGAATTCTTTGAAGACTAGTATTAGTCGTCATCAGTGAGTTTCTGAATATCTCTGGAATGTCCGTCTTTCCTCTGACCATATAAGGCAATGCCTATAAAATCTCATTTAAGTGAACTGTCTTAACAGTAGTGCAGCATAAAACTTCAGTTAATTACAGCATAATTGACAACAGAACTAACCAAGACCAGATTTACAGGTGTAGCACAATGGTGCTAAAGCAAAAACATTAATAAAACACATTTTCGTTCATGTGGTAAAACATGATTTTGGGCTGGCACGTGTTACCAACGTGTTTTCGGTGAGCTCGGGACACAAGAACGTGTTTAAGTTTAATGAGGATAGAAGATGGCTTCAGGTTGCTCTGTGCAGCTATCTGTGGCCAAGTGACATCCTCCCTGATTAAACACAATGAGTTGACTCTGCTGCCCCCACCTGTGTCTCACTGGGACAAGACTATTACTTATAGCTACATTATAGCTTACCATAATAGTTATCTACTACAATAACAATACTATTATAATGTAAAATAAAACAATATTTGTTAAAATTTGTTAAGATTTTTTTTTTAAAAATATATGAAGATTTATATGTATATATAATTGAAACATTATATTATATATGGTATTTTTACATTCAATATTACAAAAATTTTTTTGTTGTTTGGGTTTGATTTTCATGTTTCATTTGTTTGGGTATATATATATATATATATACATACATACATATATATATATACATACACATATATATATATACACATATATACATGAACATATATATATATATATACATATATATATGTACATATATATATATACATACACTATTACACACTATTATTGTATTAGTCAGCTATTGAGGTAAACTATTATTTAAAAATAATATTTGTTTAAGAATATTATTTACAAAAATATAACATTTATATATCTTTAGATATATATACATGTAGGAGATATATATACAAATATATATATATATATATATATATATATATATATATTGTAACGCTCGTGGTAAGTGCTAGGAAGCACGGAGACGGCGGACAGATTAATTAGAAGTAATTTATTGAAACAAGACAGGGTCAGAAGGTAAGCAACACGAGCACGTAACTTTAACAAAGAACAAGGACAGGACTGACACAGAGGGAATTTATACAGATGAACACAAGAGGAATAATTGGTGGGGCACAGGTGATAGACATAACTGATTAACGAACACAGCTGAAGATAATAAACTAATAATGATGATGACGAAACCAAAACAAAGACAATTTGACAGGACTGATGGAAACAAAAACAAAGAACACATGACTGATGACAGAACTAAACTGAAAACAAGGAACATGTGACAAATGACAGGACTGGAATACAAATCAAGAAACATGGGTCAGAAGACAGAACAGAAATCAAAACAAGGGACACGTGATATATACACATGTGATATATATATGTATATATTAATAATGACAAAAAAATATGGGTTTAGTCTTAAATTCAGAAGTTTTATGGCAAGGTAATTTTATAGGAAAGAAGCACTTAGAAATTTGAAAGCACTTTTTGCATTGGAAATATATCTCTCAGCAAGACACTAAAAAATAGTATTAAAATAGTTAAAGCAATGAATAAACAGAACTAAGTCAAACTTAGCCGGTACTATTAAACTGGCCTCTAATTAAACTATAAATGTTCATAATTCTGCTCCTGTTGACTTTTACATTCTCTTAGATTTTTCTCTCCATAAGTAATGAACCCCCAAAAACGATGGTGTTGGATGCACCACTGGCCCAAGAGCTGCCGCATTTATGGGTCACATAAACCACAGCACCCTTGCGCAGAGTCGTCATGTATGTAGAGAGATTCCCAACTGAGTTGGAGCCCTGAACATTACTATGGGACAAAGCCACCCAATAATTATTTATAACAAGCCATAGGTCAGTTTTCCCACTCCCCCCAGTCTGTGTGGAGAAGAAGAACTGATAGACGCCTGTAAATGGAGCTCTGAACATCCCGCTGCTTGCGTTGAAAGCCCCGCCTTCATTCACAAACACTTTCCTGTACACAATCGTGTTCATTTTTCCTGAGATGTTGGCTGGGTAGGTGGCAAAAAAATGGACCTTTGCTCGCACTACAGATCACAAGGAAAGAAAATGCTTCATTATTTTTATTAAAAGGTAGATAACTATAATTATAATAACTACAGCGTTTGTTCATTTAATTATTAATAATGATGAAGAGATATGACTCACCTCTCATTTTGTTTTTCTTACACATCCAGGTGATTTTGTCTCTGCTGGTGCAGGACTCACTTTTTTTGCACTTTCCACAGACTAGTGTGTTAATGTCTGAAAGGATGATGTGCAACAATCAATATCTGCAATATTTGTTTTTTTCTTAAAGCCTGAGTGCATCATATCTTACCTGCACAATATGCCAAATGGCAAGTTACCGGTTTGACAAACTTGTAGACGTAGTAGTTTCCCGGACATGCTTTCACTTGAATGGGAGGGGATTTGAACAAACAGCAGTTGTCTCTCCAGTTTCCACACACTTTGCGGGTGACCACACCGTCTCGTATCCGGGGGTGACCGCCGACGAGCCACAGTGGAGCGTGTGTGCCACACATTTCTTTCTTCACACACCTCTCAGGCATCTGGATGGTTTTCCCTCGATAGAAGAGACGGTACCAGCCTTTCCACTGGACACGCTGGTCACAAGCAACGTTCTTTGTGCTGTAGTTTGTAGCTCTCCAGGCTTGGTCCAACACGGTATAGTGATAGCAGGGGTCAAGGCCATCGTCACTGTCATCCTCACCAGAGCCTTCGACTCCATTTTCACTCTGAGTGAGGGTATGCGGATGGCTGCTGCCTATTAAAGACGAACATATATATAGCCCTTTAAACACACTTATACACACACACAGGTTTGTTTTGCTATCAAAGTGAAGACTCTCCATAGGCATAATGGTTTTTATACTGAACAAACTGTACATTCAATCCCCCTAAACTAACCCTACTCCGAAACCTACCCATCCCAGAAAACATTCTGCATTTTTACATTTTTAATTAAACAGTTTAGTATATTTTTAAAGCTATTTTAATTACGAGGACTCAAGAAATGTCCTCATATTTCATGTTTATGTCATAATACCAGTGTAATACCCAAGTCATTATACAAATTTGCACACACAAACGCTCACATGTTAAATCTGTCTATCTATCTATCTATCTATCTATCTATCTATCTATCTATCTATCTATCTATCTATCTATCTATCTATCTATTGTTCTATCGTTCTATCTATCGATCGTTCTATCGATCAATCGATCGATCTATCTATCTATCTATCGTTCTATCGTTCTATCTATCGATCGTTCTATCTATCTATCTATCTATCTATCTATCTATCTATCTATCGTTCTATCGTTCTATCTATCGATCGTTCTATCGATCAATCGATCGATCTATCTATCTATCTATCTATCTATCTATCTATCTATCTATCTATCTATCTATCTATCTATCGTTCTATCGTTCTATCGTTCTATCTATCGATCGTTCTATCTATCTATCTATCTATCTATCTATCTATCTATCTATCTATCTATCTATCTATCTATCTATCTATCTATCTATCTATCTATCTATCGATCGTTCTATCGATCAATCGATCGATCTATCTATCTATCTATCTATCTATCTATCTATCTATCTATCTATCTATCTATCTATCTATCTATCTATCTATCTATCTATCGTTCTATCGTTCTATCTATCGATCGTTCTATCTATCTATCTATCTATCTATCTATCTATCTATCTATCTATCGTTCTATCTATCGATCGTTCTATCTATCTATCTATCTATCTATCTATCTATCTATCTATCTATCTATCTATCTATCTATCTATCTATCTATCTATCTATCTATCTATCTATCTATCTATCTATCTATCTATCTATCTATAAACCATACAAGAATAATTGGAAAAAAAAACTGACCAGTTTGTAGTGACGTCAAATTCATCTCTACATCTGTATCAATAGGTTTCTGTGCACAGTACGGTAATGCCTACAACAAAATAAAGAGCAAAACAAAAGAACAAAAGAGTTTGTCTCACTGTAGGATTAATTCTAATATTTTGGGTCATATTTTGACATCAAGGTTGTGCAATTACAGTGCAATTAATTTGAATTGTTTTGGTACAATTTTCACAAGCAAGTGTTACATTTTCAAAACTCTTAGTACTAATATCACAACAGATCATCAAAAGTGCACTTTTTCAAACATTTCAGCCACATTACTGTAACTCGCCCATATAAATGTCAACTACAGTACAGTTTCAGTAATATGGCACAGTAAGAACATTTACTACAGCGGCAGCATGCTCTGTTCTAGCACAAAACCTCATAGCCTTGTCATACTTCATCACAACTTTTGATCACACACACTGAATATAGATACTGTTACAAACATTATGAATTTCATGTAATTATCAGCATTAATGTTACCTGGCTCAAGGCTTCTTGCTTTTGTTTCATTACTGCTTGTTCGTGTTTCAAGCTTTGCATCTCCTGCATAAATAAAGAAAACCAATGCTTGTACCACTTTTTTAGAAATTGAAATATTTAGGAAACCGAATATTTAGGATACTTTAAATGCACCACTACCTTATACACAGCAGCAAGTTGCTCCTGCAAAGGCTGGTCAATATTCCAAGCTCTGAATTTATACTAGAAGACATTGCAATGAAATAATGTGAAAAAATATTTGCACAGCTTCTGTACAACTGCAGTTATTGTAAAATGTTGGTCTTATTTTATTTATGACATTAATTATATTAACCTATTCGATCATGCTTACTGAAATATCTCTTTTGTCAGTGACAGCTGCACAGACCACCAGTACGGCAAACACTTGGATGCATAAGGAAAGCATCTAAAAGTTAAAGTAAAAAAAAATGCATTAGACTTTGCATTATTTATCTATATACATTTTTTAAAAATAAATATTAATATGAAGTATGTGTTTCTAATTTAAAAATGGATTTACAATTAGGTTAATTTGCCTTAATTTATAGGTAAATAATTATTGTGCTTGATAGATTAATTTTTTTTTTAAGTTATATATTTTTCCTTATTTTGTCTTTTTGAAATTTTAAACATTTGAAGCTTACCTTTTCACAAAGAACAGATCTCTATGCGTTATGCAAGTCAACTATATAGGATAGAGTTTATATACTGCACTAGATTATGGGATGGACACAACTGCCATGCAGAAGGAAGTTTCTGGTTAGACTTTCACACTAATATATTTTTTTACATGGAACGTTGGTGACACTGTTCACAAATAAGGTGCTAACAAGCATGAAAAGTAGCCACAGGCAGTTTTCGAGCTCATGAGCTCAGCAAAAAATGTTGTGCTAAAACGTATTTGCATATACGCACGCAAAATATTATTAAAATAAGTTCCTTGAAATAAGCTGAAATAAGTTAAACTTGTTTGTAGAAATGTTAACAAAAAATACAAAGGAGAAAAATGCATTAAAATATGTTTTGGGTGGTCAAGGCTAGGCCATATTTTACACTAAACCAAGTTTTCATTGTTTGAGCATTTGAAAAAGTTAAAGTGATTCAAAGATTAAAATTCTGTCATCATTTACTCACACTCAAAACCTGTATGGATTTCTTTCTTCTGCTGAACACAAAATAAAATATTTTGATGGACCCCATTGACTTCCATAGTATTTTTTTCCATACTATGGAAGTCAATGAAGTCCGTCAACTGTACTGGCATTCTTCAAAATATCCTTTTTTGTTTTCAGAAGTAGAAAGAAATTCATACAGGTTTGAACCAACTTGAAGGTGAGTAAATGATGACAGAATGATGACATTTTCTTTCTTTTTTTTGGGGGGGGGGGGGTGTTGAAATATCCTTTTATTTAGTTTTTTGTGATCAACTAGGTTTTAGTCATGAAAGTTAGCAATTACTTACTCTCACATTGCAATTTAACAAGTCAGTTGACTGTTATAGATTTTGCCTTTTCAAGCATCATTCTGAAACCACATGACAAGTCATTGGTTAGTGCAAAAAAATTTTTTGCATTATCAGCGTAACAGTGACAAGATCTAAACTCCCTTTTGTGCAAACACACTTTATATTTAACATAATAATTTAACAGATTAAATCTGATTTCCTTTTAAATCTAATATGCTAGTACAAATTAATATTATATTCCTGAAAAATAAATTAGATTGAGAATAAATTAGATTGAAGAATAAATTAGATAAAACATAGATTACTTTCACATTTAAAAACAAAGGTTCAAAATGTACATGGTGGGAGAAATATGGCTCTTGAGGAAGATTTAAAGGGTAATAATAAAGCATGTATGATAGTAGGAAATAGTTTCGTGAAAACATGCGCTGTGAGTTAAAGATGTGCTTGCTTTGACAAATGCAAATGAAACTGTCAGTGTCTGTGTGAAGGATGCGGTAATTCCATGAAATAAATTAAAATCTGCAATAACGAAAGCTACCACTAGGGAGCACTGGTGACCTCTAACTTAATTCAAAACGTTCGGGTTTGACAAGTTTACTGGACAGGAACTTGAAAATTATCAGGTGAGATAAAGAACAATTATTCGGGTGAAACACACACTAATTATGTAATTGTTGCGTAATCAAAAACCAATGTTAAAGCATATTCACTAGATTAGTGTTCATTATTGTTCAGCTTTATGAACTGAGATAAAACTAATATTAAAACCATAAAAAAACTATTTTTATTACTTGAAATAAAATTGTACTAAAAATAAACGTATCAAAAAAGCTGAAATAAAAGTTAATAAAAACTATGTAGACATATATATATTTTTTAATTAAAAAAAAATGGGGTAAAAATTACTAAAACTTTAACTGAAATTAAAATAAAAACTGAAAATATAAGTATTTAATAATCTAATAATTCAATATATAATAATATAATCTTATTCAAAATATTAATAAAACTATAATAGAATCTCATTGATACTAAAATAACACTGTTATTGTCTTGCCGGGAATTTATTTTATTTTATTCTTTCGGATTTCATATTGTATATTTAAATCATTGTTATTATGGCACATTGTTGTTATTCTGCTTTATTGTTATTTATCTGTCAATTGTGTGTGTGTGTGTGTGTGTGTGTGTATTGTTGACAAACATCCCCATAAAGTACTTAACTGTAATTGTAAAAACAAAATAAAACGGATTTAATGAGTAAAATGGGAGTAATATGTTTCTCATTAAGTGTCTTAGAGCCCTTCTAAATAAACTAAATCCACCCTTATCTGATATGGGGGCAATAATAGAATAGAGTCAACAGAACATTATGTTTTGCTCTCAATCCTCAACTGTAAAAACCATGTCACACATCATTTGGTAATGTATTAAAATACTTGGCAGCAATTTCAGCTCTCACTGTCAATAGAGCAATGAGCAGTGGATTGTGTGATTAGATAAGACCAGTCCAGTCAGTACAATAGTCCACCCAGGAAAACAATGTTCATGTTTTGATGTGAAGCACAGGCCTCAGCCTTTTTACATAAGCAGGAGACATCAGTAAACAGCCCTGGGGAATGACAGGCATGCTACAGAGAACAGCCGCCTGGACAATCTGATTGCAGCCTGTTGTGAACTGTGATATGTTTGCATACATTACTCACCGCTACCCCACCCGAAGACCCCCGCCCCCGTGCATTTCCACTCACCCATACAGTAACACGTACACTCGATCATTAATGCCATGCTCTGATGGCTGTACTTTTCCTATCAGGGTTCCTGGAACTGGCCCCATACAATTGCTCATTGCTATGCTCGCACGTCTCTGTAGATTCTAACACGAGGGTCCAGTCTTCAACAGTTGCGTAACAGGGCACTCTATGAAGGAAGTCATCTGTTTCAGTCTCTTTTTAAAGGATTAGTTCACTTCAGGATTAAAATTTCGTGATAATTTACTCACCCCCATGTCATCTAAGATGTTCACGTCTTTCTTTCTTCAGTCGAAAAGAAATTAAAGTTTAGAGGAAAACATTCTAGAATTTTTGTCCTTATAGTGGACTTCAGTGGGGTTCAATGGGTGGAAGGTCCAAGTTGCAGTTTCAGTGCAGCTTCAAAGGGCTCTACATGATCAGAGCCGAGGAATAAGTGTCTTATCCAGCAAAACGTCACGTCAGTTATGCTTTTTTTTTTTTTTTTTTTAAAGTTAAATAGGAAAAGAGTATGATGTAGCATAAGATGTGGCATAAATACGAATAAATCCACTTTTTTCATAATTATTATTTACCAAAGCATGATTTTTTATGTGGTGGAAATGGGCTTCCATACTTAATAAGTATTAGTTACTTTTTAAGGTTTCTGATGTGTGACATATGAAAAACACACCATTCTAACCTGCTGAATATGTGCAGAAAGATTGCTCAAAAAGGAAACGTAATTAGAAAGGTTATCACCAGTTTAATTGTTTACCAAGGTCTAAAACATTCCAGAGGCCTCTGCATGTAAACAAGCTATCCATCTAACCTTATATGGATTACCTCATAGCATGTGCTTTATGGTATGTGATATTCTGTAAGAGGAGCACTTGTTTATCAAGCATTGAGAGAATCAAGAACACAGTAGTCTCTACGCACACAAAATGATATTGACAGTTTTAGCAAGAACTAATTTTGTTCCATCACTGCATCTGACCTTCCTGTATTTCACATTGTTTCTTCCATTCATGCCTCTCACTGCTGACCAATGACCTCACTTTTCATGTAACTTCTGACCTTAAAAGGTATGTTGTTTACTATGAAATGTCACCTCTGCCTTACTGGGAAATAGATCAATGTGTAGTATCTCGATCCACACCTGTCAATCATCTCTGTCCTCTCTATAATCCAGGGTTCAATAGAGTTCAGAGAACTTGTTGACTCATAAATCACTCCCATAAATGACATAAAGTGACAATATTTTTTATTTCAATTCTATACACGTCATTTGCTTGAGATGGAAAACATATTACAAAAATAAAGTTTAGATTTTCAGGAAAAATATGACAAAAACAAAAACATAAATACACAAAATGTGGTCCTTACATGTAAGGTTATATGGCGCAAGTTCAAAGCAGATGGCTGATTTAATACGGCAGGCATGCTCTCAAAAGAGTAAGCTTAAAATTAGAAGCTCTGATTTCATGCAGTATAATATTCGCAAGGAACTAGTGGCCGAAGGTCCACAAATCTGTAAAAGGCAACGGCAGAGCAAAAGCCTGAACTTCTGTAGATGAGGTATCTAAAATGCTTCAGCATGTTTAAGAATAAACATGCACAAAACACTGAGTTTGAAATGCTTGATGCATATAAGTTGTAAGTGTTTCAAGTCATTCTAACTGGTTGTAAACCGATTTACATCTATGATCCCCTTCTAGTGCCTTAAACTCAAGTGTGAACAAAATACCAGAGATCACATCGACATATTTGGCCACACACTAATACAGTCTGAATTATGGCCTCTAATGATCTCTTTTCTCTTTTCTATTTCTTTTAGTTTTTGGCCATTCTGAGTATGAACAAAACTCCATTAGCAATCAAAGTCATTTAATTACAAGTGCTCCTTGATTTCAGCATTACTAATGCAGTACACTCTTACATAAATGATCCATCATGGCTTGCATATGGATTTTTTATCACCACATCTTTATCTCTGATATTTTATTAGCATTTAAAGATTCCTTGGCACATGCCTGTTGTTACTTGCTGGTTCCAATAACTAGTCTAGACTGCCCCTGTCCTCTAACACAGGCTTCAGAAAGTAAATTGACCATCTGGCTCACTTCTCCTCACTGGAACATCCACTTAACAGACTTCCAATAAAGGAAGAGTAGTTTGGTGCAGATTATCTAGGCACTTTGTTCCACTTCATATGAGTTAGTATGGTCTGCAGGTAACACTGTGACAAAGCCTAGTTTCTCAACCCCCCAAAAAATTATATAATATAGTCATGGTGGTGGTGCAGAGGAAAACCATTGCATGCAACAACTATGGTATTGCTTTGAGACTACGCGGCTTCACAGTGAGTGGAGAGTTGGAGTTTGGCCATGTGGACACCATGTCCTTCCCCATTCACTCATGTCAGTAGGTCAGACCACTGTCCTATTTCCTTCCTGGAGGCTTCATGCTTCATTTCACTTGGCCAGTCTGAACACGGCCAGGTCCAGAGGCTCTCGACTGGGAACGCACCAGTCATCTGCCCCCTGTGTGACTTCATAGTTCCGTCGGGCTGTCTTATTAAACACAGGGAGCCTCTCGACTGAGTCAGTGGACAAAGCCTGAAGGGAAAACATGATGTAATCTGTTAGAATACTTTGCACTGTGTTCTAAGTACCTTAATTTACAACAAGTTCAGAGCATTTTTAAACATGTTTTAAACAAAGACTTTATAGCAGTGGCGTCAAACACAGTTTCTGCGGGGCCACCGTCCTGCAGAGTTTAGCTACAAGTCAAGTCAAGTTAAGTCACCTTCATTTATATAGTACAGGGATAGTAAAGTGTCAATCAACCGATGCTTTTTGCCTACTGTTTAATTCTTTTGGCGTAGAATTTTGCGCATATTATATAGTAGAGAAGTGTTTGATTTTGGAGGCAGCACCAGAAATTTCTAGGCAAGTGTTTTGGAGATGATTGAAGCGAAACTCTTTTGGACAGTGGCCTTCCAGGTGTGGAGTTTGACATGTGCTTTAAAGGGGTAATCACAAATCTGCCAATAGAATTGTTCCAAACCTGTCAGCATTGGACACCATTGATTTTAATTGCATTGACAAAATCAGCTGAAACATTCTTTAAAATATCTTTTGTGTCCAACAGAAGAAATAAAATAATAAAGGTTTGGAACTACACAAATAATGGAACGATGTAAATAATGACCAGAAAAATGACAGAATTTTAAATTTTAGGTAAACTCTCCCTTTAAATAAGGTTTAAATGTACCTTCAGGTGAATGACTGCATCAGTACCATGGCCCTCCATAGAGTAGAGCTGGAGGTCACCCTGGAAGTACTTGGCATAGAGTCGAGAAATGGGCAACCCATAACCAAATCCAGCCTGTAGACAAAAGGCAGCTAATATTATAAAATTGCAGTGTTATTTTATCATTGAGATACTGGTTGGTCCGCAGACTTAAACCAGGATTAGGCATTAGTTCAATTAGGACATTTAAGTAGCTAAGAAAAAAACATTACTGGTGTGCATCTCGAGACAAAACAATGGCATTGACATATTTTAAGATGCATACATGCAAACATGCATACATGTTTTTTTTTTTTTTTTTTTTTATTTACTTACTCTTTTATTTATTAATTTTATTTTATTTTTATCATTTTATTTCAGTAAAAGCTTACGTAACAATTTACGTAACAAGAATGTTTTTTTTATGTTTTATTTTTAATTAACTATAATAGTTCTGTATCTAATATTTGTATTTAATGCATATTAAAGTGAAGTCTCACCAGGGGAGCCCTTTGTTTCTCATCCATCTGGGGTGTTGGTGCCGTGGAGTACATGTAGCTGAAGAGATTCTCCATCTTCCTGAAAGGAACTCCACCACCTCGGTCACTCACCTACAAAGACAAAGAAGAGTATTAGAATAAAATCTAGAAAGGTGGAAGAAAAAGAAGGAGATAGAGTGAATTAAGGACAGACGGGCACTGGCTGTGACTTTGACCCCTGATCACGAATGGTTATCATGCACAGGACTCGAATCAGCATTGTCAAGGTAACTAAACAGCTCTCAAATACTGCATTATGCAACAGCAGGTGTTTCACTGATGGGAAAATGACCGATGGCTCTAGTTACATCAGAGTACAATCAATAAGGCGGTATTTAACTGACAAATCCTATGAACCTTTTCTAAGTTTAACAACCAATATATATATATATATATATATATATATATATATATATAAAGAATTAAATACTTAATTTTTTAAAAAATAAAAACATATTTCATAACAAATATTTTTAGGAAAAAATTTAAAAAAATAATTTATGGATCTTTTATATGACAATCAAGCATGTAAAGTGAAAAATATTTTTAAATTTCATAGCAATATTTGTCTTTAATTATAAAAATTAGTTTAAAATATGTATACCATTTTACAGTACTTTGAATGTAATGAGAATCATTTAAAAACATTAATTAAATAATTAAAATAACAGCAAGAAACTCCAAATTAAAAGCACATGAATGAGAATTGGAAAATGTGCATAATTGCCATGAAAATGTCAAATAATAAAAATAAAAAACCTCACAACATATTGTGATATTGTAAAATCACCTTGATAGTGAGGTCCTCTCCTCCTATGGCCACCATAACTTGAATGGGTGGAAGATTACTGCCTTCTTTATGGTTCTCAATGGTTGCCCTCATTGCATTCTGAGGAAGAGACCAGATTGTCATGACAACATTCAGATCCTACGTCAACAGAATTGTTTCAGGGCAGAATATGAGATGGGCTACAGCTCACCTTGAACAGTTCAAATAGCATATGGTACAGATGGGAAGGCACATACACTATGCTGATAGGCTGGCTCCTGTAATTTGCTGTAAAAGGAAGAACACAGTCACAGTGTCAATATTGTCTATAGCTATTAAATTGTCTATTATAGCAGCTAAGCTCTGAGCACTACATATATATATATATATATATATATATATATATATAGATAGATAGATAGATAGATAGATAACATGAACATAATGATATTCCATCTGTTCTTACTGTTGAGTTCCTGTAGTACCAGGTCAGGTGAGCTGAGGTAGTACTGATCGCACAGCATCTTGGCACTTTCATATGCATCTACATGAAAAATGTGTTGACATAACATTTTTTTTAGACACATATAACAGTGTGTATTGACTAAACAAATGGGTTAGTTCACTCACAAATGAAAATTCTGTCATCATTTATTAATCATCATGTCGTTCCAAACCCTTAAGACTTTCATTCATCTTCAAAACACAAATGAAGATATTTGAATGAAATCAGAGAAATTTCTGTCCCTCTATTTGACAGTCCACGCAACTAGTTTTAACACTTCAAAAAGTTCTTAAGGAGATCGTAAAATAATCCATATGAATTGAGCGGTTTAGTCCAAATATTCTGAAGCAACACCATAGCTTTGTATGATGAACAGATTGAATTTAGAGCTCAAGCACGTTTGAGCTTCTGCGAGAACCAATGAGGTTTGTTCTCACGCATCAAGCAAGTACGGTTGAGCTTCTGTTTATGTTCGCTAATCAATATTTGTATGTGAATAAAGCCTAAATTCAATATATTCATCAAATAAAGCAATCATGTCTCTTTAGAAAATTTGTACTTAACCACATACATATGGATTAATTTTATGATGTCTTTAAGACCTTTTTAACGTGACAAAATGGTAGTTGCGTTGTGCTTCGAAGATGAACGAAAGTCTTACGGTTAGGAACGACATAAGCATGAGTAATTGATAACAATTTTTTTGTGGTTTTATCACATAGATAAATTTTCACACCATACCTTTAACAACATCTCCAACCTGACAATGACGGTCTATACTGCCAATGGTATTGGGGTGAACTGGATTTGTGGAACCATCAAACACAAGAGCTGAAAAATCAGAGAAAACAACATGAATACAAGAAATTTAAGAAGCAATGGTGTTCAAAGGTTTTATTTGTCCTGAGTATTGTGCTTACTGTGCTGGTTAATGAGCATTCTGATGGATATCCGGCTCAAGTACAAACGGTCCAGGAAATACTGAATATTTTGATTAGTGACTGGGTCTTGACCAAATACTTCTTTATATTCAATCACACCTTGGGCCATAGTGGGCACAACATCATTGTGTCTGTTTCGGATGTTGACGAGAGCATCCACAAACCTGTGTGCAGAGTCAAGAGTGTTAAAATGTGCAGTGAACAATGAAGAACATGTCTGGGGCATATTTGACCTGAAAATCAAAAGGAAAGAAAAATAAGAAGTGTACATAGTTTGACAGCAAAGCCCATTTTTATGTGCAACATAACTTACATGACAATAATTCATGACAATCTCTTCAATTCTCAATACAAAGCAAACAAATAAAAAAAACTTAACATAAAACGTCCTGATGCATTATCCTGATGGCATTTTTTGTAGGAAAATGTGCTTAATTGCCATGAAATAATGGTAAACAATTCAAAAATCTAAATATAATTTCTTGCTTTTGAGGACAAACATAAGATGTTTTCATGAAATTTACAGATTGCATTTCTACTTACTCTTCTAATACACTGTGGTCATCTGGACTTTTCTCCAAGAATTCCAAGACCTCCATCAAACTCTGAATATACCTTAGTACAGAAAAAAAGCAATATGAATTGAAAGTATGTCAAAATACGTAATAAAACAAAATTAAACTATCCATGAGCACTTTATTCACTGGGAAACAAGCTTGTCCAGAGACTTTTCTGCTAACTTACAGATCTTTGTAACATCATATATATTTATATCATTTTGTAAATTATATTTGGTATGAACTGCAAATCTTGGATTTCAATTAAGATGGATGATAAATGTATTACACTAGTAAACAAATCGCAATTCACAAACAAAAACCTAATATCTATGGAAAAACAACCGTTAAACAGTTGCATACCATGCATAATAATGGAAGACTGTTTTGTTTTTGCTATGCCTAAGCTTCCAAGTTTCCACTCTTCCTAAAAAGAAAAACAGGGGGAAGTTTCAAGTGGGATAAAGTTCACAAGACTCCCTCCTTGAAGAAGTGTATCGCCCACCCTGACTCGGGATGTGGGACAAAGTTCACGTGCTCTACGTCACACAAGTTTATAATTTGGCCTAGTCTCAAGTTGACCTGGGTTTTTATGGAGCATACTAAAAATAAATAACAGGCCTCTGCCCATCTAATCGCCTTTTAAACAATCTGCTGTTTCTACAACAATATTAATCTTGGTAGATCCGTTTATAAATACATTGAAATGTTGTATAACTCACCAGCTTTGAACCATTTGTACAGAATGAGTGGTAAGTAATCTTTTGGGGAGCAAGTTGATTTCTTTCATGATGTTTGACAGACGTACGGGCAACTCTTGTCTCAGGAAAACAAAAGATGTTTTCTCGCATGCGTTGGTAGAACCTGGACAAATACAAAAATATGTATGGCAGACTGGTAAACACACACACTACACAAGTGTCAAGTTGTTTGCACGTTGCTCAAACATAATGTAGTTAAACACAGTAGAATACAGATGCATACACAGCTGCGGTGTAAGGCAAAGCCAGCAGCAGTTAAATGACGCAACAATCAGCCTGTATGAACAGTAGCGATAGGATTTCCGAGTCATAACCGCGAATCGGTTCTTTCGAATAGTTCGTTTCAAAGAATCGGTTCAGAAAATGTAATGAGCCACACGTCATCACGTGGCCTGTGAAAACTTTTGAATAAAACATTATTATGTTAAAAATGTTTGCAGTTTATTGCATTTTTCGTCGTTTGAATTGTAATTGGGGTGTTAATTTCTAGAGTTCCAGTTCAGTTTGTTTCAGCTATAATTTATCTCCTAAAACAAACGTAATGAAAATATTAGCCTACTAACATTTATTTAGATCTCCTACCCGAATTGCTTGAGTGTTTTTAATAAAATGCTATTTATTAAAAACGATATATATATATATATATATATATACATATATGATCACGTCGAAAAACAAGTATAAAGTGGGCTGTTTTATTTAGCATTTTTGCTATACTTAAAGTAATTTGGATTTTAGCCCATCAGTCTTTGCTTTACTCCAAATTATCTTCTTATCCGCTCGGTTCAATTTCCAATTAGGGAGTTATTGCTTCAGTCCGATATATAAATGTATCGTTCGGTCATTTTCGTAAACAAATTCAGACTGATTCGGTGAACCGGACCAGCGGATTCGATGAAAAGATCCGAATCAAAAGAACAATTTGTTCCAGAATCGGACATAGTTGTGCACAGCTGGTAGAGCAGTACGAAATCATTTCTGCATCAGCTAGATGTAAATTGCACGAGCAAATACATAATCATGAACGTATTCATGAGCGAAATATGGTGCATAATAATAATACTGATAAAACTACAGCAAACCGACAGCACACGACCACTTTCATTGGCAATGTACAGCGTTTATAGGCCATGAAGCGATTCCTTTTCAATCTAGGCATACATACAGTTTCGTGCACGAGCAAATGAAGAAGAGCACTCACCAAAATCGATAAACTGTTTCATAGAAAGTGGAGAAGGTGAAAATTTTGAGAAGTGTTCGATGTGATGAGGCACACTGGCCATAGCAGCATTCTTCATTATAAACCTGACGAACTTCATTTCGATGACTCGGTCGAAACTGAGATATACCAGATATAGCAGCTGCAGAGATCCAGTTTTATCAATAGCTATGTTTACAATGCATGAAGGCTCCAGCCCTGTATATAATGCTCTAAGAGGCAGCTGTTCTCCCAAGAACACTCAACAGCCAATCACAGTCCGAGGTTCCTATTACTACTCCAGAACTGACCAATAGCATGCGGAGGCTTAAATATAAGCATTCAGTCATGGATGTAAACACGTGTATAGTCCTCGAACTCTGTGTTGTTTGCGTCCTCATGTTCTTTTCATTCTAATCAGTAACGATCATAATGAAAACCATTAAAGTTCAATGAATATCATAAGGTATAGGTAGACTACCTTATTATTTTTTAGCATACTGTAAAACATTCCTTTGAGAACTTTAGTTTAATTAGGCTAACGTTACATAAAGTTTCTAGTGCATAAGTTACCTGTGGTAATAAATTAATTACAATTTTTTTCTCAAGTATTTTGAATTTAATTACTCGAGATGAATCAAGTAAATGTATGGAAACGCAGCATGATTATGAAAATTACTTTATTTTACCCCACTGACCTTTTTCAGGGACATTTTATACATAATATAATTTTCATATCCAAAGTTTTCTGTTTTGAATGGTGAATGTGTGTTTTGAGGACATTATGTGTGAAAAACCAACTGGCCCAATCCATTCTTGCATAACCAGGACAGTCTCGATAAGAGACAAGTTGGCTAGTGACGCATATTTCACTCTCCTTCCAGCCAAGTTAATCAGAGGTATTCCCATTTTTATTGGAATAACAAATGTCTATCTTTAAATGCATATTTTAATGCAAATTAATGACTGAGATTAGTCAGCAGATTCCCATATGCATTCAGTATAATTATGGCGGTTACTCTCGTCAAATGATTTATCACAATAGAGACCTAGATAAATCAATATGTAGTGTCTCATATTCCATTATTAAATCATTACAAATAACGTTTCCCATATGTTCAACTAAACAGCTCCACGCTCAGCCAGTGATCAAAGGCGCCACCTTGTGGTCAGTTTTGGAATATGTTTTAACCTACCACCGCCGTTAATGGGTGGAATAAACATGTTATTTTAGAACAGGGTGAGATTTACTTTCCTGCAGAGTTTAGTGCCGATCCTAATCGAACACACTAGTACAAGTTAATCAAGTTCTTCAGGATTTCTGGAAAGTTTGCTCAGGCTTGGAGATAAACTGCAGGAAAATGGATTTCGAGGGCCAGAGTTGCCCAGCCCTGTTAGAGCATTACATTTTTGGTGTTTCTGTTTGGGGAGAGAAAAAACAAACAAACAAAACAATCGGTTAAATGTTATAGTAAAAACATGGCTGCTAAAACACTTTATTTATTTGCTCTACATTCTTAAAACACATGGTTATTATGCACCGTTGTGTTCGGCTAAATCATCAAAGAGCAGCCTTAAACTGTGTCATCTAAACTCCAACGCATTCTGTCTATGCAGTATTGATTGTATAGCCATTAAGATGGGGACCTGGGGAGAAGAAAACATGCCCAGTGGAAATTTCCTTCGTAGTCAGACACTGGCCATTGATGTGCTGTTTTTGTTCATGAATGGAACAGCTTCGAGCCAAATGTCAAACTCGCTTTCAGGCCATTCCTTTTCAGGAGCCAAATTTCATACCAAGTAACAGATTCCGCCATAAATCTATTTAAATTGCTTATAAATGATTTGATATCCAAAAGCATCTATATTTTTAATACCTGTAGAGAAATTTTATGATATCTAATTCCAAAGATTTTAACTTTAAGTTAGAATATGTGTCATTTACTCTCACAGACCCCTGCCATGAGACATGAATAAATGCAACAAATTCTCTGATTGATTTTCTGTACTTTGCTGCCACTTGTCCTTTTGGATTTACTCATACTAGAGTTATGTGAATAATGCAGAATATAAGCAGAGAGAGGGACAGTTTTTTTTTAAATGATTTTTGAAAGCCTAAACATGCATAATTCCTTACTACATGCATAAATGTCAAATGAGTCAAATATGAGAATACACAGTATTCATGAAGGCAATACCCAGATGACATACTGAATCCAGTACAAAACTGAAATGTATAACCAGTGGATACTTTGCTGAGGAGCTGTAACATTTAAAAAGATGGAAATGTATTTAAATAACACCAGCGGAGAAGCTATATATGGCCACGTTTTTGTCTAAAAAGTAAGTTATTGCATATTAAAATGCCCCCAATTATTCTTTTTGGAATATACATGCAGTGTGTTATACTGTCGCTGTTTGCGAATGTAAAGTTTCAAAGATCAAAGTGCATGACAAATAAAGTTATTGTCTCCTACAAGAAAGAATCGATTCTGAACTGCAGAAAGAAGTCATCAGCAATTCCAGTCTCACTTCCTGTTACATACCTATGTAACAATGTAATAAATTTGTAATGCCAGCCTGTGGTCTTCATCGGTGGCCTGCGAACGCGTCTATGTTGACCCGCCCTTAAACACTGTAGTTGCAGCTGAGACCTGGAAGAGTTTCGGGTTGTCGAAATGTCGAGAAGATGCTGTTTTCAGCGCTTTGAATGCACTTTGTATGCACTTCAAAAGAATTTGGACATGCTCTGGAATTGACTCTTCGCCGGCAGTTTGATTGACAGGCGATCTAACCAATAATAACCACGAATCTGCCATTTTGTCTGACAAAGCGGTCAGGGGAGTTAGTAGAGTAACGTTGGTGAACGTTAAAAATTGTGTGTACTCACATCTTGCCGCACTTGAAACAACATACCTTCTGATGTCCATATCAGAAGTAACCTGCTCTGTCTTGTTTGTCGACGCATTATCAGTGTCCTCTTTGCTGCACAATGTATTTTTCACTGGGTGAGAACATGATGTGTGGCGTGAGAGCGCATGGCTTGTTGGACATAGCAACAGTAAGAGGGCGGGTCTTTGCGAAGGGTCACTCGATACAGAAAAACAGATGCCATCGTTCGCAGTGTTGGGGGTACTTGCATTACAACTTGTACTTGTAACTTGTAATCAGATTACTTTTTCAAGTAACTAGTAAAGTAAGCATTCCTTTTTCAATTTCCGACAAAATATCTAAGTTACTTTTCCAAATAAGTGACCCAAGTTATTTTTTCACATTTACTGACTGACAGCTCTCCAGTCCCCATGTTGAGAGAAATAAAGTGCAGAGGTGTTGTGTAAACTTGATGGGTATTGTAGTTCTAGACTAAATGTGGATATGCATTTACTAATCTCACTTGCATCAAAACTTTCAGTATTCTTCAAATTGAATAAAAACAGTGAAATTCAATTTCAGAATCGTACGCCAACATGTAATAATTAACTATATTCAATTTGTTTTTTTGAGCTGCGCGCTCTACTGTACAGGTGTAAATATGCATTTCGTTCAGCCTGAGGCTTGTTCATTTCACTTTTGGTGTAAAGGGCCTTAACATTTGCAAAAAATAGAACTTTTGTTGTTGTTATTAAAAAACAAATAAGCCCAGCCCAGGTGAGAAAAAGTAACGCAAAAGTAATGTAATGCATTACTTTTCATAAAAAGTTTCTAAGTATCACAATTAGTTACTTTTTTAAGGAATAACGAGATATTGTTATGGATTACTTTTAAAAGTAACTTTTCCCAACACTGTTCATATCACTGTGTATTAAACGCTGAGGTAGCCTCTGGAGCTGAAATTCAGATATGGTAAGAGGCGTTTTGTTTCTGACATGCGCTGTATAATCAGTAGACCAATCATGTCAAACTAGGCCGTCTGACCAATCAGAGCAGTGTGGGCGTGGAAAGGAGTGGTTTGGAGAGACTGAATCTTCGAACGAACCATTTTCAGACTCTTTGGGAAATTAGGTGATGTGCAATATATATAAGAAAACTTAAGGGCTTTTTGACACTGGAGCAAAATTAGAAACCTTAAAATTTCATATTAGGGGCATTTAAATTTCTTGTTTATTGTATAAAATATTGTATACAAACAATACCATATATTCATGCTATTGAACTGAATATCATGAATCACAATTATGCATCACTCATGCCTGCGTGATATGACTTATTTTTTTACGCTATTTTTTTTTTTTTGAGGTCAAGCTGATCCCAAATTAAATAACATTCTTCTTTGTGGCAAGGGAATGCAGCTTCATAAATATCTGTATAGTGGCTTTTAATTAGGTCAGATGAAAATAAACGTTTTATAAGAGACAATAACAGGTTAATATACTATATAATGACCATTATTATTTCTACCCACACAGGAGGAGTCTTTAGGACCCGAAACAACCAGGAAGTAAAGCCCATCTAAACAGGACATGAGGGTTAGGTATCGCTGTAGTGCCTGTGTCGATGATGTTTTATATTGAATCTTCAGCAGTGGCGCTCAAACTCTCTCTGATCTCTCACTGAGAGCATCTGAACCAACAACAGCAGCGGGCATCAGCCTCATACAATTAACCAGCGCTTCTGGGGTGCCTGGCTCTTCACTGAAGACATGTCAGCAGAGGACAGATCTATGAATCACAGTGAGAGCCTTTTTCCTTATTTTTCATGTAATATGTGTTTTGGTGTGCATGGTCGGAGTATTGCAGTGCGGGTTACATCATTACGCGCTTTACAGTGGCAAACAGCGCACAGCCATGTTTTACAGAGTGCTCTACAAATGTCCGTGTAAATACAGCGCAAGCGACACGGGAAGCGTTGCATGTTCAGTATGCATTTTCATATTTTCATATAGCATCTCTTCGTTTGTGTGAATATAACGAATGCGGGCAGTTTTTGAAACAAAAGGAAACGTTTGACATCAGCATCGCTCAAGTAGATCGTCAAATGCCACAAAAAACTGTTCTGTGTTGCATTGGGTCTTTATTAAACACGGCGAATTGAGATGGAAAACGACCGTGGAAATGATATTTAATGATTTATTTCACGCGACCAATGAGATTTACTTGATTCAGTCGTAGAATAAAAAATAACCAGCCTACGGGGAGAAACAGTGGATGATGTGGTTTGTCCCGTACAACACTATAAATAACTTTTTCCTTACCGTAGAGCACTCATGCATGAAGGATGATGTTCAAGATGACATTCCAACACACAGTTTTGTTATTTGTCGCAGGAAATGTTTACCTTATGATAAATTAAAATCGATATATGCATGATAAAACTGAAGCCATGAATGGATATATATCACTGATCATCAGCAGGTTCGCTGTGTTGTGTAATGAAACAACAACAGTCTCTGCACAACCGCATTATAGTGAGCTGATGTGGCGAGTGATCGGTGTATAATGTGTATAATTGTCCTATACTGACAGTCTTTAATTCTTAAACGACTGTTTTAAGAGTGATCAAATACTGTTAGAGTAATATATATATATCTATACACACACACACACACACACATATGTAAATTATATCTATATCTATCTATCTATCTATCTATCTATCTATCTATCTATATATATATATATATATATATATATATATAGGTTATACATACACACACACACACACACACACACACACACACATACATATATAGGTTTTTGTTCAGGTCGTCTGTTATGTGGTTTAGCAGACGGTCATTTGTAACGATGCACTGGACAGCTCCAGGTGCTGAACCGTTTCGAAGAGTGTGATCGCTCAGATGGGATGATAAATGTAAGATTTCCCTTTGATGAAAAGGAATGGCATGGCCGGAATTGGTAGAGTTTTATTGTGAGTTCTTTGTTCTGTTGAACACAAAAGAAGATATTTCAGCGAATGTTGGTTACCAAACAGTTGCTGCTCAGTTTACTTCTATAGTATGAAAGCAAATACTATGGATGTCAACGGGAGCCAACGACTGTTTGATTACCAACATTCTTTTTTAGAACCTCTTGAGGGTGAGTAAATGATGACAGCATTTTTGTTTTTGGGTGAACTATCCCTTTGAAAGCTGTAAGTTAAAATGATATTAATGATGAAAGGGATGTTTTGCTAGAAAGGTAATACATATACAGTAATTGTACTGTAAAATATTGTTCAAAAATACAAGGTATATGACCTTAATTGTGACCCTGGACCACAAAACCAGTCATAAGGGTCAATTTTGTTGAAGTTGTGATCATCTGAAAGCTGAATAAATAAGCTTTCCATTGATGGTTGTATGGTTTGTTGTTATATGACAATATTTGGCTGAGATACAACTATTTGAAAATCTGGAATGTTAGGGTACAAAAAATATTGAGAAAATCAAGTCCTTAGCAATGCTTATTAGTTATTTATGGTAGGTGATTTACAAATTATCTTCATATATTATCTTATTAACATGATTTTTTACTGAATATCCTAGTCTTTTGGCATAAAAGAAAAATCGATAATTTTGACCCGATACAATGTATTGTTGGCTATTGCTGCAAATATACCAGTGCAACTTATGATTGGTTTTGTGGTCCAGGGTCCCAATTTCCAAAGATACAGTATATGGTATGGTAAAATATTGTTGAAATGTTTTTTAATATCACATTTTAATTTTATATCACCTTATGATTATTGTATTATTTTAGTGCTTGGTTGTCATTATATAATTTAAGGACCTATCCAATCTTATAATATCTGAAACATTATACCTGTATTTATAAGTTCTGGAAACTAGCTGCCAGTTTAACAAAAACAAATGTATTGTGTAGCTTTTGAGTATGGTATTGCTTTAGTGAGAAGTGACAGTACAGTAAAAAGATGCTGTCTGATACATTGTTATTCTGCTAGCGTTTAACAATAATGGAAATAATAGATTTTTTGATAAGTTCTCTCTGATCGCTGCATACAGTAGGTCTGCTAAACTCATTTGCAATTTAACAAAACAAAACTGCACTCACAGTGTTGAACATGCTACAAAACAAAGCTTCTGAACAAGCTTTGTTTTTGAAAAGCGTGATTCCCTCTCCTGACAGGCATTATGCTTTCTCAGTTGCTCTGCGCATTGAAAAACGAAGTAGAATGGCTAACCACATCCTGTTTTAAGAATTCCTTGAAAGAAAATATTGGCAAGAAATATGAGTGGACTTTGTTGTTTCGCAGCAACTTCCATGTCTTTTTTTGATTCTTCTCCTCTCTGTTTGGAGTCTTGACTTGATTATTGTGCACTTAATTAGTAACACCGCCTTTTTTCCTGTTGGGAGACTGTCTGCAGGAGCTAATTTAAGGGTCTGACGTTGGGAGGTGAATCATGTTAGCCTCTCAGCCATTCCCAGTCACAAAGCACTTCTCATGTTGCTCATTGCTGCAACATATAATTATGATTTATGCTGCTTTGAAACGGCTTTTGTCAGACCTGTGAAAAGATACACTATTTTTATACCCTTGGTTTTCTTTTCTTTTTTTTATTCACCTATAAGAAAATGTCCAGTTGTGAGCAGGTCAGAAAGCATGTAAGATAAGGATCAGTTTGGAGATAAATAGCTATCGGCTGAATTTCTGAAGAGGGTCACTTGTAAGTGGCGAGAGATGAGGCTTACCACCTGTGTCTCCTCTAGAAAGACCTGACTGTGTGGTCCTTTACCTCATCTTGCTCATGGAAGCAGATGGCACAATGTTGAGCTAAATAACAGCAAAAAGCTAGCTAGAGGTATATTTATGAGCTGCATGTTTTATACAAGCTAAGAAATTTGTGGATTTCAACTTGCATTAATTTTTGATTTGATTTTTTTTTTTTTCATCCAAATGCCTGAAAAGTACAGTCACAGTCAGGCTTTGATTGTCTTTTGCTGTACTCCTTTGATAGTAAAACAGCTTAAATTTAGCATGAAATGGAAGTTGCAATAGTCGTTTATTCCCTATTTTGACGTGCATTAGAGTGAAACGGCTTCAACAACAAGAAAAAAGTGTAGGGTGGGACTTGATTTTGCCCATCAGAAATTGATTGGATCGTTATCGTTGCTGTCGTTGTGACCTCATGTGATTGACAGATTGTCCCGCCCTCACACCGGTAAAACCCAGAGAATTATTTTAAGTAAAGTTTATGAGGGCACATGAATTAAAAAAAAAAATAATAATATTAATAATGATTTTTATTAATAAATATGAAATATTCCATAAAAAATAAGAATTGTCAATTTTGATTTCATACTAACTAGAAATTTAAATGTACGCTTTTGTCTCAGCGGACCCTGACAAGTGAGAGGACATTTTGTCCATCTCTGTTTCTATATCTGCGACATCACTGGCTAGCCCCACCCACTTTGGTCTAAAATCTTGCTCCTCATAATTGTACATTAAACCTTCCCCTCGATCACTTCAGCATGTGCAGTTGTAATACACTTACAAAGTACTTCAGCACCCGGTGGACAGATAATCATGATTCATGGCCGAACTAGTATGATTTCATTACTTTCTCCAGTTCCCATACCTCCCATGCATAATTTAGGGAGATGTTTATGTAAGGTACTTGCAGCCTGGCAAACTTTTGCTTGTGGGCCATAGCAACTCACAACGAGCTCTCCATCAGGATGGAATATTCATGAACGCCTGGGCAGGTCACGCAGACCGATGCAAAAGCCGGAGACATACGGCGAGATTAAAACTGAAATAGAATGAGTCGTTAAGCTCAAGGTGATGTGTTGCTTTTTCCATCCTTCAGACATTTGACAGATCTCACAAAGCTGTCAAAGAATTCAGTACCTTCTTCCTGTCTTTTGTTCACATTCTCTCTCTCTCTCCTTTTTTTTTTAAAGTAGCCTGAGGTCCCTCAGTACGAACAGATGGTAAAATGTTCCTTTTTTATCTTCTTTTCAGGTTTCAAGAGTTTTCTCCCTGTCGCATGAATCACAAACATGCTCTGGTTGTTTGAAGACACGGTCTGTTTAAAAGTGCAGAGCATGAATTGGCAATAAGTAGTCAAATACTTTTCATAGTTATCAGGGTTTCTCTTGCTATCTTGTCTGTGATGGTCTGGCACTGTGTGAATCTAACCCATAGGCAGACCAATAAATGGCTTGTAAGGGACCAACTAAAAAATGAATAAATATTTGGGGGGCCAGTTGATGTCATTTGGCCTATTAGGCTAGAGAGGTGTTGTTACATTTGGATTGGATATACAACAATCCACAACAATACAAGTGTGTGTGTGTGTGTATGTGTTTATTTTCATGTAATGGCTAATAATATCTTCATTTATCAGTTAAAATGTTATACTATTTTGTTTAAAGCCATTAAATACAATGTATAATATTCACAATTTTGAAATTCACTAAAGAATACATCTAGCAATGTTTTCAATATTTTGTTGTAATTAATTGCTTAATTTTAAGTGGTCAATGAAAAGTAATCTCATTTAAAAAAAACTGTAAATGAACATGCACAATTACATATATTACCCAATATCGGCTAATACCGATAAATTTAAAAACAAATCTCTAAAATTAGCTAATATGACTGATATATCTTGAAACTAAATCTTTGAAAAAACGCTGTTAAATGCTATTGTTTTCCAGCAAAAGTATGTTAATGAATTTATAGATATCATGGAGTTGCTTAATTGCTTTAGTTGCGCATTAACAATAATAAACGTTTAATTATGTGTTTTTTTTCACACATGTTACTACAAATAACTATTCATCATATTTGTAGCTGGGCCAGAGAAAATGTTTTTTGGACAAGTAAAAATTTCAACTGGCCCAATCAGGCCTGCAGAAAAATCCTTCTAGTCAAGAGTTTCCATGTTTTCATGCAGTTTGAAGCCTTTCTGCCAAAATTGATTGATTGCCGGATTGTCAAAAGCCCGGCTGCTTGGCAGGAAGCAGTTTTTTCTCATTTGTGAGTACTTCAACATATCAGAGTCAAGCACATGGAGCGATTTTTCAAAGATGACATCTCCATTGTGCCCTCATCCTTATGCCGTTCCTGCTGATGGCATTCATCACCATGTCACGATAATGCTTTGTCCACACACTCTGAATGCGGGTCAATAGCAAGGTTGCGGTCATCTGATTGAAGCCCAACTAAATGTTCCCCCACCATGCTTTTGCTTTGTTTGTAGGTATTAATTTATCACGTAGGAACAGTCAAAGGATATTCACAGTACTTTAGAATGACCTCTGGATGTGGTTGGATGGACAGACAGGTGCCTTTTGTTCTTTCTCTCAAAACGCTGACGCTCTTGCGGATATACTGTATTAACTCCCCCTCTCTTTCCATTTCATTCTCCTCTCTTTATCTACCTACCCATTTTGTCTTTCTCTGATAGTCCTTGTTTGTTGTGCTCTGTCATTTTCCCTCCATATCTCCACAGTGCATTTCCGTTTATCTTACATAACTGGAATCAGAGGTGATGCCCTTCACACTCCTTTATGCAGTACGGTCACTCTCTGGGAATTGCTGGCCATAAGTAAGCCATGGGAACTGCTCTCTATTTGCTTCCTCAATTGAATGACATACCACAGATAAAGCTATATATATATATATATATATATATATATATATTTAGTCTGGCTTACTTTCAAATGGCTGTCTGGTTTAAACACAAACAGCTTAACGTAATGAAATAAAACTGAACATGGTTTGGGTTTGGAAAGATTTTTTTAAAAAAAGAAGTCTTTTATGCTCACCAAGGCTGCATTTATTTGATAAAAATACAGTAGAAACAATATTGTAAATTAATATTGTATATTATTATTATTATTGTAATTTTAAAATATTTTCAATGTAATTTTTTCCTGTGATGGCAAAGCTGTATTTTCAGCAGCCATTACTCAAGTCTTCAGTGTAATTTGTTTCTTCGGTAATAATTAAAATATGCTGATTTGTTGCTTAATTAACATTTATTATTATTATCAATGTTGAAAACAGTTGTGCTGCTTAACATTTTGTAGAAACAATGATAATCTATTTTCAGGATTTTTTGATGAATAGAAAGTTTAAAAGAACAGCATTTATTTGAAATAAATAAAAACAAATCATACTAATTCCAAACTTTTGAATTGGATTGAATTTGTTGGTCCGGCACATCCCAATGAATCTCAATTGGATTGAGATCTGGGGAATTTGGAGGCCAGGCCAACAACTCTATATCATCTTCCTCAAATCAATCTTGAACAATGTGCAGGGTGCACTATCCTGCTGAAAGAGGCACACCAGGGAACACCATTGTCATGATGGAGTGACTGGTCAAAATATTTTGGCTCATCAGTGTATGTGTACATAAACCAAAAATGGGAAAAATCTATACTTTAAATGAATACATTCTTCTGCAAAAAGTCCCACAAAAATGGTGAATTTGTCAGAAAACTGGTTTTGATGCTTTTACAGATGTAAATCCAGAATCACGACTCCTAAGAGAGGGTTTTATCATGCTAACAGTGCAACAGATTCTTAGCATGCTAAAGCATAGCATTAGCATAGCATTTTAAATCGTTTTCTAAATTCATCCCATTTAAATAGTTTTTATTAAATATTATATTATTTAATATTAGTTAAATTTAGATTTCATATTATTAATTGAATAGTTGTAATGGTTTTTTTTTTTAAATAATTTTAGTGTTTGTGTTTTAAAAGAGATTAATTTTAACTAGTCGGCCATCTTGACCCATCCCAGGCCTGTTATGTGTGCTTTTGTACTGCATTGCAGGAGGTATGGATTGTGTTGTTGCCTGCATGACCTTTAAAACGCATTCAGACACGTTTCTACCCAATCCTTTTAAGGTTCACCAGTTTCCCTGGAAGCAGTTGCTAAGTATTACCGAGTTGCTTAGCATTGTTGCCCTCAATAATGCCACGTTGTGGTTGTGATGTCGTACATGCAAACCCAAGCTTTTGATTTTCCAATTATCAGTAAAGAACGCCTGGCTAATGGGTTGCCTGTGTGAAAGTGATATTGTTCTGTGAAGTGATGACTTCAGTAGCCCACACAAAGCACAAGGCCTTACTATGGAGGCGTAATGTAATATATCTATGTATCTATAAACGAGAAGGAGCGAGAAGAGCAGGTGGGGGGAAAGACAGTGGGGGAGGGTGGGTTTATGAGACACGCATTAGGGTGAAAAATGAAACTAGGGAGGAAGTAACAAGATAAGAGGGGAGAGAAAATCGACAGAAGTAAAATGAGGTGAAAGTACGAGGAAGAGAAACGCAGGACAGTGACAACTCGTGTTTGCTAGACACCGCTCTGGAAATATTCTCATTGTGTTTCTCTCTCAAGGAAAACCAGGTTACCCACTTACATTGCTCTTGGTGCCGGACTGCTATAATTCCCCTTGGTGGCCCTAAAAATAACAGTCCACTTTTCCACAGCATTTCCTCAGTCTTTCTCACTGCCCCTCTGGCAGTGCACATTGTTGACAGAGATGCTATCAGGGGAATGAAGGATATTGCAACCACCAGCACATAGAATTGTCACTAATAAATTAGCAGAGATATTGGCAATCCAGGCTCATTGGAAGTACATACAGTACCTATGGTGACATTTCTGAAAAATGATATATTGCATTTTTAATTGAGTGGCAATAAAAGCTCACATAGTTTCATATGAAGCAGATAAACGTGAATCTATTATGTTTATTGTTGTAGGCATCTCTGCGGTTAGAAATGAAATGTCTGTTGAGTGCCTCTGAAAGGTTAGCGCTTTGTCGTGTAAAGTGGCGTACTACCTACACTAAACCCTACCCTACACCTAACCAATGGTGTTAACAAAAGCAAACTTGAGATTAAAACACATTTAATGAAGCAACCGTGCCATTTTAGCTTGCTTCTACAAGTCTTTGAGCTCTTTTAGCATGACTTATATTTCACAAGACTCAATCGTTTTGAACAAAAGTTGTTGCCGTTTTAGTGCCTCTAGTGTTGATTTCAGCTGGAAACTGCATTGGATTGTATGTACAGTATAGGTAAGTTTTTGGAGTTTTTCAGAAATTTAGGTAGAGCCATTTACTGTCAGTCTAGGTTGGTTATTAAGAAGTAATGTCTCTAGAAGTTGTTTAAACATTGTTTGAACGCTGTCTCAGTCTGATGCATATTATTCCGATTTTACCTTTTTTGTTATATTTTTTTTTTATCTTACTTTATTTTTTTTATTAAGAACTGTTAAAGGCACTGTTTCCATCCACATATTTGTATGCCCATTTTGTGATGTCACAACATGTTGGATGGAAACTCCAAGATGCACATAAACTCTAAAAATGCGCATAAAAAAACGCATGTGCTCAGTTGAGGCAAATATTTTAATTCGATTAGAAGACATGTGCATGAACTACAATGGAAACACATTTACAGATTAAAACCCTCGATGCTCGACAAAAACTCACGTGATTTTGTTTCAACAGTGGATGTGATTGAATAACTGCACTACCCAACTGACTAGTTTCTTTGCACAGAATCTCAAATGCTGGTTTGATCATTCTGAAATGCCTGAGCCAAAGTCTGTCATCAAAATTATTTGGTTTAATTCCCACCCAGAAGTGTCTCACATGATTGCATTTCCAAGCACCCGGCATCTGAACGCTAGATAACATGACAGCGTTTATTGCATTTCGTCTGTGTGCTCTGAGACGCAAGTTATTTATGATGGAGGAAAAAAGAGCTACAGTGGCTTCCCCGATTGCAGCAACGTCTATTTTTATTACAGGTTTTTTTTTCTCTTGAACACATGGGGTGGAAATGGTGCTTTATCCACAGATATTTTATGTGATATTCAAATTTTGCACATTGGATGAAAAAATAGCTAGTGAAACATATTGTGGAAACTTGTATGCATCAATTGTTGATTGGATTTTGACATGTGACCATCACATAAAAAGTAGATGAATTTGAGCTTGCAGGGGCAGAGTTTAATAAATCAAGGTGTTTAAAAAGCATGCAGCATGCTTGTGTTTTACTTCCTGAGTAATATCTAAATTTCTAAGCCGAATTTCAGAATTTTTATGCTGTCTTTCTGTGGCTAGAACTATAAGCGCATGCTACAAACCCCTCGTCCTGAGACTAATCAAACACACCTACCTGCAATCCTGAAGAATTTAGTTGTGTTCGAAACTTTGAAATGTTATACTGACTGCATTTCACAGTACAGTATAAAAAGTTTGGAAACTTTTTTTCTCTGCAGAAGTAGTAGGACATTCGGCTGCTTTTTGCCTAATTTTTTATGAACACTATGAATTCAGACATACTATTTTTCACCCTAAATAGTACAGAAGTAGACAGATGTTAAGATTTTTCTGGTGTGTTTAATTAGGGATGAACTAAATCCATAAAAAATGGGGCACAATGTTCTGTGTTAATTTAACGGAATATTCCATATTTATTTTTTGAAATATATTTTGAATTTTGCCCTTCATTCCACGGTGTATTAAAGAAATGTCTGGTTTCTGGATAATGTCCGTGTAATGAGCTGCCAGTACTTTTTCTGTTTTTTTTTTCAGATTTATTTTTTTATAGTGTCGAGCTAAACTTGGCAGGACAGTGGACCACAGGACCACAGTTAGGGTATACCATATACATACTCTATTTCAGATAATTCTGCCCCTAAATGGCACTTAAAATTGAATTATGGTCAGCCAGCTTTTTTATTGTTTTAATTGTGTTGGGCTCTTGAAGTCTGAATATGTATGGGCCTCAATCAGTTTATATTTAGTGCAAAATTGCATAACATTTCAATATAGAACAGCTTGAATCGCCAATGTGCTCTTCTGCCATTTTTCTCAGATAAAAAAAAAAGTGTTGGCATATGCAGGCTACTATATATATGTATGCATATCTATATGTGTTTATGAACGTGTGGGTGTTTGTTTCCATGCACACGTGTGTGTATTGTGAAATGGCTGTTGCACTTTTTTTTTTTTGCCGTTTTCTCTGCGTGGGAATCGGAGAGCTTCTGTAACATCATGATGCTGCCACTCGCACTTCTCCAATCTCTGCGTGAGTTTCATCTTCTTCACTCCTCGTTTCTGATCTTCATGTTTCTTGGAGTGTTGCACGATCAGCCATCCCCAGGCCCCCTCACATTCCTCCTTTTTCTCTGAGAGAAAATAATGACAGAGCAGATGCTGATCACCTCTTCTCTCCACATGCGTGCATGTGACGTCAGACCCCGCCTGCCTGCCTCTGATTGTCTCGGAGGCATTCATTGCGATGTGTTCATCTCTGCAGGGTCCAGTGGTGTGGGTGTGAGACTAAAACATCCTTTTTGTAACATCCAGTTTAATCAGAGACAATTGTTTATTTCTTACCTCACTCCATCCTCCTTTTTTCTGTCTCTATACTCCATGAAACCTGGTTTCCAGTGTGAATGTTTTGTAGACATTCACTGGAAGTGTTAAACGTCCTTGCCAAGGACATTTCAGAGCTTTCATTTTGATAATGCAGTAATACATCAACACATAGAGCGTAAAAAGCGTCACACACATATATGAAGAAAGTGCATTCAGCAAGCGCAAGCCAATGTTTTCCGATAATTCATTCCTCCGCGTGCCCCTCCTCTTTGCTGAAGTTGCTATGTGACGGAACAATGAACTAGAACACCTAGTGAGCAGCGCTCAGGGTGCTGACTTCTGTTATCGATTATGTATCATCAGAGAGTTGCTGCCAGGTGAGGAGAAGGGAGAGCTCATTTTATTTATGTCAGTACTGAATATATTACATTCATTTTGAATAATGTACCCATAAGCTGCATGCGTTCTTCACTTAACTTTCCTCTGTCCACCGTCTTCATTTCTCACATTCTGTTCAAGGATAACTTTTACATGTATATTGAATCGATCTATCTATCTATCTATGAAATGTTTTGAATTTTTTTTATTTTATACATTTATAATGGATGGATGGATTGATGGATAGATTCATTCATCTTGTGAGTGTACATAATTTTTCAAAAGCGTTAATTTTGACTTTAGGGGTAAAACTTTTTAATGAGGAACAAATTGCTGAGTGCATCATTAGTGGCTTATATAAAATTTCATCTTTAGAGGAGGTATTGCTGAACTTTTAATACTGAGGGAGGGATGGTTTTTTAGTTGCATACTAAAAAATAGAAAGAAATATAGAGGCTAACAGTTAAAGAAGAAAACCCTGCTGAAAAATACAGCATTGCTGTTCACCATCAAAGTGGTAGTGCTGTTTTGCTTGAGAACAGCATGACTGTGTTTGTCCACTTGCTAGATCAGCACTAAACAAGCTCTAACCAGCATGAATTCCGTGTTGGCCCCAGCTGGTTTATCCTGGTTAGAGCTGGTATAGTGCTGTTATAACATAAACCAGTCTGGACAAACATGAAATTCATTGCTGGATTTTTCAGCAGGGATAACCTGAAAATGTGGAGGTAGAAAGGTGGAGACATAAGTGGATGAATGGACAGATCGTGAGTGAAAACTAAACCCAGAAATAGGATGATGAGGAGCAGGATAGTTAGGAAGAGAGAAAGGAGAGGTGCAGTATAGTGAGCTGTGAAATTTAGCTTGATCTTTTTTTTCTTTCTCCCTACCATCCATCTCCGGTTCCACCTACAGATGCAGCACCCACACCTACTGTGCCTTGCTTTCACTCTGCTCACCTTCCCATCCTGCTGCCCTGAACATATCACACATGTATTTTTTTGTCAGCCAAAACCAAATCTAATGGCCTCTTCGGATTACATACATGCTACATAATGTTTCAGTGTGAGACACATATCGCATTACTTCCACAAACCTCTTTAGTGCATTTGGTGCTTCTACATGAGAATGCCACGTGCTAGCATGGCTGTGAACGACAAAAAGAGCACATTAGCCCATAGTTTACAGTTGTGACTGTTGTAGAATCAATATCTCCCTTACTCCCACTCCATGGTAAAAATACACGTGTACATGCTCCGATTTGCCCACGAGGCTCAACCACAGTCCCTCTGCAACACCCACTCAAGTGTGTTGCTGCTCGTGCCAACTTGTGCCAGCCCAATCTTCACTCCAAAGGAGGCGTTTTACTGTCAATATGGTCAAAACTGTAGCTCAGTGCATAGTGAGTTACTTGTAGAAAGTCTGTTTCTTTCTTAGATTCAGTAAAATTCACATTAGTCTGAGAAATTTCTGACTGTAAAAAAGTTTGATTTCGGGTTAGCCTTTCTAAAGCCACTAAATTGCTTGAAACTGGTAGGAAAAGCAAAAATATGACTAGATATTTTCTGATATACAATGTCGTAATGTTAACTAAAGGGGGCTCAATTATAAAGATGGCCACAATACACCATTTCTCTCACCTTAGAGCACATTTTTACTTGTGAAAGAGTTTAACAAGCATTTACATTCAGTTTCTTCAGCACATATTCAAAATTTGCATTCAAATACTTTAAACCCAGTAGACTAGACTATATGTTGTTTATGTACATATACATAATTTGTGTTCCTTGCGAACTTAAACATTTGGTTTTACTGTGAAATGTTTAGCATTATAGATTACAGAATCCTGCTCATTTAAATGTTTCCAATGTAACGTTATCTGGTTAAAATAGATGAGGTTTTGTGATATATTAAGAATGATAATATAAATTAAATGGGGTCAAGAACTTACATTTACAGCTATATAATTTGTAGTTATTAAATGGAAATGACATTAATTGTAACTTTTTGTAAAGAAATATTAATGTTTAATTAATCATACAAAATATTTCCTTCTGACACATGAAGTAAAAAAAATATATATATATTTTAAATAAAAATTTAGTATATATATATATTAATTTGTGACCAAATGTTATCTGCTAGCTGACCATTCATTATGTTTGTAATTGTTGAATATTATTTTTTAAATATGTGCCAAACTATGAAGGATGTCTTTTTGGCGCATACATTGTGTTTTTGGTTTTAAAATATGTGATTTTGCTCTTTTATTGTCATCCCATATCTTGTATCCAATTACATTTTGTCACGCTTGTGTTATGGCTGTTTCTTCCAATAAAGTGTAGGATGCATAGATGTCTATGTAGGCATATTTTTGCTTATGTGTGCGGGAAGATAGACCTGTAGAACCGCTGTGGTCATTTTTTTTTTTTCTTATCACAGGCAGTCACACTTCTCCTGCAGCCCTGCTAATCGTCCGCCAAGTGAGGGGCCACAAAGCATGCCAGAAACACACATTAACACTCCACTGAAATAACAGGTGTGTGTGTGTCTGTTTGTGTGTCTGCACCATGATACGTACATTATAGGAGCCAGATTCCCCGTGACAAAATGGGCTTGAGTCCGATACGACTGCGTCCTGCTGTCTGTAATTGCATGCGGCTTGTGGTAAATGTTTAGGATGACAGCCAATTTCATGAGCAAGTGTGACTGAAAGAAATTATGCAATAGCACTGTCTGCAGAAGAGAGTTGGAGACTGGCATCCCTAAATTTTAGATAGTTTGACAGATTATTAAATCCTTCAGAGGGTGTACGTGCTGATGTATCTTGTACCGGTTTGAACATTATCATCATTTCAACAAAATATGATGCCCACCAGATTATTAAGGCAAATGATGTTAATTTCAGTCTCAGAATGATTTTAGTGACTTTACAATGAGCACATTTAAATGCTAAATGATTGTTTTTGCAAACATTACACATTTATGAAAATGTACACATTGTATGCCTAAAAATTAGATGCTTGCATATAAATTCAGGTATTAATTACGTCTCCATTACGTTTTTTTAAAAAATTGTCAGTTAATAATGATGAGCTGCAGATTGCTGAAAAAATCTCTGTGGAAATGTCTGTGTGTGAGAGAGAGAGTGTGTGTGTGTGTGTGTGTCCATGTCTGTGCCAGTGCCAGTGCCATCTAGGCCCCAGGTAACAAATGACTTCCTGTGGTAATTGCTCTAATGAAGCAGGGAGGAGAGCTGTGGAATTCTTAATAGTGTAAGTGTTCACAAAATTAGGTGCAGGGGAGAGAAAGACAATAGGTGAGATGGAGTAAGATGGGAAGATAGATGTCTGCTGAGCTAGCCATGGAAAGAGTGTCCCATTTGTCTGTTTTCTCTTGTATCTTGCCAGGGTTTTGAGCCCTGACAAATTGTCAGATCCATGTTATAATCCATGTGCTTAAATTGTTGTTTTCACTGAGACTGGGATGGATGTATGTTTGTACAAGAGCAGAACTCTTGTCAATGGGAAGCAGGGGAATCATGCACCTATTTGTTTTAGGGGGCAACAGCGGCAGGAATAAAAAAAAATTAACAATGTACTAGCTTGTCTTATGTAACAGAAGTTAGTCCATCAATAGGTTTTGATAAGTGAGCCTGGAGTGTGAGCGTGATTTCACCAAGTACAACATGTTCCTGGATCAACATCTATAGCCACGTTTCCGCAGGAACTTTCCCCTGGAACTAGGGATTTTGGGCTGGTACTTGGTGTGTTTCAGCCGCAGGGACCTGGGTCTTAATGAAGTTCTGGGTAAAAATTCCACCCTCAGAAAGTCCCTTCTCTGAGGTAGTACTTTTTCAAAGTTCAGGAACATTCGGGGGTGGCACTCAACATGCTGATTGGTTGACTCCACGCAGCGTTTTATTTCAAACACCATTTTTAAAAGTCTGTTGAGGTGCATGCAGTAAGAGTCGTTTGCTATTTGAATCAATAATGGAGTTTAAAAACCTCAACGGACTTAATCTTCACAGTACTTTAGACCGAGATGGAAACGCAGACAGCGAGTGGTCTGGGGGGAAAAATGTTCCTGGAACAAATTGTTCAGGGGCTTTTGTTGATCCTGGAACAACATTTCAATCAACCAGGTCGGGTTTAGGCTTACAACAAGGGTTAGGGACTTCTGCACCATTCTTATTCACCTATCATTTCCTCTGATTTTAGGGATAAATTAAGTGTAGGATTAAGTTTATGGGTAGATATATGGTTAGGACTAATTCTTCAGACAGGAATGTTGTTCCAGGATCAGCAAAATATGTTGATCCAGGAACATGTCTTACTTGGCAAAATCATTGTGACTGAGCAAGGAGACCCAGATTGAAATCCTGGTTGCAGTAGTGGGTAGTAACTGATTTTATGCAATCTGGATTACATAATCCATAGCTGCTTCCAAAAATGAAGTACTTGTAATTAGATTATATTACATTTTAAAGTACTCGTTATCAGAATACAGACTAACAGCCAGTGAATGCCATGTTTATAAGAAAAAGAGCAGCATTGATGTTTTCATAGCTTCTTTTGAATTCCACAGGGGGAAAAAAATGTGCGACCCTATTGGACCAACCAAATTTACGCATGTGATTAGGTAATTTCTGACTGTTGCGTTTTAGCAAAACATTTTTTTTTTTTTACTACAATAATCACGCAACTTTATTATCAGAGATATAAATATATGGGCATGACACTTCAATATGTTTGCAATAACATAGACATCACATGAGATAAGTACATTGTGCTGCAACTCCTTATCAGCACGCAGAGAAGCCCTGAGTAAGAACACACTTGTATTAATGTAGTGGGTTGGAATGTCTCTAAAGTGATATTCTTCCACCTACACACATTCACACCTTCATCAGAACAGCAATCTCTCCCCCATGGTCATGCTGCTTAGCCATGCCTGAGCAAATGTATTAGTGTGAGTGGGTGTTTTTCTGGATTACCCTGAAGGATGGAGAAAGAGAGAGAGTAGAATCAAGAGAACACCCAGGAAGAGGTCCAAGGCTTCTCTGTACGTTTTTTAACATTGGTACGCAAATGATCAAAAATAGCTCTCTAAGAAATAAGCATCTGACTCATTTTGTGTGCAGTAAAATCTCCTCACACCTCCGTGCTGCATCAGATGGCCAACCTGCTGCTGCACACATATCCATATTATTTTACTAAACGGTTTATAGTGAAGATGTTACTTTTTTTCTGCTTACTCCATGTTTCTATCCATGTTTGTGTCCTGCCTTGTTGTCGAGGCAGTGCTGTCTAGTGTGAATGAGTGTTGTTGATGGGACTGGAGCAATTCATCATGGTGTGAACAGTGGGCTCTGGGAAATAAAGGGCATGAAGGCAACACACAGGGGACTAATAGAGCTACACATCTATAAACATGGCCACCTGACATCTCACATCATGCATTCACATCAAGCTCATGTCTCTGAGCAGTTAGTACACTTCTGTTGTTTTATTTTGACAAATAAATTCAGTAACACTGTTAAATGTAGTCTTTAGCCAATTTATCTTAGCCAATTGTACACTACCATTCAAAAGTTCGGGATCAGTAAGATTTTTTTTAAGAAATTAAAACATTTATTCATCAAAGATGCATTAAACTGATCAGAAGTTTCTGTTCATCAAGGAATTCTGAAAAATGTATCATGGTCTCTACAAAAATGGTAAGCAGCACTGTTTCAACATTGATAATAACAGATGTTTCGTGAGCACCAAAGCTGCATATTAGAATAATTTCTGAAGGATCATGTGATACTGAAGACTGGAGTAATGGCTAATGAAAATTTGCATCACAAGGAAATTGACTTTTTAAAATATATATAATATTTCACAATATTGCTGTTTTTACTGTATTTTTGAACAAATAAATGCAACTTTGGTGAGCAAAAGTGTCTTCCTTTTAAAAACATTATTTATTTATTTATTATTATTTTATTGGTAACACTTTACAATAAGTTTCATTAGTTTTAGTTTAATTTCATTGTCATTTAGTTTAATGACCTGTAACTCTGCCTGAGTATCGGACAAGTGTTCACTGTTGGCCAGAGGAGAACTGGCCCCCCGACTAAGCCTGGTTTCTCCCAAGGTTTTTTTCTCCATTTGTTGGAGTTTTGGTTCCTTGCCGCTGTTGCCTTTGGCTTGCTTAAGTTGGGGACACTTGCTTGATATTCAGCAGTTTTTTTGGTATGCCTGCATTTGGCGCCGTTGTATGCGAACTGAGCTGAGCCGGACGATTACCTCACTGTTTTCTGCAGTGCTGATATACATAAATTAACTAGACTGATAACTATTGATATTTTCAACGGAATGAATCAATAATATATAGAATAAGCTGGACAATGACACCATTTTCTTTGGGAGCTGCTGTGCAGCCAAAATTATTTGCCAATTATTAATGTAAAGCTGCTTTGCCACAATTTGCATTGTAAAAAGCGCTATATAAATAAAGGTGACTTGACTTGACTCAACATTAGTTAACATGGACTATTAATGAACTGCACTTCTACAGTATTTATTCATCTTTGTTAATGTTAATTTCAACATTTACTAATTTAACATTATTAATGTTATTATTATTATTATTACAACTAACATTAATAAAGATTAGTAAATACAGTAACAAATGTATTGCTCATGTATTAACTAATGTTTAACTAATGAGCCTTATTGTAAAGCGTTACCATTTTATTTATTTAGAAGAAATCTTGGCTACACTTTATTTTAAGGTGTCTTTGTTACACTGTAATTATACATTTAAGTACTGAGTAATATTAAGTAATTACATGTACTTAATATAGGTTTAGTATTAGGGTTTGGTTTGGTTTAGGGTTAATTGCATGTAATTATTCATCACTTATAGTTATTACGACAGTAACTATAGTGCGATATTATAGTGCGAAATATTAGTGCAAAGCATTAGAAAGGTTGTTTAGAAATAATATTTTATACTACTGTACATATTCAATACTGAAAAGCATGGATACAAACAATTTCAGTCTAATAACAAATGGGCCAATTACAATAATAAGTAGGCCCATGCACAATATTTGCATGAACTATGTATCGCATTGTTAGCCTGGCAACATGCTAACAGCAAACGATTGCCATCAATTGTGAGTCATGTCTCCTGTGTGGTTTGTGTGAAGAGCACTATTTATATGATGCGCAGAGTTGCTGTCTATGTAGAGCGCTCCAAATCTGTCACTTAAGAGGTTTCATTTCAGTTAGGATGCTGCCTTAAAGAAGACAGCTAGGCAGCTCATTAGGTTTCAAAACACAGTTTATATGTACCCCATCAATAAAAAATTTAAATGATAGCAGATTTTTGAAACGCCTATTTTTCTCTCCAGCAAATTTAATGTCATCACCATGCTGTATTCACAAAATTTGCTGACCCTGTAGAAGCTTATAAGAAATGGCAGCTATACATGTGATCTCAGTGACTGTTGCTAGGCGGTGATGTCATCCTCTTAGCAGCACAGCGTGTACTTGAATCAGGTCATGCGCTCAGCTCTTTTAAGTGTCTCTGGCCTTTGTCTTCCTGAATAATTGATGACGTCTCATTGACTGTTGTCGGTCCACATTGTCCCCAAAAAGGACCAAACATATCCAGAGAAGCTAAAGGGCATGTGGTTGAGAAAGAAAACAACCTTGGCCTTCAGTAAAGATGCTTTTGTTTGGTGCGGTTTGGTGGTTTGCGGTGTGGATGTCAATACAAATGAGAAACGTAGTTGAGAAAGGAAATAATTATCCTGAGTGAGGGTGAAGTGGAGCTTATAGGAAAGAGCATTCACAATAACAAAACCATTGAAAAAGTGATGAAAAATCACGTTCAAGATGAAAGCGAGCATCCCAAGGCTGATTAGCTCACATTTTTGATTCACATAAACAAACTTCCTTTTTCTCTTTCGTGTCTCACAGGTTGAGGATCAGGAGTCATGGAGTCTCTCTTCGGGGGCCAGTTGGGCTTGCTGGGGGGTAACGAGGGTCTGAAAGAAGATGGCTGCAGGGTGGGCTGGTCGAGCTCTCCCTTATCAGAGGATATGTACTCTGCCTCCCACTTCGCCCTCATCAGCGCCTACCAGGACATTAAGACCCGTCTGGCTGGTCTTGAGCGAGAAAATGCAGACATCAAAAGAAAACTCAAGATTTACGAGATAAAGGTACAAAACGCCTCAAAGATCATTTAGCCTCAGATATCAGCAGAGGTCACTGGCTGGCCAGTTGTACTTGGGTTTGTAGTTTATTTGTACTTCCTGTACTTTCTATACAATTAACTTTATATGCAAGCTAAACACTAAAAATGTGTAATGATACTAGTGGTTAACCAAAATGAAAGGTACATCCATAAATGACATTTCTGCCAATACGTACTCACCCTCTTGTCTTTCCAAACCCGTAAGACCTTCGTTCATCATCGGAACACAAATTAAGATATTTTTTGATGAAAATATAGAGCGCTCTCTCAGTGTAGCTCTCTTCACAACAACACAGACACACGTCAGTTACTTGAAGCATGTGTTTATTTTTCTCAGGCTTTATGCAGTAAAAGCATTGTATTCGTAAATGAGCGTAGTACAAAACCATCAGCACAGTACATACATACAACACATAGCCTGAAAGGAAGCAAGATACAAAATGACACTTAACGTCATTATGGACACATTCAATATGATAAACAAGTGAATTGAAGGTGTCCAAAATAACCTCATTGGCTGCTTGTTATGAAAAGAAGTCTTTGAAGTTTTAAAAAATACTCTTTACTGTCCGTTTGACTTCAGACAGCGCTGATTTTGAACTGCAATATAGCAGAGCCTCGTGAGGCGCCCGCTCATCATCTGTCCATCGGGACGACTCAGTAATTCGTCATTTCCACTAAACAGTGACGCGTTCTCAGCCTTATGCTTTAAAGTTCAAAAAATAAATGTACATCAGATTACATCACATTTAAAAGTTGACCTAAAAAAAAAGCTTAGATAAAATTCTAATAGAATGTAATAATAGAATAGAATACAATAGATGTAATAGAATATGAATATTTAATTGTGGATCCCACTCTAGTCTGTTAAGCCTAATTAAGCTGATTAAAATGAGTTATTTTCAAATGGCATTGCCTATCAAGTTAGTTTTTTACTATGCCACAATGTAGGGATGCTTAAGAATGTTTCAAATATATATGACATTATCATCCAGTCAAAACTAGGTTGTAGACAAACCCTTTTCCCCTGCACCTCGCTGCCTCATCTCACATTAACAACCACTTCATGTGTCAAGCAACCCTACTTGATGCTGGTAGATGGCAAATGTTTTATATAACTATTATGGAGTTGCTTTAGAGTTTTCTTGTGAAATAATTGTGATCTTTGTGAGTTCAGCAGCTGAATACTAATATAAGCTGTTGTCAGTTTATGCTAAACATATAACATTGATTAATGACTGTGTCATGACAGCACTCATTAAGAGCTGTGCCTGCTTCATGTATGAAAGAGCTTTATTTATAGGCCAGCTGGCACGTGAGTCGAGCTGTACATAAACAAGTGTGCATGCTCTCTGTAATTAGCATGTCAAGCGTCCACATAAAAACACACAAAGCCACTTGTACACACAATACAAGATGCTCCTGATGCTGTTTAGATCTCTTGATCGTTAGGAAAGTAGATCACGTCTCTATTAATTTTTAAACACGGACACGTGACTGTTATTCACATGAGATTATTTTCTAGATGAGAATGTTTATCTTCCTTTGATTACAAATCAGGAGCACAATGATTATGCTGTGCAGTAACCTGCTCAACAGAGTGAGCAGCTGGTTCATTTGATGTGATCTTTGGGTACGACTAGGTATGTTGGGCAGCTTCCAGGCCTTTGGGGAGCTGCAGGTTGGAGATGCTCCAGATTGGGTATCTTTAAAGCTTTTTGGTTTGGCCATCCCTAAACATATGCATGTATACGCACCAACGATGGCTAGCCTTTGAAGAACAGCTGTTTTTGCAGAAGGCGAGAGAAAGAGAGAGAACGAGCGCCTCCAGGGTTCTGCGTTCACTATGGCTCACTGCCTAGTAAAGGGCTAAATGTGGGGAACAAATGCACACAGCACTCAAAGCTCGTAGGAGTATAAATATATCAGATCCAGCTCACCAAAGCACACGGCATATGTATGTATGTATATATGTGTCCAGTAGCTAATATCCCACTGGTTTTACATATGTTTTGGTAAGTCTAATCATATACTGCTAAATTGCAGATGAACTTTGTCCCATCTGGAGGTCATCTCTAGGCATTAAAAACAAAAAATCCATTCACTATCATTCAAAAGTTTGGTGTTGGTAAGATTTTATTACCAAGGATGCAATTATTTAACCAAACAGTAAAAACTGTAATATTGTGAATTTATATTTAAAATAACTTATTTTTATTTTAATATATTTTAAAATGTAATGTATTACTGTGATGGCAAAAAATGTATTTTTAGCAGCCATTACTTCGGTCTTCAGTGTCACTTGATTTCCTTCAGAAATCATTCTAATATGGTGCTTAAAAAACATTTCTTATCATTAATGGTGAAAATAGTTGTGCTGCTTAATTTTTTTCTCAGGATTATTTATGAATAGAAAGTAACTGCAAATAACTGCTGTTCTTTTGAAATATAAATCTCTAAAATTACAATGTCTTGCTGTCACTTTTGATCAAATTAATTCATCCTTGCTGGATAAAAGTAAGAATTTATTCTGAAAGAAAGAAAGAAACAGAGAAAGAAGGAAATCTTACTGACCAACAATTTGAATGGTAGTGCACATGTTCTGTCATTTATTAATTTATTTATTTTTGTCTTTTGCCTTTGTTTTATAGGAAAGGAAATTGGAGGTGAGAGAGTAACAACAAATGTACTTTTCACTATACATTGCGTCTGGATGTTTGCCCAATGCTTTTCTCCATCATTTTATAATTGCTAGAGAATTTTCACAAACATCTGTTTTAAAAAAAAAAATGTTTACCTACTCTGCACAAAGTTAAATCCATTCACATTATTTGTATATTTGTGCTGAAAAGAAAGGCAATGACTTAATTTAAACACTCCTAGTTCAACCAGTGTAGATGATGCTGGGTTTTGAGCCAAAAGCGGTACAACTGTTTATCGAACCCTAAATAATTCTGTTTAATGGTGGTTTGTACCCGTGATGAACCCTGTGTAACTTTTTGTGTATGTATATGTGTGTGCAGTTCCCCATGATAAGCGAGTTTGGAGAGGACAGAAACTCCTACTGCTCCTTTGAGCCCAAAGACACAGCACTGCTCCAGTCAGAGAATGGCAGTCTGCAACAGAGAGTCAACATCCTGACCCTCGAGGTGAGAGGACAAACACATATACACACTTCCTCACTTTCTGGACTGTATTTCATCCGTTGTTCTGATCATTTCAAACTCACATCTCTTATAGTGTTATAGAGTGATTTGGCTGTATTGTGTTGTAAATCTGGATTACGCGTCATAAAATGGAAAGATTAGAGTGTTACAGTAATACGATTAGTAGGGTAATGAAGGACAACTTCAAATACCCAGTCATTCATGACAAAGACCTTACATAATTTCGACGACGAAGTGTTCGGTTTTGCGTGCCTGAAGCCCGCTCTCAGTTGTCTCTCACGACTGGCTGTGATGTGGAGTGTAAACGGGAAGATCATACTCTCTCTCCCTGCATCTCTCGGCTCATTGCCTGGCGAAGCATCTCATTAATTAATGATGCTTGCTATGTGTTTCCATAGCCACCCAGCAGCCTTCTCTCCGTCGAAGAGCCAGATTTCTCTTTGTCATCTGTTCTTCTCTCTCCCACACCTCCCTCGCTTTTGCTGACGTTTGGTACTTTGTGTGTACATTCCTTATTCTTCCTCTCTGTCCCACTTGACAGTGGCCTTCCTCCTTGATTCATCTTGTTGTGTTTCATTCTTTACTTTTTTTCCCAACATCAATAGCTTTGCAGTCATGAGCTATTCCTGAGATCTAATGCAGCGCAATTGAAAGTAAATACCCTGTTCTGTTATTTTTCTGAAAATAAGCTACTATTATCTGTGAAGGCAAAGGATCACTACAGAGAGGTGTGTTATATGATAATTGAAGTAGACGCTTATGTGTCTGTATTAAAATGAAAGTGCAGGCAACAACACAAGTGCATTTGTTTCATTTATATATATATATATATATATATACACACTAGCCAGTTTCCAGCGAAAAGCAACTTGACATGATCAGCTGACAGAACAGTCACTTGCTCTTTTGCCACTCAAAAGCTTACATTTTGTTGAGCTTGTACATCCATGTTTTTACCTTGTAAACATAAACGTTGGTTTTATGTTGCTGATTTGTCACCAGGACAGCAAAAAAAAAGAGTTTTTTTTATTCTTAAAATACAATCCAATCTGTAATCATATACCATTGTTTTTCAGCAAAAATGCGTTAATGAATTCATGGGTTAAGATTACAATTACATAATTTTCAGCATGTTGCAAATTTTTATTCAATTAAATATTTTGTAAAGAACAAAAAATGTGTTATTTATATACACACGCACACACACACAACAAAGTTGCTGTTTGGATTTAATTAGGCAAATGCTTAAGAGCCTATGACTGGATCATTATGCTGTGATTATGTTTCTAGCATTTTATAAATTTGGCAACAGTTCTTCTAATCCTAATTAAGTCCTTTTCATTTCTTAAACAACTATGTAGGAAGACACATCATGACCATATTCCAGGATGTCAATGTCAAGATTCATCAGGCTCATATTGTGAAAGAATGGTTGGGAGGGACTATGAAGAATCATTTTCACACAATAATTGGCTCCTCTGAGTCTAGTCTTAAATTCATTTAAAGTCTTTGGGATGTGCTGGAGTAGACTTTACAGAGTGCTCGACTCTTGCATTGTCAATACAAGATTTTGAAAAAAAATTGATGCACCTCTTGATGGAAATAACATCACAACATATATTTCCATCAAGAAGTGCATCATTTTTTGGTCAGGATCTTATACTGGTAAAAATAAATATGCTTCGCTCTTTTGTGGTGGGGCAAGCAAAAATCAGAACTATTGGCCGAATAAGGGAGGACAAAAGCTTTTGCCTTGAGCCCTGTTATCACTGAAATATAGTTAAAGGGTCCAGAAGCCATCTATCTATCTTGACACTCCATCTCAACAGTACAGAGTTTTATGTGGCGAACAAAAAAAAACAAATGCATAAGATTTAAGTCACAGCTTCCAGCTGAACTGATATTATGTGCCTATTAGGAACATAAAAATTCCATAATGCTAACAAACAAGCCAGTAAAAAAAAAGAAATAACTGACAAAATGTGAATGTTTTTAATATATTTTTATTCTATACCTGCCTATAATACCAGATGTCACAACAGCTTGTCATTATACAGCCTGAGGACAGCCCAACTGTTCTTGTAATTCAAAGGACATATTAAACACACTAAATAATGTTTTGATGAAAATGTAAAAATGCAAAAAGATTTTTGGGAGGATTAAGCTAGGAATGTGTGTGTTCTACAGCTTCAGAAGAGCAAAGAACGAGAGGAGCAGCTTGAAGATGTCATTCAGGCCTATGAGAAGATCCACATGGAGAAGTCCAGCCTTCAGCGAGACCTGGACAAGATGGTGAGAGCTCTTCTAAAACATTCATTCCCCAACATCCATGCTAAGTTTGGCTGCCGAGCGGATGGGCAGTTGCGATAATTAGCCTCTCCATGTGCTTCAGGCTTTAATCCAACCAGGTGTCCACTTGATTAATCTCATACTATGCGTACGTTCTAACGGGTCTGTGTGAATGTAATTGGGCTCTTATATTTCCCAGCCAAGCCCTTGTATAAGTGGATGATGCTGGATATCTGTAATCATATATGCACATTTGCATTCTCAGTTTTAAACATGGGTCTCAAATGGCTTCAATTGGATTTGGCTGGGACCAAAAGAGTGAAGTTTTGAAAATTGCATGATGTAAGCTTTTGAGCATCTGTGCCGTTCGCCTCTCCGAAACACTCAGCCAGCTATCAGCTGTTACATCTACATGTCCTCATCTTTTATTGCTGACAAAAATTCCACATGGACGTGAATGCTGGAAGAATCTGCATGGTTAAAATAATGGCCTCTTTGCCCTTGTCTCTCTTTTGATCAGTCCCTCTTTGCCTGTGTTACTCTCTGTGCTTTCTCTTTTGGTGTTTCGGTTTTAATCTTTTATAATCTTTTACTTTTGTGCTCTGTTCGATTCCCTCTCTTGTTTTCCCTTTCTTCTCTCACTTTTTCCCGGCCTCAGACGTCTCTGGTGGAGAAACACGTTGAGCGGATTCACAGTCTCGAGTCGGCTCTGAGGCAGAGGGAGAGCTCTCTACACAAACTCAACACACAGCTACACAACAAAGACATGCAGTATCTGCAACTACACAGCCCTGACCCGCATAGTAAGTCTTGTTTTGTGCGTACGCATGTAGATGTTCATTTAGAAATCGCTCAGTGGTCTAGGACATGTATTAAAACTGCCACTGCTGACTCATTCATACACAGGTAGTACTCTGTACAAGTAAATGAGTGAATGAAAATTAGTGTATTCAGACAGTACTTCACTTTCATCCGTCACATCTGTTTAAAAACAAAAACTGGCAAAATGTTTAGTAGACTTTTAAAGGGTTAGTTCACCCAAAAATGACAATTCTGTCATTAATTACTCATCCTCATGTCATACTGAACCTGTAAGACCTTTGTTCATCTTTATCTCTATCACATAAATAAAGATACTTTTGATGAAATCTGAGAGCTCTCTGACTACTCCTTACGCAATTTAATTACCACTTTCAAGGCTGAGAAAGGTACTAAAGACATTGTTAAAATAGTCCATGTGATTCACAGTGGTTGAACCTTATTTTTATGATGTGGCGAGAATACTTTTATGTGCAAAAACAAAACAAAGATAATTATTCAGCATTTTCTTCTCTTCCCTGTTAGTCTTCTACGCTGTTGTTATAATGAACGGTGAGCGGTGTCGGCCAGTACTGAGCCGGCATTCTGACATGTAAACAGCATAGTATAATGACAGGGAAGAGAAACAATAAAGTTAAATAAAGTTGTGATTTTTGTTTTGTTTTTGAGCATTAAAAGTAGTATTGTTGCTTCATAAAATTAAGGTTGAACCACAAATCACATGGACCATTTTGACATTGTCTTCAGTACCTTTCTAGGGCTTGGAAGTGGTAATTAATGGAGTCAGAGAGCTCTCGGATTTCATCAAAAATATCTTAATTTGTGTTCTGTAGATGAATGAAGGTCTTATGGGTTTGGAACGATATGAGGGTGGGTAATTAATGACAGAATTTTCATTTTTGGGTGGACTAACCCTTTAATGGTCTTAACCATTTTAACCACAAATCACTGGCCAGGAAATTAGCAAGAATTGCACAAATACTGTACATGAAGTAACTTGAGTAACAGAACAACTTTTTATAGGAAGAAGAGTCAGTGATGTTCCACTTAACTTCAAACAGTTAATGAGTAGTTTAAAAAAAATGTCTCCCAGTTCGTTTTAATTTAATGTGAGACCAAATATTCACAATAGGGTTCAAATCTGGACCCTGACCAAGCTAAAACATGAGCCTGATGGACTATAATATATACAACATGTTATTATATAACAACTTGTGAAGTTGGGAATCAATCCATTCTGCAATATTCTCCTGTACTTCAAAGCATTAAATGACTTTTCACATTGAAGTATAGCTTACCAACACCAGCAGCTCAAAAGGCTCCCCACACAATGACACATTTCCCTCCATGCTTCACTATGGTAGAGATGCAGTTATTATATACTTCTCAGCAGATTTTCGCAGACACCGCTCCGGAGCATCACGATGCAACTCGTGTTTCATTGTGATTCATCACTCCGCGCACAACTTCCAATATTCTGCCAAAAATTTCATTCTGTCTTTGATATTTTTCTGAGACAGCTATAGCTTTTTAAGCAGTGCATTTGCTTGCATTTTGCTTATTTCCCGACCAATAATTTGTGGTTAAGACAATTAAAAGGTTAGTGTTTTGCCATATTTGTTATTAGGGTTGTTTATCAGCATTAGATCTTATTCATTATGTGTTATTTTATGTGCCTGCTTCATTTGTATTCAGCTAAAACATCATATTGTGTATTGGGGTCTTTGAAGTGTCCTTTTTCATTATATATGCTTCACAATTTACGTCCAGTTTTCAATCTAGCCTAATTTTGTTTTTTCAAAGAGCCGCTCTCCTATGAAGGACTTCAAACAGGCCAAGCATCGGTCCTCTTGTCCTTTTGTTTTTTCCCCTGATGGCAGTGTTGTGTTGCATCTCTCTCCCCTTACCTCATTTCTCTCTTCCTTTCTCTCTTGCCTTTCACTCTCTCTTTTTATTCAGATTGAGACTCAGGAAAGACTCTCACCACAAAGAGACTATGTAACTAAGTGGAAAGCTTATTTTCGAGAAGAAGGTCATACCTTTCCCCCGTGACCCCTCTCAGGGATCTAAAATGTTTCAGTCAAACTCAAAGGCACTCAACATTTGTCAAATAAACCCAGAGAACTCTGGCAAATTATGTATTTATGTAAATAACACAACAGAGATGTTCTGTAACCCTGTCAGAAAATAATACAAGAATGATGTCAATTTTGTGTGCACTCATGAATACAAATATTATATGCAAATATGGAGGGAAAAAAAGAATGAAAAATCCATTTCACTGTGGATTTTGGTGTGAGATGTAGGCGTGCAGGGGTGTGTGTTTTCTGCTTGCTTATTGCTGAACTGTCACAATAGCTTCTGGCTCAAGGACTGCTTTTCTATGAGCTGCTGAATCACAGCGCCCACGCCGGGGGTGAGGAGCGGGACGCTCTGACAGGAAATAGTTCAGCCTTGTATTCTCCATCTTCAAGGTTTCAGAACTACATGGAGTAAAGGACGCATGTAGGGGGACTTTAGGTTGGATTTCTGCCCTGCTAACAATGTTGGCCCTGTAGGGCAGCAACCAAACCTCCTGTCCAGATATTTTTAAGCCGTCTGTTTCCATTGGCTGATGGAGGAAAGAATTTCCCATTACAAAGCCTAGAGAAGCACAAAAGGTATATTTGCTGTTCTTGCCGAAACCTGTTTTAAGTGACAGATGAGGTCAGAAAGAGATCTGTAGCTTCAAAGACATGATGTCGGACAATTTGTATGCAACATGCCATGTTCTGAGGATGTTTCTTTTGAGGAACACCAGCAATATATCAATATCCATGAAACATTATACTTCACATATATTTAACCTTACCTGAGTGTGACACTACTTATATTTTGGGAAGATTGGGAGTTAATTTCAGCCTTTAATGTTCCATCTATTTTTTTAAACTTTAAACTTTAAACTCTTTAAAATCTCACACTGCCATTCAAAACCATATAGACAATAATGTCATTATAATCATACTGTTGCTCGTTTTTCTTGCATTTATTTGCATACTGAATTGTGATTGTGTCGTGTACATTGTAAAGACGTACACATCAACAGAACTAAAGCATACAATAAACACTCAAAAAATGGTTTGTTCATTGAACGTAATTGAATTAAGGAAAAATTTTCCACACAATTAAATTGGGTTCATACAACTAGACTACAACAAGTCCATTTAAACAAATATTAGTTTGTTGAGCAAACTTAATCAGTTTAGGTTCTTTTATCAGAATTTTAATTAAATTAAGGAAAACATTTCCATGAAATTGATTTATATTTTTCCAACAAAATAATTAGTTTGGATTGATTTATTGTAGTCTTGTTGTATGAACTTAAATTCATCAAGTTGTTGTGGTTACCATTGTGATGATGAGTGAAGGATTGTGGGTAGCTGTTGTGCTCTACAGTAAGCTCTACTCTTCAGTATAGTGAAGAGAAGTTCAGCATAGAAACTCTTTTAAATGTCCAGCATAACTGAACATTAAACACTAATAAGCCTTTCCCTTTGCTAAAAACAAAACAAAACAAAAAAAAAAACACATTAAACAGCACTTAATTTCAACATTTACTCTCCTGATCTATCCCTCTGCAAAGCATGCTGGGAACTAGAAATCCAATGGCTAGTTTCAGTCAATGGAACAGAAATGATTCATGTAGACCCACCACAAATGGTTTGTTAACTTAATATTTTACAAATTTCATTTTATGTAACGTAATTAAATTGAGTGCAAATGACAATTAAGTAAAAAAAGAAAGATTTGTGTTGTTTCATCTCATTTTATTTAAATAAACTGAGCAAACAGCTAGAATAACTTTGAGTATTTGAAACATAATTTTTTTCTGCCTTGCAAGTGCTAATATTTTATTCTTTTAAACAAATTTTGTATTGCGCAGTTTGTGTATGATAATCATTGTTTCATCAAAATATGTTTTAGAAATTTTACTTAGGATTTTGCTGATTGTTTTGTTAGAGACTACATATTCTGCTGTCCTAGCAGTAAAAGGCACATTACGGATGTTGATTTTAATTCACTGATGCAATACTTGGCTTATCTGATCATAATAATTGTCCATCCCTAGTGCTAGACTGCCCCATGACCCTACAGAGCTCCCGAAGTCTGGACACCCTCTCTGACCTCAAATTACAGCGCCTGGAGGCGGAGCTAGAGGGGGCACGGCACGAGGCTCAGGGGGCGTGTCAGAGGGAGGAGGAGCTAAAAGCTGAATGTGAGAGATTACGGGAAGAGCTGAGAGAATTGCAAAGCAACCAGAGGCAGCGGGTCAGTGACATGCACATGCTTAAAGACTGACATAAGAACTACACGATGTAAAAATTGAGTTTTGACCAAAATCACACTTTTAGATAAAAAGGTCAAACAGGGTTCTATACAGAACCTTTTAGTCCTCTTGACTCAATTTTATATAACCATTTCTGCCAAAAACATTCTAAATAAAGAGAAATGCCTTAAATGATTCCATAATACATCTGTTTATCAGGTTATGTCACATTTTTCTAGCGATAATGTATGTTTACAAGCTGCTTAATTTATAAAATGTCATTGGAATTAAAAATGAATTAAAACTAATTGAATGAATTAACTAAATCAATGAAAGGATCCCATGATGGAAACGCCTAATAGGATATATGAAGTACTGACAGGACCTTTTAATGTTCCATATAGAACCTTTTTTTTCTAAGAGAAGCAAGTCTCATTGACTTTTCTGTGCTGTAACAGACAGTTTTGTCTCAACTTTTCTCAGATTCATAGAAAACAGTGTGATAAGTAATATTAAAACAATCAAAATTCAATAAAAAATCTAGTTTTCTTGCTTTCAATTATAGCTTGTAACTGAATTTTGCCTTTGAATTTTGTCTCAGATCCAGCAGTGACATGACCTTTCATACTTTCATAAACTTGGACTTCAGATTTCTGTGGAAGAAATGAATACTTTTATATATCAAGGATATATAAAGGATGCATTAAATTGCTCAAAAATATTAATCATCAAAATTGTTTTCAGCATAATAAGAAGAAATTTTCTTGAGCACCAAATCAGCATATTAGAAGGATTTCTGAAGGATCCTGTGACACAGAATTGGAGAATGCTGAAAATTCAGCTCTGCCATCACATGAATAAATTATACTTTGAAATATATTTAAAACATAAATGCAATTTAAATTGTAATAATATGTCCCAAATATTACTGTTTTAACTGAATTTATTATCAAATGAATGCAGCCTTGGTGAGTATAAGAGACATTTCAAAAACATTTTTAAGAAATCTTTCTGACCCCAAACTTTTGAACATGAATTTCACGTTCACATATAGTTCAGATTGCACATAGGTAATATACAGAAAGTATGAGGTCTGACATGACTCATTTTTGCACAGGAGGTGAACTCTACATGTGGACAGTGTGATGTGGAGTGGATAAAGAAAGTTGGAGATGAACAGTAAGTGTCTTCTTTCTTGATTAACAGACCACAGCTGTGCATATAATATTAAAGTTACTGCTTTTGTAAATGTATCTCATTAGATTTTGCTGCTGTATCATTTGCTGCAATTGCGTGGCTAGTTTCCTTTAAGTGTATAAGCAATGGTTTGCCAGTAGAGGGCAATGTAGTTATTGGCAAGCCTCCAGATCACTTTAACGATCACACAGAAATGGTCTAAAGTCTGATGCTCAAAGAATACAGGTGAACTGAAAGTAACCTGTGTTTGAGTGAAATGGGGAATCTTGGAAAGGAAGGTCACAGTAATGCCTACGTCTCATTGCACCTCACAGTTTCACACTTTCCTCCCCCTCTCTGTTTGAACTGCTGGTTCTTGTAAAAGTCGTGATTTAACAGAAAACGGACAAAATCTTACTAGCTGTTACTCAGACATTCTTATGCTGGTAGTTTTTGATGTTTTGTCTTGTGTTCTGATGGAGGGGTTTGTTGGGTGGGTAGTTCTAGATTTTTCTTAGCCTCTGATTGTAAAAGAGAGGCAAAAAAGTCAAATCTGTTTCATTCCACAAAGTTCTGGTAAATTTATTTGAAATTGGCATCCCTAATTTTTTTTCTTGTGTGTGCATGTTATATGTTTTTTCTTGTTTAAGATTTTATTGTCAACTTTTGGTATTGATTTAGTTAGTAATAAATATTTGAAATTGAAATTGGATATATTTAGTTAATATTAATGCATTGTCAGCTCAATTAATGTAGCTGCTACGGGTTAAATAAAAAAATAGGATCTTCAACTAACAGTTAAAATGGTCTTCATGTGTAAAAAGGTGGTGTCCCGATATGCCACTTTATAAACCAGAGAGTGTCATCTCATTATATATATATATATATATATATATATATATATATATATATATAAACCAACAATAAAACTGTGTGTGTGGATGGGGGGGGAGTGCAAGGGTCTTGAAGTGTCAAAGATAGCTGACATTTAGCATGTATTTGCTGACTTTCTTTGAGATGTTTGATATCAGATAGTGCCTTATTTACCCAAAGATACTGATTCGAAGGGTTGAGATGGATGTTTTGCTATTATAAGGTAAGGTTCTTATTTGTTCCTGATTACATAGTATTTAGTGTCTGCAGTGTGGGCTGTGCTGATTAAGTTATTTGGCTGCTTTATATTGAAGTTTTGCTGAAAAATAGGAGATAAATACATATAGCTGACATTTGTTAGCATAAAGAAGATGAATATTATAGATACTAGTTTCAGAGCAAAGGTCAGACATCGCTCAAGCAGCCCACATACCCATCCCTCCCACGCTAGATCATCATCATCAATATTCACAAAAAAGCACACAAACACACACACACACACTCACACACACACGCACATCCTCCCACTCATACTTTTTTTTTCATTTTGTTCTTTTTGTACTTGCAGTACTGCAGCTCCTCAACAAAAGCACTATTTCATGATAGATAGATAGATAGATAAATAGATAGATAGATAGACTCTTGTGTCATTTATGTTAATAGGAAAGTGTTCTCATGTTCATTTTCAGTGCACAGTCAAGAGGTGATGATTTCATATGCAGCTTCATAAGATTCATACTGTAGATTTTGCATGTGTGTGTGAATGTGTGTGTGAGCGAGCGAGCGCTTGTGGAGGTGAGAAAAAAAGTGTTGCACATCATCTAAATCTGCTGTAAATACCTCTTTGATAGATAGTGTCTATCAAATGAGGATGACACTTGGAGAGTTGAGTTGTTGCTCAGGCGCGTGTAATGATGGAAGAGAAAGGCAACTCATTACCGTTGAGTACCAAGGCTGCTTGAGCCTGACTGGATGCTCAGAAGCCCACAGGGCCAAATGAAGGACACAATGAGCAGAACGGTAAGAATATTCAATGCTATGACTCCTTGGCCAGCAATAGAGGGAAACCTTGCAGATCGCTGATGGTGAGAGCTGGTTAAAACCGATTGGCCTATGGTTTCTTTTCATCGGCGGTCTACGAATACAAATTAGCTGGACATCCAGTACTTTGCCTATACTGAGGTCAGTTTGTTCATTGGTATTAAGTGGTCTCAATATAAACAGATACAAGGCATGATAATACAACTATGCTGCTGGAGCTCTCTTATACAGATATCTTTGGGCCATATGGTAATTTGTGGTGGGGTGTTAGTCCTCCACTAACTAAAATTGACTAGATGTGACTTTGCAGCAAACCGCTTTGGTGGCGGCAGACTCATTTGACTCATCTTATTAAAATGCAGTGAACTTCATCATTAGTTTTGGTCCCTTCTTGCATGTTTGGCCCTCTTCATCATTTTTTTTTTTCCAGATTTAGTCATTATTGTCATTTGCAATTAATTAAAATATGCAGTGTAGTGACATTACATAGTCAAAGTGGTAGTTGACCTTAAAAGCTTTTAAAAATAGTTTTAAATTTTGCAGTGAAGGTTAGATTCTTTTTTTTTAATTATAAAATAATATGGTGTTGACTTGAAAAGTACAAATTAATTCAACGGCATGATGGTTACACACACTATATACTTCTATGTGGTTCTCAAATTCATGCCAATGTAAGCAGGTTTAAAAATGTGAGTGGTCGCACGTGTCCTCTGAAGTGTAAAACTGAAATGTCTTTCCTGATATATCTGACACCATCTCAAAAACGATGAGTCTTTTTATAATAAAGCTCTCAAGGTTTTTGTGAATTTGGTCAGAGCGAAATCAGATAAAGTGCTTCTGATGCAAAAGTTTCTGTTTCCTTGCATCAAAGTTAGCTGGCATGTTTTTATCATAAAACTTACTTTTTGATGATTATCACAAATGTATCTCTCGGAATCATTTGTCTTTTGAGTAAACAAGATAATGTCAATACAGTATTTGATCAAATTTTTGTTAAATGAGTATTGATTTATCAACAGGTTTGCAAGTTAAGAGAAATAATGTACAGTCGGTTAGTCATTACTGCAAAATAAACCACCCTATTTTATTTTATTCTATATAATTATTGATAATGACAAACTTAATACATGAGTATCTGTCATATAAATAAACAAATAATTAGACATTAGATATATATTGATTATGAGTTAAAGTTAGTTTATAATGTGTGAAGGAATAGTCCGCTGAGTGATATTGAGAGACTAGCACAGTTATGTAGGAAATCAGTTGCCAATTTTTGTGATGACTGTGGCTTTTTAGAAATTTGTTGTCATGGTGAGTGACTACAGAGTCAGATGATTTGAAACTACACTGTTTTCTGTTTTCACTGTTTTTCTCAGTCATGCGTTATGTTCTCGCTGGTGAAGCGACACATATCACAGTTAAATAGTGTTACCAACTGTCATAAACATAATTGTCAACCATTGTTATGTGCTGTCATCTTATTATTGCTTTTGTCATATAAAATGCTTTTATATGTCGTGTGTGTTATATGAAATAGTGCTTTTTAGTGTCAGTTATACAGTCTTGTGTGGTTTAGATCCAGTGCAGTTCCATTTCGGTAACAGCATGATGTTAATTGCACTTTGTAAATAATGTTTAGTTTTGTAAATAAGTGCAATTTACATTGCGTGTCTAATTTACATAGCAAGAATATGGAAGTGATGACGACAATGACTTTTAAATACCCAGTGCAATACTGTTTCAGGGCATTTAGAAACTTAATTAAAGGGTGGTTATAATACTAAAACTATTTCTTTTCTCATTATCTCTTTCTCCTGTTCTCTCTACAGAGTCAATCTGGCTTTGGCCTATACTGAGCTAACAGAGGAGTTGGGCAAGTTACAGGCTCTGACCTCGAAACAGACCGAGATATTGCGGAAAGCCTCACAGGAGCCTGCGAGCCCAGGTGCGAGGACAAGGATCGCCATATGGCATCCATATTATACATTCATTCAGAGACATATGTGACCCGTGCTGGCAAAATGAGTTGCAACGAGCAAATTTTTACAAAGGAGTTATTTTCACAATCTCTATTTGGAAAAACCCTTCAAAATATTGACAATTTTGAGAAAAATCGAGTTAAAGTTTTCTGAGGGTTCCAAAACAAAATCACCTAGTCCCTGTTAATAACACCTAAATTGGCACACACCTCGTCAAAATCAGATATCTGTAGGAAAATGTATATATTCAATTTTCTTTCAATATTTTACTTCAATATTTTTGAAGTACTGTAATTTGTCTTTGTGCACGCTTCGCATCTGTCAATCAAGATCGATTTGTTTACATCAACATGAGTTTGAAAATCACATTTCATTGGTTCAGACTCATGCCATCAAAAATTCGCTATGAATATTTACAAACTTGGAATGCTGCTCTTTACAATGATACCAAACTTGTCGGAAGCGCAAGTCATCGAGACACGAGCAAAGAAAAACATAATTTTTCATGGTCAAAGGAAAGTTACTCCTCTCAGAAAACATACAAATAAAGATACTTTTGATGTTTAATTGCTATTTGAAGCATTTGGATCGCTAGATGAGGGCTTAATGAACAAAGTCATTAAAAAAAAACCTCAAATTTGACAAATTCAGCATTTTTGACTTGTTTTGCATGTAGCTCATAATTTGCCCGTTCCTACTCATTTTGCCAGCATGGGTCACATATAGATTTAAAAAACTATAATTATATTTTACACAGTTCTATATTCTATTTAGCAAACATTACATAGACAACTTGTAATTACTGTTTTGGCTGTCTTATGGTCAGTAGAAAGATGTCAGTGACTTTTAAAATGTGGCAGTGTCACAGGATGCCATTAGTAAAGAAGTTTACAGAGTCTGCTGTAGAACGAATTAACTGGCTTGATTGGGTGCAAGATCCAAAATTTGGATAAAGCTTGTTTAAATGGCGTATCGTATCTCTATATATTCCCATATGTGGCACCCATGGCACTCGATTAATTCTTTTGGGATGATTTGAAACATCGGCTGCCAACCTAACCGTATTGATGTTCAAAGGCTTTGCCATGTAGTGTTAAGACGACCTGATTTAGCTAATAATCATATTTTCATACTTTTAATGAACCTCTTTTTTAATTGAACCAATTTGTCAAACTCATCAAAATTCAACGCAGTGGGTGCTTTTTTTTTACCACTTCATGCTTGTTTGCTTCCGCTGTATTCCACAAGGAATATTTTTGCTGACGTTTTGATCGCCTCTTATGTTGAGTGCCTCTTCTTTAGAGTCTGAGAACATAACCAACTCCCCTCTTATCTTTTTAGCACCTCTACACTCAACCGCACAACCCATTTGATATAGGAAACCAGACCAAAAAGCAGAAGCGGATAGAGGGGGGGAAAAAACCCTACTGATTCATAGATAGAAGGACTGATTTCTCTAAATAGCTGATTGCAATCTCATGATTGCAGGAAGCACAGTACATGCATGTTAGACTTATTGAGAGACAGATGCATTTTCTGTACAACATCTTGTGTGCCTGTTGCTAGTTAGAAATTTGTGTAGAACTACCCTACCACAGGTGCTGGGGGTGAATGCACAGGAAAACAATATGAAAATATCTCAAAGAGGAAATGTGAGAGGAAAGAGGAAGTCATTACAGACGTCTATCTGTCCATTAGTTCTTTACACTGCCTTTCAAGATATTCTTCCGGTAATAAAAGGAACCGTGAAACCTTTCATTTAACCAAGTAGGCTATTCAAACATTTTATATATATATGAATTTAACCGTATCATTTTAACATTTACACTTCATCATTTCCCATATTTCAGTTAGTTACAGAAAAGTGCGTAATCACAATGTGTCTTACGCATTTTGACTAATTTATGTTGTGTATATAAATCTGATTAATCTCATATGTGTAGGATGCGTTTGAGTGAGTAAGTTAACACTCTAAAAATGCAGTAAATTTACATTTACTCTTGAAGTCACGCATATAGGTCAATCCTTGACATTACATAGACTGATTAATTTATTTGAAATTGTCATATTCTTTCTATACGTTTATTGTTAAAAAAAACAATGCATATTTTCGTCAACAGTACGCTTTAATTGAAATCGCTTAAATATTGTCATGTTGCACATTTTTTATCCTGTCTTCATTATTGTTGATATTGGCGATGAAACAGAAGTAACAGCAGGTCTTTTCTTCTGGTTTGTGTCATACATCTCAATGTAATGGATTATCAAAAAAAAAAAGTAGGACAGTGACTTCTATTTGTGGGTTGTTGACTGGGTGTCACACTTTGAAATGGAGATACGTCACCAGAGACCAGAAGATCGAGTTATATTTTCAATAAAAATAAAATAAAACATGCAGATCAATAATATGTATTTAGAAAATAGTGGGGTGAAATTTAATTTAATGCTGACTTTTAGGAGCATTTTCATCAGTAAAAAGCACTAATCTCAAGCATCTATCCAACGTGGTTGTGTTGAAACATGTCATGTCTAACTGCTTATATTTAATCTATAGAGCTTTTTCACTTTTGTGTTCATCTTCTAGTTCAGCGCCACTCTCCTGTCCCTCACCAGAGGCATTCGCCCGTTCCGCAGCGGCATTCCCCTATCCAACAGCGTCATTCCCCCATCCAACAGCGTCACTCCCCTGTGCCCCAGCGGCGCTCCCCTATCCTGCAGCGTCTCTCTCCGGACATGCACCGTCGCTCACCTCTGCCTGAGCTCAGCGACGGCCCCGCATCCTACTCTTGCAGGCCCACTTCCCACCACCTGAGGGCCAGCTTCCAAGGAAGACGCAGTTACTCTGAAGTAGCCGATCCTTCGGCTTATCAACGGCCACCACGGTTCACTCTGGACCCGGTGTCCACCCTGCCAAAACCTCGACCTTATGTCGACAGCTACCACAAGCAGCAGCAGCAACAGCAGCAGCAGCAGCAGCAACAACAGCAACATGGAGGAAGCCAGCACATGTTAGTTCAAAGACAGGGCTCTCAGTCCGGGGTTGGAGGCGATGGGGGTTTGGCTGAATCTCCACGTCTGTCCAGGGAGCTGTCCTTCCACCACTCTGATGTGTCCCACTTGCATTTCGACCCTCAGCCCAGCCCAGCACCACTGCATTCTTCCCCACAGCCTCCGCAGTCGTCAGAGGATGAGGAGGAGTGGTCCTGCCCTCATCCCATCAGTCCACCGCGAACACTGGGGGTGTCGAGCCCTTCATCGAGCAACAGAGGCCCCGCCTCTTGTTCAGCTTTCCCCATTCCTTCCCGTCCCAACACCCTAAGCTGCCACCCACCTGGATACCTGCATGCAGAGCACGCCCAGTCGTGGCCATCCATCAACGTGAGTAATATATCAGTGGCCAGAATAACCAACCCAGGGTCATTGGAAAAACGTGCCTGTGGCAACATTTCTGCAAAATGATATTGCATTGCTTCTTGCACGTTTCGTGACGCATTGCAAGTGCAATTATGTACCAGGTGAGCTACCGAGCAAGTTTACTATGTCAAAAAAGCCAGACACATGGAGCTGATTATGTGATGCAAACATTAAAATGTATCAGTTTATAAACCATGCAACCATTTTGAGGTCATAACGCATTTTGCAACTTACAACATGAAATTAATTGATATTAATTGATAATCTGCCCCTGTAATCAGTCTGTGTGAAAAGGAATAAAAGTTGTTGGTGTTTTACGGCCACTACTGTTTATCTGAGCTGGAAACTGTAGTAAATTGTATGTTTAGGTACGGTTTTCAAGTTCAGGTAGAGGCACATTTTTCCAATGAGCCTATGTTGAAAATAACATAAAGGTGAAGTGTGTAATTTCTGCATGATTCGCTTAACTAAACAGAATTACAAATGTATTTTTTCAGACTGGATTCCTTAAATTTGCGCAGCATTCTGAAAATTTAAAAACTCTTCAAGTTTGAAATGTCACCTAAATTTATTTATCTAATTTATTTAATTTATCTAATTTATATATACTTTTAATAATTAAAAATTGATTTCCCAGAATGCCATTGTTTGTCAATTTTCTGTAATTCAGGAAAATCCCCCAATTTCTAATTCAACTTCATGTGGGGTGTGGGCAATTGCATTTAAATTAAAACATATGAAGTTGCACTTTCTGGCTGCTCTAAAAAACACTGAAATGTCTTGAAAGTGCCACAGAGAAACATTTGCTGCTTCCCAATTCGCCTACTTGTACTATGCCCTAAAAGTATGTATTGTTTTTGTGAAGAAAAAGTACATACTTTTGAATGTGTAGCAGAAGTGTATGCTACCTTTGGGACATAGTACTTTGTCATAATTGCGTCTTTAACGGACAGCTCTGTCGCTTAGTTATGCGCATCCTGTAACTGTTTAAACTGCCCTGTCACTCATCTTATTACAGTTAAAATTTATTTCCTACCACTTCAGAGAAAGATGTAGTTGCACGTTAAGCTGCCAGTTATGGGTCTTTCATGCGGAGAACACTTCTCATGTTTGCATAATGATGCATTTAAAAGTTAATGACCAAACACATCATGTTTGCAGATGAAATATAATGTGGATAACACTTAATAAATATATTTTCATCAGGTTAAATACTGATTATTAATCATTCGAACCCCTTTATCTTAATCGCTCTGCTTAACGACTGTTCTCGCACATCCGCCATGTTCGTAGTTTTTAACACTTTTTATTTGTGTTTGTAGTTCTAATCGAATCCTTGTCCAACGCGCAGTGGATTGTGGGCAATATTAACCGTTAAGACTGTGCAGGGATCTGCACTTCGGATTCTAAACGTGAAAAGTAGGCCATCCGGGTATCTTTGGAATACTCATTTCAACATACTATGATTTGGGACACTAATTCTAATTTCAAATACTATTTAGGATTGATTGTATGCAAATTGGGACGCAGCAATTGCTTACCCATTTCAGTGAAAAATCATCTTTTGTTTTTGCCAATCAAGCTGGGACAGAAGTTATTTTAACATTGGATAAAATGCACATTTCACCTTTATTGTATCCATTTTAATGGTGGATTTTAAACATTATGGATGTCAAACATATCACTGTGCCCTTTGCAGCTGTGGATGGAGACTGAGGAGGAGGGTGACGTCAGGAGCTGCCCATTGTGCCAGCTAATCTTCCCTGTTGGTTACCCTGATGATGCCTTGATCAAGCACATTGACTCGCACCTGGAGAACAGCAAGATCTGACACCCACAGCCACGCCATGACCTTCCGTTGTTCCGCAGTTACATTCATCCTTTGCTCCCGGTATTTTTAGCTGGGTGCCTTCAGACAGAATGTAGGCGATGCACCTGTGGCCAGTCTCACAATTTAAGTGAAACGGATATCAATGATAACCTACACAGCTCAGATATGTTGTGAATGGCTCATATCTCTATATATCTCACTTCTTTTTAACACTAATTTCTTGAAATTGGTAACTTTCTATTTATAACATTGTCCGCAATTGCATACACTAAACCAAACTCAGTCTCCAAAAAAACATACTGCAATATTAAGGCTCTCATTTAAGCTTTTAGCTACTGATCCCTTGATAATTTGCATTTTTTACACTTCGACATGGTCACAGAATGTACTTTGTGGGCCATTTTAAGGAGAGCTGAGTTGTTATATGAGGGAGCTATACAGGATGAGTATGAGAGAATATTAGACTCTTGGCCAATGGCTGCATCATTTGAATTTCAGCACTTTATATAAGCACTTAACATCCAGTTTACCTTTACCAATATTACTAACACTAAGGCAAAATTTTAACACCTTATAGATATAATTTATTTTTTAATACTCCAGGGTTTTGCCCTTATATATATCTTAGTTTGGCAGGACTTCCCTTTAACAAAACAGGATTATTTGTAATTATCTGTAAATTCACAATCAAATCTATTTTGTTTGTCTTCCGGGGTGTTTGGCTGTATAAAAAAGGAAGATTTTTTTCTTCCCTCTAAAGACATTCTTAAAGAATTTCCTCTCATAATATACAAAATGATAGCAGCTCTGGACAAACAGTTTTAGCCAACCACTGACAAAACACCAGTTACTGTTGTTTCTCAAGACAGTAATACTGTGATTTCTGTAGAATGGTTTTTGATCTTTTTGATGTAAATTACTTTAAAAAAATTGCTTTGACAAAATAATATATTCTTCTGATCCCATCACAGAGCGCGATCGGTTTTATCAGTTTTTTTTTTTTAATGTACTGTAAATGTTTACCTGTATTTAAAGCCAATTATGTGTATTAACCTGTAAATTCAGCTATATAATATAGATATGCATTTTGCAAGCTCCGATAAGAGCAAATGGTTTGCTGAAGATTAAAAGAAAAACACTGGAACTGCTAATTAAAGATTTGCATTGTTGTAATCCAAACAATAAAGCCACCCAGTTGAATTAGGTAACTATCTTACTATTCCCTATTCTTCAAGGTGTACCGTATACTAAATGTTTAAAAGACTTCTTTCTTGCTACTTTCTCTGATTCTGCAGACTTTCTGAAATTGAGGGCACTGGATATGCTACTAACCCAAATACAGAGGAACTAAAATGAGAAAGTGGCACAAAGAAGTCATCGCTGGTGCACATATGCGAAATTACATAGCCAAATATAGCGACGAGAAAAATGATAAGCTGTACGCTGTCTGTCAAATAACTGGGTGGAGGAGGTTTCATTCAATTGGTCGTCTAATTTTATGTGGTAACCGTTAATATTCTGGAAAATACCCTCACAGATGTTGTAAATATGAATTGTCTATGATGTCAGCATTAAATATTCCATGAAAGACTAACAAACAGGTGTGGATAGACTGAAATACCATCAATACAACCAAAGACACGGCCTGCTTGTTTTTTCATTTCTTTTCACATGACAACCACTTTACCATAATGTTGAAATATAGTGCAAAACTGGAACATGTGGAAAAACTTTTTAATGGGTAGAGTGCAGACTTGGAAAGTCACAGCTAAAGTGTAAAGACAATCCATTTCTGCATAATCGCATACAAGTTTCCATGTATAACTTGTCTTGCACCCTTGTCCACCAACATGCAGATTAGAACAAAGTTAAACTTCAGCCACTATTCACAAAGATTCGCTCAGGAGTTATTTAAAGAGCTATTGCTGTTTCCTTGTTCCTCAAGACAGTGTTTTTCTCATGCAAAGGCAAATTAGCCAACTGAATGCTTTTCTGGATGCGCAAAGTATATGGTCTCTTTTTTGCCCTGTAGTTTGGTGTGTGACTTTTTTGTGATATTCTTAAATAACTCAGGGGATAAAACTTTGTGAATATGGCTCCTTGACCATACAGGACTAACCTCCACAGGGACAACGTGACAACTCGCCAAATCTATTAAAGAGCTAAGAGGACAATAATGGGGTAGAGATATTTTGTCATAGCAACACTGTAAAGAAAGAAAGAAAAAAAGAACATTGAAAATTAATGCATATTGTGTCAAATTCTTCTGTAAATACTATGAAATAAACTGGAACATGCACCAATTGAGTGTCATTTTTTGTTTATTTGTTTTGTTAAAATACTGTAGGATCACAACAGATTAATATATATAATTTACAGTACATCATAATGTTTTCAAATGGTCTATCCTCATTATATATATATATATATATATATATATATATATATATATGGTTCTTAAGCAGTTCTTTGGGGTGGTTGAGGTGTATATAGCACTACTGCCATACAAAGAACCCGTGAAGCCCTTCTTAAAAAGTTCTCTAACTCCCTCTTAGTTTCTTAGTTTAGCTGGGTAAGGATTAAAAATGACATTAAATGCAGTGTATTTCCTGAAGATAACATGGTTCTTAACCTTTTTGCCCCCCATAAGGAAATATTACAGGGCCCCCACATGAGACTTTCTGAGCTCAGAAAAGCATAAAAATAAAGCATAGCATCAGTCAGTTCTGGTAGGTCACGTGAGTGAAGCTCGCATCAGCTGACTTCCAGGTGACCTATAGGAATACAACACCTAACACAGCATCAATATATAAGCTCTTCAGTATTATCAGTTGCTATCGCATTTCTCTGGTGCTCCTCCCCTCATCAGTCAGGATTTGGCCTTCTGATTCCCATTGAATCAGACTAATTCTTGGGGGCTGAAACAGTAATTGAATGTCTCCCGTTCTGTGTTAGGCCTATAATTTTACTTGTGTATGTTCATGTTGTGACAAATAGCCTACTTAAATACACTGAGGTATGGGCATTTAATTACAAATATAGGCCTAAATGTATTTAATCATTGCAAATTAGTTAAGTATATTATTTTTAACAACATGAAAGTGAAGGAAATAATAGCCTACCACATATGTATACAGTTAAATGGGAAACACTTTACAACATGTTACACATTTATGAATATTTTTACCGGTGTATAGTTGTTGCCTATATCCTTGAAGTATTAACTACTGAGTTTGTATCCATTTCTTGACATTAAGCATGATCAATAGGTTGTTTGTTTTTTAAAATTGCTCATTGTAGGGCTCTACATCATGATATTTAATGCATATTGAACAGAAAAGTGACTTTGTTTAAAAGTATTGTTGTAAAAATTGCAAAATCTATGTGGAAAAAACCCCCAGTTATATTTAACATAAGAAAATTACACATGCGGGTAGCGTAATGCTTGTTTAAGCCCCGCCCCTCACTTCTGGTTATGTGTCTGCGGTTCTGAAACTGCTGATGCTGCGGTTCTGCAGTTGGACATGTCTCGCTCTCGCTGTTCTTATCCATGTTAGGCTGCATGGATGGGCAGGGAATTCTTGCCCAGAACAGAACCATACCACCAATGCAAACTCTATGCAATTATCCTGACAGTGATTCAAAACAGCTTTTGCCATTGTACAATCTCAATTCAAGAAAAGTTGGGACATTTTGTAATGTAATTGTAATGCAATAAAATTAAGAATTGTGATTTGTTGATTCTCTTTAACCTTTATTTAACTGACAAAAGTACAAAGTAAAGATTTCCAACTGAACAACTTTATTGTATTTTTTTTAAGTATAAACAATTTTTGATTTTGTTGGCTGCAAAACACTCCAAAAAAGTTGGTGACATTGATGCAATGTTGAGTTTTGATCCAAACCATAATTTTGGTTGAGACTGACTTTTCAATCTTTAAAGTGTGTTGGATCAGCATTGAAATTTTGATGAAAGCTGACAGCACACATGGGTGGAGACAGAGCCATTGAACTAACAGTGATTTGTAGTTGATGACCACAAGATAATGCAGATCTGTATCTCTGCAGAATACTAGTGAGTGTTTCCCAATCAGTGGGGTGTTTTCAAACCATGATGGGCTTTTCAACCACTTTACCCAATTTGCTCTAAACCACTGGGTGCTTGGTTTAGAGGTGGATCTTCATGATTTTTGCAAGTCAAAAATGGTTGAAAAACATCCATTGTAGTTTGAAATTGGCCACTGATTGGTGAATGCCAATTATAGTCTAAGTAGAAGACAGTAGACAGTAGTCTAATCAATTCCTCATTGGAGAGAAAACACGGGTGCATCCTATACAGTAGTCTTTTTTGGTGAACCACCTGACTTCTTTGGGTTTCAAACAATGGTGCATCTTTCTTATTATTTCTATGGTTTTTGTGCTTATTATTTGCATGAATCTAATATAGTTATTATAGTTACTTATAGTTACTGAATCTAATAAGATATAGTTATATAAAAAAGTTAAAGTGTTAAAGTTCCAAAAACATTTCTTGAAGCAAATGACATGAACGTGAGCAAGAATATCAGTTACTCATACCCCATGAGCTGCATATTACTCAATGTTTGCAGAGCACATTTCCTTCTTTCCTGTAATATGGATGAAGGTGTAACATGTATTCTAGTCCTGTCTCCTGTCATGTGTTTCTTGTTTTGCTTTCGTCAGTCCTTGTCATGTGATCTTTGTTTTGGTTCCCCATGTGCCTCGTTATTAGTCCATTAGTCCATATTAGTCCATTGTCGTCCAGTCCTTGTCAGTTCTAAACGTATCATGTTGGGTGTAACTTCCTGTATCCATGATTAAAACTGTGTTTGAAAGTATTAAATTCAGTGGTTCTGCCTGTTCCTGCCAACACCTGCGTTACAGAAGGCAGATGAGGATGGACAATTAAAAAATGAGAAGCACTCTCTTGATAAATGTAACATTGATAATACATTGAGTTGTAATGCAATGTATTTCAGATTTTTAAAACTTGGACCACTTGTATTTATGACACAAGACTTCTGAAAGTAATGTTATTTTTAAAAGTTGTAATGCTTTTGTCATTTTTGCCCCGCTCTTAAAAAATTACATTTTCTATCTTTTTGTCATTGGTTGTGTTAAGGGGTGGTATAATGCCATTTTTTTCCATTTTTTAAGATGTAAAATAAGTCTCTGATGTCCCCAGAGTGTGTATGCGAAGTTTTAGCTCAAAATACCCTGCAGATAATTTTTTATAGCATGTTCACGAGTTCATGTGCCCATATAATCTTAGCGTAAGTGGTAAACGTATTTGGCTTGCTGTCTACTATTGAGGGGCTCGGAGAGGATATTCTACTCGAGCTCCGACAACCCCCCTATAACAGACAAAATTATTCAAAAAGGAGGAGAAGGGGAGGAGGAGGGATGCCAAAAGAACTAACAACCGGAAGGAGGTAAGATGCTGGTTTTATACCTTGGTATTAATTGGAAGATTGGATGGGCGTACTCCTCCCGAAACTAAGTTTGATAACTTCACTTCACGAGTTCATGTGCCCATATAATCTTAGCGTAAGTGGTCAACGGCTTACTGTTTGCTATTGAGGGGCTCGGAGAGGATATTCTACTCGAGCTCCGATAAACCCCCAAAAACAAATGCATAATCAGACAGCAAGCAAGAATTATTGGATTTTAACAACGATTCGGCATGTATAATTATTGCCCACTTTCTATTCAAAAGTCCAGAAGACCCCTCAAAATTGGAGACAGTACTGCAGCGGAAGTATTGAGTTTAGGGAGGTTACTGCTGCGGCAGTTTTAAATTAAGTGATGCGCTGCGGCAGCAGCACGGGATCAAGTGAAGCACTGCAGCGGCAGTATCAAATTGGACAGAGCACTGCAGCGGCAGTATCAAGTGAAGCACTGCAGCGGCAGTATCAAATTAAGCAAAGCACTGTGGCGGCAGCATCAAATTGGACAGAGCACTGCAGCGGCAGTATCAAATTAAGCAAAGCACTGCAGCAGCAGTATCAAATTGGACAGAGCACTGCAGCGGCAGTATCAAATTAAGCAAAGCACTGCAGCGGCAGTATCAAATTGGACAGAGCACTGCAGCGGCAGTATCAAATTGGACAGAGTACTGAAGCGGCAGTATCAAATTAAGCAAAGCACTGTAGTGGCAGTATCAGATTGGATAAAGCACTGCAGCAGCAGTATCAAATTGGACAGAGCACTGCAGCGGCAGTATCAAATTAAGCAAAGCACTGCAGCGGCAGTATCAAATTGGACAGAGCACTGCAGCGGCAGTATCAAATTAAGCAAAGCACTGCAGCGGCAGTATCAAATTGGACAGAGCACTGCAGCGGCAGTATCAAATTGGACAGAGTACTGCAGCGGCAGTATCAAATTAAGCAAAGCACTGTAGTGGCAGTATCAGATTGGATAAAGCACTGCCGCAGCAGTATCAAATTGGACAGAGCACTGCAGCGGCAGTATCAAATTAAGCAAAGCACTGCAGCGGCAGTATCAAATTGGACAGAGCACTGCAGCGGCAGTATCAAATTAAGCAAAGAACTGCAGCAGCAGTATCAAATTAAGCAAAGAACTGCAGCGGCAGTATCAAAAAGGGGCAGAGCACTGCAGCAGCAGTATCAAATTAAGCAAAGAACTGCAGCGGCAGTATCAAGTAAAGCACTGCAGCGGCAGTATCAAAAAGGGGCAGAGCACTGCAGCAGCAGTATCAAATTGGACAGAGCACTGCAGCGGCAGTATCAAATTAAGCAAAGCACTGCAGTGGCAGTATCAAATTGGACAGAGCACTGCAGCGGCAGTATCAAATTGGACAGAGCACTGCAGCGGCAGTATCAAATTAAGCAAAGAACTGCAGCAGCAGTATCAAATTAAGTAAAGCACTGCAGCAGCAGTATCAAAAAGGGGCAGAGCACTGCAGCAGCAGTATCAAATTAAGCAAAGCACTGCAGCGGCAGTATCAAAATGGACGGAGCACTGCAGTGGCAGTAATCAAGAGAAGCAATGCAGCGGTAGGTGTCAAGTTAAGTGAAGCACTGCTGCAGCCGTATCAAATTGCAGACATGGGTTGACTTGAGTTCTGTGGGGCAGCAATCTTAAAAAGAAGCGAGAATTAGATGGGCTTGTTTGATGAGGCTGAGGTCGGAACGAATTAAGACTGAAAGACGTCTGAGGACCACCAACCCAGTAGTTTGATTTGAAAGTCTGGCAGACCTTTTTGGGCTGCGTTGGTGGCTGCTCCGATCCGGAAGGAGCGAGATGAATACAAGTGAGCTTGGATGCCAGAGTGGGTGAGGATTTGTTTTATGGAACCAGCTTTTTATGGAACCAGTGCCTGGGAGGTTGTTCTCATCAATGAAAGTGGGTCGAGCGAACAGAAGATCTGAACCTTCCTGTGTGCAAGGAAGAAGGAAAGGGATTGATATCGCTGGATAGGAGTTGGAAGATTGAAGATGTGGATGAAGTGGCCGTTTTTTAATTGATCACTTTTGCTACATTTGATGAAGAAACGGATGGTGTCCTCGTCTAAAACTTGGAGGTCGGAGAAGGTTGGATGGATGGCTGGGTTGAATTTAGAATTGTGATTTCAGAAACTCTGAGGAATCCGAAAAAAGCCAGGGTAAACATAGCATCCAGAGTTCTTGCTGAATTTGGGGGCATGTGACCAGAACTGGGTGAGTGGGGTTGGTTTTTTGAATTCCTTTGATAAGAAGTGTGATCTGAGGGTTTGTTATAGCAGGACATAGTTGGCCGTAGATTAATTTAAAGAAAAATTGAATGCCACTAAGATAGACCTTGATGGTACTGGCTTGGGTGGACTTAATCTGGTTGAGATATGAGATGAATGGAGAAACTGAAAGGAGGGAAAAGTTGGGAAACAAAGCTGGTTGTAGGCGGAATGGAACTGTTTGAAAGCTCTCCAAGCTGTCCAGCAGGATTGTAGTGTTCTGGGTGAGATGGCATGGAATATTGAATCCAGTGATAAGGTGTGGAGATGTTTGAGTAGGTGAGTTACAGGAATATTAAGTCTGAATAGAGAGGAACTGGGGTTGGGTCTGGGTGCACCTCCAGGGCTAATGCTCTGAATTTCTGCTAAAATCTGGACATGTAGATGAGTGGGGATGGGTTGTGGATTCATAGCAACTGTGCTGGAAGGAACTGGAAGAGCAGATGCAGTTGAGAGTGCATATGTTGGAAGGCGAGGGACTCCTGAGGAAGCGGTAGCTGGATGGAATAAAGCCTGAGGATGGATCATTTGGAGATGCAACCCCATGCTTGGGTCTGCTCCAATGGCTGTGGAGGAAGGAATGGGGGGGGGGGGGGCAGGACTATTTGCGGAGGCAGCCTCACGCTTGGGTCTGGTCCGATGGCAAAGGAGAAAGAAATGGAAGAAGGGGAAGAACGTGCAGGTGTTTCTGGCTCATGTGAAAGTTCGTCGTCGGAGGGAAATAGTTCAATTTCCTGGAAGTCAGTCATGATGTGGGTTTGGGTGGGCCAAATGCTGAAAGAACTAACAACCGGAAGGAGGTAAGATGCTGGTTCTATACCCTGGTATTAATTGGAAGATTAGATGGGTGTACTCCTCCCGAAATTACGTTTAATAACTTCACTTTAATGGAGCTAAAAAAAAAAACAGAGACAGAGGTAGCTGCAGTTTGGAGTAATGGGCGTGCTGAACTTTAGGGGGCGTGTTAAACGTTTTTTCCATTGGTCATGTAAACTGCCGGCATATATTATATCTGGTCAATGAGATTTTCTATCACCTAACCCAACCATATTCATATATATTTTATATTTCATATATAAGTGAGGGCATTTGGTGCTCACAAGTATAGTCAAAACAAATACACTCTCTCACATACACACACACACACACACACACACATACACACACTTGCTCTCTTTCGCACAAGTAAATGTTTGGTTTCCGCTGATTGGCCAACACAGTTGCTAGGAGGAAACTCCTTTCACCAATGAGAAACTATTCGGCACTCCTCCTACCGTTCGACACGCCAATTACTCCAAACTGCAGCTACTCATACTAGGAGAAACGCTCCCTTTTTGTGCGTGTCCCTTTAAATGCAAATGAGCTGCTGCTCAGCGTAAGTTTCAAGAGCTCCTGTTAGCGACGACTCACTGAAAATGTCAGAAACTCTTCAGAAATGTTTAAACTGAAGTCGGACAATGATGGAAAGAAGTGACAACATGTAGAATGCAACAGGGCGTTTCTGAATGGTTAGTTGCTTAGCTTATGTAGCTCACTTTGACAAGGGCCAAATTATTATGGCAAGGCGGCTGGGTCAGATTATCTCTAAAATGGCAAGGTTTGTGAAATGAGGAAATGTATCATTTATCCTATAGAAAAAAAAAAATTAGTTTGAATACTATAAAAGCCAGATGTGTTTTGAAAGCCTCGTGGCCTGGCCTACATGACTATGAGAGTAACTTTGTCACATGGGGGAAAAAAAAGTATTTTAGTTGAAGTTGCTTGCAGTTGGCATCTGCATTGATATAAGTTGTTATTTTGGTTTATGTGGCCTTTAATATGTTTTGTTGATAAAAAAAAAAAAAAAACGAGCCAAAAACAGTGAATATCATTTGTGGGACAATCAAAAAATGTTTTTGATGAAGTTCGCAGTCGGCCACCCTTACAAAGAGAACAGGACAACTAATGAAGTAACTGAAGCAAACGTGTTGGAGAGATTACAAGAAGGGAAAAGGGAGGAGAGCACCTGCAAATGAGATCATTGGTTAAAACTGTATAAGTGTGACTTACCAGTGAGATGATCAGATGTCCTGCAGGCGTCTCTGCTTTGTTGCTCTGTCCAAGAAAGTCTTTTTTTGACTTTGTGAACTCTGTCTCTTGAACTTCTTTTGCGAGAAAGCGAAGACTTTTCTCCACGACACTCCTGGTCAGCAGTGAGAATTTACCAACAGTGGTCTGAGGAGGGAAAGACCACAAACTGGTGATGATGTTGGTCGCCCAAGGCTCAACGAGGCACAAAGGCAATGAAGGCTATCCCATCTGAGCAACCAGCAGGTCTACTGTGGCACAAGTCACACAAAATTTAGCTGCAGAGCAATCAAAGTGCCTATGATGACCCCTGTCCTCGGCTACAGTGAGCATGCAAGCGTCGAAACCAGACCTTGGAGAGGGGGAAAAAGGTCAGATGAGTACTGTGTTCTTTTACATCACGTAGATGGTTATGTACATGTGTGCCATTTACCTGGTGAAGTGATGCACTGTTGGACAATGACATGCTTGTAGAGGAAGTATGATGCTCTGGGTAATTTTCTGTTGCACTACCATAACCCTGATGTGGATGTAAATTTGACATGTGCTACCTACCTAAACATTGTTGCAGACCAGTTACACCCCTTCATGATAATGGTATTCCTTGGTGGAAGTGGCCTCTTTCAGCTGGATAATGCACCCTGCCACACGGCCATTATTGTTCAGGAATGGCTTGAGGAACACGATGGTGTTAAATTAAATGTGTTGCTGTGGCCTCCAAATTCCTCATATCTCAATCCAATTTAGCATTTATGGGATGTGCTGGACCAACAAGTTCAATCCATGGTGGCTCCACCTCGCTGCATACAGGACTTGAAGGATCTGGTGTTAACGTCTTGGTGTCTGATACCACAGGACACCTTCAGGGGTCTTGCAGAGTGGAATATTAGGCAGATGGACAATGTTTTGACTCATCAGTGTGTGTATATATGCTGTTTTCATAAATTTGCATTTTTGAAGTTTACTCTGAAATGATAATGGTATTGTTTTCAAAAACTTACACTTTGAAGCCACTTTCAAAGAGGGCATTTTAGGGCCCACAAAATGCCATTGTCGTAGAAATTGATTGCCAAAAATGTATAAAATTTTCTGTTTTTAGTTGAAAATGGTTTTGTGTAAATAGACCCTTGGAAACCTGTTTTCAAAAGTTTTCTTTTTTTTCTTTTTGTGTTTTAGTTGAAAAAAAAAGAGACCCTCATCCTGTTTATATTCATTGAATTCATAGTAACAATAGAGATGGGTTTCTCTAAGTGCTTTTTAAAACTCTCATCTGTTTTCCTCTAATTCCCCCACCCCACTTCCGATTCTTTGTGTCATTTCTGTGCCCCATGCTTACACACATTCTGTGAGTGATGCAGTTCTCTCAAGTTCACAGGATGGCGCGCCCATCCGCTCAAAACCACATGCTCTCCGTGAAGAGCTCAGTACTCTCTCTTTCTCTTTCTTCTTCCTCCTTTTCTCTCTCTCTCGATCTCTCTCTTTCTCTCTCTCACAAACACACATCACAAATGCCCCCACCTCAAACATTTCAGCAGATATAGGTCAAAGTTAGGTTTTAGGGGTATTAATTAAAACTAAAGTACAAGGGGAATTCAAATCCAAGTTGATTTGTGAAGTATAATTAATTTAAATGTATGAATTCTAATTAATTTCTAACATTATATCAAGTACAAATTTGCTTTGGGGAAAGTTCATAAGATTCCCCTCTAGGTTTTATAATTTTACCCCTAACTCAGTAGCAATATTTTAAAGAAAAAGTGGTATTTATAGCTGTGAGGTTTTTTTTCTCCATTCGTCTGAAGTTCTTGGGAAAATACAGTAGAAACAACATAAGATCTTGGTGTTCGCGGTTAACACAAATATCTCCTACGTGTTAATGATATCATCTTCACACATCTGTTGAGGCCTTCTACAAATGGACTAAAGTCTCAAAAGTGAACAATTTGATTAATCCAGATATGTTTGTGAATCAACTGACATATACATGCACTAGTGTCACCCTGGATATCAAATATTATTGGAAAAAAAGGTTGTGAAGTCAAGAACTTTCGTTATGCCAAAAAGGTTAATCTATTTAAGAAGAAATGTCTTAAATAATTGCATAACAGTTTCATGTTTAGCAGTTATTTAAATTTATTCTAGTGATAATGTATATTTAGAAGCTTTTTTCAAGCAATTTAATTAAAAGATATTTTAATCATGAATCAAAAATGAATTCAAACTAAATCCATAAAATTATTCATAATGGGAAACACAGGTATATAATCATGCTAGAACACATTGTAAGCACCTGCTAGTAATGGGTGCTGTTGAAATAGCTAACCTGATAATTAAATGGGGGTGTGTTTTGTTATTTCATAGAAGAGACAAAAAGTGTAAATGTTACATCTGAAGATAAAGCTACAATTACTTCCTTCCTTTTATGAAACCCAGGAAGTTTGGGTTCGAGTTGACTTGATTGGCTTGCTGTATAATCTAACTGTTCCATCTCAGGGCCTCAAAAAGCTTATGGGGTCCTTTTTTATGCAAATGTTCATGCTACTTACACAGTACAGTATGGCTAAAATGAAAGGAAGTTTGAAAATGCATAACAAGAGCTATACAATATGTTTCATGTTTTGTTTTTTGCTATTGGGCTTTGGCCTGGTCAAATAGTGACCACTTGCTTCCTACCCACATCGCTGTACATCTATCTGTTAATAGACCACTGCGGAGACATAAAGATAACAACACCAGTCATATTTAAAGATTGTAATGTGAACTGGTCCCAGGGTCTAGTCCACATTTTGGCTTAGCATTCTAAGCATTAGTGATGTGTTTTAAGTTAGCAACATGGTATCACATCTCACTCTTAATCTCATTTGCCTTTGTATCCCTGTGTATCCCACATTATCCACTAGATGGCCAGGAAGATCACAAGAACGAACTCTTTCACATTCCATGTGCAACATACAGAACAGTGACACTTTTACTATCTATAAAGTGACGATGGATGGATGGATATTTTGTTGTAAAAATTAGTTACTTTTTCAAAAAAGTAACGCAAGTTACTTTGTTTTCCCATTAATTGACAGATACCTCTCTTGTCCCCATGTTGAGAGAAATCAGGAGTGAGGTGCAGAGGTGTTGTGTTGGCTGTGTAAACATGATGGTTATTCTAGATGAAATCTGAGCATACATTTATTCATCTCACTTGCACAAAAACAGTTTCAGTATTCCTCAAAATGAATAAAAACTGAAATGCCAACTAAGAATATTGGGCAAACCTGCAATAATTAAACATGTTAACTAACACAAATATACTTTCTATTTAAACTCACTTTATTAACCAATGTCTTCACTGCTGACCTTTGATCCAATACAACCATACCAATAAGAAAAAATGACTTTAGATAAACATCGCATTTGTGTTTCGCCATTCAGAATGGCATTCCACAGCTGAAAGGTTTGAGCTGTGCCCTCTACTTTACAGGTGTGAATCTGCATTTCCTTCAGTCTGAGACCTTGTTCAATTAACTTTTGGTGTGGAAGGGCCTTTACATTTACCAAAATTAGAACGTTTTGGATTTTTGTTGTTGTTAAAATACCCAGCCCACATGAGAAAAAGTAATGCAAAAGTAACGTAACACATTACTTTCCATAAAAGTAGCTAAATCAATTACATTTTAGGGAGTAATGTAATATCGTAATGCATTACTTTTAAAATAACTTCCCCAAACACTGGACTTGAGCTAACCAGTCAACCTTCATGGTATTGTTCATTGTTGTTACAACTTTCCCATATGACAAGTAGCCCCTACCTATAATCTGGACTTTCATAATACGCACTGAAAATATCTGCTAGTTTTATTGTTATCGGTACAATTACGTGTGGCCTACCGATGAACAGTGAATTAGGTACATACCCATATTTCCTGCATGTAAAACAAAATGACATGTTATATACGCTAAACAAAGGATCAACTAGAGCAGGGATCAAACAGCAGGGAGCAGAAGTGAATCTGTTGGAGCAATGAGCCAATCAGTGCAGAGTGAGGCATTGACACAGAGCATGAAGCTGTGACCTGCGTTTGAACTGCTGACCTGTGTAACTCACTCCTATTGATGACGGGACACGCACTACCACTCTTACAACATACCGCTTCAGCGAGCACAGCGTGGCCCTGGGCAAGAGGGATGGAGAGGGGCAAGTGGAGGGAAATGGTAAAGAAGAGGGCAACAGGGTAGCGTTAGTCAGGGTGTGAGTTTATTTAGTAGGGTTTTACACTGAAATCAAGACAAAGAGTAACACTTCCCTGCATCTCTGGCCCCGTGACTGGAAAATGACACCAGTGTGCTGAGAAATGTCAGTAAAAAGTATAAAGAAAAAGTGTTGTGTGTAGCGTTAATGACATTGAGTCTTCTGTTATTGATAATTGAGTCAATTATTTTCAGAATCAGTTATTCATCCATGACTGATGCTCTCTCAATTACACAACTAAACACAACAGTGGCAAGAGAGCCATTTAAAGATTCCCTTGTTTTTGGCCCTTTCCGGATTTGCTCAAAAAACAAGACAACTCGTTCTGTATAAAACTTGTATTAAATTGAATCGGTATGTTATGCAACGCACTGCAAACAGTGATTTCTTAGTATCTGTGTGTAATTTTCCAGAACAAATATCAACAATATAAAATTTACTTAATGATATAAGAAAAAAAGTTTTTTTTCTAAAAATATTATTATAATGAGAGTTTATACTTAAAACAAGAAGAAAATACCTGCCAATGGGGTCAAAATAATCACTTTTTGCCAGAGGTAAATGAAATTAGTTACTCTACTTGAGTATCATTTTGGCTACTCCTGTACTTTTACTGAGTATCAAAGATATTAGCAACTTTTACTCTTTACTTGACTACATTTTTGAACAAGTATATGTACTCTTTACTCCACTACTTTTGCAATAAGCAAGTCAGTTGACTCTTCGCAAACAGTTTGATTGACAAGTGATCTGACCAATCATGACCCCGAATCCGCCATTTTGTCTGACAAAGCAGTCAGGGGAGTCAGTAGATTAACACTGGTGAACTTGAACTTCAAAAATTGTGTGTACTCCTGTCTTGAAACAACATTCCTTCTGATGTCCATTCAAGTTTATTTGATACTATAAATGAACTAGTATGAAGAGACGGTTGGTTCACGAGACGATTGAAGGAGCTACAGCGATCTGTCACGACATATTAAAGAACCACATATGGTATTTATTGATTAAACTTCTTTTTAAAAAAATATACCATATATTAAATATGAAACTGTTTCATATGTCTGTCGACGAGTTGTCAGTGTCTTCTTTGCTCCGCAATGTATTTTTCACTGCGTGAGAACATGATGTGTGGCATGAGAGTGCATGGCTTGTTGGACAAAGCAACAGTAACTAAAGGGGACGGGTCTTTGCGAAGGGTCAATTACTACGGAGCCCGAAAGGGGAAAAAATAGTAAGCTAAATCATGCACACAATTTAATTATTTTCCTTGCATGTCATGTGCGAGGCTCTGTAAATTACTCATGACATTTTGCATGGCACCTAACTTTTTCTGAAGCAGTTTATTTCTGCTACAAAAGAGGCAGTATTGCCATCTACAGGGCACTGCAAGTGCTACATCTTGTGTGTTTTGCCTTTACTCACGAAACTTGTCAACAAGGCTACTTTCCGTGAATGTGAGTGCATTAGTAAGTAGTTGTGAATCGCTAGTGTTTTATATATGAGATGAGGACATGACTGCAGCCTTTGACTTTTTTTATTATATTGATTTACTTGTGCTCTTTTTGAGAACTTGAGCTTAACTGATTGTGTTGTGTCAACATTGACTTATTGCAATTTTGTGGGGTTCGGTTTAATTTTGATTAGAAAATAAATATGTTTGCTCTTCTTAGAAATCGACTGTTTCTTGTGTTTCCCTGGCCTGTCTCTTAGGTGTTGAGGACTTTTCGATCTTTGAGCCCACATTCAGTAAAATCAGATACTCTAAGACTTTTACTCAAGTTGTTTTGGAATTGGTGATGTGTAACTTGGAGTCATTCTCACTGTAAGGTGTCTTCTTTTACTCAAGTGTTGTTTTCAGGTATACCTCTTTACACCTCTGCTTTTTGCAGCCTGGTACATTTTTTACGGCACGTTTCATGCCGGAAATATTGCTCAATGCACTTATATGAAAGAAACCTCCTCATGCTCAAACCTTTGCCCAGATGACCCCATTTTTCTCGCAACAATATGACCTCATCAAAGAGATTTGAGGGTTATATTGCAGTACGTGTGTCTCTCATTTGCAATATCGGCTAAAGAAACATCAGGTGCCAACATTGTTTCACATTCAAATGTCAGTGTACCATTTCTTGACCTTAAACCACTATATGTAAGGTTTCTAATGCAGATTAGAGGTTGGGTCCATAGATGGAATCAATATATGTAGAAACCATCGTGTTTTCATTAGGCTTTGTGGTGTCACTTTGCAATTTATGTGGTTTTTGCACAAACCCTCTTTCCTTGTTGGTGGCACACTTACTAGTATGAGTAGAGAAGAGTTAGTGTGACCATGAGTTTCCACTAACAGGAAGAGTGACTCACACTCCCCCATGCTGAAAACGGCATCATAAATAAAAATAATAAACATATTGAATAAATCAGCATGTTTCATCCACGTTTTCTCTCATTTTAAAAACTTTTTGCAATCAGCCAGGTGTTTTTGTAAGTTATCTTCATTTACTCTTGTGACTGGTGTCACGGCTATATCTGTCAGGATGAATTTTAATTTAATGTAAATACGGACATGTAGCGCAACTTAGCAGCGCTCATCATTAGCTGTTGCCGCATGGCAAACGGGTGGCGCAGCCCTTTTTTTCCATGCGGCAGTATCACAGCTCTGATCTGTCACCCTTTGCTCGCCTTAATGTGTGAAAGTAAGACGTGTTGCGCCTATTAGCACTTTCTGGCAAGGCTGGCATGCTGATCTGTCCTCCCTGGGGAGCCAGGCAATATGGTGGCCCGCACTCTGGGCCTGCCAGACAGGGCACCCACTGTCACTCCACATCAGCTTGACATCAACTGCCCAGTCAGGCAGCTATAAACACACACACAAACATACAAATCAAAATGTGATTAATTCCTAGACATGATTTCTGTACAATCAAATTAAATCAACAATCAAATTCTGTACATCTAATTGAACCCCCCCCCCCCAACTTCTTTCCCCATTACAAAAAATTAAAAACAAATAAATGAACTGTACTTTTTTTTATAAAAATCATATACACTCACATGTGATGAGGACTCCAGTCATATAAGGAGCCTAATAAAAGCTGTTTTATTCTACATGCAGGTCCATTCGTGGGGGTAAACATGTTGAGATCACATGACCAGCAAAATACTGCTCACTTTAAGGCATGTAACACTCTGATATTGGACACTTGTGCATAACACTTTACAGTACGGTTCATTAGTTAACAACATTAGTTAACATGAACTAATAATGAACTGCACTTATACAGCATTTGTTAATGTTAATTTCAACATTTACTAATACATTATTTAAATCTTGTTAACATTAGGTAATGCACTGTGAACTAACATGAACAAACAATGAACAACTGTATTTTCATTAACTAACGTTAACGAAGATTAGTAAATACTAAATGGATTGCTCATGGTTAGTTCATGTTAGTGAATACATTAACTAATGTTTAACTAATGAACCTTATTGTAAAGTGTTACTGAATAAATTAATCATGCCTGACTACTAAAAATTCACATATGGTTGAACCTTGGACATCACAGCAAACAGGATATGTGCTACTGACTTCTTGTCTCACTACCCTAAATAGGTGATTTCCAAAAAAAAATGTGTGCTTTCACATTAGACTTCGAACATCACAACGAAAAGTATGTTGTCTGTTTTAGTAAACAATAAATACATGACAAATGTATAAATATGGAAATATACCGTTTACTCCACTTTTCCGCACACCAACAACTTTGAAAATTATTTATTGAATTCAGTCAAGAGGTCAATACAACGAGATTAAGAATTTGCTCCCACTACTTACTGTATTAATTTGTGGCTGTGGTTTATTAATATTAAATTCTGGCCACTTTGTACTGATTCGTTCTCCAGTTTTACAGTTTTTCTCAATCGCTTTGGCTCAATTCTCGATTCTTCTTTTTTCTCAAAACAATAAGTTCAGATGTCTGAACAATTAGTTTCCTGTTCACATCTGATTTGAATTTCTTATTGATTAAGCAAATTGCATGTGTTGTGCAAAAGAGTCAGTACAATTATCTACAATTTGCACAATGACTGAATGCACATTGTTGATCAGATCTGATGAGTTGATGCTCAGTGAAACTGTCAAACTCTTCACAAATTCTAAAGATTTATTCATCGTGTGAGCCATCTCATGCAAAATGATCCATTCAGTTATCAAATCTGTCAGATATGCATGTATATTCCATAAATATCTGGCATGAAATGTTTGTAATGTCTGCTAAAATGGCCTGCCATTGTAATAAAATAGGAATCACAATCAACCAATCAAGTTTGGAAGCATATATATATGAAGTTTGCCCAGCACAATCACTGCCAGCGAAAGCTACGGCAGTACTGCGTAAATACATTTGTATTCATACGGTACATTCATTTTTGTAGAAATGGTACATGTAAACTGAAAATTCACATGCAGTTGCTTGTTGTGGAACAGCAATAGGAAGATATGTGGTATAAACATGTAAGAATGATATAGGTAAGAATATGTGGTGGTGGTGGTGATGTTAGTGGAAAACATACTGTTGAAACTACTGTAACAACAGTTTCAGTATAGTTTACATGTAGTTTGCTTATATTATCTACAAAAATAAGTACAATGTTTAAGCTCAAATGTTCACTGTCTTTTTCTGCACTACAGCATTGACTTTTCCTTGTCAATTTTTTACCTACTGATACTGATATGTTCCAGACAAAACTGACATTCTTGCATTGTATAGAAAACAGTCAGTGTCAACAAAAAAGTAGTATGAAATTTGTGCTGTATATAAAAAATATTTCATGGTGAAAAAACGTATAAACATTTTTACCAGTGAGGCTCACGCGATGACAAACACACTTTTTATTTTGGTGCTCAAGTGTTTCAGCAAACATTTGTACTTACAGTTTAGAGAATGTTCAGACTATTTCGAAAAATGTGCCAAAGCGATTGAGAAAAACTGTAGTTTAGTTAAATCATGCCCGTAATCAACCAATGTGCCCACAATTTAACTAAAACAAGAACGAACGAATAAAATGTGGCCAAAAGTTCAAAAGTCGCCTATTTTACTATATTTATCAAAGTTTACTGTTGAAGAAGAACTGAGAAAAGAGCATAGTTAAAATAAATATAAAATAATACAAACTTAAATAAAAATTGTGTACTATTGAGTTACCTAATTCTGCTATGCTATAGCGCTTTTAAGGTTTGTGTACTACTCCAAATCAGAGTTCATAGTGTTTGAATCAGTGGTGTGAAAAGGTTAAGTACCTGCCAGTGAGGTTACCGACCCTGATCTCAGCATGCTAGGCCTGATCGTAAACTGCTACTGAGCAGAAACACTCCACAGATCTCCTGTAACATTAGTGGAAAGGTCAAGAGTGGAAAAACGTCAAATAACATCATCTTCCAACACCGTTTGACCTAACGCATCGGGAGTCACTTTTAAAGGCCACAAATATTTTGTGTTCGCTGACAGCGTCGCACATCCAATTCACAGGTTTCTTTGTTAATCACATTGTAGTGCATATAGACTCTCTAAAAGATCGAAAAATGGAGTCGAATGTGGTGATAACGTGACTCGCAGCAGTAAATAATCCGCAATGTGTTATCTTGTTAATGTGACGTTACGCTTCCTTCCAGTGATCCCCAGCGGGCAGGTGAGGTATCATAGGCTGGTGCCAGAGATCGGTTGGTTTTTGACCTGAAATTAATTTAAGATTAAGCGAGCCAGAGGTAGCAGGGATGAAGGGATGCTGGGAGCAGAGGCGTGAGGGGGCAGGGCTGTCTGCCGAACTGTCACAGCTCCACGCCTGGATGCTCAAGTTCATATTAGCGGTGACGAGACAAAGGGGTGACACGTCCCAGCCCGCGGGGGCCGGTGCATACGCATACGCACGCGAGACCTCCACACAGACACAGGCGCACACACACAATCCACATAAATATTCCTATAGGCCCTCAAGGGTTGGGAGGGTCAATTTCAGTTCATTTCGGCTGCAGTTGTGATTCATGATTTATTGTGATGAACTGAATCAATTAAATTGACCCTAACCGGACACATTCAGTCTTAAATTCATTCACACAGAAATGCGAGTAAACAGGTGGGTGATGCAGCTGGGGCAGTGAGCACGTCGCATACACGTAAGAGAGTACACACAGACACACACATATCATAATGGTTCACAAACAGCTCGGTTGATGGATAGAGGGTGGCAGAAAGCGATGCCTGAGCATGACAAGATTGAACTTTGGGACATCTCAGCACTCGACAGCTTCAACAAGAAGAGGGCAGCAGGCGGTCACCAGGGGCATTGCTGCGGTCACCAGGGAATGACACGGTATAGGAGAGGGATCTGGAGAAGGAGAGGAGAAACGGAGGGAGGGAAGATAGGAGGCATCACAATGTCACTGTACTGCCAGGCTATGTCAGTTGCAATTAGCATTGGATGTAATTTTCTGAGCAATTAGAGCACTTATGTTGTGAGATCTGGCTGGCAAACAGGAGGTCCTATAGCAGCCATTCAGGAAGTAACACATGCCAGACACACACATATTTACTTAGATATCTATTTGAAGATATGACAGATATCTATTTTTTTAAGCGTATGATTTTTTTTAGCAGATTAAAATGACTGCACATGAACCATAGCACCCTTAAATACGTACCACTAAAAGAACAATTTTAATTTTTTAAAGTCCCCCTGTAGTCAATCATTTATCCCTTAAAACTCATCTTTAATCACCAAAATTATATATATGTTTAAAGTTTTTTCCTGTAAAAAAAAAAACTAAAATTATTCATGCCTCCACACCCTTGCTTCCTTTAGTATACGTGGAACCATGAATATGCAAATTAGCCCCGCCCCCACTCACTCGCACCAGCTCGGATTACATGATCCACTCTTTCAACTTTACTGTGGTAAATGCTGCACAATAGCACATGGAAATACTGGTTTAATTCAGCTATTTATGTTTTAACTAGAAACTGATTCAGAAGAAATGAATTATACAGGATCGTAAAGTTGACATATCAGAATGGAAATGCGTTTTATGTATTGCTCTCTACAACATCAGACACGTAGCGGTAATTGATATGATTAGCCTTTTGCTTGACTATGTTTTTCAAACAGATAATAATGTGTTGCTAATGTTACACAAACCATGTTCCCATTCGGCATCTCAGAGTCAGACAGCTGCCTTCTAAAAATCAGCATCCTTACAAACGCTTTGAACATATAGTTCATCATAACATCATATTATACATCATATAATTCACCTGCTATATTGCTAAATGTACCCGATTTTTCATATCAACAGAAAAATATAACAGGATAACATGAGACCCCCTGTTTCGCAGAATAGTTAGTTAAATACCAACCCCCCTGCCACATTAGATCTGTCTGTCTATCTTATAATATTCAAATTTACCATGTAACATACTGTTAGCTCTCTGTTTTTGTGTGTGTGTGTGAGTGTGTGTTTTCACACTTGTCAATCAATCCATCGTATATATTCCTGGTGTTTTCACACACCTTTGTGTCAAAGCTTATAATTTGATGTGATTTTTTTCTCATCATGTCATTCAGTGACAAGTACATGAAGGCAGATTATGCATTTGAACTGACTTTATAAAACGTCTTTATAATTTCGAATCAGCTGGTTGTTTAAATGGACCTACAGAGGTGGTGCTGGTCATTTAATAACAGTAAGGGTGGGTGGGATCTGGAAACACTGAGTTAAGGTGGTGATCGATGTGTTATGATGGGAGTTTCTTCTGCCACCGCAAAAGGGGCTTTTGCACCACCTCCACCAAAATGGGGGCTCTTGAATGATAGCAACCCCCAGTGCATCTTCCTCCACTTTCCATATGTTGTTATTGACAAATGAAACTTCAGAATGACTGACTGAACAGGCAATGTTCCATCTCAGTCATTACCCATTATAAGCAATTGATCAGCGTTTGCTGGGGCAACATATCACTAATCGGTTTTGAATCCAAGAATACAGTAACTCCTCACAAGTTCAGCATTATTTTTTAATACTTAAATTCCACAGTTTATAAAAAAATAACCTCCTCATTCCAAACGTCCAACTGAACAAACAACAATTTAGAAATAACAGCAGCTTGAGGAAATGACGCCCCAATATTATTAACTCAAATATCTTTTTTACTATGGTCATTATGGAATGTTACGGTAATTAAATGCTGATTAATTGTTAAGATTCAAATTTAATTTGTATTGAATGTTTCATTTAATTAGAAAAAACCAGAATGACTCACAATAGATGAGATAGAATATGGGCAGGAAGGAGTGACATTAAATGAAACAGGAAAGACAATAAAAAGGGTACCAAAAAAGAGACAGGTGAAGGGCGAGAGCTCATAAGAAATTGGTGGTTAAAACTTTTCTTTCCTTCCCCTGCAAGCTTCTACATCAAACCCCGCAGCATTGGTGCCTCCTACATGCCTGATTGAGTCAGAAGACACCAGCAAGGGAGATCTGGAGATGTCTTCTGCCATCAGCTGCAATGTCCAAAAGATCCCTCAGCCTCATTCATTCAGGCTGAGACCTTCATAGAGGCTTAACATCTACTGGACCAGAGGGTGTCGCCTCATGTCACCCCCCGTGTTACTGACACATGTCTTTTCAGGTCCTAGGTTCATATTCCCTGCTTCATCTGGCCCGTCTGCTCCTGTTGGAAGAACCCACATCACCAGCCATCCTATTGCCTGGGCCGAGAGCCACTCAGCTGAGGCAAAAAGATTTGTCACATTCAGAGTTAACACTTGCCTGCGCATATTAAAAGATGAGATGACATGAACACATTAAAGGCCTCAGTCACCGTCACAGATAGGGATACACAGAGAAATGTAGCTGAAACAAAATGAATGAGCGTGTGGAAACACGCTCACATACACATATAGGAGATACAGTAGTTTATATATTAAAACTATAAATATTTATATAAATATTTATATTATAATATTATATAAATCAAAAATAGACACAAATATTATATGTGTATTCTATTTTTGTTTTATACAAGTGTAAATACATCCAAATCCAAAAAAAAAAAAGGATTTTACTGGCAATATTTTCAGCAGATAAAGTCTGTTTAGTCCTTAAACAAAACTTCAGAAGACAAAGAATATTATGCACTAGTCACATGTGTTTTCACACTTGAGTCCTATTTAAGAGAACCAAACACTTCTTTAAGTGGACCAAGAGGTGAACCAAGTGAAAATAGACCCGGTTCTCTTCACATTCACACTGTTCCTGAAAGAGAACTCAAATCCTTTTTTGGTCCACTTAAGTAGGAATGTGGTCTCAGACCTCTTTGTGTTCACACTGTTGCTTTTTGGATCTAGTCCAGTTCAGTGTTTGATGGCTGACCATATGGTGTTAAAAATGTGCTTTTATTAATTATTATTTGTAGTATATTGAGAGACATTGTTACAAATGCTGTTGAATAAGACTTCTTTTAAAATGCTTATGTGTTGTTATTTTGGTTGGTTTTGTCATTTTTTTCCATTTAATGAGATGAATACATCACAAATGAAAGAAGGAACTAAAAAGTTAGTTTCCTCTGCCGAGCCACACTGATATCAACAGACACATCTATTCCACAACAACAAGCTTTGGTCGATTTCTTAGGTTTGTCTATTTCTCTCTCCAATTTTTGTCTCACTTCCTCTCTGACCCTAGTGTTTTTTTCTTTGTTCTCATTTTAAAACATCCTCCCACATTCTCTCCCCCTCTCTCTTTCTCTCTTGTCCTCCCTCTTCGTCCTCCCATCTGGACTGATAGTGGTTGTGATGGCTGGGGTGTGAGGCGCTGCCTGGGTCCAGTTCCATTCTGGTCTCACCCACACCATGTGTACCATAGGTGCGTGAAGTATAAATACCGCGAGCCCCGTGGCCATGCTCATCCCAGCAGGACCCTCTCTGGCCCTCTGCCCCCCTCCCCTCTCCCCTTCAGTTCTTCTGTCCCTAATTAGGATCTTGGGCTCGTTAGGGCCAGAGACCCTCAGGCCTGCTGACACAAAGTTGATTCTATCTGACGTAACAAGTCAATGCTAAGGGGATGGATGCTAATTTTAATTAATAGAATGTAAGGGTCAGTTTGTGCTAAAATGCTAGTGGAAAGCATAGTGAACAAATTACCAAGAGGTAAACCACAACAACAATCACCATCAAAATTAAATCCCTAGAACAGGGAGCAAAATGCTTGGAATTTGTGACCTCTTGCCAACATGAGTCTTGGTAGAACCTGTTGATGATTTCCATAATTCTTTTTTTCAATGAGATTGCTGTACATAAACTTCCTGTATGCTTTAAAACAACAGGGTTTTCCAAATGGGGGTTCATGAGGGAACTGCAGGGGGTTTGTAAGTTTATGAAAGCTAATAATTAATTAAATTGAAAAATGCAAATGCAAAGCTACCTGAAAAACTATGTGCAAGTGTACCAAAGACAAAAGCTGTTTTAAACGCAAAGGGTGGACCTACCAAATATTGATTTGATTTAGTTAATAGAAGTTAATTGATAAATAAATCTAATTTGGAAAATAGATTTATCAGTTACTGATTCCAAATTACATGACAACAATTGTAGTTAGTATAGTAGTTGGATTACTTTTGGATTACTTTTGGCCAAACTTATTTGCAAAAGCCTTGTGATAATTCAAATAATAATTAATGTGTTCGTCAGTAGATGATGTCTGTAAATCCAGTGATCAACTGCTGTGTGGGTCTTAGTTTTCAGTGATATTCATATGACTCGCAGCTGGTCTGTGTTTTCAATTCCACAAACCTGGAAGACTCTCTGAACATATATAAGCAGTAGGCTTTTTTTAGAAAGACAAATTTAAAAGATAAAAAAGAAGTAGTGAATTATGAATAATTTACTGCCATTGTGGGAATAACATGTAATCAATAAAAAAGTAACTGTTGTCTGATTATGAGTATTTTAAAATGTAATGTAATCTAATTACAAGTACTTAATTTTTGTCAGTAATCCATATTACTTGTAATCAGTTAATACCCATAAGCATCCTGTAACGCTGATACTGACGGGAGACGAAGGTAGGAGTACAAAATAGACAGGTTTAATGAATACAACAGGGAACATTACAGTGTGCATGGCACAAACAATGACAAAACATGAACAGGAAACAGGCATGAACTTAAATACACAGATGATTGGACAAGGACAGCTGACGAGACTTAACTAATTAGACACACGGTGATTAACTAGAACTCATGACGACAAGACAGGACTAAAATAAACAAGATACACGTGACATTACACCCCCTCCGAAAAAGGTGCGTCCTCACGCCATGACAAAATAGTTGAGGAGAACAGAAGGCGGAGGTTTCGGAGCAGGGCGTGGCGAAGGTGACTGGCAGCCGGCTGGAGGCGTAGGACACCGACTCCATGGTGGAGCTGATGGTGGGAGGAGCCACGGAGGAGTACCGAGTGTAGGGCGGGATGACGTCCTGGGGCCGATCAACGGTGGCGGAACCACGGCGTTGGGTGGAGGAGCAGGCGGAACTTCCCGGCCGACGGACCTGGGCGACACCGCCGGACCGGAAGCTTGGCACCGAGCTGCAGGCTCACGGGACCGAGGCGGCGCTGAGGCTCTGGCTGACCACAGCGATGCTGATGCGATCGAAGATGATGGGGAGGCCGTAGGGAGGGAGGAGTCCGATGACGCCAGAGGGGTGACGGGTGGAGGCACAGCCGTAATCCCGCAGGTCCGATGCGGAAGCTGGACGTCGACCTCCGGAGGCCGACCTGAAGAGATGAGGGAGCCCAGCTGAACTTCCGGGCAGACGGGCCGAGGAGATGGTGAGGGAGGCGTGGGCCCAGGTGATGGTGACTGGCTGACGGGTCGAGGTGGCGTCACGGGCCTGGAGGCCTGAAGTGGAGCCAGGGACTCTGCCTCAAGCTGGGCTGGTGGCGGAGAAGCCGGAGGCACCGAAGAGGAGCCGCACGGAGTGAGCGGACAGAGCCGAGGAGCTTGACAACACCAGGGGGGCCAGCGGATCCAGGGGGCTGACTGTCACCAGCGAAGACGACGGGATAGGGACGACAGGTACGGGAGCAGATTGGTGGTATCCGGATGGAACCGGATGCATTGACGAAGGCTCGAGGGTGGGGATTTGGGTGGGGAAAGGATTCGCGGCCCAGAGATTGGGGTTCGCTCCTGGCTCTGCGATGGACCGCCCTGCGTGCTTCAACTCCGGTGCTCCGAAGTCGTCAAACCCATCTCCGACCTCGGTGCGCATCCCGGGCTTCCAGGCAGACGTGGATTTGCAGCTACTCTGGAGCATTCCCAGCATGTAGCCCAGGTAAGGCCGAAGCAGGAGCTGGAGAGAGGGTGAGTCCATCTTCTTATTTTTTCTTGCGTTGAGAGGTCTGTCGTTCTGTAACGCCGATACTGACGGGAGACGAAGGCAGGAGTACAAAATAGACACTTTTAATGAATACAACAGGGAACATTACAGTGTGCATGGCACAAATAACGACAGACCATGAACAGGAAACAGGCATGAACTTAAATACACAGATGATTGGACAAGGACAGCTGACGACACACGGTGATTAACTAGAACTCATGATGACAAGACAGGACTAAACTAAACAAGACATACACGTGACACATCCTCACTTTACAGCATTTTTATACAAGTGCCTAAAACTTTTCACAGTACTGTAGCTTTGCCGGTAATTTTCTTCAAGTGTCTTGGAGATGATGCCACAGTTCTTCTGGATTTAGTCTGTCTCAGTTTTTTTCTTCATGTAATCACATACAGACTCAATGGTCTTTGTGTAGAGCAGAACAGCTGTTGTCAGACTTCTTGTGTATGCAAAAATCTCACTGGATTATTACATTTATGGCAAAAGGTTTGTAAATATAAATTGATATTTCCTATGACACTACCGCTTCTCTTCTCTTTTTAACCTATATTTCTATTCATCAACATCAGAGAACCACAAACATGTCATGAAATTATAGAAATATTACCCTTAAATCTATTCCAAAATTATAAATTCATGTTTTTTTATCTGATTAGACATACACATAAACTATGATGGAAACACTTTTGCCGAATTAATCCCTCAATGGCCAAGAAAGAACTCGTATGACTTTGTCTCAACACTGGACGAGATTGGATGCACCAATTTCATTGCACAGCATCCCAAATGTTGCTTTGATCATTCTAAAATGCCTGAACCAAAATCTGTCATCAGAATGATTTGGTATAATGACCTCCTAGAAGTGTCTCACATGATTGCATTCACAAATATTGCATCCCAAATTATTGCATTTCTTCTGTGCACTCTGAGACACAAGTCACTTATGAGGTAGTGGGGGGAAAAAAAGCCACAGTGGCTTTCCCGGTTGCTGCAACTTCCATTTTCATTTCAGACATTTTGCACCTCTTTCTCAGGAAGTAGCGATTTTGTTCTCTTGAACACATAGGATGAAAACGCTTCTTTACTCGCAAATGTTTTATGCGATATTCCAATTTTGAGCATAACCTAAATTCACAACTTTGAACGGACACATCATGTAAGCAGAGGATAGCAGTAGCTATATTTATGACAAGAATGGGCATGCAAACATTTGTTCAGGTAGTGATACCTTTTTCAAAATGTCTAAAACTCTGAAAGGTGCAGCCACATTAGCAAAAAAGTGGTTTAGCAAATTTTCCCCTTCATCTCACCAGTCTATGAAACCTGTGTGATGAATGTTAGAAGACAGTTATGTGTCCCTATCAAAGCAAGTGTAATGGATCAGAGAGAGCCAGATGACTGTCTCTGCATGTGGAGGAGCCCAGCTGTGGCTTCCTCTAGTGCTCTGCCATAACTTCAATCTGAGTGATGCCAAATAGAACCTTTAAACCAACAGTAGTATTGTTTTGTCTTCTGCCTCATCTGTTTTCTCAGTATGAGCCGAGATGCTCTATAGGCTACAGCAGAGCTGCAACTGATACTCCACACCTACAGCAAAGTAATTTAAGCTTTAGAACTTATAGTGATATTAATTTGTGTATATTTAGTGTAATAGAAAATAAATATATGTCATAAAGGGTGAAGGTCAACCCCTCTTCCACCAACTGACCTTTAACATCACCTCCTCCTGCACACCTCACACCCTGTGTTCTTTTTAAAGTGCCCTTATTATGCTGTTTTAAAGGTTCCCAATTTTATTTGGAGGTTATCTACAATAGGTTTAAAAGCATACCAGATCAAAAAACACTTTAATATATCTCATAATAAATATTGAACATCACCTCATTTGTCAAGGAGTTTGGAAGCGGTTTGTTTATTTTGTATTTATTTTCGCAAACATACTCTGCTCTAATTAGTCAGGCGGCGCAGTCTGTTGTGATTGGTCGACTGTTTACAGTGCGTGTCAGACACAAAACGCATATTACGCGAATTTCAGCTCTGGAGCTCCTGAGCACTTGTATTCCCAGTGATACGAAGAGCAACAATGGTGTCGGTTTTACTGTATCAATGCTAGCACAAGTCTCCTTTTGAAGCGCATGCAGATTTGCTTTCGTTTTCGTCTTCTTGACATGTCGACAATAGGGACCAAACTCTGCCAGGCCTCAGCTACAATTAGTGTGGGTCTAAGTAGATGTTGTTAGCGGGCAGCCAATTAAGACCATAAACTGATATTGTGCACGCAAATTTGTTACATTGTTAACAGAGGGTGAGACTGGAATTGCTGATGACTAATTTTGGCACTTTAGAATCAATTCTTTCTTTTAGGAAATAATAAATATTCACTTTGATCTTTAAAACTTCGTAGATCTTTAACATTCACGAACCGCTATATTACACAATGCATGAAAGGTAATATTCAAAAAGGTATAATATGACACTTTAAAGCAAACCAAATGCTTAACATTTGCTATTCGCCCTCATCTTAATCACAGTTTCCTCAACACGTCCCTCTTTGCTCTCCACCATCCCTGTAATACACCCTCCCCCTCTTTTTTCTGACCTAGATTTAGCAGTTGATCCGGACTGGAAGGTTAACCCCTAGAGGGAGCACCTTGTCAGCCCTCCACCCCATCAGTTCACACACAAAGGGCACCCTTTGTCACTTCACATTTCCAGGCTTTCCTTGCCTTACTGTCGGTTCCATTGTAATGGTCACTCTGCCATCAGGCCTTAAGTCTCACCTTTGGCCCAAGCACAGGTAAGGAAATCATCTCAAATGCATCAGTCAAATAAGATTTCAAAACATTTAAGAAATGTGCGCTGATTCAAATCTTAATGCACATTCCTGCACTGTAAACCCTGATAAGCTCACAAACTCAAAGATTACGTAGAACTTAAAATTTTGGTAATTGAAAATTAACTAAAATGTTGACTGAGCTAATTCATACAATTTGATTGCATAAACAATGTTACAACAACGTTAACTCAATTTTTTTTAGACTTTTTTAGACTATCATTTGCATTTACTCAAAATTCCATGTACATGGTTTTCAAATGTTGCAGTCCATCCTCTAACCACATGTTCACCACAATGGTAACCCCTGCAAAACTGCAACATAGCAGAAACCTCTTATACGCCAACATAACATAAGATTAAATGCTAAAACATCTCTCCCTTCATTAATGTTGTGCAAAAACACACAAAATAACACTTACTAGAACTCTTTTCTGTTTTCTATTTCATTGAAATAAGTCTGTTCTGGTTTATAGTGTGGTCTTATTGTGGACGATTTATGCACGTTAGTTTTTGTAATCTCTGTTCAAAATGAAATAACTTGTTCTTCCTCTGAAATTATGTAAAAAGATATATCCAAATACTGTCTATATTAGGGGTGTTGTACTGCAGTTGTTTTATCTCAGTTAAGTCAGAACTTGATAATATAGTGTGAAATATTATACAGTTTAATAATTGTTACCTATAATGTAATTTTGTTTATTATTAATGTTAAAAACAGTTATGCTGCTTAATATTTGAGGGAAACTGTGATACTTTGATGAATAGAACATTCAAAAGCATTTAATTGAAAAAAAAAATCTTTTGTAACATTATAAATGTCTTTACTGCCACTTTTAATAAATTTAATGCATCTCATTCCTTTAAAAACAGGGGAGGGGTAAGTGTATTACAATAGTGTTATTGTTACCATGAACTAACAATGAAAAACACATACATGTATAATGTTAATTTCAACATTTACTAAAACATAATTTAAAAGGTTTTTATTAATTGTATTTAATGTGCCTGAGATAATATAAACTAACAATGAACAGTTATATTTGTAATAATTAAAGTTAAAGGGATAGTTCACCCAAAAATGAAAATTCTGTTATCATTTACTCTCCCTCAAGTTATTCCAAAACGACTCAAGTTATTCCAAAACGCTATGTCTTCCTACTGCTGAACACAAAAGAAGATAGTTTGAAGAATTTGAGTAACCAAACAGTTGATGAACCCCCCTTACATCCATAGTATGAAAAAAAAAGTCTACGGAAGTCAATGAGGCCAATCAAGTGTTTGGTTACCGACATTCTTCAAAATATATTATTTTTTTGTTGAAAAAGAAATTTATACAGGATTGGAGCGATCTGAGTGTGAGTAAATGATGACAGAATTTTCATTTTTGGGTGAACTGTCCCTTTAACAAAGACAAATAAATACTCAAACAAGTATATTCCTCATTGTTAGCTGATGTTTGCAATTACTACTAATGCATTAATGCCTTTATACATATTATAACTTTATACAAGTTATACAGATGTGGCTATAGAAATGTTATGAAATCACTAAAATATTTAACAGCTTGGTCACTATAAGGCCTTTCCTGCCCAGATCTCTCTCAGCTCTCCACCTCAACTTGTGTATGGAGCCAGTTTCAAAACAGCTTAAAAAGGAGCCTGCTTGCCATCTGTGCAACGTACAGCGTGAGTGAGTGGTGCCAGGAGGAGAGCTTAGGTTGTTTATGGCCCTCCCAGGGGTCAGCACCCATCATGCACCGGACCCTAATGCTGCTGATGAGAGAAAGACCGCCCCGCAGGCCTGCAGTCCCTCGAGGAGTGGGCATTCAGCATCAACATAACCTGAGCCGACAGAACAAACACACACACAAAAGCAAGAACATCTACACTCACATAAAGACAGGACGGGAATCTGACACATACAGACACACAAGCACAAAGACACACACATATCAAAACACGTATTGCAAGACAAGTCCAATATTACATGACACATAAACACACAGGTTTCTCACTAAAGAAACTCCACTCATGCACAGGAGCACAATGGGATTCATGATGCACACAGAGGAAGGTACACTTTGAAATGGCATTTTATGATCACACAAATTATGGGTTTCCATGTTTTATGGGGACTTTCCATAGACATAAAGATTTTTATACTGTACATACTGTGTATTCTATACCCTAACCATAGCCCTACCCCTAAATACAACCCTTCCAGAAAAATTTCTGCATTATTTTGTATGATTTATGGGGTGTTTTCCTCTTGGGTGTTTTCCTCTTGGGGACCAAAAAAAAAAAAAGACAAGACAAGGTCAAAAATTAAGGTCAAAATTACTATTTTTGTGGGGACATTTGGGGACCACACACACACACAGACACACTTGAATATGTGGTTTACGGGGACAAAATTATTGCATTATATTTTAGATTCTCAGAGCATAAGATATATTATACCTTTAAAACAGATATATTAAATTTATCCATTATTATTATTACAATTTTGTGCATATACGGTTTTAGTTTTGTAAGGAAATTTGTGCATTTACAGTAATAATATATTTTATAGTCTGTTTAATATTCTGCGCAACTAATTTCAGCCCAATTCAGCCCAAGTGTGTCCCAACTTTTAACTGCATGTAAATACAAAAAGTTTGTCACCAAGGCACAAGCTGAAAGATCATGCTCATCTTAAGCAAGACATCAAAATTCACTTGTGCTCTTGTCGCCAGTGTCTGTGAACATGGCCATGCAGCTTGCTGTCTGCTCTCCTGCAGACTAACAGCCCTCAAATTAGCACAGTCTTTCCTCACCTTCCCTCAGCACAGCTGCCGTGTGTTATGCAGAAGGATGCAAACTCCTGTCAGTACCTTCTTCAGGTGTGCTGTACATAAATATGTCACTTCAAAACAGCAACAGAAGACTTAATTGGACTGATAAGCGCATCAAGTGTGATTAGGCATTGCACAGATAACTGACATTAACTTTAATAATAATACATTTGTTTTTGTTTATTTTACATCTTGATAACCCTCCAGTTGTCACAGGTTTTTTTCTATTCATTTCTCCCATAGGGATTTTAAAAAAGTCTTCATTAAAGCATTATAAGCCATGAACCAAGCCATCCAGCTACGAGGTGAATCATAACATTACAAACTTAGCAAAAAAGTATTTGAAAATCTGTGAAAAGACTGTATTCTAAACGGCTTTAGGGAGGGAAAGAGCAACAATCCCATGAAGCATTGCGGACAGCATAATTGAATTAAAAATAGAGAAAGATAAAACTAAGCATTTAAAAATGTTGATTATATACAGTTCCTATAGAAAATCATCATACCCCTTTGAAATAGTTACTTTATTTGTCGTATAGCCTGAAATCAAAACCCATTACAAAAAATGACTTTTCCAGCTTTATTTACAAATTTTGCCTTGAAACTTCAAAGTAATGGCAGAAAAAGCAACAGAAAATTCTGAAAATTAAAAAAATTAAAAACTTTGTAGAGCCACCTTTTTGGATATGACTGTACTAGCTTTGCACACTTAGATTTGGGAATATTTGCCCATTCTTCCTTGTAGAATTGCTCTAGTTCAGTCAGTCTCCATGGAGAGCGGCAATGGACTGTCCTCTTCAAGCCCATTCATAGATTTTCTTTCAGATTTAAGTCAGGGCTCTGACTTGGCCACTCAAGGACATTCACTTTTCTATCCTTAAGCCATTGCGATGGAAGGTGAATGGCCTGCCCATCTTCAGCTGAATATGCCAAACATAGTGCTTGAAATTCAGTCCAAAAAGGTCCTCTTTGGTCTCATCAGACCATAGTACCTTTTGCCAAATGGCATCAGAGTCTTCCAGGTGTGTTTTTGCACAGCAAAAACGAGACTGAGTGTGGCACTTTTTCAGGAAAGGCTTCTTTCTTTCTTTCAATGCTATTTTTGGTGAAAAGCAACACCACCCAAAACACACCATACTGTGAAGCACAGTGGATGCAGCTTTATGTTGTGGGGGTGTTTCTCTTCAGCAGGGACTGGGCGATTGGTCAGGATTGAAGGGAAAAAAGTTTTTTTTTTGTAATGGGTTTTGATTTCAGGCTATACTACAAATAAAGTAACTATTTCAAAGGGGATATGATGATTTCCATAGGAACTGTATATATAAACAATATATTTTAAGTTTATTGCAATATATGCATATATATTGAAATATTTAAATACTTTTAGAGCGTATGGAGTACGCTCTATACTGACTCAATTACATCATTCGCTGAGCTTCATGAGAGTGGGGAAAGCTAAAGAGATCTTTTGTCACATTTAGCTTGCTTGGGGGAATTTTCTGTAGGGCATAATAAGTAATGTAGTTTTTCACCACAAATTCCACTGTTAAACACAATTATTTTAAAACTAAGTTGAAACAGAAGCAAATACTATAACCCTACGGAGAAAATGAATGGAGTCTTAACTTCTGGAACCCGACTGTTGCACTCTATATTATTTTGCTTCAAATCAAAGTTTGTAACATGATTTGTCTCTGATTTCAAAACGTATTATTTAAAAATTATTAATAATTAAAAATTAACGGAAAAATAATGAAGGTTGCCTTCATGTTTCCTGTCTATTTTGTGAATATGCGTGTGGTAGTAATAGTAATAATAATATTATTTGTTATTATTATTGTTACTATAATAATAATAATATAATGGGTGTGCTTGGTGAATATTTAAGAGTCAACAGCCCTATACTGTGTTGCAGTCTGAAACTGAGTTGACAGTTTTTCTTGTCATTACTAGCCCAACCTTGGATCAAAGGTCATTCTGTATTTCATTCATCAGCAATACACACCATAGCTAATTTCATGATTTTTTTTTTCTCATTAAGGACAGTTGAGTTCTTGGGAAGGATCCTCTATTGCATAATTCCAAAGTAAAATCAGACCAGTTGACCTGAGGAGTCAAGCTTCGGCTCTGAATATTGACCCAGCATGCCTGCACTTATCACTACCCTGTAGGATCCCTTAACAGGGTCTTGACCCTCTTAATTTACACCCGCTGCCAAACAGTCTGCCAGCAGCAAGCATTTTAACCTCTTGAACCCCGCATTGCAAGAAATACGTGACCAGAGTTTTCTTCTAGTCACAATCATATACAACAAACAAAATTATTAAAACAAATAAATAAAATAGGGAATCTGCCGGAAACACACCTCATCTAAAATAATTTCTTTGATTATAATAAATAATAATACTTTTTTATGATTTTATAAAATTTTGCGAGGATGCTATAAAAATCGAACACATAAAAAAATGTGCGTACGTGGTGGTTATTGATCATAACATGCAGTGAGACGTCCATGGAAAATTGGCTGCAACATATAACGACTCTAATTAGGCTTACGAGACAAGAAAGGCAAGAGTGTGTGTGTTTGTGTGTAAGGTTGTGTTGTAAAGTAGAGTAGCTGAAGGGGTTCGCAGGCAGGGGAGCTGAAAGGAAACACCGTTGTGTTGATCTTTAGGAATGCAGCATGCCAGAGGCCTGGCTCGGCTGGCACCAAACCTAAATACCTTGCCCACCCCTCTTCCTGTGCCTGTTCCCTTTCTTCCTCGTCTCTCTCCAGAGAGCCACTGCTACACTCCTTCTCCCAAACTCTGCACCCCACCCCCTGAAATGGGAGAGCCCTCGTCTCCACTTCCTCTGACAAGATCAGCAACCACCCTCCCCCAGTAGCATTCCTGTCCTGGCGTTGCTGTTGCTGGCCGGCTGTCACAACTGGCCGGCCAGAATAGCTCTGTGACGTCTGCTGAGTTACTAGAAAATTGAACTCTCCCAAGAACCCGGGGAACAAGGATACGTAAACGGACAAAATGTATCCGTCCACTTGTGGCCATGCTGGCTCTGACACATACACAGCTGCCCAGGTGCACCAGGGTCAAAATACACACAGGGAGACGCACATGCACAGTGTTACGTGATGATTCAGTAGAGTTTCTGGACTATTTTAATTGGGGGAGACGGTTGTCCTTTTAGTGGGGCACCTTAAATGTCACCTTATGAATGACTACAAAATGCATGCAATACCATTTTTTAACAAGAGGATAATAGAAATACCAAAATATAAAACAAAAATATAAGATTTATGTTTTCCACAAACTGTAAGCGTGTCAAGTTATGACAAATATGAAAAATATTTGGTTTTCTCAGCCACATTTTGCTGTGCAAAACATAAATGACAGTGACTGTTGAGCAATATTAATAATAATAATACATGACCATACCAAATACATATACAAAATTGGCATATGCTTTTCATCGGTTTGTTGTATTATTCTAAATAGAATTGTCTTAAATATAAAATATATAAAAATGCTATAATATTAAATTGCATAAATAAGTATTATTATATTATATTATATTATTAAAACAGCATGTAAACTCTTTTCAATATGAAAACAATATAAGAGTATTTGATTGATTGATTGATTGATTGATAGATAAGAGTAAAACAAATCTTATAAGTCTAAAATGATCATTTTAAAGAGAAATGTCAGAGGCTTTCGATATAAGAGGACCTAAAATTTGTTGCACAGCCCTATTTGTTTGAACTGCAAGAGGCGTCTAAGCTCCTGCATCCTGTGTTATACATCAAGACGGCGTCCACCGGAAGCTATTTGAATTTATAAAGCTTTAGGAGGCCTTAACCCCCTGGAGTCCTATACATTTTTTTTATGGATGGATACATTATTTGTGTCTTCAAAACGCAGCCCCCATTCACAACCATTATAAACCTTGGAGGATTTTTATAAATATATCTCAGATTGTGTTCGTCTGAAAGAAGATACTCATACACACCTAGGATGGCTTGAGGGTGAGTAAATCATGGGATAATTTTAATTTTTGGGTGAACTACTCTTTTAATATCTTGTAGAAATCATAAGCAGACTGGTTTTAACGCAAATAGTTTTATCATTTACTGCACTTTGTTATTCTTAGTTATTTATAGCAGCTAATTAATCATAAGTCTTATTCACAGAAAATAGATTACTTAACCTAACCTTAAAAACGTTCAGCATTTTCACAATTAAAAAAACAACAACAAAAATTCGCATTTATTTTTATAATGTTTTTACACATGAGGACATTCCCAAAATGAGGTTTTGTCAGATTTAGCTCACTTCAGGGTACAATCAGCCCCTAAAATATGGTTAAGTAGATACACAGACTACAAACACATACCAAACCACCCATAATACTTTCATGTACGTCTTAAAACATCATTACAAACCCTCTTTGTAAGTTACTTATAAAGCTCAACACCTACAAAAACACCTCGACAGACCGTCTTATAAACACTTAACTTCTTTGAAAGTACGTTCTGACACAAGGAATCTAAAAGACGCTCTGACCTCAACGAGCGTCACATAAACATCCTCACAACAAAAGCGAAACGCTCTCTCAGAGCATCTGAAAGATCGTGACACCGCAACTCAGCTCGGTGTCAGAAGGAATGATGCATGTTGACTGTAGCCCTGCGTTTGTCAGACGAGGTGTCTGTCATAAAATTGGCAAAGCCAGCAGATTGACACTCATTAGCAAGGAGCTGAGAGCCATTCCCTGGGGAAGCGGCGCAGAGAGACCATATCCCACTAAAAATAAATGATTCAAATGATTGGTACTGATAAAACCAGATGAATTAGAAATAGAAGAGAGCTCAGGCAAGACCTCTGGTTGGCAAGCTGTTGTCACATGGAAGGCCGCTTAAAGCCTCCATGACACCCACCACCCCCAACCTCTTAGCGCTGGTGTCGGCCACCCTCAAGCTGAGCCCCCTCTTCCTGCTGCCACTCACAGGCACACAAATACTGTAAATTATGCACGCCTACACACACACATACACATCAATGTCTGCTTCATGCCACAGTTTAAAAGCAGGAATGACCAAGGCCAAATCCTAGAGGGTGAATTGAGTAACACACCCCCTTCGCACTCCGAGCATACGCCATCATGAAGGTCCTGCCCTGGTCTTCATGCCTAAGTCCTTTGCACTTTATATGGCTTCACAGGCAGAAAGGGCACCTGTCCATCACTCGTTTTGCTCACCATCCCTAAATTAAGTCATTCATCATTATGCATGTCTCGGTCTGTCAATCATTCAATCAATCGGAACATTATTACAGTAATTTAAGAATCAGGCCCTCCAGCACAGAAAGTAAAAAGAGATGAAAGAAACTTTGAAACTTTTTGTGAATGATATTATTTTTAATATGGTATACTTTGAGTATACCATATTAAACTATAATTATTATACTATATTATTATATTATTTACATATTATACATATTATACTTTCAATTCCATAGTTTTTTTTTTAATTAATATTATAATAAAATATTTTACTTTTACTTGTATAGTTCATTCAAAAGCAATAACTGGGTTTCTCTTGCCTTGGAAAGAGACTTGAATTCATTTAAAGGGATAGTCCACTCAAAAATGAAAATTCTGTTATCATTTACTCAGTGTCACTCCAAACCTGACTTTAACAAACCTGGAATACAAAAGAAAATAATTTCAATAATGTTGGATAGGAAAACACTTTTCGTTTCCATTGACTTCCATATTTTTTTGTTGATTGATTGTTCAATGGGAATCGAAACTATTTTCTTACCTACATTATTAAAAACATTACATTTTTGGTTGGATTATCAATATCAAAATGTTAATATAATATTATTAAATATTTTATATACTGTATATTTGAATAATGTGTTGAACAAATCACAAAAAGCAACACAAAAGACAAAGGTAGTAGAAGATGCATATATCACTACAGGATATGCCCCTTTTTCTGATCCCCCTAAATGCATCACTGTGCTCTCTGAAGGTCTGTTTTCCCACAGTGATCCTTCCTGGATGTGGACTAAATATCCTGTGCTCGCTCTGCCAATGGGTGTCTGATCCAGTCCAAATGTGGTAGGATTCAAACCTGTGCCAAGTGTGTCACCATGCAGGACTGAAGGGTCAATATCAGAGGCTACATTGAAACCGAAGTCCAGGGTCACAACAGGAAAAAACCACACCCTCAGTTGCTCATAAATCTGTCAAAATTTGTAATGATTTTGAGAGGGAAAAGTTTTATCTACATTGACTGCATGTAAAAAAAATGTTGCACTCTATAAAGAAAATCCAACCCAATGAAATTGAACACACTGAACCTTAAATATCAAAGTGAAATTAAGTCACAACCTGCAGTTATAAATTTGTTGTGCTTTGAGTTAAATATGAGTGACATATTCTGCGAACACTCATGCTTTACAAAATGCTCAGAGCTGAAACTCTTAAGACTCATACAATGAAGTTAAATGGTAAATAAATAATCATTTTCACTGAATATTTTTTAGACAAAATCTTGTAGCATCACTCTTTATTAGCCTATAAATAAATAAATAAATGCAAAGTATGTGCCAGTTTACAGTAAACAGTTTTGATCGGTCAAATCATTCCTGTGATTTCTCCTTACCACTTATTACTTCCCTTTAACCTGCCATAAGCCTGTCAAAACAGAGAGAGTAAGATGTATTTCGCCTCAGCTCACCATCTGTGTTGTCCGCACAGTGCTAGTTGGGTAAATCTTCCTATATGAACATTATAAATCCATATTATGTGATATGATTATTAGAAAATATTATTCGAAAATAAATTATACAATATCTATAATATTATACAATACCAATATAATATGTTTATAATAATATTTCATTTAGTGTCTCCTAAGTAAATAAGTGTTCCTACGGTTCCTCAAAAAAATATTTTATTTAAAAATACATATTATTAAAGTGACTTTCATAAAGCAGAAAATGCTAAATTGCAAATAGATTTATCTTAAAAACTGCTTGAAAATGCATCAGACGTGTTCTTTATAAAGCCCACATGCTTTTATCAGCCTAATTTATCTGGCTAAATTGCCATTTTTACGTGTGTTTAGTTCTACATTTCCTTGCACATTGCCCAGCAACAATCCATAAGTGCTGATGTCTTTTTCCACACTATATCTCGGTCCTGTTTTCCTCCTGTCACTCCCTCCCCACATGTATTAAGATACAAAACTCCTGCTCATATTGCCTTGTTACAGACCATATACAAAAGTGGATTTAACAGGCTTTTGCCGTGATTTATGGGTGTCACGGCTCACCAACGCAAATGAGACTTGACACTAGCCCACATACTTTTTCCAGGCTACGAGCCAACAGATACAGACAGAGACACACACTATTGCTCATTCATGATTTCAGTCAGAGCAGACACGGTGAGGCACGTCAGATCTCTCATGCGGTTTTTAACATCTTTAAGAGTCAGCTTTCTCCAAGCGGTCCTGCTGGTCAGTTCCCAAGAGGCTGCTGATTCTGCATTACATGCGATGACCCCTGTCTGACAGTAGTCCTGACAGCGGTGATGATTTCTTAATGTTCGCCAAATGGCCGACAGTGGGGGGCCCGTTTCTGACATTGGGGAGTGATGGAAGGGAAAGCAGATTGTACAGTCCTTCTGCCAATAAGAGAAAGCCATGCTTTGGGAAGGGGGGTGGGATCATTTGGGGCCTGTGGAGCAAGCCAAAGGAATGTGGGAGAACACAGCTGTCTTCTTCTGTCAAACGCAAGCCCTAAACTGTCTGAAGAATAGATAAGCTTGGCATTTCATCTGCAGGACCCCTCCTCACCTTCTCAGCTCAGACTGGTACTACATGTTCAGGGTGTGCTAGTCCTTTCCCATCATTCACTGGAGCTGCATTCCTGATGAAATGCTGAAATGACGTGAAAATGTGCGGTTATTTTCTTTAAGTTAATGCAATTTGCCTTCCATAATAGCATAATTTTTAATGAAGTGAAGCCAGATTCAATGTGTGTCTGCAAAACAGCTATTTGGCTATTACTTAGTAACTCATAGCCTGCATGGCATATGTTGTCAAAGGCTGAGGAATTTAGTTTCAGAGCAAGTTCTTGTATTTTGATTAAATATTATGCAGACAAGTAACAATGAATCATTCACTATTAGGTAAGGCAAGTTTATTTATATAGTACATTTCCTACACAATGGCAATTCAAAATACTTTACATGAAGGGAAATAAATGGAATGCAAAAGAAATCTCAATGGAAGAGCTGTCTCAACCACTATGGTTTACCCCATCTTTAGTATAATTTTCTTTGTAATTTTTAATTTGTCTCTTCCTTAATGGCTGTCTTTTTATGGGGTTTTCTAAGTGATCTGTTGGACATCTCCAACAGATCTGATTTTTTTTACCTAAAATCAGCCAGGAAGAGCTCTATAATGCATTAAGGGCTTTGTTAACTTTGTAAAAAAAAAAAAAATATATATATATATATATATATATATATATATATATATATATACAGTGCTGGATAGTAACTGATTATATGTCATCTGGATTACATAATCAGATTCCAAAAATTAAGTATTTGTAATTACAATACATTACATTTGAAAATACTCCTAATCAGACTAGAGTTTTTTTGTTTTTTTTTTACTGATTATATGATTACAGGTAATTCGCACAACAGCAGTTAATTCACATCTCCCTACTGCTTAAATTTGTATGATTTATGATCACAAACCCTCACAAACCCTGACATAATGTGATGTTTAATGCACTTCTTCTTGATAGAATGGAATATATTTTCTTTCTCCTTGCATTATATATGAATATGGTACAAGATTATCCTATTCAAATCCATGTGATAAACGGGTTAAAAAATAATCTAAAAGTAATCAAAAAGTAATCTGATTATATTACCTTAAATCTGTAATGTAATGGATTATGTTACTTATTACAATTGTCATGAAATTTGGAATCTGTAACTGACTACAAATTTGTACTATATATATATATATATATATATATATATATATATATGTTTGTGTGTATGTGTGTGTGTGTGTGTATCAGCATCATAAAAGGTGAAATCATTATCATTTAAAAAAGAAAGAATTGAGTTATTTGAAAATAACTGAAAACAGAACTCAGTTCTTGAGTATCAGAACTGATGCACACAGAAACAGTATTTTTACTAAGATTTCTCTTTTTTATTTATTTTTTTTTGTCTCCAAGAACACTTTCAGTATAAAGGTCACGTCTGGAGCCCTGAATGCGTCTGCATGTGGGTCTTCCGTGCCTAGCAATGTACAACTTAGCGCCTCAAGCTTGCACTCAGTCGCTGCGTTTATGGAGGTGACACAGGGTTCAGAGGCTGGTCGGCGAAAGCAAACCCCATGACAACAACAGATGTGCATTCAAAAATGAATGTACATGCGGAAAATCCCTTTTGATGGATGCAGCCGCCTTTATTGTGATGTGGGTGTTTAACAGAATGATTTGCTACACTTGTGGGACAAGACTTAGGGACATAATTCGCAAAACTGCTGATTGAAAGACCTTATGGACATTGACAAGTCTTCTCCCCTTTCCAAGAGACTCAGCATTGATTACCAGCTAATTATAAACGAAGGAAGTGACAGCTTGTTTGTTTCTAGGGTTGCAGTGGAATACATTTGCACTTCTCCAGGAGATCATGTGATATCGGGTGAGAATTCCGCAGAGCACTAAGTGCTACCTTCTTCACTCTCTTCTTCTCCTCCACTCTAGTTGTGTGTCTCTCACTCCTCTAACGCTCTCTACACCTTTTAATTCTGCCGCCTTTCCTCGCCGTTCCAACGACCCCCCTGTCTGTGTTCACAGAAGTGGTGCCTCCCAAAAGCCTTCTTTCACACCCAAAGTGGGGATTCAAATAAGCATATGTTGCGTTAATTAGGTCCCCGTGCCTGACAGGAAGGCCTGACTTGAAGAAACATATGCTGCTAAGTCTCTCTAATCAGAACTATTCACACAGTGATTATTAGACATTTGTACTCATCCACCTCTACATATTCACACACAAAGAACACCAGTCAGACAATGTACTCTCTTTGGAGTTTGTCATAAAATCACAAATTAATTAAGTATCACCATCTAAAAAGTGCAATAGAGTATCGTACAACATTGCTAATGGGTAGACATGGAAATCAACTTTAAGTTAAAAAGATATAAGATTTCAGCTAAAATTAATGTTTTTGTTTAAGGAAAGCATTTTAGATGCTATAACGGTTCACCATTTAAAGCAACTTTTTGATTTTACTATAGTACGGGTAACACTTTACAATAAGTTAACGACATTATTTAACATGAACTAATAATGAACAGCACTTCTACAGCATATATTCATCTTTGTTAATGTTAATTTCAACATTTACTAAGACATTATTAAAATCATTAGGTAATGCACTGTGAACTAACATGAACAAACAATGAACAACTGTATTTTCATTAACTAACGTTAGCCAGTTAGCTAGTTAACTAACTAAAAAGATCATTAAATACAGTAACAAATGTGTTGCTCATTGTTAGTTCATGGCTAGTTAATACATTAACTAATGAAACTTATTGTAAAGTGTTACCGTAGTTGGTTTAAATAGTCCAGCAGTGTGACCAATTAATTTTTAGAATTAAAAATACTTAATATAGTCTGTCAGCTAAAATATATGAACTAATAAAATTGCACAATAATTATTTTTATTTTTATTATATATTTTTTTTAAATGTTGTTTATAGTAGTTTTAGATTAGCGTGTCACACCACAGGACTGTTTCCTACATGCTAGCATACAAAGAAGATTAGCTTTAACTGATATTATTTTATGCGTATTAATAGGAAAATACGCCTTTCTTTTATGTGGATGTGTCATACTGCAAGACTGAAAGTATTCAAACATACATATTACAAAATTAATTAGTTGTAGGATGTAAAACCCAAGCTTGAATGTATTTTACTTACTTCCTGATGGGGTCCTGATAAGTAACGTTTTTTTTTTTTCAAGGATACTCTCAAAATTGCCAATTTAGAAATGTATGTTGTGAATAACTCCACATGATTCAAAAATTTATAACATCAATGTTGTCTTTTTTACATTTATAAGGCAATAAGTAAATTCATGATGACTAATTTTAGAAAACAGGCCCAAATTACATAATACTAATATATTAAATAGTTTTCTCCACATTTGTCATTTTGATACATTTCGACATGTCAGAGTTCAGAATGACGACAGTCACACTAAAGGTAATTTACTTAAAATTTGACTTTAAATTTCTAAAATACCACCTTATTTGATATTTTACTGTTCGTAAACAAAATGTTTGTTCTTTCCTATCCAACAAAATGATAAAAATAGAAGAAAACATTATTTATTTATTTATTTATTTGAGAATTTACAAATTTTACTTAAAATTTCTAAATGAACAAAATGTGTTCTTTGCTATCCAGCAAAATGATTAAAAAAAAGAAAAGAAAATGTATGGATTTATTTGATTGATGAAATTACTGAATAACACAGGCCTATATCTAAAGTACTTGTTTTTATGACCTAGAGTAAGTCCAAAATGAAACAAATAGGAAAAGGAAGTGAGATTTGACATTTAACTAGTGCTGGTTTGACAACATGGGTAGCGACCGTATAACACGAGTGAAGGCATGGTCTAGATTCATAAGAGCATTAGGCACGCTCAAGTTTCCGTGGGGCGTCCCACAAGGCCTTATATCCTCCTCTCCCCTCCGTAACACTGAGACGAGAGTCATTTGCTGTTGTGGAAAGAGAGAGCACAGACAGAAACTGATCACAGGTGCATATAGCTGAATGTATATTGCTTAACAGATCATCTTTACTGATGGAAAATCTCAGATGTATAGAAAAGGCATTAGCACAGGATGAGTCAGAATTACACTTCGCAACATTACCCCACCACATGAAAACTCTCAAACCCCGAAACTGCAGGAAGAAGAAGTGTGATAAAGAAATCTAGCAACATCACTCTCTGACTGAGCACCAACTGAAAAGACATGATTTTATGAGAGCTTTAATTATCTTATCATATCTCGTCAAATCTCACCTAAAATTGAGTCAGATGCTGAAATTGAATTTGACCACAGATATGAATATGACCTCATGAAATTATTTGTTTCTTGTCTTGTACAATACAATACTGAAGGAACACCGACGCAATATTCAGCAAACAAGAAGTGGATAATTGGATTTTCTCATACTCTCGTGTTATCGCTACAACTTTTGCATACACCGCTAAAGAAGAGTTGTGCTAAAGTCCCTCCTCCCACACATTGCAAACAGAGAACTGCCATACACCTGTGGCAACTGCGCCAACTTTGAGAATGCGTACCGTTCAAAACCACTGCGTAAATGCTCAGAAGACTGCAGGGCAGTGTGTTGTGTGCATAGTGTGATTTGTTTAATTGCTGATACAGTAGATGAGGGCTGTTTCTGCGCACCATTTGTGTTCTGTACCTTCGTGGTGAATGTCGCCTACGGGAGATCAGCTTAACTAAGGCCTAAAAGGTGGCGGTCACTCCCACAGGGCAGGTGGAGAGTATACCAGCCCGGCCTGGTGAACGCGTCACTGGGGACAATATACTATCATCCGAAGGTGTCAACATAAATGAGTTTAGCTGGTGACCTTGTAAGTTCACCTTGCTAGGAGAGACACGTGAAGTCGAATTACAGGAATGACAGTGCGGAGAGGCAATTGTGTCATACCTGCACCGGGGGGGATACTGAGTGTGTGTGTGTGTGTGTGTGTGTGTGTGTACAGGTTTATATTACATTGTGGGGTACCACCCACAAGGAGAGTAAAACCTTAGATCACCTACATTGTGGGGACCAGCTAGCAGTCCCTGTGGGGGAAATGGAATAATAAACATACTATATTATGTTTTTTTTGAAAATGGAAAAAAGCAGAAAGTTTTGTGTGATGGGTAGGTTTAGGGGTAGGGTTAGTGTAGGGGGACAAAATATACAGTTTGCACAGTTTAAAAACCATTACGTCTATGGAGAGTCCCTACAAAGATGGTGAATTAAATGTGTGTGTGTGGGCGGGTATTCCCTACGTTATGGGGACCGAATATCCCCACAGGTATAGTAATACTAGTAAATTTTGATCTTGTGGGGACATTTTTTTGGTCCCCATGAGGAAACAAGCTTATAAATCATACAGAATTATCTTTTTTGAAAATCTAAAATAGCAGAAGATTTTCTGTGATGGGTAGGTTTAGGGGTAGGGGTAGTGTAGGGGGACAGAATATACAGTTTGTACAGTATAAAAAAATATTACGCCTATGGAATGTCCCCATAAAACATGAAAACACAACGTTTGTGTGTGTGTGTGGGTGGGAGGGTGGGTGTGGGTGTGATTGTGGGTGTAATATTTGTTTGTGTATTGGCGGAATGCAGAATTGTGATATCGTACTTGTAGTAATTCACACTTTTGAACAAATGCACTTTTTTTATGAAATGACGTATATACAAATAACTTAAATGCTACTGAACTATTCAGGCTAATGAAATGAATATTATATTATATTATATTATATTATATTATGTTATGTTATGTTATGTTATGTTATGTTATGTTATGTTATGTTATATTAAAGACAAGACATGTATTTTTTTTCCTGTAAAATATTGCCAAAAGCCAGAAAGAAAAGAGAAGGACACGTAAATACTATTTAGGCATGAAAATGCATTTTCATACCCTGAATGAAATTATGTTTTCTTTTAAGTAAAAAGTAGTTTCTAGTGGGATGCGCTGCAGACCATCACATTTAAAAAAGAAAAGAAAAGAAAGTTTTTCTTATTTTCTACATAAGATGAAAGTGTACACAGAGTTATATGTTACATTTTATGTTATTTATTTACAGTTACTGCGTTGTTTTTATGTCATTTTTCCCTTGTGATGTTTTGTGTTTGTCTTTATGAAATTACTAATCACAGCTGTTGGAAAAGACTCTTTTTTACATTGAACTTTAAGACATTATTTATATACAATTACTAAAATTGTATGCAAAATTGTGTCCTTCAATACAACATACATGTACGACAAAATGGCTATAATGAAAAAAATCAGAGCACTTATTTACTTTTATGTAATATCTATACATCTATAAAAATTTTAATAAAGATGCTTTTGTAGTGAAGACAAAAATTCTGTTTGCTTGAGTGAGAATGAATCTCGTAAATATAAGACTCAAAAAAAGTTGAAAATGGATGGAAAGTGACTCACTGTGAACTCGCTGTGGCTGTTTCTCTTCACTAGATCTTCCACATATTATTCATCAACACAAACATATCTAATTAGATATATTCTACGATTTACTACAGGCTATTTTATAAATTATATAGCTGAAGGCTTATTTAATATTATATATATATATATGTATATATATATATACATATACACATATATATAAATATATATATATATATACATATACACATATATATAAATATATATATATATATATACATTATACATTATATTATATATATATAATTTATTCGCCTAAATAATTAAGTTCACTCAGTATGCACTCAATGAATTAACATTGTAACGATTGCACAGTTCTATTAAGTGAAATCAAGCTGAAGCCCTTGTATAGGGGAAGGCCCGTCCTCGCGCATCAAGTCTATCACGCCCAGTCTGAGTGTAAAGCCCACCTCCGAGCCAATTACCATTCGAGATATGGATATATCATAGAGTCTTATCATGTGTTTGAAGTCCGATTCCTTTTCCAAATACATAGTGGCAATGTCTTCAACATATTAAGATAAATCAAAGGAAGATTGCCAAAGTAGTTTAAAGCTACATTACACGGCGCGCTTTGCAGACAAGCTGCACAACTTGCAGTTTACAGAAAGTTTGTATCGGAGTCTTATTTTAAATGTTAAAGCATATGGACAGTAAACCTATGACACCTCTAGTGAACCCGGACCGGTGCTGCAGATGGGCGGCATAGGCAGGAATTTGTATCTCAATATGTTGAATGGAACAGACGCGCAAAGTTTCGCCAAAGACGCAGAATTAAACAGCCACCTGCACCGAAACCGCGACTTAACGGACTTCAAAATGGGCATCCAAGACACGAGGTTTTACTACCAGGATTCGATCTCGAGCGGACAGGACAGTTTGTCGTTGCCGTTCCACGCTGATCACCACCAAAGCGCCGGAGCGCAGACCGGGAGGTTTTACACACCGGCTCCGCTCGGCAGCTGTCACTTCAGCAGCCGGAACGGGACGGGACATACTTACGTTCCAGCCGGAGCCGATGCGTATTCTTCAGCCAACGGTAAAGACGTGTACCCGGGCAGCGCAGACAGCTACACGGCGTCTTTTCAGCACGGGTACCCGCGAGCACCGATGTACTCTTTACCTGGTCTACAGGTGTCCGGGAAGACACAAGTTCTCCTCAACAACTACCCGCTGTGGGCAAAGTTCCACAAGTATCAGACAGAGATGATCATAACGAAACAGGGACGGTAAGAAGCCTTATGGATTGACACTCTTTTATATGTCATTGGCTAGAAGTTTTTGTGCGCAATTCGAGTAAGAAACTGGTCATTCAGCATACACAAATGCCCCGTTTGAATGTTTATTCATCTTACTTTTGTACTTATGAATGCCAGCTGTGCCATCCAGGGCAGGTGGGTATATGAAATCGAGTCCTTGGCATATGTGTCTTAAATTTAGAAGCCTAATTACAGAGAGATCTTTTGATCTCTCTTTTTTTCTACAGACCGCGACCTGGTTTCAGTTATTGTCAAAAGTAAACAAATACTGTTAGAAATTTGTCAAATTCTCTCACCATACCTACATGCCCTTTGACACGTTTAGTTTTTTTTTTTTGGAAACTGAAATTATTTTTTGAAACAATTCTGACAAGATATTATGAGAGCTGCTGATATTTTAGATAATGTTTTTAATTATTCAGAATAAGGACGACAATGTTCTGAAAGGACGTGGTGACCAAACTTAGTGGTCATGAATATAGTTTGAGTAATTATTAGCAAATAATTGAATAAAAACTCTATCATTTGAAAATATTATAACTTAAATAAACTGGTGATGGTCCCTAGGGACCCTAGAGAGGGATGAAAGTGCTTGTGGGGACGTTTGACAGGTCAGCAAGCATTAATATCTAAACATGTCCCTGATGATTATAATCTGCAGATGTGCAACACTTTCATTTCAGGGCTTCTTCCAAGACATACATTACATACAGACATTGCGTAATACGGATTTAAAATATTAACTGATAAAACTTTATAATTATTTCTAATTAGGCCATTGTCAGGTGACAATATTTAGCACAGAATCTTTCTAGCATATGAAATAATAATAATAACGCTGAAAACTGTTGCATTGACCTATAACATCTAAGCTGCCACCATAACAAAATATTTCTGTTAAAATAAATGAGAACTGACCTCATGAGAAATGCTTACAGTCCAATAATAAGGAGAGAGGAAAAAAAATCGCTCACACTTTAAGTCCAAAGAGTTATTAAAAATCTTAATTTCAGAGACAAAAAGCAACACTTAAAAATACTGAATAAATTTCAGTCTCTAAGTATGCAGGAGATCCTATATAATAAATTATTTTACAAAATTATTTACATTTTAAGTATGGCCTTGAAAGCAAGTTATCTAACCTTGAAATGAAGAGGTGACAAAATGTTTCAACATCTGACTGAATTTCTTATATGACTGCTACACCAAATCATAGCATTATCACTTAAAAAACTTGTGCCACGGTCATCACTCATAACTGTTTTTATTTTATTTTGTACTATACTTAAATGCACCATATAAAAACTAATCCTACTCAGGCTAAATTTTCAAAACAGAGATATGTATCTATTTTTCAATGTTATTGTTAGTTTGGAAGCTTCTACACAGATACGCGTGAATCTGTGCGTGCGGTATAATTGTTTGCGAGTGTGTTTGTGTGTGAGCCCACGATTTTGTAACCTGTAACCTACTGGCAGGTGTCTTGAAACATTTTGCAAACTGCCTTTGCATCTATTGAATGCTCAACGCATTCAGAATGATTACATTCAGAGAGAAAGAAAACGATGAAATTGCACGTATAAAACATTGGATAAATTACAAAACAATTTTACGTATCACTTCAAATCACCCTTGCATATGTGACTAACAATTAAACAGGCAGTCCCCACTCAGTGGGAATTGAGTGGCTCATATTTAATCTTTCACGTAAGCTTGATTCATATTTACTGTGGTCATAACATTGATGATTCATTTTTTTGTGCCTCTGAATCTTTTACATTTCCTGCTCATAAAGAAATTGCTTTAGTTTGAGTCAGTTTATTTAAACACACATTATGTCCTGGAATATACAGTAAAATGTGCATTAAACATAAAGATTATTTATTGCCATAGCTCAGGTAATTCTGCCCAAGACAGGAAGTGGAAAAGTAAGGAGGAGGGGGTGGTGCGTTTGGGGTTAAAGTTGGTTGAGCACCAGTGAGAATCTGATGGCCATACACTTCAGTGGAGGTAGCTTTGATGTACAGGAAATGAAGGAAGGCACTTTCTTCCTCTCTCTCGCTCTCTTTCTTGCTTTTTCTTTGCTCTCTCTTCACTGGTCTGGTACCCTGTGAGCGCAGTGATGCACGTTTCCTCAGAAGTTGAGGTGCAGTCCGAGTCAGGGCTTTGAAATGCACCGTAAGGCCCACAGCCTGAGACGAGAGCAGAGGTCTTCGGCCCTTTTCAAGTCGAACTCTAAAACTGGCCCCTAACCTCACCCCTGCCACCAGGTTTCACAAACTTAAACAGGCATGAGGCCATCAGCTCTAAACATAGAATGGTGTAGGTGAGCGTTGTCTTGCTTTTATGCTAGTTTGAGAGCCAAATAAGGAGAGCCTTGCATAAGTATGCCAAATGATACTAATAACTGGATTAAAATTCATGAAAATGTTACCTCACAGAACATTTGTGGGAGTGATATGAAACTAGAGATGTTGTCAAAGATCCATTCCACAGCATGTTTAGTGGTTGATGAATACTAGAGTGAAAGATAAACAGAAAAATCCATCTACAACATTTGCCTTAAACAGGAAATAGGGTTTTTCGCGGTCGTTGAAGAAATGTCATTATAAAAGTTAATATATAGGAGTATAAAAAGATATTCTGTCTCAGGTGCTTGTATAGGAAATGTGAATGAGTAAGTACTTCGTAGGTTTGGTGAAAACCAAACTCCAAGGAGTCATGGGTTTCTGCTTTATGTGTAAATAAAGCTGTCTGTCCGCTTCAGTGAATTCACGTCTCATATTTAACACCACAAAAAGCTTGAAATTTCCCAAGCATTTGTTTAAGGCAGTGAAGTCTAAAATTGCATCGTGAAAATTTTTTAGGATTTCTACACCTCACACACAGTATTTTCACTTCATGGTATGAAGAAATGAAGAAATATACTGCACAATGAGTATAAACCATGCAGCGCAGCAGAAAGTTGCACATTAATAATTTATCTGGCCTTCATTTGCCCTCCCTTAAATTGCAGGATTAGGTAAGATAATAAAGATGGCAGTTATAAACAGTGGCTGCAAAAAGTATCTGGATACTTTCTTCAAAAACTTAGTAGTTAGTAGATTAACATTGGTGAACTTGAACTCGCATCTTTGTGTGTACTCGCATCTTTCCACGCTTTAAACAACATTCCTTCTGATCTCCATTCATATTTATTTGATACTATAAATGATCTAGTATGAAGAGATGGTTGGTTCCCGAGCCGCTTGAAGGATCTGCAGAGATCTGTCACGACACATTAAAGAGCCACTATACGTTATTTATTTTTTAAACATCTTTTAAAAAAATTACAATATTTTAAATATGAAACTGTTTCATACGTTGTCAGTGTCCTCTTTGCTCCCCGATGTATTTTTCACTGCGTGAGAACATGATGTGGTGTGAGAGCGCACGGCTTGTCGGGCATTGCAACAGGGGGCGGATTTTGCGAAGGGTCAATTTCTAAGTGAAAATTGTTTCAAAGTAAATCCTATATCTTTCAAAGCTAACAAGTGCTATCTATTCACTTTGCTGAGCCATTTTTTATTACTAACAGATGTCAAGGTGATTTTAATGGGTGAAAAATGTTCACAAAAGCATCCCACAGCAGAGTAACCACAGATTCATCACATGACCTGTTCTACTAAGGACATGTTCTACTAAGTTAAACACCCCCCCCCCCCAAAAAAAAATATTAATATTAATTTAAAATCTGTCAAACTTCCTTTTGTATTTTGCTTGAAGAGTTTTGCTTGATATTTTTTTGTAAAATGCAAAGAATGTTTTAAGTATTTTATTGGGGCCATTTTAAACAGTCGCTTATAAAGAGTTGCAATGCGATTTCAATGCATCGTTTTATTGAAATTCTTAAGGCCGTCCGGGCTCTGCATAAAATGCAATCTCTCTTCCTCCACCATTCAAGGTCTTTCTTTCTGTAGCCTTTGAGCTATCTTTCTTTCTTTTTTTTTCAACTAACAATAACTTCCTGTTCAGCTGTATATGGTGGAGTATGCAGTCTCGCTGCAAAAAGCCAGACCTCAGAAGCAGCAAACTTGTTGAATAGCCACCACTCACTACAGAACTGATTGATTGCTGTGTACATGATTCCAGCAGAATCCCATCAAGCATCTCTGACAGAAACAGATGAGTTGTGACAGAAGCACATCAGTAGAACTCTGTAAGATCAAAGGGATCGTCTGTACATGTAGCTGTGGTTGCCGGCTGCTCCATTTCCAGCCACTGTTTTTCAGCAGTAGTCGTTGTACAAACTCATCACTACAGCTATGACAATTCTCCAACATCAGCAAATATATTGTGGTTTTTTCAATATAACCACATTCGCACAATAGCTTACAATAACCACGTAAACATTCTTTGCATACTGTACATGTCAATCTGCTTGTGTCATGTTTGATATTTTACCTTTATGTTTAAAAAAAAAGAGCTTGAAGCCACAGACTGGCATGTTTTCTGATGATCAAGACTACGAGGATGACACAAACTAGACCTGAACTCCTGTCCTGGCAAATCAGTGACAGACTCAAGGAGAAAGCCCCCTCACCAGTCTATATCCAGACAGATTTTGATATTTTTGATGGTCCCTTCCTGTCTTTTTTACTCTGCTATGTTGTATTGGTCACACCAAGCACTTCTTGTGCTAAGGGGAAACACATATGTATGGAAAACTGTATGTTCCTAGAGTCCTAGATGGCAGAGGAGGCATTTCTGTTTGGCAACCACCTACTACCATGCGCATGGCTCCATCACTGAGTCAAGGAGTGGTAGATAAGTTTCCAAAGGTTAACCTCTAACTTTTTGTCGTAAACCTTAAACTCCTACTCATGCAAAAGATTCCTCTCAGTGGTGAACCCACTGGTTTCCCCTTCTCCAGGTACTGATTTCTTATAAATGTCTCATTTTTAAAAAGTATGACAATTTCTGTGTCTCAGTCAGATGAGGAAAGTGACTGCCACATTCGGTATAGTTATAACTCAGAACGAGGAGGCAGTTCATGAGCGTTGAATGATACAGAGAGGATTCTGGTTTCTGTTTTCACTTATATTGACAACTGATGTGGAAGAAGAAACCCTTCACCTGCTTGGTCTCTTCACCACCACAAGGCCCCACAATGCCAGGACTCCATCTGAGAATGATGATTGATTACAGCTGCCCGTGGGTGGGCAGTCCGTCCGCTTGTGTTATGCCGCCCTGGAGCAGTGATCCTCGACATTAGGCGTCCTTTACGCTTCTTGAAAAGAGAAACTTATTTCAGTTATAAATATCTCTTAATTCTCCCTTTCAAAACAAATCGGCGCGTATCCGTTTTTTTTCCACTGTCTGAAGTGAGTGTAACTTCTTGAAAACACAAAATTAAATATTTAGTAGAATGTGCAAGCTGCGCTTTTGCATAAAAAAGTACAGTCGCTATGAACTGTTGAACTGAACGTTGTACTCTAATTCAGAGAAACTTTTCACACATTTGCTCAAACCCAACATGTAGTTTTGTTTCTTATACAGACTTACAGTACAATAATGTTCAAAAGTTTGGGGTCAGAAAGATTTTTTTGAAAAAAAAAAAAGATGAATTTGAAACAATAAAAAATGCAAACTAGATAAAAATAGGAAATACAATAAAACAGTAATATTGAGAAATATTATTACAATTTAAAATACATATTTTCTATTTTCTATTTCTATTTTATGTTTTGTTTATGTTTTATGTTTTTATATTTACGTTTTAGACTTAAATATGTAGTTCACAAGGCAACATATTTTCAGGAGTCATTACTCCAGTCTTCAGTGTCACATGATCATTTAAATCTAATACTAATATGCCGATTTGGTGCTCAAGAAACATTTCTTATTATTATCAATGTTGAAACAAGATTGCTGCTTAATATTTTTGTTGAAACCAATTCTCAGGTTTCTTTGATGAAGGGAAAGGTCAAAAGAACAGCATTTATTTATTTAAAATATATTTTTTGTATCAAGTCTTTACTGTCAAGTTTAATGTATCCTTGTTAAACAAAAGTACTAAAAAATAAAATAAAAATCTTACTGAGCCCAAACTTTTGAATGGTAGTGTACATGTCATGCAATTAATGTTAAAAAGTATTTCAAAAACGTTTCCTAAACATTAACTTACGATTTCCACAAATGTGTCCAAACAAACAATTCTATATTTATGCACAAAGTCAAATTTCTATATAAAGCAGAAATTCCAACAATCTGACCCCCAAATACTCTTCCCGACGGAAAAAAAAAAAGGTTTACAGTTTCACATAGCAAGCTCAAAGGCACAGAAGACAGGATAGAGAGTGAGAGATTTTTATAAACATACTCATCACCTAAATCCATTCTGAGCCTTATACAAATTATTTGGTGTGCCCAGTTCACGGAATTGATATGATACAGATACAGATATGAGCAGACAACTGCACTTGAGTGTCACCTGACAGAAGCATCCGGCTTAGGGGAAACATACAAGCATGAGCAGTAGCCTGCAACTGTTGAACGTGTGGCACAGACATCATCTCTGGAGTGTATCAGTGAGACCGAAAGCATCATAGTTTTGGGTGAGGTTGAATTAAAGCCAGGATAGCTGATGTCAAATGTTTGTAGAGCGAAGGTGAAAAGCCACAGAAACGGGGGTGTAGAACATTAAATACTGGGTTTTCTGCAAAAAGTGTGTGCTTAAGTAACATATTTAGAAACCTCACCCTAACTGCACTGCCATGGGACACACTGACCTCTCTGTTACCTCCTCTCCATCACTGCACTGTGATCAAAATCTGTCTAGCAAGGAAAACTACAGCAATCAAGCAGATGCATCTCCCAACATGTTTTATTAATAGTCATATTAAAGATTCACATACAGCCTGCTCCCAGTTGCCTCTCCATCGCAATGAATGTGCCCACATAACTATTACTTACCACCAAATACTCACCCTCATATAAAGATATTAATGATTTCTTCATTTATTGTGTCAGTCGATTTGCGACGTTTAATTTAAACCATTTCTGCACATTTTTATATTACATTCGCCATCATCTTGCATGACCTAAGCATAAAGGACAGTGTAAGATTATGGTTTAAAATATATTCCTTTTTTTCTCTCAATTTAGGGGCACCACCTTTATTAAAAATACACTATGTAACTTCAGGCACTATGTAAATGCATTTTGTGGAAGAACATGGTTTTGGTTGTGATTCAGCTCTGTGTGAATGTGTGGATGAATATGGTTATCCTACAGCTCATAAAACATTCACCGCTAGGCTTAAGAGATGTAACCAGTTTAGATGGAAAGGATCTCAAGCTGACTAGCAGAAGAAGTTACTGTAGCTATACCCATTAATTGACACTTCTTTGAAAATAAATTCAAGCACAGCGGTACAACAACCCATAA